>OY728123.1:135024005-136274005 GCA_963277665.1 Viscum album | reverse complement strand
GTAAATACCAAAGTATAAACAATCTCGGATAAAAATGAGATTGTGATATTTTCCCTTACCTTAGGTCCGATTTGCTTTGTACGTGTCCGAAGCTCCTGTATAATGGTTTAAATAATGTTATTGACTTATTCAAGAATTATACATATTGATATGATATCATATATGGTCATATTCTTAGCTTCTTATTAGTAATATTTCATTGTTACTTGTTACTCGGGTCTTTATTGCCTTTTGTTCTTATGCGAGTTTTGCCGAATAAATTCTTATTCTTCTTTTAAGGTTATAGATACCTTATATCCATAATGGTATTAGTGTAACATATATCATATTTATTCATTCAATTCATTTATATAATTACTATGTAATGATGATCATGTAGAACGAGTCACATCACATCGTGGAGACGGTATTCTGTACGTACGCACGAGCGATGATATTGTTCCCATGATCGTGGAATTGTATTTAAGTGTATTTACACTATTTCAGTATCAATATCACTTTATAATAATCATATATAGTTACTCATTACACCATTATACCCATCCTTGTAAGGTGATGGTGGAAAATAGATTACACCACGGCGTGGAGACGCTATTCCGTACGTACGCACGCGCGGTGATTTCATTTTTCCGTAGGATGGATAGAAGGAGAATTAGGGTTGTTTCATATTTATAAAAAAATATCAGTATGTAAGTAATACTGATGTTATTACTTTATCATGAAACAACAAAAGAAGAAGAAGTTGAAGAAGAAAGAAATTGAAAAGATCGGTAATGGATATTACCTCTTCTTTGAAACGCCTCTTTGAATCCTCCACTTAGGGAACTAAGATTGGTCTTTGAAGAAGACCAGGACCTCTAGGATTATTCTAGGGAAGTGGAGAAGGGGTTTTGGCAGGGGTTGGCCGAGATTGAGTGCTCAAATTGGTGAGAGGAGGAGGGGGAGGAGGTGCCCTTTTATAAGGGAGGAGAGGGGCACCTTTGGAATATCTCAAAATATTATTTTATATTAAAGTCAAAATCAGTTTATAATGGTTCCAAAGGGTCTTATTTCGAAGGTAAAGTTGGGATGGGTCGAAATCCTATCATCCAATAGGATTTAGACAAGTTTAGGTTAATATTTTAACCTTATCAATTAGATTTAACTCTAAGTTAAATAATTTTACTTTTATCGTGACTTTTTGTTTTCTTACACTATATGGTTAATACACTTACAATAACGTGCCAAACGAACCCCAAGTTGTTTATTATTAATATATATATCTTTATCTAAGTCATTTTGCCGAACCTTAGATTTTTAGGAATAAAATAACAATTAATAATATAATATTTGATTTAAAAACTATTTTGTGTCAATTTTGACACTATTTGATATATGATTTTTTTGTGAAAGTCATAACAGAATTATATGTTCGAACCAAGTTGATTAAATCAACACTAATATATCATAGTAACGTATAAAATTAGTGGAATTCATAAAAAGTCTCAAATTACATTTATTTGAGCATTTATAACATCAATTATGTTAACATTTCCTTAAAAGGGTAATTACTGCATCATCGTTGTGTCATAAATAAATTAATTTATTTAACTCTAAAAATTATAAATAAAATATCATTATGTATTAAATCTTTTTAGATTTCTAATGAATATTTATAGTCTAATTTATCTTATGTATAACCCCATATTAAAAATGTTTTAGTTATTAAACTTTGATTTTAACTATTTTAACTATTCATTAAATAAAATAATATTAAATGTCATAATCTAATCCAAGTGGACCTAAATGGTCATATTATATTCATAAGGTTGTTTTTGGTCGAATTACACATATCCAATAGAATTAGTACATGTGTTAGGGTAATAGTAATATCATATTTACCCTTAGTTACCCTATTTACTATTAACCGCGGTAAAAAAAAGTAAAAAGTTACTATTCACCAAAAAATTATTTTTATCTCATTGAACCACATTTTACTTACTGATATTAACCATGTCTGTCAGATTTTCGAAATTCCATTCACAGAAGCGGTAAAATTAAGTTTTATGCAAAATTCAGTTTTTTACCTACCACTTAGTGGTTTCACTATTCATCAAAAATTGAAATTTTTCAGAAAAATACCAAAATTTCACCCTAGGCTAATTTCGATATTCCGAATCCAAAAATGAAGTCCATTTTGAAAAATAAAATTTATAAAAATTCATAAAGTGGTTATTACTATTTATAACAGCTAGTTTTAATAATATTTTAATAGCATATCATTGTTTAGTGAAACTCGATATTGCGTACGACGCAAGCTATCGAGGAAGGTCACGATTTCGTGTAAAACAAGCCAAGAAATTGTTGTGTAGAAAAATATTCCTTTGATGATATATATATAACATAAAAACAAAATATTACTCCTAAAAATCTCGGGTGTTACATTCTACCCCCCTTAAAAAGAATTTCTCCCTCAAAATTCGTCACTTTGTAAAAAACAGATGAGGATACTTCTCCCTCATCATATCCTCAAGCTCCCATGTAGCTTCTTCAAGTTGGTGGTTCCTCCATAAAACTTTCACCAATCGAGTGGTCTTGTTTTGTAGGACTTTTCGCTATGATCCATAATCTCTATCGGCTGTTCTTCATAAGAAAGATCTTGCTCCAGCGGTACAACTTCTGAGCTGAGTACATGTGAAGGATCAGGTATATACTTTCTCAGGAGAGATACATGGAACACATCTTGAACTTGAGAGAGATTCGGTGGAAGCGCCAATCGGTATGCTACCTTCCCAACACGATCCAGTATTTCGAAAGGACCGATATATCTAGGGCTCAACTTCCCCTTCTTTCCAAATCTCATAACCCTCTTCCAGGGAGATATACATAAGAACACTTTATCACCCACTTCAAACTCTAGGTCTTTTCTTTGGTTGTCGGCATAACTTTTCTGTCGACTCTGAGCTGCTCTTATGTGTTGTTGAATAGATCTGTCCTTTTCTTCCATTTCATCAACGAGATCAGGTCCTAATAGCTTTCTTTCCCCAACTTCATCCCAGCAAGTTGGAGTCCTGCATTTCTTTCCATAGAGAGCTTCATAAGGAGCCATCTGAATACTGGAGTGAAAGCTATTATTATAAGAAAATTCCACCAAAGGTAGGTGTTGATCCCAACCGACTTTGAAATCCATAGAGCAAGCTCTCAACATATCTTCTAGAGTTTGAATTGTTCTCTCAGACTGACCGTCTGTCTAAGGATGATAAGCAGTGCTGAAACTCAACTCTGTATCCAGAGTATGCTGAAGACTTCGCCAGAACTTCGAGGAAAATCTCGGATCCCGATCAGAGATAATAGAAAGTGGTACTCCATGCAATCATACCACTTCCTTTACATATATCCTGGCAAGCTGATCCTGAGAGAAATCATCTCTAATAGAAATGAAATGTGCAGACTTTGTAAGACGATCAACTATGACCCAGATAGCATTATTGCCTTTGGATGTTTTAGGAAGTCCTGTGACAAAGTCCATAGTGATGTTTTCCCATTTCCATTCGGGTATGGGTAATAGTTGTAACATCCCCTTAGACTTCTGTCTCTCAGCTTTAACTTGTTGACAAACCAAGGATCGAGAGACATATTCAACAACATCTCTTTTCATGCCATCCCCCCAGAAGTACTCTTTCAGGTCCCTATACATCTTCGTGCTTCCAGGATGAATAGAGAATGAAGAACTATGAGCTTCATCCAGCAGTTCCTTCTTTAATTCGGGGATGGGAGGAACACAAACCCGATTCCTGATCTTTATTATCCCATCATAATCAAGGTTGAATTCAGGAACATTTCTCACCTTCTTTTTTAGCTCGACATCTTCTTTCTGTGCCTCTTTAATCATCACATGTATAGATGGTTGAACATTCATTTGAGAAAGATAAGATTTTTCCCCTTCCATTATAATTCCAAGATCCATCCTTTGTAAATCCATAAATATTGGATCTTTTGTGATCCTCATCATGGATAAACTAGCATGGTCTTGTCGACTTAATGCATCTGCCACCTTGTTTGCTTTGCCAGGGTGGTAATGGATTGAGCAGTCATAATCCTTAATCAGCTCCAACCATCTCCTTTGACGCATATTCAGCTCCTTTTGTGTGAAAATATACTTTAAACTTTTATGATCAGTATAGATATCACACCTTTCACCATAAAGGTAATGCCTCCAAATCTTTAATGCAAAGATTACCGCATCTAACTCCAAATCGTGTGTTGGGTAATTTTTCTCATGGATTTTCAACTGTCGTGAGGCATAAGCTATCACCATATCATTTTTCATAAGAACACACCCCAATCCCTTCTTGGATGCATCACTGTAGATCACAAACCTTTCTCCACTACAAGGCAGTGTGAGCATAGGTGCACTGGATAACCTTCTTTTCAACACCTTGAAATTCTCTTCACATTCCTCTGTCCAAACAAACTTAACTCCTTTCCGAGTCAACTTGGTGAGTGGATTAGATAATCGTGAAAAATCTTTCACAAAACGTTGATAATATCCAGCCAAACCAAGAAAACTTCGGATCTCAGTTACTGTTGTTGATCTCAACCATCTTTCGATAACCTTTGTTTTTGCTGGATCCACGGATATCCCCTCTTTTGTGATTATGTGACCCAAAATTGCAACTTTTTGAAGCCAAAATTCACACGTGGTAAATTTGGTATAAAGCTTCTCCTTTCTCAGGGTCTTCAATATAATTCTCAAGTGATCTTCATGTTCTTCCTTGCTCTTTGAATAAACAAGAATACCGTCTATAAAGACTACCAAAAATTGATCAAGATAGTCTCTAAAGACTCTATTCATTAGATCCATGAAGATAGTAGGGGCATTAGTAAGACCAAATGGCATCACTATAAATTCATACTGTCCATACCTTGTACGGAAAGCCGTATTTGGTATATCCTCCCTTTTGACCCTTAATTAATGATACCCTGAACGAAGATCAATCTTGGAAAAGTATTGATCTCTGTGTAGTTGGTCAAATAAGTCATCAATGCGTGGGAGAGGATATTTGTTCTTGATAGTGATCTTGTTAAGTTCTCGATAATCAATACAGAGTCTCATTGATCCATCTTTCTTCTTAACAAATAGAACATGTGCTCCCCAAGGTGACGCACTAGGGCGTATGAATCCCATATGAATATTCTCTTGGAGTTGCTTCTTCAATTCCTGCAACTCAATTGGGGTCATTCTATAAGGTGTCTTTGAAATAGGAAAATCACCCGGTATGAGTTCTATTGAAAACCCAACTTCACGATTTGGTGGAAGACCCGGTAATTCCTCCGGAAAGACATCATCAAACTCCCGTACGATGGGCATATTCTTAATCGCGAGTTTCTCACCAACCATTTCAGATAAATAACCTTCATTTAGTGGAATCAATACCCATAAAATGGAAGAAATTTCCACTGGAAGGTTATGTTCATCCTTGCATTGATAGACAATCATAGATTGATCTGGAATATGAAATGTGACTTCCCTTCTTTGGAAATTGATATGAGCTCCTTATAAAGAAAGCCAATCCATGCCAAGAATCACATCGAATTCCACTAAAGGAAGGATCATAAGATTTGCAGGAAGCACTTTCCCACAAACGTCAATTGGAGAAGAATTATAAACTTTTGATGTGATTGATGTGCCATTAGGTGTTGTCACAGCTAACTCAACATCTAATTATTGAGGTAATAAGGTGATACCCTTAGAAAATTATTCAGAAATAAAAGAGTGGGTGGATCCAGAATCAAATAAAACATTTGCTACTTTAGAGTGGATGGTAAGTGTACCTTTCACCACTTCGTTATCGTACTCCGAATCGCTGATAGAAATTTCATGTGACTTTCCTTTTTCTTTAGCCTTAAGAGTTTGTTGACGTCGACCATCATCATCAACCCTTGGATTTGGGCATTGATTGGCATAATTCCCCATCTTCTTGCACTTGAAACATTGAAGTGTACCAGGTTCATTCTGTGTATCCCTTCCTTTTTTTGCATCATTAGACATCTTCTTCCCATTATCGCGGAATTCAAATGCCTGATGACCTTCCCTTCCACATTTGAAACATTTACTTGTCCCTTTAAGATAACTCCCTCCATGTTTCTTTCCACACTTTGAGCATAAGGGAAAGCTCATCTTCTTCTCAGTGTGCTCTTTATATTTTCCTATGAATTCCATTTTCCTCTTCTTATCAAACCCATATGACTGATGGGTTACTTCAATCTCCATCTCGACTTTGAGAGCACCTCGAACGATTTCCTCGTAGCTATTGAAGTCCCTTATGGCTAATGCCCTTCGAAGACTTGGTTTTAAGCCACTAAAGAATCGATCGATCTTACTCTCAGGTTGGATAATAATACCAAAAGCGTACCTTGCAATTCTTGTAAAATTTGCTTCATAGGTACCAACAGATTCATCATCCCTTTGCTTCAGTTCAAGAAACTCTTTCTCTATCTTTGTTCGGAGAATAAGAGGGAAGTACTTATTGAAAAATAAGTTCTTGAACTCGTCCCATTCCATGGACTCAATTTCATCCCTTTGCCTCGTATACTTAATAAGATTCCACCATTGATCTGCATCTCCATCCAAAAGATACACTGCTAGGATGACTTTATCATGTTCAGAACATTGAATAACTGAAAATATCTTTTCAGTAGTACTAATCCATTGTTCAGCAACTAATGGATCAGTAGACCTGCTGAAAGAAGGTGGACGCTGCCTCATGAAGGATTCAACAGAATGTTGCTCCTTCCTTTGCTCGTTTGGAAGTCCTGCTTGATTCATAGCTTGAGAAATTTGTGTGAGCATGGCTACATGATTTTTCATTCCAGCTCCCATATCGTTTGGTTTTTCAGGGGGACAATCATTGCATTGCCCATCGCATTCCGCATTAACACGGTTCCTTCGGGTTCCAGCCATTGACTAAAACCAAGAAGAATAGTGTGAGCAACACTAATTATAATAGGAAAACCACATAATCAAGAACAAAATTTCTCACTTAAGGTCTTATCCTAGGTTATTCATGGCCATTTTTAAAACACTAAGATTGTGTTCTATGATTAGACTTATCCTTAGGGTTCTTACTAAGGCTTTCACATCCTAGTTTCCAAAGGTTGACTATACCTTTCCCCTGATAGCAACTATAATGACCCATACTTTACATACATTATTAATACTTCAAAATTGAAGCACACTTATTACAATATATGACAAAACCACAAAGGACCGTATAGGTATAGTGTCTTTAGAAACTGGGAAACATAAACAACTGGTTCATAAATCTTCTACAGTGTCTCCCATTTATTTCATCATATCTAGGGTCCCTTTTTAGCATATTCTACTTAATATCCATCTTCCTGACATGGGGAAAAGAAAACATACAAAAAAGGGTGAGCTCAAATGCTCATCAAGGGCAAATAAATGAAATAAAAATCATATCATATCTTTTTGAAAATCATAACCTGCAAAAGAGATCATAATATCTTAACATGGAATAAATCATAGAAGTGAAAATGAGATCCCCATAATCATAACATAAAACTTGAAACTTTGTGGCATGAACACATAATCATGGAAAATCATTTCTTGTTAGTCATGACTCATTTCCAAGACTATCTTAGCAGACAAAGTCCATTTCTGAACCGATTTCAATCCTCGTTTCAGTCTTGTATCACTGAACCAAAATAACCTTCCGTTCCAGCCATGTCTATCTCATGAGATATAAATATTTACCCAATGCATTGGAGGGAGATATAGGTCCCACCCATCTTATAATGAATCCTTTCTTATGTGTGCCACATAATCATAAATCATATATCATCGCATAACACATGTAACAAAAATGGGATTCTTGAAACATCATGACATCATAAAACAAATCATATAAGGTAAATGACTTCATAAAAATAATTCCCTCAAAACATAATCAAATCAATGTAATAATAGGGATAAAAACAGAACTCTTTATTATCATAGATGGAAAATAATTTTGATAAAACACTTGAACTCCATTCTTGAGGAAAATATCCTTTCTTCTTCAAAAAAATTTTTCCTTTATTAACATGTCATAAAAATTTAAACTAAAAGAAGTTGATTAAAAATAAACTTTTAAACTTTTAAAGGAATCTTCTTGGAAATAATGTTTTAAAATTCATTCATTCCGTATAAGTAAAAAAAACATTCTTCATACTTTTGTCGGAAAAGTCAAAAAAGTACCTCGTACGAAAAAACGACAAAAGATTCCTTTCATATTCTTTACTAAAAACTCAACGAAGGGTAAAATTGGATTTAATCTATTGTAAGTGGATGGAAACAATATTACATATTGAGGGAACATGGATGTGGATGATAAAATACACCCCAGAAAATACCAAAGTATAAACAATCTCGGATAAAAATGAGATTGTGATATTTTCCCTTACATTAGGTCCGATTTGCTTTGTACGTGTCTGAAGCTCTTGTATAATGGTTTAAATAATGTTATTGACTTATTCCAGAATTATACATATTGATATGATATCATATATGGTCATATTCTTAGCTTCTTATTAGTAATATTTCATTGTTACTTGTTACTCGGGTCTTTATTGCCTTTTGTTCTTATGCGAGTTTTGCCGAATAAATTCTTATTCTTCTTTTAAGTTTATAGATACCTTATATCCAGAATGGTATTAGTGTAACATATATCATATTTATTCATTCAATTCATTTATATAATTACTATGTAATGATGATCATGTAGAACGAGTCGCATCACATCGTGGAGACGGTATTCCGTACGTACGCACAAGCGATGATATTGTTCCCATGATCGTGGAATTGTATTTAAGTGTATTTATACTATTTCAGTATCAATATCACTTTATAATAATCATATATAGTTACTCATTACACCATTATACCCATCCTTGTAAGGTGATGGGGGAAAATAGATTACACCACGGCGTGGAGACGGTATTCCATACGTACGCACGCGCGGTGATTTCATTTTTCCCTAGGATGGATAGAAGGTGAATTAGGGTTGTTTCATATTTATAATTACATATCATTATGTAAGTAATACTTATGTTATTACTTTATCATGAAACAACTAAAGAAGAAGAAGTTTAAGAAGAAAGAAATTGAAATGATCGGTAATGGATATTACCTCTTCTTTGAAACGCCTCTTTGAATCCTCCACTTAGGGAACTAAGATTGGTCTTTGAAGAAGACCAGGACCTCTAGGATTATTCTAGGGAAGTGGGGAAGGGATTTTTGCAGGGGTTGGCCGAGCTTGAGTGCTCAAATTGGTGTGAGAAGGAGGGGGAGGAGGTGCCCTTTTATAAGGGAGGAGAGGGGCACCTTAGGAATATCTCAAAATATTATTTTATATTAAAGTCAAAATCGGTTTATAATGGTTTAAAAGGGTCTTATTTCGAAGTTAAAGTGGGGATGGGTCGAAATACTATAAACCAATAGAATTTAGACAAGTTTAGGTTATTATTTTAACCTTATCAATTAGATTTAACTCTAAGTTAAATAATTTAACTTTTACCGTGACTTTTGGTTTTCTTACACTATATGGTTAATACACTTACTATAACGTGCCAAACGAACCCCAAGTTGTTTATTATTAATATATAAATCCTTATCTAAGTCATTTGACCGAACCTTAGATTTTTAGGAATAAAATAACAATTCATAATATAATATTTTATTTAAAAACTATTTTGTGTCAATTTTGACACTATTTGATATATGATTTTTTGTGAAAGTCATAATAGAATTATATGTTCAAACCAATTTGATTAAATAAACACTAATATATCATAGTAACCTAGAAAATTAATGGAATTCATAAAAAGTCTCAAATTACATTTATTTGAGCATTTATAACATCAATTATGTTAACATTTCCTTAAAAGGGTAATTACTGCATCATCGTTGTGTCATAAATAAATTAGTTTATTTAAAGTCTAAAAATTATAAATAAAATATCATTATGTAGTAAATTTTATTAGCTTTCTAATTAATATTTATAGTCGAATTTATCTTATGTATAACACCATATTAAAAATGTTTTAGTTATTAAACTTTGATTTTAACTATTTTAACTATTCATTAAATAAAATAATATTAAATGTCATAATCTAATACATGTGGACCTAAATGGTCATATTATATTCATAAGGTTGTTTTTGGTCGAATTACACTTATCCAATAGAATTAGGACATGTGTTAGGGTAATAGTAATATCCTATTTACCCTTAGTTACCCTATTTACTATTAACCGCAGTAAAAAAAGTAAAAAGTTACTATTCACCAAAAAATTATTTTTATCTCATTGAACCACATTTTACTTACTGATATCAATGGTGTCTGACGGATTTTAGAAATTCCATTCACAGAAGCGGTAAAATTATGTTTTATGCAAAATTCGGTTTTTAACCTACCACTTAGTGGTTTCACTATTCATCAAAAAATGAATGTTTTCAGAAAAATACCAAAATTTCACCCTAGGCTAATTTCGATATTACGAATCCCAAAATGAAGTCCATTTTGAAAAATAAAATTTATAAAATTTCATAAAGTGGTTATTACTTTTCATAATGGCTAGTTTTAATTATATTTTAATAGCATATCGTTGTTTAGTGAAACTCGGTATTGCGTACGACGCAAGCTATCGAGGAAGGTCGTGATTTCGTGTAAAACAAGCCAAGAAAGTGTTGTGTAGAAAAATATTCCTTTGATGATATATATATAACATAAAAACAAAATATTACTCATAAAAATCTCGGGTGTTACAAAGATGATATGTGTTTTTTGTTCAGAGAGGAGGAAAACAAGTTGTGGAATAAATGACATGGTCATCTTTTCCAACCATCCCTGGAAGATCTGGTGAAGTGTGATGCAGCAAGAGACCTCACTAAGAATTCACGTGATCATACTCACACGTGTGATGCATTCCAATAAGGGATGCTCATCAGAAATATGTATAAAGCAAAGGAAAATAAGTCAATACGAGTGCTCGAATTGGTGCTTACTGATGTTTGTGGTCCTATCACACCAAGAGAAATTGAAAAAAAGAGGTAATATGTTTTTTTCATTGATGAATATAGAATAATGGCATGGGTATTTGTTATTTCCCATAAGTCAGATGTGTTTAGCTGCTTATAAAATACTGGGGGTAGTGTGAAAGAATGCTTGGATAGAAAATTCTAATGTTTCATAAAGATAACGGTACATTATTCACAATCACTCAGGTGGAAGAAAATCCCGAGAAACATGGGATAATGCATTAATTTTCTTCAGTAAGAACTCCCCAACAGAATAGAGTGGTTGAAAGGAGAAATTGGATCATCAACAACATGGTCAGAATAATGCTTACTGAAAAAGTCCTACCAGAGAAGTTTTGGAATGAAGCAGTATTGAAATCAGTCAACATTTCTACTAGGGCCCTATTGTATCCAAAGGAAGGAAAGACTCCGTATGAAATGTGGTATGGAAAGAATCCAACAATGAAATAGTTTTGAATATTTGGAAGTAAGTGTGTCCTTCTCAAAAAATAAAAGCATAGGAAGTATGAATCACGTGGAGATGAGGGAATATTCCTGGTCTTCTCAGGCAAAAGAAAATCATACAAATTATTTAACAAGAGGCTGGGAAAAGTAGTTGTGAGAAATGACGTCACAATTATGGAAAATTAAGAGAATATTAAATAGAACATTGAATCGTTTCATGATGAAAGTGATGAAGAGGATAGTAACACAAGAGGAGTAGAAGTGGCAGATGCTGACTCAGAAGAAGACGCTAATAATGAATAAGAAAGTGTCATGTCTTTTTCTGCAAGGAAGCCAAAGATTCGAGCTGAAATTGATAGGTAGAATATCATTGTTGATCAGACAGCTCCAGTTCAGACATGAAGAATGAAGTCACTGTAGAAGACATCTTTCCTATCTTAGGTAGATCAGAAATGCTTTGCTGATGCAGCTAAAGATGAAAACTGGGTTCAGGCTATGAATGAAGAGCTTGATCAGATTGAGAAGAACCAGACATGGGCGGTTTTTTCGAGACCAGCAGATAAGAATGTCATCGGGACTAAATGGGTCTTTCTCAATAAGATGAATGAAGATGGCACAATGGTTTGGAACAAGGCATGACTAGTGTGCAAAAGATACTCTGAGATAGAGGGAATAGATGTTGATGAAACATTTGCATCAGTAGAAAGGCTGGAGACAATCAGATTATTCCTAGCCATTACAGTGCAATGGAAGTTCAAAGTGTTCCAGATGGATTTCAAATCTGAATTCTTGAATGGGATTATGGAGGAGGAAGTATATATTGGGAAGCCAGATGGTTTTCTCATTCATGAGGATAATAACAAGTTTTGCAGACTAAAGAAGGTGTTGTATGGACTGAAACATGCACCAAGAGCATGGTACTCAAGGCTTGATCAATACTTGAAGAAGCTTGGTTTCTTGCATGGGGGAGTTTATTACAATCTCTATTTCAGCAACGACCATAATCAAAGGATGATGATGTTGTTTTATGTTTGTGACATAATATTTCCCGGATCAGATAAAGATTTGTGTAGACAGTTTTCTGATTTCATGAAAACTGAGTTTGAAATGTCATTTATTGGAGAGCTAGCGTTTTTCCTTGGTATACAAGTGAGACAAGGAAGGAATGAAGCATTCATTTCTCAATCAAAATATTCCATGGAGGTTTCGAAAAGATTTGGAATGGAAAATTCCAAGGAGATGACGACTCCAGTTGCTACCTGGACGGAACTGCCCAAAGATGAGGATGGAAAGGCAGTTAATATCACAGATTACAGGAAAATTATTGGAAGTTTATTGTACTTAACCACAACAAAGCCCGATATTGTTTTCTCCACATTCCAAGCAGCGAGATATCAGAGTGATCCCAAGGAAAGCCACGTTCTTGCAGTGAAAATAATACTTCAGTATATCAAGGGCACGGTGGACGTCGGATTGACATATAATGAAAAATCTCAAACAATGTTATTGGGATATACTGATGCAGACTGGGCCGGTTCAGCGGATGATAGATAATCAACATCAGGTGGTGCATTATGTCTTTGTGGATTGCGTATTTCCTGGAAAAGCAAGAATCAAGATTTCATTTCATTGAGCACCGCGGAAGCTGAGTATATTGCGGCCACTCAAGCATGCACACAATTATTGTGGAAGAAACAGTAGCTTGAAGATATGAGAGTTAAAGTGAAGTCTCCGATCGGAATCCAATGCAATAACTCAAGGGCTATAAATCTTAGAAAAAATATCTTGCATCATTCAAGGGAAAATCACATTGAGATAAAGTATCATTTTATCAGGGAGAAAGTTGAGCAGGGAATTTTAATCTTGGAGTATGTGCCTATAGAGCTATAGGTTGTGGACATTCTGACAAAGGCCTTACCCAAGTAAGCTTTTAAGAGGTATCGATTGGCTCTGAGAGTTCAGTCGACTTCCTGCAATTGAAAAAGTGTGGATGTGGCACACCCCCTCTCCCCAAGGTATGGTGTGTTTTTCTCTAAGGTGATACTCTTTGTTATTTCCAATGTTGAAGACCGCAAAGGTGTGACCTTTGGGTTCGTTGACAAAGTGGGAGAAATAGTGACTCCTCAAATTGGAGAAAATGTGGCTAAGGAATGGAGATAATGTCTTAGTAAATGACACGAGGAGAAGCTGACAGGTGGAGCAATGAGATAGGTGAGGGAAATGAGACAGGGGGGAGAGTATTAAATCTAACTATGCTAGAAGTGATCGATCAAAGAATAGATATCAGAACAGCTGAGGATCATGATAAAATCTGAACAGTGATGCTGGAATGGTGTGAGAAGGTTTCCAGCTCTCACCAATTGGTATCAGTATGGTTCAATAATTGGTATCAATTTTTTCAATTGGTATCAGTTTGTAATTGACAATTGGTGTCTGACATTAAGTGATTCATTGATAAAAGTTTCATACTACTCTTGTTTCTCACACCGAGCATTTCTCATGTGGGATTTGAGTATGTGTTAAGTGATTCCTTGAATGCTATCTCAATCACAAGAGGCGAATGATGGTAGACGATGGAAGGAGACTCTGTGAGGTATCAACCTGTAGAAACAAATTCTAAGAAGAGTTGTGATGAGTTGTCAACAAACCCAAAGGGGGAGATTTTTGGGAAAAAATACCTCAAGGTAATATTGCATCATTTTTGGGTTGATTGTGTTTATTGACAAAGCAGGTTTCAATGGTGAATTGTCGAGTTCCAGAGAAATTGTTTACAATCTATGTTGACAAAGATCAATGACAAAGGAACGGATGATCTGGAGGTGGTACAAAAGTGCAGTACAAGGTGGTTCTATTTCCCAGTGTTTTCCAAATTTTTGGGGTCCCAAATTTGGAGTTTGGTGAGCATCGCGAAAATAGTATTTCCATGAAGATCATGATTAAGTATGGAAAATTCACGAATTTCGCAAAGAGTGGCTATATGGTTTTGATTTTGCGAAGACTGGAAAAATGATGGTGGTGATCCTTCGTGATTAATTCTAGCTTCGCGAAGGGCAGATGTTGAAGCATATCGCGGCGGTGAAGGGATTTTCGAGGGAGCTTCATGGAGAAGGTGTGAAGGGATTGACGGTGATGCTCCACGATTACATCATGCTCTGCGAACCGAAAATTGACTTAGTGATTCGCGATTTTGTGAGAACTTCGGCAGGAACTTCAATGCATAGTGATTTAAGATGACGTGACATTGACTTTGCGCGAAAAGTTCTAGGGTTGGTGGAATCGCCTATAAATAGGCCTCGACCCCTGCAAGAGAAGAGAATAGAGGAGAGTGTTTTCACAGGAAAATATTTTTCTCACAGTTCTAGAATGTAGTTCGTGAAGGTAGTGTTCTTCACAAAAGAGAGGTTCTTCGTAGCAGCTAATATAGCTCCGTGAAAGGAAGTGCACTTCGTGAGGCCATTTTCTATAAGGAGTGTGCTTCGCAAATAGGCATGAGATTCTTAATGGCCTATGCTTTGCAAAGGCTTGAGCTTCGCGAAAATGCAGGAACATCGCGAAGGCTTGTTTGAGCTTCGCAAAATTGGGAGCCTCGTGAAGTAGGATGCTTTGCGAAGGTGTTTCCAAAGTGAGTTTCCCAGTGTTCAGGGGAAAAGGGGTATTCATCAGTGGATGAATGTTAAAATTCAATAGAGAATCTATCAACAGTTGAGGATACATTCATTAGTGATGATGAAGAGACCTATAGGTCTATAAACTATTTGTGGATTCCTTCCCATTGCAGTGAGAAAAGGAAGAGGAAGAAGCTAATCCTTTCTACTGGCAGTGAGCCAATGAAAGAGAATTTGGGAGTGACCCTTGGGAAAGTAGTGAGATGACCCTAAACATTGTAAAGGCAGTGATCTTGGGAATAGAAGTGATCTATCCCGAACATTGTAAACAGCAGAGCACTTTTACTGGATTTGGTACATCGGAACATCGTCGGTGTATGCTCTTTAGACGTAGCCCAGTGAGGGTGAAAAAAGTAAAAATCATTGTTTCCTTTGCATTATTTAGTTCTTGTTTATAATATTCCGTAAGAAAAGAGTGAGAAGAGTGTCTTTTTTAACAGAGAGATAAGATCAATAGGGGAATTTGGTTTAATCTGTCATACCCTAATTCACCCCCCCCCCCCTCTCAGGGTATCTAACCTAGTGGCCCTAACAATGTTATTATATTAAAAAAATTGTAATGAATACAGGTATGTGTTGTAAAATAATTCAATAAGAATAAATACATCATAAAAATCATATATATCCTATAAAAATATTAATTATATCATTATTCCCAATCTTGAAAGGTGGTAATTGAAGATACAATGACATCAGTTCGCATGGCGGTAGTCCTTCGTAAACATGAATGATGATTATGTATCAACTTTTATTGAAGTGTGTGTAGGTGTATCTATAACCCAAAACCTAAAATTTATTTATATTGGTTATAATTAGGATAATATTTAATCAGATAATATGAACCACTTAGGGGGTGGAGAAATAAATTAAACAATGGTTCTTGGTTAAGGATGTTAACTATTGTTTGGTTAGTTCATTTAGATTTGCTCAAAAATTATGACATGGTTTTATTTATATGAAAATATAGTCTTCTAGTATATATTTTTGAAGTTTTGATCTTATTCTAGATGTTTTTGGATGATATAATGGTCTAGAGTGCTGTGAAGAAGTTAAGGGGTGACTGCCCTTTTATAGTTGAGGAGAGGAATTCTCATAAACATAAAAATGTAAAAAATATTCGGTGGTATATATAACATAATCTTCCTCCAATAATGGTCTATGTTAGATAAAATATGGTATATTGACGAAATATAGACTTCAAATGGATTTTGAACATGTGTTTGGGTATTTTGGACCCTTCTTTAAATGGTTAACAACTAAGAAAACTAATTTTTACCCTAATGGTTGTAATTAATTTTATTTACATCCACTGATATATTTGGTAAAAAATAGTTAAATTACTTTAAATTAAAAATTATAAGAAATAAAAATTTGGATTCAATTCTTCTAAATTCTAAAAATAAAAGGGGCAAAATTTAAATTAAATTCATCCCGTAGATGGGATGAGACAACATGTTTTTAAAGTGAAAATGCTCAAAAGTTTGAAATGTTTATATATATAATTTCAATATGAAATTGATACCAATGACCATATTTTATAAATATATTTATAGTTTATCACATTATACAATAATATAAATTTAAAATATAGTTTAAATATATAAATAAATTAGATTAAATTGAAACATTGAATTACAATTCAGTATTGTTCACTATTCATCCAAAAATGAAATTTATCATAAAATTACCCTATTATATTTTTAAAGTTTCAATTTCAAATATGATTTTTATTTCATAAAATTAAATATATAAAACTGTAAAAAATAAAATAAAAAAGGGTGTTCCATTTAATGGTGGTAAAATTACCTTTTTGAATGATTTGTATATCTTTTCGTAAAATTGGTTTTATTTTTATATTTTATCTATGAAACACTTAATATGAACATTTATTATTTTAATGAATGATATATATATATATTGTTAAAATAATTTATGAAAACTGTTTTAATTTTTTTGTTGTGGTAAAAGTAGTTTGATTTCATTATGTTGGTTTTCAAGAAAAAGATTTTCTGTATTTTTAAAAGGTTTTTATTTTCATTTATAGTTAATTTGTCACTATATAAATTTTAATATATTCATTTTATACTATATTTTCATAATTTAGTTAATCATACTCATAACCTCCATTTTGATGGCTAGGTGGATTTTATAAAAATATTTTAATAATAATATTAATAGTACTTTGTATTTTGGTAAGAGTAAGTCTTCTGTGTAATGAAAGCTATCAAATGATATTAAAATTCTGTGTAATATAATACAAACATAGTGTATTTTGTACCACAAGAAACTATAAGTGTTTCATATAGAGTTATTTAACATGGATTTTGGTACAAGGTAAGAAAAAATTGTTCTTTTATATAAAAAAATCTATATTCAGTGTATCTTAAAATAAAAATATCAAATAATTTAAATTAATTCGAATAAAAAATTCCAAAAATTATTGGGGTGTTACACTGTACCACACATAATAGGAATTGTTTCCTAAAAGTTCATTTGGGTTATCATTAAAAAAGAAACATGGAATTATAATGGTAAACCAATGTAATTGATAAGTAGGTTTCCATATTGAAGAACATAGGTGGTAAGTGAATATTTCATGTGGAAGAAAAGATTAAATAATTATGAAGAGTGAAAAAAGATCATTGAATACAAGAAAGTTACTGATCAATGGAATGATAAGGTACCTAAAACCAGAAATTTATTATGATTTATCAAACCATAGAATCTATAGAAATAATGGCATTAGGATAAAAAATTTCAATAATATTACTATAGAGTTGAATATATTTTAACAAAAAGATCAAATTACATGGTTTCATTCCATTCCATTCCATATTTACAAATCTCACGCTTTGGTAGTTCCATGATCAATTACAACTTCATATATTACTCTGCGAATTGATGGTAAATTGTTCATTCTGGAAGACCTAAAAGATCATGAGATCCAAAAATAGAAAGATAAATCATTCCATATATCTCTAGTTAACATCACAAAAAATGGTAATCATATGTTATTCAATGTTATTAAATCCTTATATTTCAATACAATACTTTAATCTCTAAACTCTCATATGATTTTTAACACAATCCATTCCATAAATTGATATAATTGTAAATATTCCAAAAGATTAAAATAAAAAAAATTAGAAATAAGGTTAATATATTTCTCAAAGTTTTATTAAAATTGATCCCCATATATCATAATGTTCCTATTGGTTGTCACATTCCAAAAATTTGAATGCCTTTATCTTGGATTTTCATAAATCATGATAATAACCTGATTTAACCTAAGAAATTATTTTAAACTATCACAATTTCTTATTAAAAATATTATTAGATATATTCCTTAAATATAAAAAAGGTCGTAAAATTCACCCTAGATAACATTGAACACTTCTTCAATGAATCAATAATAATTTATAGGGTATTTAGTACAATCCAATTTACTTTATCCATATCAGTCATCACTTTATACAATACAAACACAATTTTCTCAACAATAGGGACACAATAAGGGTTACCATCACTTAATCAATGTATCACCTTTCCATTAAATCCATTTTATAGTTGATCAGCACCCTTCAATATATATTGGAAAATAAAAAATTAAAAACATGTAATTCATTATTAATATAACCACATTATCAATTCCTATACATATAAATTTCAATCATCTAACATTAATCTTAAACAATTACTTATGATTCATCATCTTATTACATAATACACATTTCGTTGAATATGAAATATGAATTATTTCATATAGTTCATCAACATCAATATAATCATTCCTATTAAATTTAATATACAAAATACTATTAGAACATAACTTAACTTTCAAATTTCATTTACAGACACTTTATATTATATAGTATAACAAATACTCATACCACCTTCTTGCTTCAATTCATGAGATTTCCAAATAGGACATCGATTTCTATAATTACACGACATTACACATCAGAAAAAATCAATTCTAATCCAGTTCCTTCTAGTTCGTACTAATGACTAAGACCAAAAATCATAGTTTGAGAAACAATTTTCATAGAAAAAGCTGCATATTCATGAAAACATACCTGTAGAATGGAAAAATCGTGTCCCTAAAGTTTAAATCAATGACTCCTTAGGATTATACTTTGATTCATACTAGGAATTATCTTTAGAAATATCCCTATGTATATCTCTAATGTTTTCTTAATATACATTCCAAAGGATAACTTAATATTTCCTTTGATAACAATAGTAACTGTCCTGGATTAACATTCATGGATAGTACATCATTTTAGATTAATATTTATCACATTATTTAATACAAGCCCTAAAACTGTAATAGTTTAGTGTGTTTAGAATCATAGAACAAAATATATTCTATCTTGGTGAAAGATGTCTAAATTATATCATAAATATAATTCCCCTTTGTCTTCCTAATTAAAAATTTTCTTTATAACCTGGGTAAATAAAACATATAAAATGTTTATCTCAAATTCATAGTATGGAAAAAGGATATATTTAAGCTTAATCACGAACAAAAGGTTATGAGAACATGATCATAAAATTAGAAGATCAAACCCTGAAAATCAAGGATCATAATCAAGAGTCATGTAATAAATATTGGTATTTTATAAGACATGAATCATAAAATAATCAATACCATTTACCATGGGATCATATTATAATCCCAAAACATTGATTTTTTGCATTCACAATAGCTTATACAAATTTGAAGATGTATAAGTAGAAACATATTAACAAATTATGTTAAGTATTTGTAATCAGGTCCTTACATAAATATATTGATATATAACTAGTTCCATGGATAACATTTTTAAAATGTAAGAAGGTTCTCCAATAATATCACAATATTCACTCCTAAGAATATAAACATAGTGGTCCAGGACACACCTATTTACAATTGTGGATCAGGACACACTAGTTTCCTAATATAGATCAGGACACACCTGCTTCCCATTTTGGATCAGGATACACATGTTTCCCATTGTGGATTGGGACACACATTTTTTCATTGTGTACTTGGTAACAATATTTTCACATTTTGGATCTAGAAAAACTTGTTTCCTAATGTGGATTAGGACATATTTGTTTCTAATTATTGATTAAGACACACATTTTTTCAAATTATGTATCAAGCCTGTCAGCATGTTTCCCATCATTATCCCAAGATATATAAATTATTACAAAATGAATTAGTGAAAAATATAGGTCCCACCCCTGACATAATTAAATCATACAAATGTGTGACATAAGATAATAAAACATTTATCATATCATGAACCATAAAAAAATATGGGTTTTATAAATATCATATAATAACCCGTGAAAAAAAATTGGTGCCCTAAATATTTCATTATACCTTAAACAATGTAAATAATATAGGTTCACATTCATTTCATCAATTAATAACTCAGCAAAGGTAGTCAGTTTCATAGAAGTTTTATCATAGTATAATTCATGGAAGGGAAACCGGTTTCATAAAAAAATGTCATATTAAATAGAAACCATTTATTGAAATAATAATACAGGGGTCCTTAGATCATAAATTATCAAAATAATTAAATATACCAAATGGCGACATCTTTGATGAAGATTTTTTTGGAAAGATCACTTGGAGCATTTCTTAAGGAAAAGAACCAATCTTTGAAAATAATTTTTTAGAAAGAAAACCTTTTCAGAAAAAATCATTATTAAAATTAAAAATGTATATATAAATCATTAAAATATTTTAATACCATTCTTGTGGAAAAAATCTATTCCACATTTTAAAATACATTTTAAAATATAACATCTTCTGAAAATAATTTTCATTGAGAACAACTTGAAAACATACAAAGGAAGATTTGAAAGGCTTTTCCAAAATTTAAACACAAAAAATTAAAATAATTTTTTTGATAATTGTCTAAAAATATATTTAAAAATAATTTTTAAATAATTTTTAGAATGCATGGTTTTTGATTAAAACAAGTTTCTGATTGAAGAGGTATATAAATTCAGATTCTAATAAATTGTTTTAGTAATCATATTACGTACTAAAGGGTGGAAAAATCATTCAAAGACATGATTATATAATGCATAACTAGTTGAGATGAAAATTCATGAGTTCTATTGAGATATTTATCATTATATTACATCAATTAAAGCATAATCCTAAATAATCTAGAAAAATGATGAGATTGTAGCAATGAACTATTACCTATTTGGTAACATTGAATTAAAATATCCAAGAAATAGTATCATTAAATGAATCATAAAATATCATTAAATTAAGGATATTCATGACATAACATGTCAAAGTTATGTATATATACCTCATATATTAATATTTGGTGCATATCATGGATTTTATTTCTTAAAGAAGGAAAATTAAAGTAAAAAAACATTACTGATTTGGTAACATTTTGACCATAAGCCCCAGGAAAAATAGATAATAAAATGGAAATTTAATAACCATAAATTTAATGAATAAAATAATATAATACATTAATGGTAATTATATAGGCCACATAAATGAAACGAGTGGTGAATGTGACATAAGTCTCACAGAAATAAAAGTGAGACTAGAAATCCCATTACTTCATGATTAAATTTTGAATCATGATCCCCATGAAATAAAAAAATAAATTAAAATACTCCGTATAAATAAATAAAGGAAATTAATTATATAAAATTTATTAGGTTAGTATATACACCACATAATAATAATAAGTCATGGATAAATCATATATCTCATAGAAATAATAGTGAGGAAAGAAAACCCTTACCTTAAGTCATGGATTTTCTCATAAAAGTTCAAAACTATTGTATAATAAATATAATATTTTTATACATATAAAAAACACATTATTATATATACTTTGATATATATATATATATTTATTATGACTTTATATTTCCCATTTATTAACAATTTCATCATAATGTTATGTTATGGGTAATAATTGTATTTCTTATTATATGTTTTTGGAGTTGTTATATTTTTATTCCTAAAACCTATATCACAATATCAGATCCTCCATATTGATAAAAATTATATTAATATCATATATTTATACATTATTTATTCACTATTATAATATATAATTGAGTTAAATATGAAATGGGATACACTATTCATGGAGACAGTAGGTCGTACGTACGCATGAATGTTGTTTCCATTTTCTTATTGTATTGAATTAAATAAAGTAAATGAAATTTTTATTTATATGTATTATCATTAAATAATAATAATTATTTCATATATATAATATAATTTTACTAAGCCCATCACTAATACATTCCACGTAAATTGTGAATAAATCAGATCTCTTTAAGAAGGTGATAGTCCAAACATCCCCAAATGAAGTTATTATATTCCCACAAAATGGAAAGCATGAATATATGTCTTAAATAATAATTAATTATGAATAAATAAATTATAAAAATCATATATATCATATAAAAATATTATTTATATCATTATTTCCAACTATGAATGGTGGTAATAAATGAACGGACAACATCAGTTCACGAGGTGGTAGTCCCCTTTACACACAACTGATTATTTCTTAAACCATTTGAGGGAAGTGTATGTAGGTGTAGATAGAAAACTTAAGATAAAAACATATTAGAATACTTTATACACTTTTTTTATTATATTATATTTATTAAGAAGATTTTGGGGGTAGTGAATGAAATAAAATAAAATTGCTTGTTGAAAAATGCTATATCTTATTTGGATAATTCATTTTGGTTTTCACCAAAAGACTAACATGATTTGATTTATAGAAAAATTTAGGATTCTAGGATGAGAGGAGGTAATTTTTTAGATTTATTCTTTATGCGTTTGAGGATAGAAATTGAATTGTATATTTGAAAAAGCGAGGGGGTGAGTTCCTTTTTATAGTGGAGGAGTAGAATTCTTGTAAATATAAAAATGTAAAAACTATTGAGTGGAATCACTTAAATAATATTCCAAAAATAATGGTACAAATTATATATAATTAAGGATATGGCCTAAATATGGAAATAAAATGTCTTTTGTACTATTTTCAATGTTATTTGGTCTCTTAGAACATTGTTTAACAACCAAGTGAACCCATTATTACCTTTATCGCAATAATTAATTTCAATTAATTTCACTCATATTTTTGGTCAAAATAAGATTTAAAATTACGAGAAACTATAAATTAATATTATTAGGGATATGGATTCCATGTTTACACATTATAGAAACTTAATTAGCAGAAATTAATAAAAAATTAGTAATGCATACAGGATAAGAAAACATGCTTTTAAAGTGACAATGTTCAAAAGATTAAAATGTTGTTATATTTGATATCAATGTGAAATTAATTAAAATGACATAAATTGTATTAATATATGAATAATTGATCTAAATATACATTAATACAATTTAAAATATAATTTAACTATATAAATAAATTAGATGAAAATGTTGTTTTGAATTAAAATTCATTGTTTTTTACCATTCCGTCAAAAATGAAAATTATTAGAAAAATACAAAAAATTAAACCTAATAAAATTTTGTTGTTATGATTTAATATTTTTTTATTATATAAGATAAAATTTAAAAAAATTTAATAATAGAGATTTAAAAAATTCATACAATTAAAAGGTCATAAAATTACCTTTTAAATGAATATATCTCTCTGTGAATGAAATTGGTTTTATTATTATCTCTAATCTAGAAAACACATAAGATGGTCATTAGTCAGTTTAATGAATATAATATATATATTTCCTTAAAATATTTTCCAAAAGGTGGTTTAATTAATTTATTCAGGTAAAACATGTTTGACTCCAAAATTTTATTTTCTAGTAGAATATTTCCTATATTGTCAAAATGTTTTATTCATTTCTATTTAAAAATCGCCAAATAATTATTCTTAATAATATAGTAAACAATATTTTCATAATTGATTTAATATTGTTCATATCCACCGTTAAAATAGGTAGGTTACCACTATAATAATATTTTTATAATAATATTAATAGTACCATGTAGTTTGGTAAAACTTGGTCTTGCATGAAACAAAATCTACTAAAAGAATTTTACATTTTGCGTAACAAAAGACTAATATAATTTTTCATGTACCACAATCTATTCAATGTTTTGTGTGTTAAAAATTATTCACATGTTTTTTAATTCAAATAAATAATAACTTGGTTCTTTTATATAACATAATCTATATCGAGTGTTGTGACAAAATCAAAATATCGAATATCTTATATTAACTTAAAAAAATATTTCAAAAACTCTAAGGGTATTACAATAGTGAATCATATAAAATTTTACATCTTATTAAAAATTTTCCTAAAATATATAGATAAATAATAAAAATGGTATCATTTAAGCTTATTCCCAAAGGATTATAAGGTAAAATTATTATTGTTGTTATCGATGAAAAAAAATACCATAAAAATTTATTAAGAACATTATTTTTGAGAATATAATTTTAACATTAAAAACTAAATTTAAAAACTTCAATTTTCCAGAATATTTGGAATTTTTTTCTTTTAATATAACCTTTTAAACTAATAATGGAAGATTGAATGAAATGGGTGGTGATGATAATAAGAATATTTTTACATGATGTGTAAGTTGAAATAATGATTCCTTTCACATTTTTGGTAATCGTCAATAATGACATCATTTAAGAAATTAATATAATATTACATTCTAAACATTTTTTAATAAGTAAAAAATTAATGAAAATATTTTCAAATAATAATTCAAGGATTTTAGAAAAAATTTATGAAAATATGTTTAGAAAACATTGATATTGAAGGAAATATTTTGTCAACCCAAGAGAGAAATAAATTAATTTTCTCTTAAAATATTTTAATATTAATTTTATGTACAAAAGGGATTAAAATGGAACTATTTCATTGAATTATAATTAATAACTAGAGAAGGAAAAAATATATTGGGTTTATGATAGAAATATTAAAAATACCCAAAATGAGGATCCAATATATACAATCCAAAATAATGATGACATTGTGAAATAAACCCTAAAAAGTTTGGTGAGTTTTAATCATAAAACCAATGAAATAAATAAAAAATAATTCATCAAATAATATGAAAATAAATGAATTCATTATAATACATACCAAAAAACAAAGTATTTAAACCATAAAAAATAGATAAGTGGTGAATATAGAATAAATCTCATAAACGTAATAGTGAGATGAGAAAAACTCACTTTTAGTATAATTTCCATACCCCATTTTAAAAAATACAATATAAAAAATATACATTTATTGAAAATTTATTAATTAAACTTAATTATGTATTTAATTCCATATATGATCTATTTATAGTCTTTTGTGAACCGTACATTAAAATTACATTGTTAAAATCATCATTTTAGGTGATAATTTCTCAATTTTTCCTATATGGTTTCCATCAGTAGTTCTCATCTTTTACTTTTATCACGATTCCATCATCTCCATATTGTTTACTATGAAATAAATATGATATAATATTATTATATAAATATTTATGATAGCATATAAAATTTATATATAGGGAGAATGAGTTACACTATTTATATAGATGAAAAGCCGTACATACAGATGAACGATGTGTCTATTTATCTAACAGAGGAAAAAAACTAAAAAATATTTTAACTTTAAATAAATGTTATTATGTCAAATATTTCATTTAAATTATTTAAATATTTTCTTATTACAATTAATTTCAAAATAAATTTTAAAACATTTCACATTGAGATGTGGTTGCGGTAGTAAACATATACGCAAAAAGTGGGTATTACAATTCATTTCAAAATAAATTTTATGTATTTTTCATTATTCATAAAAAATTGGATGTTCTCAGAAAATTACAAAAAATTAAACTTAGGATAATTTCGATATTCCGAATACAAAAATGAAGTCCATTTTGAAATATAAATTTTATATAATTTCAAAAATTGGGTATTACTATTCATAACGGCTACTTTGATTGGTCGCGGTGTGTTAGAATCTCAAGGTTGCGTACAACACACGCTGCTCTATTATTCAAAGAGAAGCGTACCATGGAAGCTTGGGGTGTTACATTCTACCCTCCTTCAATAAATTGTATCCTCGCAATTTGAAATTTTTCTTTGAAAATAAAAGGTTGAAAATAGAAAATACCTTTGTGGAAAACCCACATCGGAAATAGGGTTAAAAAAATATAACATTAAAAGAAATAAAGAGAAGTACAAAGGTCACCCGACATAGCCCATACTAGGATTCTATGAAAATATGGATATGGAGGAAAAAAACCATCAAGTTCTGATGGAGAGTTGTAGAAAATAGGATTAGGAGAAAGTTAACCACAAGAAAATCACAAACTTGTGATTGGTTAAACGGCCATTAAATCCCCAGTTGGAAAAGTTAACCGACAACATTTTTATTTTAAGATACCTTTCATAAAGTTGAGGAATTTTTTAAATATATTTACTAAGAATGTAAGGAAATATAGTTACTTGTCATGTAGACTTTCATTCTTTAATAAATGTTTACCATAAACCCATCTTTCACCCCAAATGGTAACAGAACTCAAAAATATTCTATTTATCCTAATTGTATAAGGTTACAGATATTACCACATACCATTTAGATTATGAAAACTATTTTAAAATAACCAGGGACTTCCTGTAGGCTAGTGGTAGGTAATAAAGGCCTGTCGCACTATGGTTGTGGGTTCGATTCCTGCAGCTTTATCCGACGCAACGGGTTATCCCCCGACCTAAAGGTTGTCCTTTTCCTAAAACTATATTATTATAATATTCCAAAAATAATCTTCAGAAATGTTTTAACCTTAAACAATACTATCCAAACTTCAACTTAATCCATTACAAAATAACTCTGTCCAGACTTTCTCTAAAAGGTCTCTTAATTCCAAAATCAATTCATCAGATTCCCCAAATAAAGTAAAGTTTATCTCATTGTCACATACTAAAAATATGATTACCTTAATCATATTAAAACCATAATGAAAACAACAAGTACTATAGTACAATCCTTATATATATCACATTATTCTTATAACCAGAATATAATCCTTGAGTCCAAAAGAACCAATACATTAATTATTCCACTTCAACTGTTGTAACAGCATAATATTGGCCTTGATCCCTTGGCCTTTTCTGAGGTAATTTTCCCTGATGCTTATGACATTCATTTGCATAATTCCACATTTCCCAACAATTGTAGCATTCAACATTGATAGCCTCTTTCTTTCCCTTGCAATCACGCGCCTCGTGACCTTTTTCTCCACATTTATAACAAACTTCCATTCCTTTTAGGCAATTACCAGGGTGATTCTTCCCACAATCTTGCATAATAGAAAATAATTTTTCCCCTTTTTCCCTTTATCTGTCTCTTGTTCCACCGTTCTCTTCTTCTCTGGCTTTACTTTATTGTCATAAGATTTAGAGAATTACTTTTCTGTCTTGATAACACATGAGGCAATATCTTCATACGTTGAGAAAGATGGTGATACTAAAGCTCGACGGAGAAATGGTTTTAACCCATCAAGGAAACGATCAATTTTACTTCTTGGGTTACGTATATAATCTACAGCATGCATCGCTAACCTTGTAAAGTTAGCCTCGTACTTTGCAACATTCTCATCCTCCTTCTGCCTCAGACTCAGAAATTGCCTTTCCATATTTTCTCGATGGTCATGTGGAAAGTATTTTTCTAAGAAAATTTCCTTAAACTCCCCCCATTCCATACTTTATACTTCATCATCTTCCTTTGTATTTTGAATCAATGACCACCATTGATCGACATCTCCAGTGAGGCGGTAAACTGCCATGACAACCTTCTCCCATTCGCTACTCCCCAAGGAGTGGAATATTTTCTCTAAGGAGTTTATCCATTGCTCAGCTACTAATGGATTTGTACCCCCATTGAATGTTGGTGGTTGTTGCCTCATGAAGTAGTCTAACATTGATCCTCCATGTTGCGGATCAGGGTGTTCCATACGAGTAAGGTTATTATTCATAACCTGAGTGAGTTGTCCCAGTATGGTGATAAGTTGATCATCACTAGTTTCATCTCCAGCTCTATAATAATTATCTTGAGCAGGAGCCCAATCCCTACACTGAGTGCGTGCATTGATACAGTTTCCATTCCTCCCATTAGGTTCCATTTCTAAACAATGGCATAAACTAGATTAGTTTTTAAATCAAAATACATAATTCCATACTTGTAAAACAATTAACATAAATTGAACTATAATCCTAAAAATGTTTTCTTTGAGGAAGTATATATTCATAAACCCTTCATAATGGTTTGTAACGAATATGAGAATTATCCTAAGCATATCCCCTGGGAGAGTCGTAAACAAGAGTGCAGCAAGGCCCGTTGTCGTGCACCAATTCCCGTTCGAGTCTAGCTTAAAGCGGTGTTTTTGGGTTTTACCCCAAGGTAAATATGTTCCGGAGTCACCTCTACCTGCTCATATCCAGACAGTGATGTATTTCTTCGAAAACTCACAAAATCTCTACAACAACAGAATTATAGGAAGCTCTTCTATACTAATCCCCAAAGTCTGTCTTATGGTTATGTGCTCTAATCAGAGTTTTTCTAAATCTAGCTTCCAAGGTTAGTACTAAACTGCCTCTGATACCAACTGTAACGCCCGACCCCAGTTACCCAGATTCGGTGCATTATTACATAACATTGGCATGATCACAAAAGATCAAGTCTTGAAAGACCAATTAGTTTAGTAGCCTTGGAAACACTACATATATTCATAAGAATTACATTACATCATAATGTAAAACAAAACAAAAAAAACATATTGTCTTCATATCCCCTCATACTATCCCTGCAGATCATTCTTAATATACTTCTTCACATCTTGGAAAAATTAAAACATTGGAAGGGGTGAGTTCAGATGCTCAGATAGGATAACAATATAGCAGAAGCTTTCATAAATAAACATTAACATTAAGGAAATGTATAACTAAAAAAATCCTTTTAAACATGAACATCAGCATAATATGGAAAAAATAAAATGAAATAATCCCATTTACTTATTCACATGGATATTCTACTAGTCGAATAATCACATGCAATATCAATAACCACTTTCATAATGGTGGAATGCATAATTTCAGACTATCATAACCACATAGCCAAGGCCTCATGCTAAGACTACAAATAAGATATTTTCAAGGCCTTTACCAAGACACTAGTTTGTCTCATGAGACCTACCGATGCATTGAGGAGCTGTAGTGGTTTCTACCCATCACTTATTAAGTCCAATGCATTCCTCATATGAACAAGTTTAAACATATCCTAAACCATAACATAATCGTATCACATAAAACATGCATAAATGAAACATAACATTTCCACATTTCAATCACAAGATATCAATACAACACATTGATATAATAAAAAAACACTTTTAAAACCATTTTCAATACCAAAATAAATGAAAATTAAAACTTTGTATTTATTTTTTATTTTAAAAAAATGTTATGGCTTGTAGAGGAAGTAGAAACTCAAATAATGGTCACGGTGGCGGAGAAGTCATTGTTGCCGCATACGTACGACAAAAAAAATTCCTTTTTGTCGTTTAGTAAAACACTTCATATAAAAAGATTCCTTTTGAATAAATGTAAAAGTCAAAGGGGTTTATACACTGTATAAAAGAATGTTGTGTATAAAACAAAATATACCTCAATGAAAGGAGATTGAGACGAAGTCCTTACAAAGATAATTTTTTAAATAAAATAGATCTATTATGTGTATTCACTATATGTACACATAAAGAAAATACAAATACAAGATAGGACATAATAATATCACGACATAATTTGAATGTATGAGATCAACCCGAATATTGGAAATTGGGTTAAGAAGTTCCCTTAACTCATGTCTGACTTGACTCGACCATTCTTTAACCTCTTGAATAATAAAATATAGTTAATTTATAATTTCTTAAGAACATTTTTCATGTTTATTATTCCTTTTATATCACTTATTACCATTTTATGAACATTATGTAATTATTTATGTTAATAACGGTCGTTTTGTTGATCTTTGGTAATTGAGTAAAAAATAATCTTCTTATAATTACAAGTTGTTCATGCGGTAAAATATCTATTATATCCAGAATTATATTCATGATTTAGATATCATATATATCATATATATCCATTATATACATTCATTCATAATATTAGGTAACATCTAGAGGTAAGAAATGAAATACACCATTCATGGAGACGGTAAACCGTACGTACGCATGAACGTTACTTTCATTTCTATTTCATATTTAATTGAATGAAATAATAATGATATAAAGGTGTATTATAATTACAGTATAATATCATATAAAATATCATTTACTCCATCTTTTATACATCCCACATATGGCATTAATGATTCAAATCACTTTGAGGGGGCGGTAGTCCACACTTCCTAAAATGAAATTATTGTGTTTACCCATAATGGAAATCATAAAGGTATACCATAAATGAGAAATAATAAAGAATAATGAAAAAATAAACATAATATATATCATATATATAAATAGTGTCATCATAATGTCCACCATTAGAGGTGTTAAAATAATATTGAACAATCATCTTTTCATGCGGCAGTATTTCACCACCCACAGAAATAGTATATTCTTTAACCATTAGACAGAGGTGTGTGTAAGTGTAAATAAAATACTTATCAAAAAATATCCTAGTATATTTTATATACTTTTTTTGTTACAAAAGAATGTAATAAAAAGATTTTAAGGGGTTGGAGAAGCAAAATAAAACAAAAGAACATAAGAGAAGACATTACCTTAAAATCGGGTAACTCTTTTTGATTTGAGACAAAGACATCCTTGGGAAGTTATCTGCCCAGAGTGATGCTTCTAGGAGTAAGAGATGGAAGTTGAGAGATTATTTGGGCAGAGGTTGGGCGATCCAAATGGCTTTTATGGTGTGAATAAGGTGGTAGAGGTGGGGGCCTTTTATAAGAGGAGAGGAGGGGCACTCTTGGAAAGTCATGAAATGTTACATTATTATGAAGTGCTTTTTGGATTTAAAAGGTCCCAAAATTATATATTTCGAGGCTAAGGTGATAAGGGTTATAGATCTACTCATAAAATATATTTTTTACAAGTTTAAGGCTTATATTTTACATCATATTTTCATTTTATTTAAATCGTTATTTAATGAGGTAATCGCTGCATCATCATGGTGTAATAAATAATTTAATTTATTTAATGTCTAAAAATTATAAAAAAATTACCATGATGTAGGAAATCTTTTTATATTTCCAATGAATATTTATAGTCTAAAAGTTAACTTATATAACCCCATGTAATAATTGTTTTAGTAAAAAAACACATGTTTGTGACAATTTTATTTCTACCTAAAATAAAAAGTTATTAATGTAATTTTCGTACCCAAGTGGCTCCATGGGGTCCCCAAGTTGACCCATGGATTTTCGTAATCGGCCATGACTCATCAAAGATGTGTAGGATAAGTGTGAAGATATTTTTTTATTTTTATAATATCATTTTTACCTTAAATTTCACTAATTACCTTTAATTGCGATTAAAAAAACATAAAAGTTACTATTCACCCAAAAAAATTATTTTATTCCCATTGAACCACAATTTACATCCTAATGAAAACCATTCATGTCGGATTTTTGAAATTCAATTCATAGAAGCGGTAATGTTTCATTTAAACGAAAAATCAGTTTTTTAACAACCACTTAGTGGTTTCACTATTCATCAAAAATTAATGTTTTTCAGAACAATGCCAAAATTTTACTCTAAGCTATAATTGATATTCCGAATTCAAAAATTATTTCTATTTTACAAAATTCAAAAACATATATGTTGAATTAATTAATTTCATAATTAATTCCCGCTGTCACAACAAGTGGCGTGTTTTTAAGAAACAATATATATCAAAAGATTGACAATTGTTTATGTCTAATTTCAAAGTGAAATTAATTCTAATGAAAACCATTGGATAAAATGGTAAAAATATATTCTGATTATAATTTAAAACCACTCAATAGTATAATTTATCACTATAAATTATTTTTATTAAAAAAGTTGTTTTTATGTATTTTTCACTATTCATTAAAAATTTGAAGTTCTAAGAAAATTACAAAAAAATCAACTTAGGTTAATTTCGATATTCCGAATAGAAAAATGAAGTCCATTTTGAAATATAAAATTTATATAATTTCAAAAGGTTGGTATTACTATTCATAAATACTACTTTGATTGGTCGCGGTGTGTTAGAATCTCGAGGTTGCGTACAACACACGCTGCTCTATTATTAAAAGAGAAGTGTACCATGGAAGCTTGGGGTGTTGAAAAAATTATATTCTATATCAGAAAAGAATCATAACAATGAGTTTATCTTTCATTACAGAGAACAATAATTTTTTATTTAATTACACATAACCCCATGATTTTATGTTCAATAGTGTATTCAATAATCAACCTTAAACATAAACAACCCATGATATTTATTACCATTATAACCATGCAATTAAATTACTGTGTATTAATAGTATTAACTATATTAAAAAATATATATATATATATAAATTTATTACATAGTATATAATATTTATAAATGTTTAATAATATTCAATCTATTTATAGTAAAGTGATTTTTTCCATGAAAAATATGTTCTCTTAAAAATGATTTTTATCGATATTCATGGAAAATATTTGTATAAATGTTTGGAAAATTTAAAATTTATATTTTATAAAGTTAATGTCATATTCGGAATATTAATATATCAATTTACTTCGGGTGAAATTTTTGGACATTAAGAAAATTATTATTTTTCAAAAAAAATTGAAAATAATTATTTTTTAAACAAATCCTTTTCTCATTGATAAAATATATAATTTAAATGTCTAAATATTATTATAATATTTCTTCATGTATCCTAATAATTATTTTTTTTGTATTTATCCCACATACTTACTTCTAATATACTTTATATGTTTTTCAGTATAAGATTGTTTTTGGGTTTAAAAATCACTTTTTCTAAAACATGTTTTAAGATGAATAATGTTTCTCCATTTCAAAAAATTTAAATATTACCTAATATAGAATATTTTATATTATATATATATATATATTATAGTTTTATATATTAAATATTATTTATATAAGTATTATAAATAGTCATACAGTTATTATAGAATCATCTTTTGCTAAAAAAACAATATTCTTAAAAGCTCATTGTCTTGCCGCTTCTTCAAGATTAATTCTGAAATAAATTCTTCCACTCTTATGAGTTTAATTTCAAAAATGGATTCCATATTTTGAATCAAAATATTTTATATTATCTAATTAGGTAAACTAAATATTTAACCACATTGATTAGTTAAAATTAATAAAATTAGTTAAAAAGATTAGGGTAAAAAAACTTTACTTGGGGGGTATAAATACAATATAATGATATAAAAGTTCCAAAAAAATTACCAACCCCACCTAATAAAATATTTATAACAAATAACATTTATTATCTAGTTTTTTCTTATTGGGGCCTCTGGTGGGTCAACATGTTGGTTAACCTTACTTAATTCAAATTAAACATACATGTGTGACGCTAACCTCACTTATAAAAGTCTACCCCCTATCCTCTTAACTTTACAACATAAAAATAAATTATTCCAAAAACAAACTAACCAAATAACTCCCCAAATTCACTCCTAACATTATAAATGTCACATAACTTTTTTCCCTAATTGTCATTGAAAAAAATGAGGATGTTACGCATGTATATGTATGTCATATTTTCTCTATAATTGGAATGTTAGTTCAATTTTCAAAACCATCTTTCATTATTTTTATTCTAAGTATTATACATGAAAAAAATTTATAATTATTTCATGATTATTATTCTTTATATAATTATATAATGACCCATTTGGAAATTGTGATCCTCCCAATGTAGATTTGACCCATAATAAAAATACGATATAAATATTTGATGTAAACATAATTGATCAAGTAATTGTATAGAACCTAGAAATAAGTGAAAAAAAAACAAATATTAATCAAGAAAATTGTTTTTATTTATGTAAATAATTAATATGTGTTTATTATTTAGAAATATAAAGAAGAATCATGATAAATCAGACTTTAGGTAAGGGTTTTCTCATCTCACATTTATTTTTATGAGAGATATGGCATTTTCACGCCATATTTTTATTGTGTGGTGTATATACTGTACATGAATTTATTTTATGATTCTTATTTTTAAATTTACGGTGATTTATATATCCATTTAAAGATATCTCTTTCAAAGTGTTTTCTAAAAAATAGTGAAGGAATTTTTCCAATGTTTCCTTCCTTGAGGAATTTGTTGTGTTATACACCTATATTCTTTTATGAGGGGTATCTATGTCCCATTTTACATTTTATATCTAATATATAATTATTTTCATGTTATTGTAAGTTTCATTTAATGTTATTAAATCATTTTTATTATAATTGAATGTTAAAAAATTACTAATATTTTTTTTACAATCCTAGGGTTTATTGGGATTGTGTATGATTAACTATGACATCCAAAACCGGGTTCCACTTGTAAATTATCCAATCTAGGTAGTTATGTGATATCAAGTATACCTCCCCAATACCCAAAGGATGTTTTATATAAATTTGGGTATAATATGTAATGTGTGGAGACTATACCATCATTATCAAAACCAAATAGTAGAAGAAGAAAAAAAGACAATATCCAAATGAAGAAAACCTCAGAAACAATAGTAAAATAATCAATAATAATTAAACATCACAAGATGAATCCAAAATAGGAAAAGATTAACATAAACCAAAGTATTTTATTTTTCATTCCAAATAATTGCCATGTGTCAAATTAAAACCCAAAATAATGACACAATGATAACTCCCAAGATGGTCCTCACATCATGTATTGAAAGATCCCTACCTTTTCTAGAGTCATCTCGAGTGGTTTTTGAGTATGTTTTGAGGTTTTTAAGTACCATTGTTTTGGTGTAATAGCTTGGGGTGTTTTTGGGTAAATTTTTTAAAAATACCAATGGGAAGGGGGATGTGTATGGTTTGCTTATGGTTTGAAAAACTATGTGGCTAAACCGTGAAAACCATGAAAACTAAGATATAATGGTCCACATGGTTTGCACATGGTTTAAAAAACCATGCAACTAAACTATGCCAACTGGAAAAAATTGTACCGAGAGATCTTCAGGGTTGGAACTTAGTTTTCCCTAACTATGCTCCTCTACCCAAGAATCCATTTATAGGGAATTAATTATCTGAAAATCTATTTTAAAACCACCCTAACCCCCAAGACACCCATATTTTTACCTTGGATTAGGCGTGAAAAAATCTAGGTGATCCCAGGGCCTTAGGGATGGATTTAAATGTTATTTGAATTCCTTTATTTGAGATCAAAAGCCCAAATTGAAGATCCGCTCACTTCTTGATAAGTTGATTTCATCCTAACGCTTCTTTCATTCCTTCCTCTATCAATCCTTAATATTTTTATGGAATATCTCCACAGTTTCCATGGATTTAGACCTATGTGTTGAGATCTATATCTAGGATTGTGGTTATAAATATATATTTTCATGATCCTAATGCCTTTGATCTTAATTTTGTTTCAGGTATTTAGATCCAGAGCTTGATTGACGACTTTATGCCCCTCCGATTTTTCGGATTTTTGTTGGGTTAACATACTTCAATAAAATGAGGTAGCTAGTCTAAATCAAATTCCCATAGACTTTTATTTTATATGTGAATTTTAGTTTATTATTTTATAGCATACTTTGATAATTGATCTCCTAAATTAGAGTAATTAGGTATGGGGAATTTAATTGTGATTTCCATGGTGATTAATTTATTATTGAATCACAGAATAAATGAAGGGGATATCTGAAATAGATATTTCTTTTGAATATTGGTTATGTGTTTAGATATTTTAATTGAGATAATGAATTTATTATGTTAAGATGATTAATTGGGGTAAATTAATTATGAAATGATGGTTTGCTATGTAAAATAATTAATTGTGAGAATCAATTATGTGCCATGATTTTGGTCCAAGATAATTAATTTTGAGAATTAATTATGACAAGTTTAGATATAAAATGGATAATTAATTGTGAAGAATTAATTATGGAATGATAATTGTTTTGATTGATTAATTAATTAATGAATTAATTAATGTGTTATGTGCAGTGTTAATTATTTATTTAACTAATGGCTTTTGAAATTTTTAACTAATCGTTGGATTATTAATGGAATGATGTGGCCATTTGTTTTGAATTATTGAATAAATAATGGCTGAGATTTTTTGTTGCTAGACATAGAGTTCTAGACTGATTAGACGTTCAGAATTGGACACAACATTCCTCACCAATATTTATCCATCCTTGTGATTATGGGGTTCTTAGAATGATGACCTACAATGAATGAGATATATATTTATGGGAATGGTCACATACATTGAATGAAATTTGGGGTTCTTGACATGACGTTCAACACCAAATGATTGATAATACTGAAGGATGATTCAAATGGGAAACATTAATTGAAACTAGGCCTAAGGAGATGATTAAATATTAAATGAAAATTTGTTAACTATTTAATTATGAATTGTATATATTGATTCATAAAAATGAATTTACTACCTTTTTACTGGACTCATTTTAGACACCGTTGGTGGAGGCCTACTGAATTGTACTGACACCCTCTTTGGGCCTTCGATCGGCACCCGAGTATAGTTTTTTGTTGCACGACAGGATAATGGAAAGTCCTTCGGATATATTTTTGTTGGGATTAGAGCATGAGGCTGGGAACCAGATGTGGTTAGGGACCCTCTTTGGAGTTATTGTGTCTTTACTTTTAGTTTCGTTGTAGGCACTTAACACCTTCGTTATCATAGCATGTTTTACCTTCCAGTTGATTATTGTGATTTCTTTTTTTGACTATAATATAACATGGTATTGTTCTATTTATTTATATGCTTATGTACCCAGTTATTGTTTTTTTCTTTTTTCTGTGTCTTATTCTAATAAATGAGGGTATAGTCTCCCGAAGACTGAATTCTAGCACCCTTACTACTAGTGGACACCCTATGGAATATGGGGAGGTGTGATTGAGGGAATGTATCCAACTGGGTTAGGGTTCCATTTAGTGGTACCCAGGTCGGGATGTCACAAAGTGGTATCAAAGTAGTTTTCCTTTCATTCTTCTTCTTTTGTCTTTCTATTTTTGGAAGGTATGATATGAGACTAGGAAGATTGAAGGCTTCTTAATGGGATTTTAAGTGGGAGTTTCAAACCCATTTATGGGTGGAAATTTGATTACATAGAGTGGGATTATTGTTATTTCTATTAGTTGTTACAATTGTATATTTTTTCAACTTGGGGGATTCACTTTTGAGGTGTTGTAATATTTTTTTTGATAGTTGTTGAATTTTGATTTGTGGCCTAAAGAGGCATGATACATGAGTCTGCATGCATCATTCGAGGAACACATGGTTGTTGTGACATGAATCATCCTAGGCACTCATGGAAAAATGGTTTAAAAGTATGTGGTTGAACTTGAACAATTTTCCTTGTTGTGAGATTGAAATAATGATCCAAATGAGAATAAATGGGTGTCTAATGAGAACCTTGACTGAAAAAATGAGTATGATTAATTAATTAATTGTCGAATTAATTAATTTGAAATAAAGTTCTAATTAATGGTTAAGTTAATTAATGATAAGGTATATATCCTTGTTAAACAAGATTTAAGAGTATGATGGTTATGGGTGGTGGTGAGGCATTGGTGTTGACCGCGTGGCAACAAAAAGGGGGAAGGACATGTTGAAACTTCTTGGGTTAGTTTATCCTCTTATGTAAATGTTATAAGGATGCATTATAATATCTAGGATGTCTATATGGCTTTGTAGAGATACTCCTCCATGATGCTTGTTGAGGGAGAGACCGAGGGGTATAGCCTAGAATGAACATACTGATAGGGAACCTGAGTCACCATCAGTGCAAGGTGAGGATGAAGGGGAGATGTTCTGAGAGAACTTTTCTCATTTCATGTAATTCTTGGAGATAGGAAAAAGGAAGGTTATGAAAATCAAGTTTGAGTTGACAAGGAAGTTTCGGCTGTAGCACCCACCAACTTTTACTCGAGAGTGTGGACCTGAGGGAGATGAATTATGGGTTGAATCCATAGAGACAATACTTTACCCTTTGGATACTCAGACTGATAGGAGGGTCATTTTGTCTTTTATATGCTATGGGGTATGCGAAGTGCTGGTGGGACATTTAGAGTTGAATTTGGATAAAATTATGATATGTTATGGAAGAACATTCTAGAGATGTTCTTGGATTAATTCTATCTAGAGACGCTGATACAAGATAAGGCTTCAGAGTTTATGCATATGACCCAAGGAATAATGTCTATAATGGATTAAATTGAACGTTATATAGACTTATAGTATTCATTCCAGCTTTTCTGGAAGATGAGTCTTCTTCGGATAAATGATTTCAGGATTGACTTAGGTGTGAATTATGTCCCATGTGAATATCTTTAAGATGATGAAATTCTCATATGTGGTTAATCAGGATCTCATTTCTGAGTGGAACCTAATGGAGGATTCTAGTACTGGATATGTAGCTATCACTGGATGATTAAGAAGTGTGGATTCCATGATCATGAAGTGCTTTTATGATAACCTTAGTCAGCATAGTGGAAGTAAAGGTGGAAATTTAGGAGGAACAGTTGCACCAGATCTTACGTATATGCATTTCCTCTACTATGGTAGGAAGGGTCACTATCGTACACATTGTCACCAACAACCAGTGGAGTGTTAGTTTTGTAGAAAGATGGGGTACCTATAGAAGTTCTTCTTGAAGCAGCGATAAAATGGTGCTGAGGGAGCAGCTGCTCAGAGTTAGAGTGTGAGATGGGGTTCTTCTCCATCATATTGGTCTTATAACTAGAGTTCTACTAGGAGAGAAGGTAGAGGTAGTGGATGTGGTGCTTTAGGGAATGATCACCTATATCATCAGAGTGGTTCTACTCAAGGGATTTAGATGAAACAACAGGGAAGAGGGGAAGGGCATTTATATGCAGTGAAATATACACTTGTGGGGAGTGAGGCTGGTTCATCGGCAGTGAGAGTTACTATACTAGTTGCTTCTACTTTAGCTAATGCCGTGTTTGATACTCATGATTCTCATTCCTTTATATATGTAAATATTGTTAAGGGATTGATCTTGGAGGGGGAGTCCGTAAGTAGGGTGATGAATATTGATACACCGTTGGGAACACAGTCTAGGGATATATATTTATGCAAGGGATGTTCACCAGATATTAGACTGTTTCATTTTCTTTGGGATAACTATGTCCTTGATATAACGTGCTTTAAATTGACTATGGTTATGGACTGGCTAGTCGCATACCGAGACCACCAATATTTTTACCTTAAGATAGTGACATTTGAATATTATGAGGGTGACCAGTATGTTCATCGTGGAGAATAGGATATCCAAGCAGGCTGAGCTGGGACAATTACTCTGCAACTGGGAGATCTAACAGGCCATGTTTCTAGTCTTTTTATGGATGATGGGAGTGGTAAGAAATATGTCCTTCAAACGCTAGTAGAAATATTTCAAGATGTCTTTCCTAAAGACTTTACAGGGTTTCCACCTGAGAGAGATATCGAATTCACTATAGATCTTATATCGGGGGACGAGCAGATATCTATTCCTCCTTAAATAATAGAACTGACAAAGATTCAAGAGTTCAAAACACATTTGGATGAGTATGAGGATAATGGTTTTATCCTTCCAACGTTGTTTCCTTGGGGTCACCTTTTTTTTTGAAAAGAAGACTGATGGGAGTTTACGCTTGTGTGTCGATTACCGAAAGTTGAATAAAATGAAATTAAAGAACTGATATCATATTCCATGTATCAATGATCTATTTGAACCACTGAAGGGATATTGTGTCTTCTCAATGATAGATTTGAGGTTAGGGTATGATCAGGTGAGAGTTCAAACCTTTGATATACCATGAACTCCTTCCAGAACAGGTATGTCCTTTATTAGTTTTTCATAATGCCTTTTGGGTTGACAAATGCTCTGGCAGTATTTATGGCCTTGGTGATCAGGGTATTTAATCCATACATAGATCAATTTGCATTGGTGTTTTTGGAAAACATCTTGGTGTACTCTAACACTCATGAAGACCATTTCCAACATCTTGAAATCATCATGGGTACACTACGAGAGAAATATCTATACCCCAAGGTATCAAAATGTTAGTTTTTTATTGATAGGGTACACTTTTTGGGGCACATCATCTCAAAAGAAGATGTGGTAGTGGACCCAGAAAAAGTGCAGGTAGTGGTTTCTTGGGATAATCCATATAATTTTTTTTTGATATCCTAAGATTTTTTTAATTAGCTTGATATTAGAGGAGGTTCATCTAGGACTTTTCATATTTGGTAGCATTACTTTCAGGTTTGAAAAATAAGGCGATAAATTTTGATCTGACAGAATCACGTGATAATTATTTTCTCGAGATGATGAAGTGCTTTACATTGGAACTATTTTTGATCTTACCTTAGTTGTGTGAGGAGTAGTTGGTGTATTATGCCTCTTCTGGGATTGGACTTGGAGCTATGTTGATGTAAGGGGATCAAGTCATTGTTTATGGGTCTCAGCAGTTACGGCCACATGAACAGAATTACCCTATGCAAGACCTCGAGTTAACATTATCATCTTATGATCTTAAGTGTTGGAGACACTATCTTTTGTATAAAAATTTTACAATTTTTAAGGATCACAAAATCTTGAAGTATATCTTTTCACAACATGACATGAATCATTGGAAGCGAAGATAGGTAGAGTATATTCAGTCCTTTGATTTTGAACTATCATATACACCTAGAAAAGGGAATAGTTTTGTCGATTCCATGATATGAAAACTTAAACTTAGTTGGTACATGAGTTGAGTGCATAGGGGAAGGTGATGACTATACTGGAGGAAATGTGTGTGGTTGTTCAAGAGTTAGGAGAAGATAATTTTGGTTTCTGTAGTATTGTATTCTACACTATTGAGAGGGATCAGGGATATGCCATATGATGATCTTGATATTTTATCCATAACGGAAATCCTTGAAGGTGGGGATACACCTTTATATAGGATAATAAGTAAGGACGAGATCATCTTTGTGAAAAATTGGGTTAGTGTGCCTACGGGTATGTGAGAGGAACTCATGTGAGAATTTAATGCCTCAAAGTGGGATAGACATCCTAGGGTGAAAAAAATGTTCGGTGACCTATGATGATATCTTTGGTGTACATGAATGAAGAATTAGATAGCAATATTCATAACAAGATATTTCACCTATCAGTAAATGAGGGCAGACCATCAATGACCTACATGACTATTATAACCGTTGCCTATTTTGAAATGGAAGTGTGATGATGTATCAATAGATTTCGTGGTAGGAATTTCGAAGACAAATAAGATGAATGATGTTATTTGGGTCATTATGGATCTTATAATAAATGTATCATGTTTCTTTCCTATCAAGAAAACCTTTATAGTAGAAAAATTGGGAGAACTATATGTATGAGAGATAGTTCGTTTGCATGAGGTGCCGCATACTATAATTTCATATCATGATTCAGACATTACTTCATGATTTTTTGAAGGATTATAAAAGTACCTTGGTATATAGGTTTTGTTATGTATGAACTTACACCCACAGACAGATGGGAAGTTAGAGCGTACCATACAGGTGTCAGAAGATTTTCTTCGAGCATGTGTTCTTGACTATGCAGGTTCTTGGGAGAAGCACTTGGCATTAGTGGAATTTTCCAATAAAAACAGTTATCAGGAAACTATAAGGAATTTACCATATGAGGAACTTTATGGTAGAGCTTATAGATCACCGTTACGCTTGTTATAGGTCGGTGTGTTAGAGCTATTGGGAACAAGTCTCGTTCAGGACACATCATAGCAGGTACAATTGATTCCGAAATGTATGACTATGGATCATAGTAGGAATAAGTATTTTGTTGATAGTTATATATAACCCTAAGAGTTTATATAGGCTGATCATGTATTCCTTCGGGTTTCACCAATATTTGGTCACCACAGGATACGAAGGTAGGGCATGTTGGCACCTAGGTTAGTAGGACCGTTTGAGATGCTAGATAGAATTGGTCCAATGGTATACCGGTTATCCCTTCCAAATAAATTCATCACTATGAATGATTTTTTCCATGTGTTAAAACTATGGAGGTATCACCCCGACCCTTCTCATGTTATTGACGTGGAGGAAGTTGACCTCGAGATAGATGCACACTTTGAGGAGCATCGGATACGTGTGCTGGGTCAGAGTGATAATGTGTTATGGGGAAAGACCATACGGTTAGTTCATGTGTTATGGATACGTGGAAGTGTTCAATAGGAAACATGGTAATCAAAAGCAGACATAAGGGATAAATGGACCAATCTTTTTTCTTTGAATCTTAGAGAATTTTAGGAGTGTAGCTTGGGGACAAGCTATTATAAGATGGGGAGATTTTAAGATCCTAACCTTTTATGGAGTACTATCATGCACGTTTTCAAGTACCTTTTGAGATTTTTAAGTACCTTAGTTTTGGATTAGTGTATTGGGGTGCATTTAGGGTAATTTTTAAGAAAAAATAATAGATAGTTGGCTGTGTACGGTTTGGGTATGGTTTGACAAACTGTGTGACTAAACCGTACCACCTGTGCAAACCCGAAAAGAAAGGTCCGTACAATTAGAACAAGGTTTGACAAAAAGTACGACTAAACCATGCCAACTGAGAAAACATGGATAGAGAGGTCCTTACATTTGGCGCATAGTTTTTACAAACCCTGTGCCTCTTCTCAGGAAACCATGCACGTGGAATTAATTAGCTGAAAATCTATTTGAAAATGACCTAACCCCCCCCCCCCCCCCGAGTCCACCATATTTCAACTTTGTACTGGGCTTGACAAATTCTAGGTGATCTCAAATTTTTTTGGATGGATTCCATGGTTATTTGAAAATCATTCTTCATGATAAAAATCCTGGATTGAAGATTTTCTCTCTTCATATTAATTGGATTTCATCTTGTTGCTTCTCTTGTTGTTTCCTCTATCATTCCTTAATCTTCTCATAGAATATCTCCACATTTCCTTGAATCTAAACCTATGATTTGAGATCTAGATCTATTAATGTGGATCTAGAAATAGATTTATAAGAACATGATGGAATTGATCATAATTTTTGTTTATGCATTTAGATCAGGAGATTGATCGGTGGTGTTGGGCCACTCAGATTTTGGGGATATCCATTTGGTGAACATCCATTAATAAACTGAAGTAGGTGGTCTAAATAGAACTCCCATATTCATGTATTAGATATGTTAATGTGATTTTAGGATTTTCTAGCTTCCCTTGATAATTTATTTCCTTAACTACAGTAATTAGGAATGCGAAATTGACTTGTGATTTCCTTGGTGATTAATTGATAATGGAGTCATAGAATAAATGAAGGGGGTTTCCCAAAAAGATATTTTTTTTTGGATATTTGTTATATGGTGAGATATTGCAATTTATTTAATGAATTTATTGTGTTAAGATAATTAATTGGTGGAAATTAATTATGAAATGATGTTTGGCTATGTAAAATAATTAAATATGAGAATTAATTATGTTCCATGATGTTGATCAAAATAACTAATTGTGAGAATAAATAATGACAAGTTGATATTTGATATGGATAATTAATTGTGAAAAATAAATTATGGAAAGTGAATTGTGTTGATTGATTAATTAATTGATTAATTAATTAAAGGTTCATGTTCTTAGTTAATTGGTGATATAACGAATGGCCTTTGAAATAGTTAACAAATCATTGGATTATTAATGGAATGATGTGGCCAATTCTTGTTAACTAAAGAATAATTAAATGGATGAGATTTTTGTGGTGTTATACATGGCGTTATATATTGATTAGTATTTGGGACTTGGACATGGCCTTTCTCTCCAGTAGTTATCCAATCTTGACATTATGGAGTACAAGGAAAGATGACCTACACCAAATGAGATATAGAGTGATAGCCATGGAGACCTACAATAAAAAAATTTGTGGTGCTTGTCTTGACGTTCAACAAAAAATTTATGATAATAATGAATGATGATTCAAATGGAAAACGTTAATTTAAGAGGGCCTAATGTGATGATTAAATATTAAATGACAATGTGATAAATGTTTAATTATGAATTATATTTATTTCTACGCAAAGCTGTATGCACTATCTTTTGACTTGATGCATTTTAGGCGCTGTTGGTTGTGGCCTACTGAGTTGTACTCACAAGCTCTTTGGGCTACCTGATCGGCACTTGAGAAGACTTTTTTGATGTAGAATTGGATAATAGCGAGGCCCTCAGATAGGTTTTTTGGGATTAGTGCATGGTAGAGGGTATTAGACGTGGTTCATGACACGATTTGGAGTTATTGTGTCTTTACATTTAGATTCTTTGTAGACACTTACATTATCATAGAATGTTTTAACATCCAATTGATTATTGTGTTTTCTGATTTTGACTATCATATGACATGGTATTGATGTGGTTATTTATACTCTTCCTCACTTTGTTATTGTTTTTCACTCCCATTGATGTATTATTCTGATATAAGAGGGTATAGTCTCCCCAAGAATGACTTACCAGACCCTTGCTAATTTTTGGAACCCTTGGGTATATGGGGAGGCGCGCTTGAGGGAATGAGGCCAATCAGCTCAGAGAACAATTTAGTGGCACCCTGGTCGGGATGTCACATGTACGGGTCCCCCATCCATGCTCCATCATGGATATCAACTCATCCTTATAACATATCTCTCTTTCCCTTATCATTTCCTACAAACATGAAATCCATTGGGGTAATAACTTGGAAGCCCATGCATGGGTTGAGTAAGACTTATTCGACCCTCACAAATAAAGAATATGAATTCGATAATAGTATATAATGTTGAAATGGGAATGAAGTAAAAATGATTAAGTAAATAGTTTCCATATTAAATTATTTTTTAATTAACCACATGGGTTCTCAGGTTCATGGTGTCACTTAAACTAATGATACCTTCTTTATCCCCTGGTGGAATATGAACCATCTAATAATGTGATATCAAATTTCATTATATAATGGGATTCATTAATAATTTAACATTAAATTTCACATTCATACATTGGGGACCTAGATTAGAAATATGGAACCCCATGTGTTTTTAGAGAAGAAATCACTTTCTCTAGACATAGTGATCAAATAAAATAAATATATATCTTGGGGGCCTCTAGCATCATTCTAGAACCCCGTGGGTATTTTGAGTAGTAGTTCCTATCCCATTACTTATTCCAAAATATCACATATCACCATCCCACATTCATAACCTATTTAACAACAATTTATAATAATATATTATTCAACCTATTTAATAATTTCATTCATCAAACATATTCACAATCCCAGTTATCAACCCTTCATAATTAAACATTCATCATTTCAATTATATCGGTACAACCCATTGGTTTCAAACAAGTTCGGTTTCAAAATCACCAGTCGGTCCAATGTCATCCATGAAGGGTTTCATAATATCAAGGGAATCAATAAAATTAATAAATTTAAAATTTAATTTCCTAATTTAAAAGCTGAAATTACATAAATAATACAAAAAATTATAACCAAAACTACGAGAATAGATAATTAAACCTCATATCTGAAGAACGCTAGCTTAAGCTCACCAAATTGTAACACACAATGTGATACAGAATGATTCAAATCACAATGAAGCAGAAGATTGAGGATCAATACCTAGGTGAAAGATCTAATTAAATGCATCCATCAAAACCTAGATATAAAACAAATATAATGGATTGAAAATAAAACTTCTACATTAATAAAATGATACATGAGAGATAGAGATCCTAATTGAGGAAGAAAAAACGTACCATTGAGGAAATGATCATTCATTAAGGTCACTGATTTTCTATAAAATGGGTTGAGGCACCATGGAATCCTCTCAATAGTCTCAAGAAATGAATAAAATAATGCTGTGTTGAGAAGGGGTGAATTCAAATAAAAACATATGGTCCATTAGTTTTTAATCATGTTTTTGGTGGTTTAAAATATCATACAAAAGATTTCCTAGGCCAATAACACAATTCTTCGAACGGTGAACCTTAATCATTCACCATTACATAAGGGGTTCATGGTTTCCCCTTGGTAGGTGAATAGTTCCATGAACCATGTTCCGACAATTCCAACCCCCTGTATCTGAGGGTAGATGGTTTGGGGAGGAAGGCCACACGGTTTTTCAAAACCATTCACTACCTCTAGTGGTTCCAAAAAGGGATGCATGGTTTCCTAGGGAAGACCACACAGTTTTACCTAACTATGAACCAATCGTTCAAAGCCCTATGGGATTCAATATTTCTCTAAATTCATGAAAAATAAACCTAATGTAAAAAAGCAACCATTCCATGATCAAAAAAGGGAAAGAGAATACATTAAAACCAGTACAAGGAATCAACAAAATGGTTGGGATCTTATAATATCCCCACCTTATAAGAGCTCATACTCGGTCTGTACTACCAAACATCACTAAGACTTGAATGAAAAAAGATTAGGTCACTAGTCCCACATAACTATTTTCCTCTCCTATGAAACCTCCATTACATTTTCATATAGCCACAAAACTCTGAAAATTGACATGGTATTTCCTCAAAACACGTTGTCAGTATGATTCACAACATGAATCAGATTTTCCTCAATGGGCACTCTGGGATCATGCTCAACACCATCAACATAACTAACATGAGATGATTCGGGTTAATACCATCGAATTTGTGAAACATGGAAACCATTTTTCATATAACTACACCTCTTTTTAAGATCCAAATGGTTTTCCACCAGTCCAATCCTCTTCAAAATCTAGAAAATTCAAAAAAACCTATGCACCAACCTGCCCTGCCTCTGAATCCAATAGTATTCCCAATCTACGAAACACTTAACGAAATACATGATCACCTACTATAAACTCTTGGGGTTATTGACATCGATGAACATATGAATTCATCATACCCAAATATCTATCCATATGTTTTTGAATTCATAGACTTGCTCTGATGTCTCTATCACGAGACACATTCCCAAAAACTCTAACTCATGTACCTCCATCAAGAATGTCGGTGATGTATGGACTAGAATAAAGTGCCTCATATGGATCCATTTGAATAGTATCCTGATAATTGTTTCTATATGGGAATTAAGCGAGCACTAATTTCTTCTCCCAAGACCCACAAAAGTCAATGAAACATTCTCTCAGCATATCCAAGAGAACTTGAATAATATATTCTGACTGCCCATCTATTTGTGTGTCAAATTATATGGTAAGAAATAAGTCATTACCCAACACCCTATATAATCTTCTCTAAATGTGTGATGTAATTCTTGGATCATGATCTAAAATAATAATTTTTGGTACCCCTTTGCTATCATACTATCTCCCAAATGTACATATCCCCTAACAGATCCACTATTAAAGTCTCATGCATTGGAAAGAAATGGGATATGTTCATCGGTCAGTCCACAATCACCTATGTAGCACCATTATTCTATGGTTTTCTCATAAGACCTACCATGAAGTCCATGGTAATTTCATCCCATTTTTTCAGAATAGGAAAAATTGTAATAAACCGCCAGGTAGTTTATGCTCAGCCTTCACTTGCTGAAAGGTGTTGCATCATGTTGCCAACACTGAAATATCCTTTTAAATACCTGACATCCAATACTATTTTCAAAGGACATGTTAAATTTTGGTAAATCTAGGAGGATCCACCCACTTTAAAACATGAAACTCACAATTCCGATCTTTATGAAAACACGTAGTCACAATAACCCGGTTCAAGACATCGATTATCTCATCCTCATATACAGTCATATAAGAAGGTGGTTCCCCACATTCAAGGCTTCCCCTCAATCCCAAACATAATTATTCCTCACAATTCCTCTCATTTATCCACCTAAAAAGTGTGTACTTAATTGATAATGATAAAAGGATCATCTTCTCGAGGTCCTCACAAACCTCAATTTGTATTTCATCTAAATAGGCCATCATTTTCAACTTAGAGTTGGTCTCCTGAACTACGTGAGTATAATACTTTATGTAAAAAGAATCAACAACACTATTTCACTTCCCACATGTGTTGGATCGATCAAATTTGAATGACTATATATACTCAACAAACAAACAATATTGGAGATTCAAACCACATTGTCAGCAGAGGTGTTTCAAAATTATTTGTTCGGTATAAATAGTAAACTTTTCTCCCATCAGGTAATTATGAAAACACATTAAGTCAAAAACCATGAAACTAAATTTTTATCATTAGTAGTGTAATTCTATTCATTTGGCCTCCACTTTTGTGACTCATACACCATAACTCGATCTCCCAACATCATCACTACTCCAAGTCCGATCATCGATGCATCACAAAAAATGGTTTACTCCTCACCATTCTCATGTTGGATCAAGATTTATACGTATTCAAACACATATTCATATCTAAGAAAGAATTATCATAAGACCTAGACAGTTCAAACTTGATTCTCTTCTTGGTTAATCTTTAATGTAGTTCTACAAAACTGGAAAATCCCATAATAATCCCCTCATATTAACCCTCCAACCCATGATGGTTTTTTATATCAAAAACATTCATGGGATTCTACCAAGAACCCACTACCTGAAAAATATTTAGTTTCCCTAAAACAATTTCTATGAGATTTTTTCAGCCATGAAATAGTCCACGTGATACCAAAATCGACCGTTAGATAACTTCACATAAATATTATGCTCTCTCAGTATACTTTGGATGATGTTATGATGTTGGGAATGACCATAATGATTCATCTATAACACCGAGATGTCATCCATAAAAGGAACACAATATGATCCACATAAAAGTCAAATATTTGGTTCATCAATCAAAAAACCCATAGAGAGTGATATTCATCTTGAAACACATCATTATGAACCCATATAGAACATATTTTATTCTAAAAGCAATCTGTTGAACAATATACAGTCAAAATCTTAACTGATGATACCCCGATATCATTCAAATTTGGATAAAAAACAATATCCTATCAACATGATTGACGGATCTTTGATATGTCGAAGGGGTTCCCTATTCTTCCCTGTCATCTGGTTTAACTTCTGTTAATCAATACACAAACAAAGTTTTTTTGACAGCCTTCTTAGTTGACAAAACTAGAGAAGTAGACAAAACTAGATAACCCCATAGTGATGTACTTGGAAGGATAAATCTATTAACCACTAATTCATTAGTTTTATTTTCATGTTCCAGAATCTATTTTGGTTCCACTATATAATGATGAATAGAAACTATTTCATTTCCATCCATGATCACAAGTGTAAACTCAACATACCTCTCATGTGGAGGCTGTGATATTTCCTCTGGAAATACATCCCAGAAAAGGTATATCATGGAAAAAAATATCTTTCTTCTGACCCCAATAATACCAAAAAATACTTGAAACTTTTTCCAAGAGCACCCTCAATTACTGATGAACATGCCCAGTATGCCTGGCCTCAATATCCCACACACAATGAGGAACAAAACTGTTAACCTCATGATGCATAGAGGTCACTCTCATATAGTAACAATTGATTTGGTCCATGTATGATAAAATCCATTCCAAAAAAAATCAATTAAAAAACTAACATTTCAAATATTTAGAGAACCCAAGGTAAAAAAACTCACCATCCTCGAAAGAACACCACATGTATAAATAGATGTCCGTCAACCACACTCACAATAGTGTTTCGATGTTTATAACACCACTCATAAACTCCACTGTCATAATCAAACATTTATAAATTTGAGTAGATATATAATATTTGTAGGAACCTATATAAAAAAGGAGTAGAAAAGAATGAAGCTACAATTATAGTACCTCTGACTATAGATGGTGTAACCTCACTATCATGAAGTTCAGGCTGAAATGCATGAAACTGTCCTACTCCTCTTCCCTATAGTGAAGTCTGAGGCCTCTATGATACACTACTCTACTAATATAGGTACTCTTTCCCTGAATTACTATATCAACATCCTCAACTATAAAATCAAGAATAAATCCATCTTCCATACTAATATGGGGTAGAATACACCATTCTAGTACTCTAAATTGACTTGTCTCCACCATCACTGCCCATTGGTCGAGGGTTCTAGAAATACCTCTTTATATAACCCATCCTTCCAGAAGCATGACACTATAAAGGTGGTTATGGAAAATGGATCTGAATATAACCTGACCTATCACATTGGTGGATTTAAATCTAGTTAATTTTCTGTGTAAATGATCCATATCCTTAGTTGCTCTATTTTCCATTTCCGTAGATGAAATTTTCATACATATGATTTTTACTCTCTTAAGATATACCCTTTTCTTACCCATAATGAACCACCATCATTTAAATAGAACCCTCCTTTATGATCCCCTAATAAATGATATACATATTGACGACTTTGGAAAACATTTTCAGATGAAATATATTATCCTATGACTTAATATCACACTTAATTTCATCCCGGAATTTTTTTTATGGATTTGACTCATCTCCTAACAACTCTAGGAAAATTTGTGGTAAATGAGTGAAGTGAAAAGAATAGTTCATCAGAGACGTACTCCCTAGGGTCAATATGATAAACTCTTATACCCTCTCCTACATGAGTGCCTTTGGGTAAAATTGTTCTATTTTTTTTAAATTCATTCCATACCCTATTCTGCAGCTTCCCATCATGAGTCTGAATATCCCAATAGCACTTCACTTGACCATTTAACATATATGTATTGAACTTGAACTTTTTCGTAGTGGAGTATCAAAATGGTTGGGAATAATCTAGATAGACTCTATCAAGAAATTAGCTTCCTCATGTACAACATATCTAGTGAAGGTCATAGGGTACTGCAATTGGAACTCCCGTGAGTGCTCAAACATCTTCCTCACATCCAAAAATAGGTAACTTTCAATAAAATCCATAATGTTATAAATGATCTCATAGAACTAATCTCCAACCCCTTCACCCAGAACTATCAGAGCCACTGGTTGTTGTATAATAGAATTTCATAATTGAGGAATGAATCTACAATGTTAAACACATGTCTCAGGACAAATACCACATCATTGTCACATTTACATAATATTGTTTCATAATAATCAATAACAATTCATCATTTATATTCCTCCAGATGTTCAAAAATGATGAACTATTAATACCCTCAACCATCTATCAATAGTTTCCTGGCTAACATAGGGTAAAATAGTTTCCCATTTCATGGTCTCCCATTAGAAAACAATTTATCCATTTTAGATTACCAAAATTGTCATCATTTACAATAATAAATTTCTTATTTGGAACCAATAAATTTTTATAATACATAAATAAGGAAAATAATTTTCATTACACACACTTACCAAAACACTCTTTTCTATGAATTCCTAAAATGATACATGTCCCATTAAATCAGGACTTCCTATAATGATGCATTTATACTCAACTCATGTATGATTCTAGGGAACATAAAAAATCATATAAAAAATAACATCATACAAAAAGTGCACCACCAAAGGTTAGATATCATTAAACTATAAAAGATAACATAAATAACAACAATCCAACCCTTGGTACATGGTATTCCATCCATACATGGTTCAACTTCTACCGTGAATGTGTTAATGAAAAAGGGTCAACTCATCCCTATCTCCAGCCTACCTTCCAAAATTGTAAGTCAATTTGAAATAAAATAAAACTCCTTTGATACAAATTTGTAACATACCAAACCTGGTGATACATTCCAATGCACCTAGTTTGATAGTTACATGACCTAAAGAATGTCTCCCCATACGATGTAGGTTGCTGACCAGAAGTGAGGGTCTAATATTTAATGTGGGGAGACTATATACTTTTTATCTATGTGCCACAAAAAATATACAATAGAAAAATGAAAATCAAAATAACCCAAGATAATACCATTATAAAAAATCATTGACATCACATTACAAATCTAATACATGAATTGATGGACATATACCAAAGTACTAGATATGTCATGCCAAATAATTTCCATGTGTCAAATGAAAACGAATATAATGACATGCTAAAAACTCTTAGGATGGTTTTGATATCAGGTCTTGTTCCCTCATCCTTGGTCCGTCTAGAAAACAAAATCATCCACCAAATATGGGGATCTAGCTTTTACCTTTTCATGAAAGCATGATTTATATTTTGGTATTGATTAGTTATCCTGATTAGGGTTTGAGTAAAACTCAGTAGGCCACCCTAATGATTTCTATTGAAATATAAAGTATATAATAATTTATGTAGTTTTAATAAGACTGATGTAAAAGTGATAAACTAAATAGTTTCCATATTAAATAAATCATTAATTAACCATATTGGTACATAGGTTCAAGGTGACCCCAGAACCAATAATGCCTATTTTGGCCCATTTTGGAGTATAAATCGTCCACCAAAGGGATATCACATTTCATTCTATCATTTGATTCATCATTAATTTAATATACAATATCACATTCATAAAATGGGGGCTGAGAGCAGTAGTCTAGCTCCCATGGGTATTTGGAGCACCAATCTCTATCCCAAAACTTAGGGATAAATTTTAATAAATATATATCTTGATGGACAAGATCACCATTATTTCACCTTGTGGATATTTGGAGTAGCAATCCCTATCCCAAAACATAGTAAAAAATATTCCATATCATATTTCCCCCATTCATAAAAAATTTACCAACCATTTATAATAATATGTTATTTGACCAATTTTATAATTTCATACATCATACATATTCACAATCTAATTCATCAACCATGTATAATTCATATTTCATCATTTCAATTATATCAACACAAAACATGGGTTTCTAATAAAACTAGTTTAAAAATCTTCAATGAGATCAATTGGATTTGTGAAGGATTCATAATATCATGGGATCAATTAAAGAAATCAATTTTAAGATGAAATTGAATGTTTATAACTCATACCAAAAAATATATTACTAAGACTATGGGAATTGACCATAATAACACCTATCACAAGATCATTTGGTGGACTAATTACAAACCATAACCCTCAATTTGATGTGGAATGACCGATATCGCAACGAAATGGATTATATAAGACCAATAACTAAGATAATGATCCAATGAAATAAATCCATAAAACCAATATCTAAAAAATTAAAAATGAAAGAAAATAATATATCTCCATTAGAAAGTAAATAAGGGAGATATTGGAAACCAAATATGGATTAAAACAGTTAACAATGAGGAGATGATCCCCAAATCGAAACATTTATTCATCAAGAAAGGGGTTTTAAGTGCCTCTAATCCTCCCTATATCCTCAAAAGACAAATTAAAACATTTTAGGCCATGTAAGGGCTCATAAAAACAAAAAATAGTGGTCTTTAAATTTTGAATCAAATTATTTTTGTGTTTTAAAGTCCAACACGAATAGTTTCTTATAAAGGGAACATGATTTTACAAATAGTGAAACATAACCATGAATCCTTGAATTGGGGTGCCTGGTTTCTCTTATGCACATGAGGACTTTGAAAAACCATTATCCTACCATACAAACCCCCTCTATCAAAGGGTTAATATATTAAGGAGGAAGGTGGCATGGCATTTTCAAACTCTACACCACATCATGTGGATTTGAAAGGGGGTGCACAATTTCCTTGGGAATGACACATGGTATTCCCTAACCATTCTCCAACCATTCACATCCCTATATTCTTTCAAATTTCTCCAAATTCCCTTGAATCATCATTGAAGTAAAAACCTAGCCAAATATCATCAAAACATGGTTAAATGCAAACATGATAATGAGTATGCGACATAACCATAATTGTTAGGTTATACATTAAGTCTCCAATGTTGAAATATTATAACGCTCATGTAAAATCTTATCCTATTGTAATTCATGATATTTTAGAGTAATTTTACCATTTTTTCACTCTGTGTTTCTTTAAATGTTTTAGAAATTTTTTTATGAAAAGGTGACATCATTTCTCTCTTAGTTCAGAAATATGTTTTCTTCCAAAGGAATGTTTTCTAAAAATGATATAGATATTTACCCATTTATGAATTATTATATAAATACATTTTTACCCATTTTTTCTTTTTAATTTTTTTTCTATATAAATCTTATTACTGCTTTATAAATAATTAACTATTTTAAACTTTTTACTATTTATGTAATGTATTGGATTTTATGGTTATTATTTTTAAATATTATATGGAATTATTTAGATACCAGGATTTTTGAAGGCATGCAATTCCGAGGCCCGAAGTACCGAGAATAAATGTTTTTAATAATTTTAACTTTTAAATAGCACACATGGGTGATTTGATAAAAAAGTGGAATACCTTTTAAATAGTTTCCCAGATCAAAAATATGAGGGAACCATTGCATTTAGAGCAGTGAATTTACCCTTGGGGGGGGGCTAACATCAGCCTACGCGAGTCACGTGCAAAAGTTAGTTTTTGATCTTTTTAAAGGAAACAAAATAAATTGACATTTAATTTATTTGAAAAGTTTCCTTTTTTCGCAATGACCTAATTCCTCCCAATTAAATACCTTCTCATAGAAAGATCACAGGGTTATCCTCATACCCTACGAATTGAGGACTGCCATTGGGGCTTTGGAGGAGAACCCATTGACAGACAATGATGACGCAATCAATCGACGCATCTCAGATTCGATGAACCTCACCAACAAATGTGATGCGGTGATTTTGCTTCTACTGAATCGATGTAGGGGTTTATTTTCATTGTTTTTTTGCCCCATTATTTGATTAAATGATGAATTTGGATCAACCCACGAATAAGTTGATCTGTTGATTGTGCGTTCTTGTAGGAGGGTTATTACTTATCATTTCTGTAGGGCTATGATTTAGGAAATTTATATGATAGTTGTTTTTTTATCATTTGATTCTCCCTATTAAGTCCTTCTAATAGGATTGGATCAACTTCATGAATAACGATGGTGGGGGTTCGTTCCTCAATTTGGTTTATTTTCTTTCTTCCTCTTTTCTTCGCATTCTTCAAGGGGCGATGAACAACTGATAATTGTGAGTTCCTTTCACAATGAAACAATCCCAAATTGGAGATCATATATCATGACGACCCAATAGAGGTGCGATGGCCATTGAAGATGACAAATCCACTCGGATCTTGGAGGATCATTCTTTGAGCGTTCTTCATACGGGTGGACCGAAACTTGTTTTTGGGGATGATCGAAAGCCTGAATGCAATGAAAAAAGCTTTGCAGTGTTGGGGAATCCTAGAATCTATAGTTTTGTTTTGATCGGATGACCAGATCGAAGACTGGAGGAGTACCTAAGGCGCGGCAGAGTAGGTTCGCGATTCCAGAAATTTTCAGAACACAAGATCTGTGTCCCGATGAAAACATCGTGTGGACCAGCGGCAGTGGCTAGGGTTTTCATGCAACACGTGATAAAGAACACGACATGCCTCCAGGGAGACATGGCATGTGGACCCCACATAACGGTGGCTGGAGTCCTGGGAAAGGGGAAGCGTAGACACACCGTGTGACCACGATCACATGGCGTGTGTGTCCTTACTTGGGGGATTATCATGTATCTAAAATGATTCACAGACATGGGGTAGAGTACACAACATGTACTCCACCACACGGCCATACGAGGCCAGTAATGTGGGTCACCCTGTGTAACAATTACACGGGTTGGCATACATGGGTTGAGGTCGTGTAGGGCACATGACCGACATACACGGAGTAGACTCCAGATACCTTGACACGGTGTGTGATCCTTTCTACATGCCGTGTAGTTTCATTTTACAGGAAAATCCTAAAGAATTCATTCCTAGGATGGATTGGTTATCATCAGTCCAAGCCCAGATTGATTGCTTTAGGCGATGAGTGCGGTGTGTCTACGAAGATGGGACTAGGTTTTCCTTTATCGGTGAAATGGAGACCCACGCAGCAAAAAATGGGCTCTCGAATAGGAGTGTGTAGTAGATCACTCATGACTTAGCTATACTTACCATTGAAGCAGTAGATTTTGTGTGCTTTCAGTTCCCTACAGTAGTGGTGGAGTATGAGGACGTCTTTATTGAAGATGTTTCAGGACTACCTCCCCACCAGGAGATCTAATTTTTCATCAACTTACACCCTGGGATGACACGGATTTCCATACCAGTATATCAGATGGATCCCGTAGAGCATTGCGAGCTGATGGTGAAGTTTGAGGATTTATAGAGAATAGGTTTTGTATGACCCAGTGTTTCAAACTAGGAAACCCCAATTTTGTTTTCCAATAAGGAAAGTAGGAGTTTGAGGTTGTGCATGGATTACTGGTAACTGAATCAAGTAATAGTGAAGAAAAATTATCCACTATCAAGGATTTATGACCTCTTGGATCAGCTAAGAGTGGAAAAGTGGTTCTCAATGTTTGAACTTTGATAAGGTTACCACCATTTATGATTACGAGATGAGGATATACCAAAGATGGATTTCATGTGCTTCTACGGTCACATTGAGTACATGGTGATGCCCTTTTGTGTGAAAAACTCCCCCGATGTTTTAATGGGACTAATGAACTAGATCTTTTATGCATATTTAGGCCAATTCATAGAGGTCTACATCAATGACATCCCTGTTCACTCAGCATCAGAGGAGGAGCACGTGAGACACCTACAGATGGTTCTATATGTACTCCAAGAGCAGCAGATTTATAGGAAGCTCTCTAAGTACTAGTTATGGATTCACGAGGTCCACTTAATAGGACATGTCATATCAGCAGATAGAGTAACTATGGACCAATCCAATCTGGAGGCAGTGTTATCATGGGACCCACCTTAGAGCGTGACAGAGGTGTGGAGCTTCCTTGGGTTGGCAGGATATTACAAAAGATTAATTCCAAATTTCTCTAAGATATCAGCACTGTTGATGGCCTTGAACCGGAAGGGGAAACCCTTCATGTGGATAGAGAAGTTACAGTAGGCTTTCGACCAGTTCAGATAGAGTTTGACGAGCGCCCCGATTTTGATATTACTGGAGGAGGGTGTCGAGTATGTAGTTTTCTGCGATACATCAGGTATCGGTCTTGGTTGTGTCCTGATGCCAAGATAGGTAGTGATTTCTTATGTTTCATGCCAGCTTATGATACATGAGTAGAACTATGCAACCAATGATCTGTAGTTGTCAACAGCAGTCTTCATGTTGAATATGTGGAGATACTACATTATGGGTGAGCAGTTTATCATCTACTCTGACCACAAGAGCCTCGAGTACATGTTCTTACAAATGGATCTTAATATGAGATAGAGGAATTAGCTAGAGTTCCTCCGGGAATATGATTTAAAGATCATCTATACTCCTAGGAAGGGAAAAAGGTTGGAAGATACTCTTATCAGGAGATCGATATCAAACCCGTTGAGTGAGGCGATATAATAGTTGGAATCATTACAGTTATCATTCTTGGATATAGGGGATTCATCTTACCTTGAGTCGATGGTTTTCACCCCTCCACTCTTACAACACGTTAGGGAGGCACAACTTGAGGATGTTGACTGTGAGGTTTTATATGATCTGATTTCCATGGGACATGCTCCTAATGGATATTCTCAAGGTGGGGAGCATGTAGTTATTTAAATAGGACACACTGTTATACCCATGGCTTTGTGGGAGGAGTTATTAAAGGAGTTTCATACACCCCCTTGGCGGTACATCTTGGAGTGGAGAAGATTTACCAGGATCTATGATGACCGTTCTAGTGGTCAGGCATGAAGAAGGAAGTAGCTAAGTTCGTTTCTTGATGCCTTACATACCCACAGGTGAAGGCTGAGCAACACGTTCCAGTGGGATTAGCTCACCCAAGGATGTTCCAGAGTGGAAGTGGGATGGAATATTGATGGAATTCATGACAATATTACCACACACGTCTAAGGGGGATGATTCTATCTAGGTGATCATTGATCGACTCACCAAGTTGGCCCACTTCCTAGATTTTAGGGAGAAGAGTTCTGTAGAAAGTTTGGGATGCCTCTACATGTAGGAGATAGTTCAGATTCATGGCATCCCATCGACAATAGACTCATATTGAGATGATCTCTTTGCATCCCAGTTATGGAGGGGATTACAGGAGGCTTTTGGTATATAGCTACGTTTGAGAACGGCGTTCCATACCTAGACCGATGGTCCGACAAAGAGGGCCATTTTGGTTCTGGACGATATGTTATAGTCATGTATCTTTGAATTTTGTCCTCATTGGGAGGACCACATACCACTAGTTAAGTTTGGGTACAATAATAACTACCACTCCACTATTGGTATGGCACCATTCGAGGATTTATATGGGTGAAAGTATCGGTCAATGATTTGCTAAACTGACCCTAGAGAGTCCGCACTCATGGGTCCAGAGTTGGTGTTAGCTAACATTGAGAAGGTGATGATCATCCAGGAGTAGATGAAAACTGCACAGAGCCATCAAAAGTCTTATGCTGATAGGTGACAGAGACCTGTGGAGTTCTTGGAGGGGACCATATCTTTCATCGGGTCTTACCTTGATGGGGGTTGCAGAGATTTGGTTGGGGCAATAAGCTATTTCTGAGCTTCAATAGACCTTTCCAGATACTGCAAAGAGTTAGAGAGGTCAGGTACCACCTACCTCTACCACCGCAGTTGAATCAGGTACATGATGTCTACCTGGTGTCACAACTGAGGAGGTACATGCATGAACCATCATATGTCATTAAATGATAAGAGCTGGACATCGAGGATGGAGCTAACTTTGCTAAGTACCTGGTGGATATTGAGGATCGGAAAGAGAGGATCCTTTGTGGGAGATCTATTCCCTTGGCGTGCATATGGTGGCAGCAAGGGAATCTCCAGGAGAGCACATGGGAGTGGGTGTCTTAGATCCGTTCCAATTACCCACATCTTTTTGAGTGGCATCATTTTGGGCTTTTGGGGATGTAAAGCCCTAAGGTGGGGAGAATATAATGTCTTTAATTTTCATTGTATTATATTTAAATATTATATGGAATTATTTCGAGCCAATTCTTTTCGACAACATGCGATTCTGAGGCCCAGAGTTCCTGGAATAAATGTTTGAAATAAATTAAACATTTAAACAACATGCGTGACCAGTTTTAATGAAAAAGTATAATAAGTTTTAAATTGGCTCCTAGATCCGAAATATAAGGACAATGTTGTATTCAAATTAGTGACTTTGCCTTAGGTAGGGCCTAACATAAAATGGTGCAGGATAGTTGCAGAAGTTAGTTTTTGAACATTTTAAAGGAAATAAAATAAATTGACAATTAACTTATTTTAAAAGTTTCATTTTTACACAACAACCTAATTCATCCATTTTAAATAATTACTTATGGAAAGTTCATAGGGTTATCTACCTAACCCTGCGAATTGAGGATTTCCATTAGGGCTTTGGAGGAGAACCTGTTGGCGGACGATGGTGATGAAATCGATCGACACATCTCTTGTTCGACGAACCTTGCCAACAAACGTGACTTGGTGATCCTTCCTCAACTAAATCAAGGTAGGTTTTTTTGGCTTTATTTTGTTTCCATATTCTTTTATTAAATGACCAACACAGATCAACCCATGAACAGGTTGATCCGCAGATCGTCCATTCTTGCAGAAGGATTATTATTTTCCATTTATTTTAGGGTTTGATTCAAGAAATTGATAATATATATATTTTTTACCATTTGATCATCCTTAGTTATTCCTTATATCATGAGTTGATCAATGTCGTGATGAACAATGGAGGGGTTTTGTTCCTCAATTTGTTGTATTGGTTTTCTTACTGTTTTCTTCACGTTCTTCGTGGGGAGACAAACATCAGATCGTTTCAAGTCCTTTTCACAATGAAATGTTCCCTAATCAGAGATCAAACATCATGACGACCCATCAGAGGTGCGATGGTGATTGAAAATGACGAAGTAGCTCAAATCAGGGAGGATAATTCGTTGAACATTCTTCACATGGGTGGATCAAAACTTGTTTATGTGGCCTATAGAAATCCTGAATGCAACAGAAATAGCATTGCGGCATTGGGTTGATCTACAATCTGGAGTTTCGTTGTGATTGGATAGCCAGATCGAATATTGGAGGATTATGCAAGGCGTGACAGTGCCGATTCGTGATTCTAGAAATTTCTAGAATACACTGTGTGTATCCTGATGAACATGTCGTGTGGACCGGTGTCGGTGGCTAGGGTTTTCACACTACACGTGATGAAGAACACAACCTTCCTCTAGGGAGACACAGTGTGTGGACCCCACCCAACAATGGTTAGAGTCCCGGAAAAAAGGATGCGTATACATGGTGTGTGACCATTGTCACACAGTGTGTATCTCAGATGATACATTGGAACGGGGTAGGTAACATGCCATGTATTCCACCACACAGCAAAAAATGGCCAGAAATGCGGGTTACCCTATTTAACGATTACACGGGTTGGTATATAAGGGTTGAGGTCGTGTATGGGCACATGGCCAGCGTACACGTAGTGGACCCCAGATACCATGACCTGACATGTGATCCTTTCTACAAGCCATGTAGTTCATTTTTACATAATAAGCCTTATGACTCAAGCCATTACACACAGGCAGTACCCAGAGTCGTGAGACACAACATGTGCCGTTTATATCCAAGATCATGGCTTGATCCTCTTGTCCACCATTCCTTTTACAAGATTCATTTGGGATATTTCCCCTTTTTCTCGTTCCCCTGTAGGTCAAGTATTGTTTCCATCCATAGAATTTTGATCCCTTCTGCAGTACTTTCCGAGATAGAGTTAGGTATCCCCCAGAGAGGCCCGGAGTGAGATCCTTTATCCATTTATAACCCTTAGTAGTGTCAGGTATCGATGTGACTAATCATACAGTGTGCCGATCCTCCACTTATCAGGTGAATCTAGATGAGTTGTGATATCCGCCAAGGCCTTGGTAGTGATCCTCATCTATGAATCATGATCATTCCCCACTCTGGAGTGTCTTTTCCCGAAATGAGTTTATCTACCTCTCATAACATTTCTTGGAAAACGGTACATCTCGGATGGAATTCATCAGAGCTCTCAAACTCATGGATTTAGTTCTCCTAGACTAGTTCTTCAAAGAACCTTCAAACTGAATCCCTAGAAGTGGTGCAGTTGTGTTACTTGTCTCTAGACTATGAGTCTGGGTTTGGAGTATATCTGGATTTTGTCTCTATTTCTATATGTTTAGTAGGCATATATTGTACAGTGATGACAATGCCTTTAATTTTTGTATTTCGTTGCGGTTTTCGGGGTCCTCTACTAAGTATTGTTATACACACCCGTGCATGGGTTTTTCCTGCACGTGTCCAGTCTTGTGCATATGAGGGACCTTTTGACAGATTCTATGGTAGGCTAGAACCATACTAAGCATTTTGAGTTCCCTTCAGGCCGAGTTGTTCCTACAGCTATGACCAATAGTCACAATACCATTCTGTTCTTAAAAGTTAGACTTTGATGTTTGGAAACACTTGTTTTTGCGGGCATGTATTCGGGCCTAGTTTTAATTTCTGCACATTACTTCCATTGTACTCTTTCGGTTGGGTTTAGTTGTTTTCATGAATTTTTTTCCTTAGTGTTTTTTACATTTCAGCATGATCCCCACTGGGATGGGTCATGAAAATGTAAAGGGAATGTTCAATATGACATGTACAGAATTACCCAGTTCCATGGCCATCATTTCATTGAATCTTTCATTGAATGATTACAAGAATATTTTTATATAATTTTTTTCTTAGAATATTTTAAGTTAATTGTTTATAAAACTGGTTTACAAAGAAAATAATTTCCAAAATTATAAAAATTTCAAAAGTGATTTTGAAAATGTGAAGGATATTTTCCGCAATAAGTATTTTTATAATAATTTCTTTTTATTTTCATTCCTAAATTCAAAAAACCCTTGTCGTTACTTATGATCCATTGGGGATATTTAGTAATCATACCATCCTTGTTATTTATTTTTATGGATTGAGATTTTTTTTCATTGACATTTTTATGGAAGCTATTTATTTTCCATGGTTTTTCCATATTTCAAAGAGATTATCATGGAACCCATTTCTTTTCAATAATTTTACAAAGTTTCATGTAGATTTTTATGGAACCAATTTAATTTCCATAGGTTAATCATGTTTCAAAGATATTGACATGAAACCCATTTCATTTACCTGTGTTAATCAGGTTATAAAATAACAATGACTGTTTTAAATAATTTTATTATGAAGTGGATGCTCATTGTACATTAGTAGTGTTGGTGTTCATGGATGTTACTTATACGATGGGGGAATTATTGATAGACCTAGGTGATCACATTAGTTTTTATATTATGGGGTGGTATAGAAATCATAAGGTGATCACATTACAACTAATATGATATGGGGACCAGGATAGCGTTGGGTGACACCGTTATAACTCAAATAATGTGTGCACCTAGACAACGCACCAATGCATTTGGTAATGTAACTTGTCTTTAGGGGAAATAAGTAGGGAGGTAACTAAGGATTTCACATATAGATTTAATTGGGAAATAGTAATTTATGACATGGGATTACCAAGATTTATAAAGAAAAAAATTTCTAAGATACCAAAACTATTTAGTTATTACTTCTATGGGTTTATAAGGATTCTTATAATAATGATTAATATCACATGGCTTATGATTATTGATTCATATGGATCATTCCATTTCCATGTTTTCATGTCTTATTATCTATGTATTGATGGATATGAGTTCTTATATGATTCACTCATTCTCTATAATTATATCATCATACCCTTATGGAATTTATATTCTCATCAACGACATTAAATTTTAAATTATTATGTTCACCATTGTTGATAATTTTAACTCTAACTTATTATGTTTCAATTTACACCATGTTATATTGAATTAATTTGATCTAATTACTTCAATATGGATTTCATATATACGATGATAATGAATTAATATAAAATAATAAAATATTTGTTAAGTCGGAGAAGTCATCATTTAAGGACTTGAGTACTATTTATGTAAGATATTTTCCTAATTAAATAAAAAATTAAACCTAAATAGTTCTTGATAATGTTATTTATCATAATTTTAAATTTTATGTTCTATATTTTGGATGGGAAAAAGTAGGTTTACAATTATATGCATAAAATTTGGAAATGTAAATTTTTTATTTCAGTAAACAATTAGGGAGAGATGGTTTTGGGATGTTATAGTTGGTATTAAAGGAAATCTTTGAAAATATTTAGAGCTCATGAAACAATTATGTGAGGATTATATAATAGTTTTGGACACCATCATTTGTATATAAGATTGAGGTTCACTATATTTTCAAATCCATAGACACCACATTTGATAGTTTTATACTCTAAAAAGATTAATATTAATGACATTATTGGAGATGTTTTATTTGGTTGAGTCATTTCTAACCCCTATAATCAATAAGATATTATATTTGTGGAGGAATTATTTTTCTTGTTTAAAGAAGAAAAAGAAAAATCATAAGCTGGGTGACAACAAGGGGGTGGTTATTGAACCCATGTCATGAGAAAAATAGGGGTTTCATGAGTACCACGAGCATACATGTTAACCGTGATAATATGAAATTGTTGGTAAATATTATGTCTATTTTTGAAACATATGGGATTTTATTTTTAAAATAATGGATAATTTATCGTGGAATAATATATGATCAAATACTTCTAATCATTGGGATTCAAAATTTTTTTGGAAGTGTTTAATGAAATTTAAATATAGTTATATATGGAATGATTTATTTTCAACTATGGGTATTACAATTGAATATTTAAGATTAATGTAAGGGATGAAGGTTTATCCATTTGGGGAATTAAATTTCCATGTTTTTACCATATTGGTTTTAGTTATCTACAAAATTTCGGTTGAATAACATGATTTTAAATTTAATGGTTATATGGTCCTTAAATATTGAATTTAGTTCTCCATGAAGAAAAAATGAATCTTGAATTCTCATAAATTGGTGAAAAAATAAGGGATTCTGGATGAATTTCCTTAATGGATAAATTATACTAATAAATTGTGTGTATTTCTATATTATCTGTGTCATGATGGTAAGAGAATTCCTTATGTCAGGGAAAATTATCTTGAAGAAAATTAGTAACCCAGTACCTTAAATTATGATGATCTAATGGACTTTTTAATCATTATGGATAAATTGTTTTCATGACCCTAACATTCTATTGATCATTCAATTTCTTATGATCAATGACCTCAATCACTCCCTATAATTATTTACACATTTCATTTATTCCCACCAATGTTCTTAACTTTTGGAACCATAGTAATGATTTTTTAGTGTGAACATTGTAAAAAACTTTCTCTATTCTAAATATGATGTTTTATAAAGACATTTTATTATGTGTTTTTACTATAAATTTTTTTTCTGAAATGTGCAATTTTTCATTACCAGGATAATGTAAAAATTAATTGGAAACAATTTATTAAAGGTTGAGGAGATATATCACCACAATATGAAAAAATTAAATTATATTTAAAACAGTAAAGATAATGAATCACTAAATTTATCTAGAGTTAAATGAGACAATCAATTTACATTATGTTACATGTAACCTCGAGATGTTTATATTTTTTGTCCTATTCAACATGTAACCAAGAACCTAAATGACCCATGATATATATTTCTTTTTATAACCTTTCTGTTTAATTGGAATGTATCAATAATATTAAATAAATCATGAAATATTTATATATACATATAAATGTATAAGTAAATATAAATTATTGATAAATTTTTATCAAATAGTCATTTAATTTTTTTTGTAAAGTAATATTATTCATTAAAAACATATTTTCTTCATAAATGATATTCCTTTTTTTGAAAAAAATATTATAATATCATTTTGGAACATATATAATTGTTTTCTATAAAAATAATTTCATTTTTTGAATCATAAAATCAAATTTTACAATGGTTGATATTTTTGTACTTTTAAGAGAATATTGATTTTCAATGAATAGTAAAAAACTGATTTGGTAGAAAATAATATATTTTCAATAAAAAATGTAATTAAAGAATCTGAATATTTATTTTAATATTTTTTAAATTAAAATAACTATGATTTAATTATATTTTACCCAATTAATTACATATAATAAATGTTATATTTATTTTAGGTATATTTTTATTTTTTGTTTAAAAAGGGGGTTTTCTAAAAAATATTTTAATATGCATAATGATTATGAATTTTAATTAATTAAAATAATCCATAATGGTGAAACTTTTAAAATAAATTTATATATTATATATAATTAAATACTATATTTATTTCCTGAAATGATTATTATTAGTTATAGAGTTATTATAGATGTATCATATGCTAAAAAATATTGTCCATAAAAACTTGTTGTATCGACTCATCTATGGGATTAATTATAAATTAAATTATTTCACTTATGTGAGTTTAATTTGAAAAAATGGTTATATTATTTTGAATAAGAATATTTTATATTTTCTAGTTTGGTCAACATAATATTTTACTGTAATTATTATTAAAATCATTTAAAATTAGTTACAATGATTAAGGAAAAAATAAGGTAACTTAGTGGGTAAACATAGAATATATGGTGCCTATATTTCCAAAAAAAATTCACAACCCATTTTATGGAAATATTTTGACCTTATCTCTTCTATTTTTGGGTATTTTAGATTATTGGATCCATTTTATATGTAAAAAAGTCTTATTACCTTACTTTCTTCAAAATAATTACATGTGTTCCACTAACCTCACTTAAAAAAGGCCGCAAACTCTCCTCCTCTGTTTACAACATCAACTTTTTTTTCTGCAATGAAATTCAAAAATAAAATCTATACATCCCTCATCTCATCCATCATGCCATATTTTTGGAATAAATCCATCCCTGGAAAGCCTTTGGTGAAAACTAAAATGTGTTACACAAAAAATATTTAACATTCTCCAAAGATAATTTACATTTTATTTCTTCATCCATGTGTTTAAATTATGATTATAACATAATGATATAATAAAAATAGTATCTAAACTATATAATGATATTTTTTATATATTTTGGATATTACCTACATCTAAAAACACATCAATCAAATTGGTTATGAAATTATCATTCATGTGTATGGCATACTACCGCCTCAAGAAACGATGTTATTCATTTTTTCATTAAAACCTATCAAGGATAGAAGTAAAGATGGCAACAAAAAATATATAAGATATATATGAAATAATTATAAATTTTTAGAAATTATATAATATATAACTTTTTTCATTCCATACCGTAGTGGATACAATAACATCGTTTGGGTGTATAATGAACTACTGTCTCACAAAACGATTTGATTGGTTTTTATCTAATAAATTACATATAAGGTACTAAGGTTATATATAATAAATATATGTGGTTCAAAATAAAAATTTATAATATTCATCACATTTTTATCCTTCTAGAAATATATAATATATTTTTCTTTTAACATTTTCACTCACTGAAATAAATAATAAATTTATTCATGGACCTGTGTATAACTAGTTCCTTGAAGAGATGTGATCACTTTTTTCATCCCCATACAAAAATAATGATATATGTAATTATATATATTTTAATAATCAGTTAGTTATTATTTTATTATCATTTAGAATGATAAATGTTACTTACCTTCTTTACATAATGGTAATTGATTATTGGAAACATTGTAGATGCATACGTATGGTCTACCATATCCAAAATCACACCGTTAGTTAATTTTTCATATGAATAATTCATGATTGGGTTTAAAATATAATTTATATATAAATATTACTATTATTTCAAAATTATTATTCTGGAGATGTTAATATAATAACCTATTGACCATTGTCATCCTTCCAAAGTTTATTTTCACACACACAAAAAATATAGTCAAAACATCTGACATACACATAATTGATTAAATGATTGAATATAAAACTAAAATACATCAATTAAATTAAATATTAAACATGAAATGTTCTAAAAATTTAACATAAGTTGATAATGTAGGTTGATAATGAACATGTTTCAAGAATCAAACTTGATGTAAGGGTTTTCTCATCTCAATATTATTTCTTTGAGATTTATATCACCTCCCACAATTATTTATTCATGGTGTATATAATATACATAAATATATGTTATTGTTCATATATATAAATTTATGTGATTTACATATAAATTTAAGTATCCTCATTCTATTGGGATTTTGGTTCCAGTGTTACCAAATCCTTAATGTATTTTTGTCTCTATATTCCAAATTTAAGATGTTTTTATATTATACACCTATCACCTATTATGAAGAGAATATAATACCTATATGGAATGTTATATAAATAGTATACTTATTTTAATGATATTATATATTTCAATTAATATTATTATCTCATGAGGATTACGAATCATGGTTACAAAAGTGGTAAGAGTCATTTGTTATAATCTCATCATTTATCCAGATTGTGTTTGATTAAGTCTATGATGTTGAAATCTTAAAATTACCCAAAATTATATTGTAATTTGGTTATTAATTATAATTTATTTTTACTATATAATTTTACACTATCTTTTAAGTAAAATGTTTGAGAATGTGTACTTATGAAAATCCATCTTCATTTCTCTCTTTAGTCAGAAATTTGTTTTCTTCCAAAACCATGATTTCTAAATATGTTTTGAAAACTGTTTTTGGGATTTTGAAAAATGTTTTTGGGATTTTAAAAATGATTAAATTAAGATATATATACCCATTTTTTAAATTTTAAAAATGTTTTCAAATAAATCTTCTAATTTATTTCCGAATAATCCATTTATCTATACTTTTTACTGTGAAAAAGTGATGTTTTTGTGGCTTATATTGAATTACTCACTGACTTGACCATCATTTATTTGATGCTTCCATTGAAAGTTGATAAGACTATATTTAATAATAATATTTTCCCAATATTGAAAAAAAATTAGTTTTTGAAATTTATTAACAATTTTATGAAATTTAAAAATGTTTTATGTTTTAAAGAGTTATCTTCAAAACAAAATGGATATTTTCATGAAGAGGATTTTTAATTATTTATTAATTTTATTTCCATTACTAAAAGTAAACAAACATTTTTGTAACTAATTCGAGAATGTGTATATTTTTTAAGGATACCATCCTCTTTCTTTCTCTGGAGGGATTAACATTTGTTAAATGAAATTTTCATGCAACATTTTTCATTTCCAGGGGTTTACCATGTTTGAATGAGATTTTTATGGAACCCATTTATTTTCCAATGTTTATCCCTGTTTTAAAGAGATGGTCATGGAACCCATTTCATTTCTATAGGTAAATAATGTTTCTAATAGATTTAAATGAAACCCTTTTAGTTTCCAAGGGTTAATCAGTTTACAAAAGAGTAATTATTTTGATTGTGAGAATTATGATGAAATAAATTCTCTTTTTACTTTAATAATGATGTGGTTAGTGGAAATTAATTATATGACATAGTATCCCAAATAGTTCCAGGTGAACCCATTATAGCTTATAAGGTGGTGAAACCCATATACCGTTAGCTTGTCCCGTTATATCATATACTCTAGGGAAACCCAAATAACATCAAGGTAGCTGGTTATAACATAAGCAATGGTTTAGAAATGATTGAATTCCAATAAAATGTATTATGCATCTTTTCTTGAAATGTAATAAGGGGGGATTTCGCAAAGGGTTTTTATAATGGATTTATCTAGTCTGTAGTTATTTTTTACACCATTTTAACATGACTCGTGACGAAAATATTTCCATGATACCAACTAATTTTTTATTATTTCAATGGGTTTATAATGTTTATTTTTATCATGATTGATGTCACATGGATCATGATTAATGATTCTGATTAATCTTTCCTTTTCCTTGTTTTCATATTTGATGATTTTGTTATTTATGGATGTGGTTTATTTTATGATTCTCTCCTTTACTATAATCATGTCACCATAAACATATGTACTTATAATGATAATTTATTAAATTTTATTGGTAATAATTATATTTACTCTTAGTAAACATTTTAGATCACCCTTACTTTGTTTCTTTCCCCCAGGTTATAAGGAATAAATTCGATCAAATTATGTCTTGATAGGATTTTATGTGGATGATGAGGATGACATAACATTCAATAATATAGGGATTATGTTGGAGATTTATCATTTAATTACTTGGGTATTTCTTATGTATGTCTTTTCCCTAATTCCCAGAAACAATAAACATAAACATTAATTGAGATATTAAATAATATTATTTTTTATTTTGATATTGTAATGTTTGGTTGTGAAAAATTCTTTCACAATTATCGATATAAAATTTGGGGATATAAAGTTTATGATTTCATCCCCTTATTCTGGAGTTCGGGTTCTAGGCTGTAATATAAAAGCTTTAATGAAATTGTTGGTTTCTATAAAAACTAATATTTTCCATTATTCCTCATGACATTAAAATTTTCTAAAAATTCCATAAAATTAATTTTAATTTAATTTTTACATGAAAAATTTTATAATTATGTTCCTTTTTTAAAATTAATTTTCTATAATTTGGAAAAAATAATTTTAAATTATGTGTGAAATGTGTGAGAAGGCCCCCTTATAGAAAAATGTGATTTTTTTAGAAAACATTTATTTTTATTTCAAATGATTCTTATATAATATATAAATAATTGATAAATATTAAATCTATATTATTATTTTTTATAACATATATTGTTTATAATTTATTTATTGAAAAAAATACCCACAAATTTTAAAGGAAGGTTATAATAGAATAATATAGTATATTTCATTCAGACTCAGGGTTGTGTGTATATGAAGCAATTAATGAGATTAAATTAAAAGAAAAATATTTAATGTTACCTTTAGGCTCTATGTCTCATGTAACACCTTCTATCGAATAAAAAAATAAAAAAATATTATTATATTATAAAATGATGGGGTGTTGCATGGCATTATTTGAATACCTAGATAGTATGATTTAATGGATAGAACAAAAATTAGATGTTTTTTGAGTTGGTGTGAATATCCCTAAAAATTTATATAGATGTTGACTACATATTCCATTATCTAGATAATAATTCTTTGTAGATACAACATAAATAATTAAATCATAAAATAATATGGATCATAATATTTTTCTAAGATAATAACTTTTTGCATAGTGTGTGCTTTTTCTGAGCATTATACTTTGACCTTCTGCATATGTTATTATCAAAATAAATCCTACATCATAATACTATGATTGAATATAGCAACACTTCAACGAATATCATATGAATTTTGAAATCATCTTATATCATTGATATTGAGTGTAGATTTTGAAGGATCTACTAATCAAGATAATTCTATGAATATGAATTTTTCATGTGACTTGGAAAATATATTAATTTAAACTCTGATGACGTAGAGTCACCCACATGGAATAACATATGATATCTATACATAGAGAAATTTTAATTATTTCTTGGTTTCAAAAGAGCAATCCCATATTCATGAATATAAAATGGAAATTTGAATAGTATGATGCCTATGTTTTTTTATCATGATCAAAAAATTATGAATCATTAAAAATACATGTTATAATCCATAATTGTTGATAATTAAATTGTAGGACAAGAATATAAAATCTGATAGAATGATTGAAAGATGAAATGTATTGAACATTAATTGATTGGATTTTCATGAATAATTTTGATGATGTTCAATAATTTTTATAGCATAAAATAACAGATTAATTATTTTTAAATAGATCTAGTTCATAGAGAAAAAATAATGTGTGATGTTGATTTTTCATAAGGGTTATGGTTAAAGTAGTTTCTTTATTCCTTAAGCATAGTTCTACGTTGGAAGCTGATGTGAATTGTCTTTTTTATAAATACATTGAAAACAATGTGAAGATTAAGTGGATATATTTCAGGGTGATGAAATGTACTCAAAAATAAATGATATAACTATAAGGAAATTTTTGTGAAATATGTTTGACTAGTTTCATAATAAACTATTATTAAAAAAAATCACATGATAACTAGGAACCCAAAATTCAGTATTATATTATAGTGATTTAGGATTAATGTGAGAAATTCTACTCAATATACTATTTAAGGATAATAATTATGATAGGAGAATTTATATTTAATTAAATATAAAAAATATTATTTGACAACAAAGAGGAATATTAAATATGAGAATAATAATACTTTATTTCTAAAGAGTGTTTTATATTTCAATAGTTTCTATATTTTGATAGGTCTTGAAGGAAACTCTTAATGAATTAGAATATGGTGTAAGGATATGATTTATTCAATGCAAACATTTCTTTGGAATTGATGATAATGAAACATGTAGAGGGTCCTATAAAATTCAATATATCAATTGTTAGAGAAAAAAAATTAAGGAAATACAAATTGTGTTGATGTTGTTCAGATCATTTATTATTCACGTCTTTATGAGTTCAGTGGGGGAGAAAACCAGATGATAATATTTAATAGAATAATGTGAAGTTGAGATAAGTTATAGAAAATATTTTCATTTCACGACTTAATGAATTGGTGTAATTCGAATATCCAATGATGTAGTTGACAAATATCCATATTATTTTTGTAGAAACATACTTATTAGTCCCAGTGAATGAATTATAATGATGATATGAAAAATTAATCCATTCCATTCGCATGGTGGGACTCTTTAGAATCTATGTGACTCGTGATTTGTAATAAAAACATAGTGAGACTCGATGAGAATAGTGGGAGGTTGTTTATAGATATTCTATTCGCATTAGACACTTTCTTACACATTGAGACTCAATGTAGTTATGGGAAACACCGCTCGTTTTTGTCAAACTTTTATTATATTAGAGAAACATTGATTAAATTGATCTAAAAAATAGAAATGAGTATTAATTTGATCCAAAAGATATAAAATCCATGTTCACCTTTATTTGTATTACATGAATGAACTATATGTGATTTATTGGTTTAACATAAAATATATCCAGATTCACTAACAGACAACATGGATTAAATTTAAAAGGGGGTTAAAACATTCCTACACTCATTATAATTTTCTAGAAATGTGGCACACCCAATTCACCCCAACCCCTCTCATATTTTTTCATTATTCCTATTGTAAATAAAATTGGTGTCGGAGGAAATACCACCTCAGATTATAAATATCATTACGTGCCACTAAATTTCATTGTGTTTATGGAATTAAAAAATGGAGATATTTGATGGTCCTGAGTTGGAGTGACCATAATCGATTCTTGTTTTTAATCATGTGGTAGAATCTTCTTATAATAAATAAAATAATAAAATTATAGAGGCTATTATAAAATGAAATATCTAAAGGAAAAATTAAGGTTAAAAATAATATGAATATACTCATAATGGTATATTCTTATCTATTGAATCTATAAATAAAGATAGCATTGATTCGTCTAGATTAATTTTTAGATTTCATGAAGAGATAAAAATTATGAATGGCCTTTAATCTCTTGTAAAAGGTTTCTTGAAAAATTTTATTAAATAATTTATTACATAGATAATTGGTTTTATTAGGGAACAATATAATTAAATATAATAGTTAAAAGAATTTTCTTATTCCATAGAGAATGCATTAGCTAAATATATTAAAATTTTCAGCACCATTCCAAAACTTGTGAGTGATAAGGGAGAAAGAACTACAAATTGAAATGATATCATTTTCATGACTGATTAAAATTTACATAGAGATAGTGATAAGATGGAAGTGTTTAATTCAATTTATAAAGAGGCATTGTATGTATTGGACAATCATTATAAATTCATAGTGAATATGAAAAATGTTGTGCGAGATTCAAAATTTGTGAAGGTGAAAGTGAATGGAGATTAAAATTATGATTTAAATATTGTACATGAAGAAAATTTTTACAAGTTAAAAAGTGATTGATATTTTTGAAATAGATTTGTATATGTGGAAAAATAACCCTCAACATAAGGTTTTTTGAGTAATATATTTTACTGAACAATTTGAAATCAATTTAGTATGGAACTTTATGAAGATATGAAAATAATAATAATACCACCCAATTTTAATTGTATAATTTTCCCTAAAAATAGAGACATAATAGTGGTATAGAAATATTGTTCTCTTTTCTGTAAGAATCCTCATCAAACACTAGGATAAATATTACCCACAATTCTAAAATAGTGGTATGAATTGAATATTTTTTAAAAAATGTAAAGCATAACATTAAATATCTATAAAAATTTGGAATTGTAAATTTTTTTATAAACCCACTAGACCATCAAGGATGGAGGTAATCATGTTTTAGAAATAATTACCCAAAAAATGATCCCCCAAAGGAACTAAATATGTCTTAATATAACAACAAAATGAGAATCTAGATATCTTTCATATACTAAAAAATAAAAAATATTAGTTAGAAGTTATTATTGTTTATAGAGTCTCATACATAATAAAATTGATATTTGAAATAATATGCCAATGTGTAGAATCCATAAATGCTAAGATAATATGGAGATAATTTGAAATAATAATTTCTCTTACTATTAAAAGTGATTCCTCATAAATAAAGTGAAACCAATATATCATTAAAAAAATTTAATTGAATAAAATTTCTAAAATATTTAAAATATTTTCGGTTACTACTAGGATAAATGAAGGTAAAACCTTCTTGGTTTTATGGAAATAATAAATTTTAAAGAAAACTATAACAAATTGAGTTACAGGAAGAGGAAGAGAGCAAGTCTACCTTTAAAGCTAAATCAGTTATGGTAATTTTTATACAAACCACTACAAAGAAGGCAGTGACGAAAAGAAATGTATGGTTCAAGAAAATAGGTAAGAGATAGTGATATTATTGTATAAGGTACCACATTGTGGATGATTACTTATTATCCATGAATCACAGTAGAAAATGAAGAAAATATGGAATCATGAACAGAATTGATCCAAGACATAGACTACTTGATTTAATTAGTTGATGAAACTCATTGAGACGAAGTTTATAAGCTTCCTAAAAAATGGTAAGTCAACATCTAATTAATATGTACGTAAAAATTAAAACTATTTAGGATTCTGGGTTTTAATACATTTAACTATTTTTCTTGAAAAAATATTGTTAAAATGGAAATAACCAATGAATACTAGTACCATTAACGATGTTTCTAATAAGGTGTCAATACACCTAAAATTTCATATCAATATCCTAGTAATTTACTAATAATTTTTACTTAAAAGATTAAAGAGTCTACAATTTGTGAGTAAAAAAAGAATCAAAGTATTGTAGTTTCTCATTTGAAGAAGATTATTCCATGTTATATGGAAGATGGAAAAGGGAGTAATATTATATTGAAAAAACAACAAACGATATGAAATGTTAAGGGAGAGGATAACATGAAAAGTTATTATGTTATTTGAGTTTTAAAGAAGAGATTATAGGAGTTCAGAAAAAATTCTGAACCCAATTATCTAGCTATGATGTTCTGGAGACCCATTATATTACCATTTCAGATTGGTTTTTATTTAATATTGGGAATTAATGTTTTTAATGGATGGAAGGTATCCTTTAATGGGAAGATCTAAAAATGTGTGACACTACAAGATAATTAAAACATTTTTCTTAATCATAAAATCTATACAACCCCACCATCTATGAAGGATAAGGTGCGATTCTGACTCCCTAAATATTTTTTTTTTCAATTTTTAATTAGTTTTAAAGGTGGGAGTCACTATCAAACCCTATATAGAATATATTCCTTACACACTAATTTTCTTGATGTGTGTGTTCATTTGAAGTGGGGATGTATAAAAACACTCAAAATTATTCTTGAGATGCAGAAATGTTATTGAAAGATTGAGGTTGTTCCATATCGAGATTGGTTTATGGATAACTCTAATATCTAAACTGACCTTTCATTATTTTTATAGTGGGATATCCCACATATAGTTATAGATGGTAAGTTGATAGAATAGTCCTAAGGAAATTTTATTCAACCCTTATCTAATGGTTTTAATATAGATTATGTAATTTGGATGAAAAATGTCGAGAGGTCGATTTTATTACAAAAATGAAGAGTTAGTTAGATAAAAGACAACATTCTATTTATTGTTGTGAGAATAATCAAGGGGAATAAGATTTTTTTTATTTTTTCAATGTAACATCATTATGAGAGAAATTTGTTTCCTACCTCTACATTTATAATTAATTTGGGGTATTGGAATTACATCTTAAAATGGATTATATATTGAATTAACAAAAAATAATATAATGTGATTTATGTTTCCAAATCTGTATTGTATAATTTTTATTCAATTATTATATGAAATGTAATAATAGTGAAAATATGTCATGGGTGATAGTGTGAGAATCCAAAATCCAAATAATCATGGACAAGATGACCATATATAAACAGTAAATTATTATGGAGAAAGATACCCTAAATACATGGTTGTACAAATTCCTCATCGACACCACAAACAAGATGATGAGATGTCAGATGAAATGTATGTCTAATTTAAAATGTTCTTGATAAAATTTATAGCTATATTTAAATGTTCTAAATTGTGTTCATGTTGTTGGGTAAAGATAGTCTAATTTTAATATTTATGTCCAAAGATACTAGAAGAACATTCATGTTCAATCTAGAATGAATATTTCAAATTTATATGTTATATATCACCTGGATGGAGGTTAGAAATTCATTTAGATGGCTGGATTTGAGTAAAAGATACTTTGTATTAATTTTGATGAATTATTGAAACACCATATAGAACATATAAAATCATGGAAGTCATATGAATTCATAGTATTACTTTATAACGTATTCTATTAATCAAAACAAACCATTACAGTTTTTTTATTCCATCATCATAAGTGTTTGGATATATCATATGTTATCTGAGATTATTATTAAATCATTTATCACAATTTACCTCATTATTATAAGAAATTTAAAAGGATAAATATTTTTTAAATATGTGTAATCCTTTTCCATGTGTAAGTATTTTATCTTAGGAAAAAATATTTCATGTAAGTGTTCTAGCATCGTATTTCATGGAGTGAAGATCATTTATCTTCAATATTGATCATAAAAATTCTCAAATCAATGTATGTTGTTGATATTGAGAATATTTATGTTAGTATTTGAGGATAATATAAAATTTGATCACATGTTTTTGGATTAATACTTATAGACTATATAACGTTAAATTTATATAATGTGTAGTCACTAATAGGTTTGAACATATTAATTCTATAATTAGATAAATTCTGAATTCTTTCTGGTTAAAAAATGATATTTATATATTTAGGAAATTAAAGAGGATATTTTAATGAGATGATTAATATTATATTTATTCATGATGAAAATATAAAAATACATTTAGAATCCACGATCTGAGACTAGGATTCTAATATTCATGAAAAGGAAAAGAAGATCAAATTGGGAATAAAATTTTAAAATTTAAATGTTACGAAACAAAATTATTTATATTTTGATTAATAATGATGACGATGATCAATAAAATATTAATATTCACACCAATGATGAATTATTTGTGAAGTGATCTAGTTGATAGTGAAGAAAAAATTGTGATGATTTTTTTGAGGTGAGTTATTCTATAAGAAACTACATCATTCCAAAAGATGCGTTCCTTTCTATAAGATGATGTGTTATATATTTTCTAATAACTTTTTAAAATTAAGTATGAATTTAATCAATATATATTGACATAGAAAATTCCTACTAAATAATAATGGGATTATCTATTCAGCTGTATGAGGTGAAATAAATAAAGGTAGTTTTAGAATACCCTTTGAGTTGAAAATGCAGTGTGTGATAAAAAATGGGAACCCAAAAGTGCATATTTAATTATGGTACATTGGTCTAGTAGTGATAATATCCTCTTAGTATTTAATGTATAGATACTAATTATTACATATTAAATTCATTGATCAAAAATGATTCCACATGTGGATTATACTAACAAGGAAGATGAAAATGAAAATATAGAATAAGTATTACAATAGAGTGTTATAGAATCCGAAAATATGTTTGTTATTTGATATCATAAAGAATATTCATGAAGGTAAAGAATAAGGTTGAATATGATATAGAGTGTAAATTAAGTATCTCTTTAGTATCAAAGAAGAAATATTAATAAGAGGAACCTAAGAAATTCATTGTGGAATAATATTGAGATGAAGAGTTAAGGAGAAATAAAAAATTACATCAATTTTTCATATAATCTATTTTTCATTCCTATCAATGTTTAGAGAGTGATAAACCTAGGGGATAATATTGAATATAATATTATTAAGCTAAGCTATGAATATAATCTATGTTTCATTTCATTATAGGATGAACTAATGTTATTTAAAGGTCTTGTGATGAGGTTGAAGAAGATATATCTCATTTATACAAAAGCATCATGAGTAGACATGCTGATCAATTGTAAAGGAAGATCTATAAAGGAAGACACATAAATAAACATGGTGGGACTGTATGAAACCCTTGTGACATTGGGTATGCATGAACAATGTAGTGTGTAGCTGGGAGTATAGAGAGAAGTTTTTTTGTGGAAGTTTAGTGAGAATTACACACATTTATACACTTCTAGAATCAATATATTTATTTTAAACAACACCCATTATATTCAAACATTAATTATTTTAGATAAAACATGATTATTTAAAACAACCAATAATTAAAAGGAGTAGTCCATTGAGTCGAACCTTGTAAATATCAAGTGCACATTTATCTTATTTACTTGCATTCATGTGGTTTGATTACTTGTTTAAAAAAATAGACCCATATTCAATAACTATAAATATTGGATAAGGTCTAAAATATTATAAGAGTGTTTGGAATTTAGTAAAAATAAGAAACCCCCTATCACATGTCTACAACATTTCTATTAGGCACTACCAAATGAAAATTCTAATTATTTATCAGTAATAAGTTAATATTTAATTTTTGGGAAATATTTAAATTCATCTTCTAGGAGATCCAAATAATGATCAATGATCCAAGAATTTTTAAATCATATAACAACTCTTCAATTTTTTTATTTAAATAAGATGATTTTAGGTCGAAAAACCAGGAGTATATAGAGGAAACAAATTTGGGTTTGATTTCTCTAAAATTGAATAATCCTTTATTTATTGGGATAACATGTTCATTTGCATTTACCATGATACAATTTGATAGCCTAAATTATTTTTCAATTTAGGTGCCCATTATATCATGAAGCCACTCTGATGGGGTGGGGGGTTGAACAAGTGCTATGATTTTTAATCGAACAATACTCTGTTTTAATTATCCTATGTTGATGTTATAATCAATATCTATGTTTTCATGCATGGATCTATTTTTGAGTTCTCCAAAATATTATCTATAAGTGAAGTAGTAAATAAAAAACCATCCCCAACATGAAATATATTTATATGGTTCTACCCATGTATGGGAATATACTTGTAATCTAAACAGGTTGAGTCTTAAAAAATACACACTAATAAATTGAATTGATTAAAAATAATTGAGAAATAATTAGGTATAAATCAATACATTGATCATAAGGTAATATTTCATCTGGAAAAAATGATATCTCTCGATAGTTGGAAGTCTCACAATTGGATTGACATAGAGTTTACTAGTTATTTCCATTACACAATGGTCCCATATATTCCTCTATTTAATATGATATTAAATATTTTTTATATCATTATATCAATAATGAAGTATATTATTCCTCATAAACATGTCTTCAAACTCTAAGTTGTCTTATGGTATAGTAGAATGTGCCTTAACATTTTTCCACTGCACATAATCTCAAAATGATCACATGTATAAATAGTATGTTTCTTCCCATTGGCTCCATCCTAATACTTCTTCTAGTTCATTAAAAAAATATTCATATGCAATTACAGTTTCTCCCAAGCTTACACTTCACTTCTTCTTATTCTTCTCAATCTTCTTTAAAATGGATATATTATTGGGGAAGCTATTACACCTTATCCCCTTCTTCTTCCTTTGTCTTATACATTCTGAATTAACATGATATTATATCTAGAATATAATTGGATTATCTATCCCATTGATACATAGAACATTCACTGGTATTTAGTATTTTTTCTTCTCCATTTCATTTATATATTACATAAAAATTTTAGATGTAAAATAAAATATCTAGTTTTACTCACTCACTTCTCAAAATTCATTATCTTCATCATCTTCTTGTAATCTACTCATAATAAAATGATTATAATTTCCATATATGAATATGAATAAATCCTAAAACCTTAAAATTTTACTTCGCCATTATTCTAAATCATTTAATTTTAAATAATAGTTATAGAATATAAATTAATAAATGGGGTTTCTAAATATATATCTTTCCAAGACTCATCACATTATTTCCTCTTCACAATTATCATAATATTTATTAATTATTATTTTATAAAAAATGAAGGGATTTAATTTGCATTGGAATGAATACCCACATCTAGGAATGTCATTAAAGAATGGTGATTCTCTACACAACATGATTTAATTTTTATTATTATCTATGTCTTCCATGGTTACGACATGATGTTGATTCATTGGGTGGAATCCCTCATCACAATATTGATTTCTTCATAAATGTTCATATCTATTATTCTATACTATAATAAATATAATTAAAAGAATCATAATATTTATGATTTTAAGAGAAATATAATATCATATGAATTTTATCTTTAGTATACACTCATTTTCTCAAATTGATAATCCATATGTTAGAATTAAAATATATTAAGTATCAAACATTATATATTAATTATCATAGAAACTCTCATAATTTTCAAATTATTTACCTTTATTATATCATATATTTTCAATGAAAGATCATAAATCCATAAGTATAATAAGAGTTATGTTATATATCTTAGAAAATATTTTACCATTTCCACATTTAAATAGGCACTCTAAAATATTTTACATATGCTCTTGTAAGCTCTTATATGTCAATGTAAGGTTACTTTATTTAACACACATCATTATAAATTATAGATATTTTATTATTTATTATCTAACAAATATTATCAATCAAATTGAAACAATTCCAATTATATATTTCTATATGAACATTAATGTATATTAGACAAGTTTAAAATAACTAACATATCAATATAAGATATTTTCCTCTACTAATTTCAAACTACTTAAACATATAACTAATATAAGAACTGATATATATTACATTCAAAAAAATCATACATTCCATAAGTAATATTTTATTTATAAGTGTTTAAACTCCTAGGTCCTTGGATAAAGATTCATATTTATACAAGATCAATTCATAAATATAAACATAAGAAAAACAATCATACCATATTAAATATGTTACATATCATAACGAGAACACTCATGTACTTTTTCAATTCTTCAACATCAAATCTGGGTGATTCAAATGTATCAACCTGATAAGTTGTTACATATAGAAATGGTGAACTATACATCCCCAATTTTTCTGTTCTGAGGAAAATACAAATATATAACATCTTAAATATTTGATTATGTAAATATTCTCAAAACATTTTATGGAATCACTAATCTCCTAAAAACTTCTCAAAAAGAAATAAAAAGTATGATAAATGAGAATATGAATCAAAATTTAATATTTTTTATGTTATTTAACATTCAGATGTACAAATCATCGTCAATAAATTCTACATCATCTAGATTCACATAATATTTTTATCAACATCTCAGTATGTAACATTCAGAAACCATCTTCAAAAAGAATGAATGGTTCAATTTAAAATTAAAACACATATATAAATGGTTCATATATAATTCATGTAATTATACTCATAAATCTTTATGGATTATTATATAAGTGAATCTTATTTATTTTTGACTTATTGATCTACTGTCTGAACCCAATTTTACTCTAATAAAACTTTTTAAATCATCATCCAAGAATTGATGTATTCTCAAAAACTTCTACGTGAATGCACAGTATATATTTCCCTATTCATCTTACATCATCTTCTATGAATCCATTGAAAAATTATTTTAATATTCACTTAATACCTCTGTTACTTTCATAACACCATGTTGAATCACAACTAAATGGCAGTACAAAACTAGGAATGGATTTCCATCAACATAAAAAATGGATTAAAACTCATTACATATAATACATCTAAACTATAATATGTATCTCATAGTTTTACCTCATTATTCAAGGGTTTTTTCCTCTATCCACTAACACATAAAAAATAAAATATCCTTGAAAAAATACAATCATCATAATCCATTTAGATCTTCAATATCTCTTATTGATGTTTTTCTATAACATAAGATATATATCATTGATTAATAAAAATATTTAATGATTCTTTATCTATTCCTCTTCCTATTATGAAGAATATTAAAAAATTCAATAATAAATGAAATTCAAACTCATATAATACTTTATTGAAATTTCAACTTCTACCCCTTAGAAAAACACAATCAACTTGGGAGAAGTGCGGCATTAAATTTATCAAATAAATTAGTCTTCAATTAATCAACTCGAAGTCTACATGATCTAATTCAATATTTAAGAAAATATTATGTAACATCGACATGAAAAATATTGATAAAACTATCCATCTTGTCATATAAACATAGTTTTCCCTTTCTAATTGTTATTAATGAAGATTTTAAGAAATTTATTACTGATATAGAACTCAAAAAACACATTCAATCATTTAATTTAAATAAATATTCTACCCCTTCAAGATATATTCCTTTTCAAAAAAACACCCCTTAATAAAAATATTTCATTATATCTAAATAGGGATGGGAAAGTTTGGTTAATTATCATCGACAATAACTTCCATTAATAACACACAATATTTCAAAATTCACATAAATAATACCATCAAGAGGATTATGTTATTTTAATATCACATCAATGGATTCTATACATTAACCATTATTATATATGGAATTCATAAAAATTTACTGAGAGACCTTCCTTTATGACAAAACATTGAATAGGTGTTAGGCAATAGTCGAAGCACTCCAAGATAGAAATATTTGTACTATAATATTTTCATAGAAGTCTAGTTCAACCCTTTATGAATTACCATAAATTATCATTGAATATAAGAATAAAAAATACATTTATGGGAATAATTAGGATCCTACTTTTATTCTTAATTATAGAAATATGTCAACAATTTTATTCTTTATCTAGAAACACCTCCCTTTTCTAATCCACTTTTTCTTACACTTTCAACCTTTATTTTTCAAACATAATTCACCTTGTGATGTATTGTTTTATTCCTATTAACATTATCATTCACCTTGTGTGGAATAAATTATCACCCAATATATTTTTAGATATATATTTTTTATATTCGTTTATAGACTTCTTTTCTACTTCCAATTTCTCTATTGAAAAATCATGCAATATTTTATAACATATACATGATACTTGGTTTTCCCAAATGGATTCAATAGTAACTTCAATTGTTTCACATCACATTATTATTACTACCTATCATTTTAACATATCTATTATTGGTTTATGTAGTTTTTCACCATCTACATATTTCCCCACTAACCTCCAAGTTATCATCTATTAGAAATATCAATATGTCTTAATTTTGTTTGTATTCCACCAAACAAGTGCTTTTATTTCATATTTGGATTTATTCCTTCTTGTTTTATAGAATTATTTCAATAACATTAATATTCATTGATAGGATGAAAAGGCCTATGATGTGAAATTTTATTCAATAGTATAAGCATATCATCATTGGTCAGGCGCCCATATTATACATCCTCTTATGTGTGATTTGTTCAACACTATTCTTCTTTTATTATGAAAACGATGGGTATCATTTTCTTTACACAAGTTTATTTTTAATACATTATTTCTTATAATAATTTGGATTTTTTTCTGTATAAATAAACTATAACTCAACATTATATTGATCGATATTATTGAAAATCCTATAAATTGTTCATATCATTCAATCCAAATTTATTAAAAACAATTGGTGTACATTTTGTCTATTCAACGTTTATACCCTCTAAAGCATGACTTCAACAATATCTATAAATCGGTATAGTTTTCCAATATTCACTTTCCCTATTCCCATACATTTAAAAAATACATATACAACCACTAAATAATTTTCTCTTTCCTTGGGATGATATATTGATAGCTTTGAACCATTCTATGTTTGAAAAAAATAACCAACATTTTTTTGGGAAAAGGAATTATTTATTGTTCTAACATACACCTTGATGAATTTTTGGGTTTCTTTTCAACCACATTAACCCATAAATGTACATAATTTAATTTGAAACATATAATAGAAACTGAAACACCATTAGTGAAAAAAGATTATTTTTTAATATGGGTTACCTATATCCATAAGATTATTTTGGATAAATATTTAGATGATCTCAATCCATTATCACCACTAATATGAGTGTTTTTTGAAGAATTGTTTTAGAATATTATATTCAACTACCTATCTTCTAAAATTTATTTAAAGATTCAACATGGGTAATGTCTAGATTTCTAAAATTAACCTCCAGCCTAACTCATTTTAGACATTGAATATTCTTTTGATGGTTATGGAATTTCACCCTATTATTTAATTATATAATTTTTATATACTTATTATCATCATAAAACTTTTTCACACATTCTAGATTTTTTAAATGACATTTTAATTTAATTTAATTTTTTTTAAACTAAGAATATTTAAAATTCATAGAGGATTTTTATATTTATTTCAATGCACATGACACTTCATCATGTGTATTCCTCAACCTTTCATTATCACCAACTATTATTTGAAATTATTTTCGACTAAATTGCGAATTTATTTTAATATTAATAAATATTTTTCATTAACATAAAAAATTTTAGTGAGTGTTCTTCACTTTTGAAACCATTTAGTCAATTCATTCTCTACCTCATCAATTTCGAATTTTATCTATGTTTTTTTATAATATATCATTTTGGAAAAAATATATAAGTAAAATTTTAATTGGTAAATTTTTTTAAATAATTATTAACCTCAATGTAGTAATATTTAACTTTTTTAATATACTCTTTCTCTGTAAACTGTTTATAATTTGAAAATAATTATTCAAGATTATAATTATTAATAAATTTAATAGTTGAACAATTACATTGATTATATTAAATTACTTATGTACCATGTTTCATTTTTGATATTTTCATTTACTCCATCCTCTATTTCTTTTACCAATTCTTAATGGTTTTTGATAAAACCTCTAGGTTGAAATTAATAAGGAATAATTCAATTTTATATCATAGAAAATTATGAACCACCAAAAAATAAATACATAAAATATTTTTGATAAAAAATAGGAATTACAATAAACATAATCATAGGTAACACATATTATCTATAATAAAACAAAATGTGCACACTAGATCATGTAGTCACTCAATGTGGGGATATGGGTGAATTATTCTTACTATTTTTAAGGAATTCCACTATATTATTATTATACACAATTTATATTTTATACACTATATCTGTTAAAATTAATTGATTCATATATTCATTCCCAATACTCCCCATAACATGAAATATTGTAAAGGAATAAGTGAAAAAAACCCAAATTATTTTTACAGGGTTTAACACTTGTATGGGAGTTTTACACTTTTTATGTTTGGGTTGAGTCTAAGACTCATATTCAAAACATATAAATTGACTTTTTTTAAAACTTATGAGAATATAACATCCTTCAATAAACAATTTTAGGGGATGGGAAGGTATTATCAATACCCTTTTGTAAGATATCAACCTTATCCAAATTTTGCCTCTAGATTGTGGGCAGTCTCTTGACTAGTTTGGGTTATATTTTAAAAGAACATTGAAGACTTTGCTAGTCCTATAGAATCTTCTATTCAATAAGATCTTCAGTATTCTGGGTGTGTCAATAGATCCAAAATAAAATATCTTATTACTATGGAAAAATTCCATGAATCTAAATATATATTAAATTATAGTATCACACACATTGGATTCACAATTTTAATCTAAATATCAGAATAATAAATATGTATTGAAAATGAGTTTCTTCATGTTTCTTTATTACTCTTTATTATCAAATTTATTTTATAAAAATAATAAATAACCTATCAAAGTGTTGTACTTGATAAAAATTTATATTCTTCTTTAACTTTTTATTTTAACTTTTTCTTCCCCAATGGAAAAATATTATCTACAAAAAATCGTCAAATTTTCTATCCATTAAAAATAAAAAAATATTCATTGGTATGGAATTTAGATTTCTTTTTATTCCATCACGTTGATGGAGAAGGTATTATGTAGTATAATACAATATATATTTCTTATATTTAACCTCTCAGAATTAATAATATTATACAACTACATTTTATATACTTAGAATGACATGACTATTACTTCTATATTTCAATATAGAATTATCCTTCCATCATGAAAAAAATAATATATCTATAATTAATTGTATTTAATTATATAAAAAACTATATCCCTAGGTTTTCATTACTATGTGATATTATTTTATTTGTTGACACCCCTCTTATATAAGATATCTGTAAGCATTTAATTCACATTGGTGTGCATGTTAAAATAATGCAATACCCTTTAACAATGATACATATATTTATGGATTGATATAATCCTTTATCTTCTCTAGTTTTTTCTTGGTTGCAACAAAACAAACATTCAAAATGTGGAAAAACTCAACACAAAAAAACATATACATAAATTATACCCACTGGTATATTTTTATAAAATCAAGTATATTCAGCGAATCATGATGGTTATGACTTGACGATCATTATAACATCATCCGAATTTAATCTAATGTGATATTTTATTTTATCAAATCGATAATACTTACATAAGAATTGATATATATTATATATCATGCACAATATATTACAAATCACTAATAATTTTATACTTTTCCAAATTTACAAATGGTAATAACTTATATATTTTTTGAAATATCAGAAGTCCTTTTGTGTCATTAGTTTGATATTACATATCATAGTTGCGTTTTCCATTTTTCACATTTCAGTTGGAACTATAAAATATCAAATTTAGGATCTAGTGAAATATTACTTATAAATTTTTGCTCTTCACCATTAATTAAATTATGTATGCATTTTATATGGATTCATATGTTTTTTCTATTATTTATTGCATATCATAAGGTATCCATGATGTTTCTATATTTTTTATATACTATTAAATCTCTTATAAAATCCTTAAATATCTTTTGTAGAAATGTAAAATCTATTACCTTTATAATTTTTTTATTAATAAAAATTTAATTTCATAATGAACATAGATATGTTAAATTCTATAAAAATATCATTTACCATATATAATTTGTTATATATCATAGTGTAAACTCTCATAGAAATTTTCAATTTGTTAGCTTCACTATATAGATCTTTATATGTATTGTAATAAGGTAAAAACAATTTCCATATTAAATCTAATACATGTCATAGTGTGAAATTCCACATAATTTTCTAATTATACATCTTCATATCATATTTCTTCTAATTTATAATCAAGATAAAATCAATAATATCACATTTTCATCCAAAACAATATAGATTCTTATGCTTTTAGTAAAGTTAACATATTTCGTGTGTAAAATCTATAATTATTAAAATTTATTTAGAACCACATTAAAGCATATTAGGGAATCAGAAATCACACTAAAATTTTCAAAACAACATTAAATTTTTGATAAAAAACACTTTTCATCCAAAACACATTTTTCAAATACATAACTCATCATCTATATTTTATTCATATTTTAGAAGTAGTTATGCATTTCATATGTATATGATAATCTAAATTTGAGATAGTATCTTTTAGAAATATATCTATGTCAACATAAATTTTTACACAATGTTGAAATATTTCTTCCAAATATCATATTTACATATTTCTATATCCCTAGGGTTTTTTTGTGTAGTTTCTATAAGTATGACTTGTAGAAATATTTTTAATAATAAATTTTCTTTTTTAATTAACACCTTAAATAATAATCCAAGTGTGGGAGGATTATTAGTAACCTCAACATAATAAGGTACTAGATGAATCTCACTTCATACCACATAACTTATCATCATTATATTAATGTATTATTTTTTCAAACATCAGTTATGAAAGACACATTCACAACACTCAGATGTATCTCTACTGAAATCCCTTTAAAACATAGGAAGAACTCTCCTTGAAAATTTAAAATGGAAGACAACACAAATAAATATGATCCATATAATTTTAAATCCCTATCTCACAGTTCAAACTCATTATTCATTAGGCACTTCCTCAATCATCAAAAACAAAATAACATCTTTCTTACTAATTAACAACAAAAATATTATCACAGTCCATTAGGCTCTTCATCAATTTTATTTTGATGAGACCACCATAAAACTCCTATACTATATAAAACACATGAATAACTACAAAATCATTATAAATTATCACCAATCTAATAATGAAACATTGATATTCAATATTTTATGATGATTTCCAATGTTTTGTAAAAGTAAAAAGCATCAAATTTATTGAAATATTTACCTATGAGTGAATAAATTTGTGGGTATTTTTATTAATGATTTACACAAATAGAATATGTTAATTTTTTGATTAATAACATCCTCCACTCATTAACTATTATACACCTATAAAATGCTAAATCAATTTCAAATAAATATGATATAATGAGGTATAATTCAATACCAATTTCTTAGGATGAAATTATATTTAAACTCTAACAATATTATATATTATAATTATTTTTATATGATTCCAATTCATGGATTTTCTTTTAGTCCCATTTATAGTTTCTTCTAAATCTTTATTCCAACTTACTCATACATTTACATAAAATTTTATATGTATTTTCCTCATCACTCCTAAAAGATATTTAAAATTGTTTTCTAAATTTTATGTCCAAATTTATGTCACCATAATATTTATATTTCTGAGGTATGTTAACTCAAATAATGAAGATTTTTTCTTAATAAAATGTGGTTTTAAATATAGAATTGTTGGAAAAGGTATGTGGGTATCAAAGAAATCATGTCTATAATGAGGACGATTAACACTATAAAAAATATATAATTTATAAAAAAATAATCACCAAATGTTGCCTCTAATTTATATTAAAAAAAATTCACCCAATGTAATTACTTCATTCTTATAGTATACCTTTATGATAAAATATGAAACTAAATTATTTTTGGTTTTTTCTTTATATATTTTTTATTTAATATGTTTCTTATATAATTTTTTATCTGTTTATTTGTTCTAGTTTAATAGGGGAATATTTGATCCACAATGAATGTCAATGTAACATTCATTTCCGAGAAAATAATGAAATCAATGATTTTTTACCCATTATATATATTTTCCACAATGGTACCCATGAATCAATTATCACACATAATTTATTTCAATTACATCCATTCAAATTTACACAAGTGTTGGGTAGACGAAAATATTAGGGGTGTAATTTAAACCAAATAATTTATAAATGGACATTATGCGATGAAACATAAAGCATCATATGAAAATTATGGTATTAAAAGAATTAAAAAATTTAATTTTCAATATATACTTTGAAATAATTTTTAAACATATATAAATTCATTTAAAATAATAATAATATCTAAATAGTAGGGAATTTCATTGGTCTTTGAGGAAGAATAGAAATGTAAGCCTATAATAAAAGGTTTGAAAACATATCATGATGATAAAAATTGACCCTATGATGTATGTGTTTTTATCAAAAAAAACCCTGTCAAGAAATTATTCCCCTAGAAAAATGTAATATATTAGTCCATGGATTGTTTCTCAAGGAGCTTGCTATTTTTTGTTATAAAATCACCTATTCTTTATTTAAAAAGTTTCTTTTGGATATTACATTAAATGTTTTGATTTAAAAATAAATAAAAACTAATGTGATTGAAAATTAAAGATGAGAATAAAGTATTAACATTAATTAATATTAAATTTGAACTGAGAATTGAAATAGTATTTTGGGACATTATTAATCCTCTAAGACCCTTACCTCTTCCTTGTTTAAAATTATTTACCAATTAAATTTCATACTTCAAACATTATAACATGAGGAAAAACACCCTAGTTTTCATGGATATCATATCAATTACTAAATATCATTTTTCCCCTCATTTATAAGTGAATGAATAACTTTATGTATTCCATCAAATCAAACCTAATTGAAAACACTATGCAAAAAGGTAATACCTCACTGATAAAACTGAAAATGTGAAGTAATTTATATTACTTCAAATTTTTTTAAACCAACAAATTTTTTTTTGTAAAAATGTATTCAATAAATAAAACAACCTCGTTAATTAAAAAATATTTTTTCAATAGAAATTAAAAATATACTTAAAAAAATATTGCAACTCGGAAGAGAGTGTTTGTCAATTATCACCATTAAAAACTACATGGTGCACTACCTCACATCACATTATTATACCCCAGTATATCCATTCCAAAATTAATGAAAATAATATTCAGAAAAATATATATAGTATCCTTTACCATACTATTTCATACCAATAACCACCTTGGGAATAATTGGTCATGGAATTTTAAATTGGAGGGATGGTGGAAATATGATTTCCAGTTTCTGTCTATCCAAAGATGGGTCTCATTCTTCTAATATCATAGAAGAACCTCCACTGGTGGTATTATATAAAGTTATAAGAAAAATAATTTTATTCCAGATAAAAAAATCATTCCTTTTTTAATATATGTATTAATAGTTATGACAAACATATTTAATGTCACTTATTATCCCAGAAGTGAACATTTAGTTTCCTCCACTTTGTATTGTGTGAAGAGTAATATAATGAGATCATTTTTCCTTGATTGTTAAATTGAATTATATCCATTTATATAACATTATTAACCACCTTTAATGACCTATTATTGTGTAATTTATAGGGACTTATACCTTATTTTTATGATGATGGTCAATTTTTCAGACCCAACGACCTTTCCACCTCGAATGATTTATTTGGGCATCAAGACATATGTTTTAACAATTTTCCCCATTGAAAAAGTTATACCCTAGAAACATGTTAATCCTATAAAAATAATTAATCAATTTTTATCAATATTGAAATCATTATTTTGAATATACAAAATCGATTGAAAATAGTTAAATTTCTAAAATTGATAAATTTTAAATTTTAACATAAAAACAACCATAAAATAAAAAAAACATGCAATTGAACTCAAATTGTTAATTTTTTCAGGTTTGAATCATTTAAATTCACAAGAAAAATAGGTTTAATATTATCTCTATCATTTCCCCCATACATAAATCATGGACTCATGGACAAGTGAGCATTAAAATCAATTCAGGGAAAATTTAAAAACCTTACACATAAGGTTCTCCAATTTATCACTAAGAATGAAAAGATATCATGCATCATAAAAATTAAATATTTCAAGAACATAATTCACCACATTTAATAAATTTACACTTATTTCTTCAAGCCATGGATAAACACACTTGAATCAACAAAATTTTCTCTCAACACATAAATTGAGATTTTCAATAAGGATTTAATCATACAAACTCAAGATTTAATCACCATAGGCTTGATAAAGTTCAACATATCCACCTTATGTGAGCCATAAACAAGTTATTATTATTATTTATTTTCAATGTTATTATGTGTATTTAGGTTGATAGGTTTTGAATGTCAATAAAATTTAAGATGGAATTGAGTGGGTTTGTCTTATTTGGATGAAAAAATATATGATTGTAATTTTAAATCAAGCGTGGTCTCCCCCTAATTAACATTGATCAATACTAGATATATTCATATGCTCACCCCACACCATAAAAATTTCTTCAAAAAAATGATATTTCTCTTAACATTATTTTTCTAGAATGCTCTAGATAGGACCAACTTTACTTCATCGTGGGCTCTAGAAAGGAACAAATGATTTTTCATTGGAATATATAGAAGGGAAAAATATTTAGAATAATATATTCCAACAGAAAAAATATCTATAAAATATTTTAGTTTCCACACAATGTAACAAAAAATGATGTAGAACACCATTGGTCATGTTTTACCCATACTTAAGTTCAACTAGATCATGAATTTGTTCTTCCAAAGTAGTTTGGAATGGGAAAACTAGAATTTAATGTAGCAAACCTAACGGGTTGTACATGGATAAAAAGGAATAAAATATACAAAATGTATTGGTAATGAAAAATTAAAAAGTATACACATGAAAATTAGATTAAAAATCAAAGAAAATTAACCAATCATTTAAATCACCAGTACCTAAACCCTCATGTATTGAAATAAATAAATCAGGTTCTATACAAAACACACATCAATTAGTTCTATCATTAAATGAAAATAAATGTGGATAATATGTCATGGAAGGTTCATAAGACTCACAGAAAGGGTATTTCAAAGATAAATATAGTGATATATGGAATGATATTAAAAAAAGATGAATTGTTGTGAAATTTCTATTGTTTTGAACTTGATACAAAGTCATTTAATTTTGTCATTTATGATTAGTTTCAAGGGATCAATTATATTACTCATTGAAATGGGTAAAAAATAAATATTATAATCATTTAACCACATAATATTCAAAATCATAGAAAACATCTAATGAAAACGGCACAAATATTTAAAAATTAAAAGAAATGAAAATACAAAACATGCCAAAAATTTAAAGACAAAAAAAACTGAAAAATTTGAAAATAATGTAAAAATTATAATCTACCATGTATATTCCTCCCTCTAATTTATGTTTTTCAATTTCTATAATGTGAATTAGTTTTATTTAAAAAAATTAAATTACAAAAATGAAAGACATAAAAAAATATGTCATAAGAAAATAAAAATCATAGTTTCAATTATATTAAGATTAATGAATATTTATTTCCTCCCCTAGAGGCTCTTTAATATTTACTCTAAAATATTCAACGTATTCTAATTTACTGGGATTGATGTATCTTTTTATAGTTATTTCTGTGGATTGTATCAATAGGAAAACAAACGTGCAACATTGAATGATCCTAACTATTTAAAATGAAATTTACCTATGGTCGTCATTAATCTGGAATAAAAAATCAATACAATGCCACATTACTTTATGTTATTTTTGAGAATTATCCCATTATTAAATGATTTGGTTCTTTCCTTATACAACCTAGAGCTCTCATACTCATTATTCCCGATCTCCTCCAGCTCATGCAAACAAAATATTATTTCTTTTCCAGAAGAAAATAGATTCAATTTACTTGTTTTTAAATCCCAAATATATTTCTATTCTAACTCAAAAAATATGTAAAAATAATTTCGATAGAAAAATATAAATATTAACAATCCAATTGGTGTTTTAATTGTAGTCTTATAGTCCTAGAGTGCATCATATACACTCAAAATCCAATCATTTCTATCTGTGTTCACATATATTTTGAGAGTATTTTGATATATTTGTTTGATAATTGAACCATTACATTTTTTAAAGGGTGAAATAGTTTAGATACCCTATGATGAACTTCATATTTCATCAAAAGAAATCCCAATGTGCTATTAAAATATTAGGTTCCTTGATATGTGATAAAAAAATTAAAAATAAAAATCTAGAGAACATGTTTCCTTTCAAAATAAAAAAAATATTTTTTACATCATTAGAAATTGTGGGATTATCATATACCCAGTTTGAAATATAATAAACATCAAGGAATATGTAGATATATATAATAATTTGTAAAATTTCAACATAAAATCCATACATCACTTAGTAAAGTAATTACAATAAAAAAGGGGATGTTATGGTAACAAATTCCTTATGAATATGTTTCATTGAAATTAGAATATTTTATATGTTTTAAAAAAATAAAATGAATATATAAAAATGGTTGTCATATTAAAACAATAATAATTCACTTCTCTTTAAGTTTTTGTGGACCAATTTGTCATCCACAACTCAAAGAGTGAAAAACTATAGGATAGTTTCTAATTCAAAATCTGTAATTCATATCTTAAATTTTTTATCTCTACAGACATTCCACTTGTTAGTATCATATAAAATGTAATTTATTAAATCATACAAATGATTAGTAATTCATTTTTTGGAAACCCATTACAAAACATCTTCATAATACAAATAATTCACCAGATCATCAAAATATGGGCTTTAACCATTGCATGCATACAACTCCTCATTTAAAATGGTTTCATTAATTGGTTTAGTAATCCAATGTTTTCCATTTGAAATAGATGTTATCATACTCAAATAATCAGAAATAGTGTTTTCAATACCTATCATATCCTTTATTTCGTCATTAAACACCTATAACAACAAGATCAACCAATAAACACTTAAGTTTGCATCATTATCCTTCATAAAAAACCTCATTATAGAATATTCCCTGAATAAAATAACTTTGGATCCCATTAGATTACACCTCAATTTTTCTAAAGAAAATACAACAAACATCAGTTCTTAATTATACTTTTTTTTTATTTTTATTGGGACACTTCTAATTTTCTATAGAAATTAATAATCACATGATATTTATTTTCAAGCCTTTGACTCAACAGTTCACTATGATAATGGTTAGATGCACAAGTCATGATTTCAAAGGGAATTTACTATTTGGGTGGTTGGATAGTGGGAGGGGTTATATGCTTTTTTTCTTCCTACTCTCTAATTTACAACTCCCATCAAAGAGAAATGGAATTTATTTTTTGATAAATATATAATATAGAAGTGAAAACTTTCAAAAATACTTTAAGAATATCCTATAAAAGACATTTCCATAGAAATAAACCACATATCTTATAATTTTTTGGAATACTAATGATTAAATGATCTCTAATTTGGATTGAACAACTTTAATTACATCTAGACACATAACAAGTCCAAGAAAAATCCCCAAATCTACTTTGAAATGAAATTTTTTAATAATTGAGGACAATATTCATAAAAAATTTAATATTCAAGAACATGAGATCATCAATTCAAACATCATTCAAATTGTTATTCTTAAAAAATCAATTCCTCGATAAAAACATCCATGCATGATAATATAAATTTAGATAAAATGATCAGCATATTTCTTTAAAATGTGCGAGGAGCATTAAATAAAAGAAGTCATTATACTATATGAAAATGTTCCAAAGTGTAATGTGAAGGTTCCTTTATCTTAATCCTCTAATGAAATATATATTTTCAAAGAACAAAATAATCCTTCATGAAATATAATTGGATTTCTATGATACTATTTCAAGGGATTGATTAGAAAATCAAATTTTTTTAGTGGTCTTTCATTTCAATGAGATGAGTTTCCAATAATCAATTCACATTTTCCATAAAAATAGAATCATAGAATTGATAAGCTCACCAAATTCATTCCTTGAGATTGTAATGAAATTTGTTTTGGGAACAACATGGACAAGGCACACCCATTTCCTATCATAAAGTAAAATTAATAATTTTATTATCCATTAAGGTGGTAAATTTCTTCATGGTAACCTCTAAATTTTTTGGTTTCATTCCTCCTTTATATTGCCTCACTAATTTATAATCTCAATCCAAAAAAACTCTATGCATTTATAATGAGGGATCAGTTCTAGATAAAAAGTATATAGAGTCCATCTTATGACATTATTTTCGTTTTTATGGACTCTAAATAGTTGGTTCTATTGTTCCATTGATAGATTTTTTAAATAAAAATACTAAATTGGTTATTATAAAAAAATAAAACTTATTTGAGGTTTAAATGATATGGTTTCAACTCTATCTTAGTTAGGGTATTTTAATTTATCAAAGGAAACTGATGACATGTGTGATTATTCTATGATGTTCTATATTTAAAAAAATATTCATGTTAATCACTTGTTGTATCTAAGGATCCATTCCTTAAATAAAATTGGTAACTTCTATAGGGAAACTAATAGTAGATTCAAGGGTTTACATAAATTCCTCATAATCCATTATGAAATCAATTGACGTTTGTGAATATGTTTTAACATTCCTATACTCATTACACTCTTTATTTCTATTCAGTTTTTGACCATATTCAAAAAAAAAATCATCTATTAAAATAGTAGTCAGTTTTTCGTTATAGGAAAAATTGGTAAACATATTAATGGAAAAAATATTAACCTTGTTTATACGAGGAGACGAATTATCATCAAATAAGTGTTTCATTGAAAAAAAATTAAATAAAAAACATCCCCGCAAATTCTAGTGAAATATTTTCTTTGTGAGCATTGATTATTTCATTTCTAATTTTAGAAAATAATCTCCAAATAATTAGAGGATTTTGGGTTTTGAACTAGTCATTTTCTATATCTATGACATAATAATAAACAAGAAAACCCGTTTCTCTCACCAGAATGATAAAATACTCAATATCTATTGTAGTATTGGTAGTACATTTTATTAAATGTTGAATGATAATTATAGAGTATTGATTTTACAACATGATGATATGAGAAAAAATAATGTGGTGTGACAAAGGTTGAAGATCCAAAATGAAGAATAAAATCTTTGAATTCACATTACCCTATATTATAGGTAATGATAAAGGTTCCTTCGTCTTTAAATTTTATAGGAAAATCTTGTTTAATAATGGATGAAACATTCATCCATTTTATGAACTTTTCTACTACCTTGAATTTCCTCCTCTGGGTACACATGGCATTCAAATTTAACATACCATGGAATCTTTTTCAAAACATCAAGAAAATTTATATTGACTTGAAAATTCATAAAGTATCAAAAACATCCTTATATAACTCTTTTTCATCACTTTACTTCACCGGGGTTTCACTCCTTGGATACAGAAGTTGTGGCTAGAAGGATAATGGACTATTTTGAGCACTTCTTTAGGGATCACCAGGACCATAAATCCTCTTCCCATCCTTCGTTTTTTGGCCAAAATTAATTCTCTTTAATTTTTTTAAAATTTAAATTCCAAAATTCCATCATTTCTTTGAGAAGTGGGATTATTTTTAATGTAGTAAAAAGTATGTTCGAGTTTCCCAATTTTAGGGGTTTTCAATCATTGTTCACTATTCTATTCAACATCACACAAATTTTCCATATAGTTATCTCTTGGATTAACTTGTTGTTTTAAAGGTAATCCTTAACTCATTTGATTTCATATGATACTAGGATCTGAGTAACAATGAACCATTGGACTAATCACTATATCCATATTGTTCTATTTTTGTTTTGGGGATTCTTTTTTATTCCTGATTACGACTCTAAGGTTAATATCTATCTTTGGATTGTTATAAGAATGATGAATTTTTATTTTAGATTGATAATTTGATTTCTCAATGGAATATCATTTTTTTAAATTACATGATTGGCCATGGAAAAGATTAAGGGTTGTTTAGGCTATCAAAATATTTCATTAGAGATGTTCTAATAGCCTTGATTTAAAAAATTTCATGTTGGAAATGGAATTTTTTTTATTGAAATGAATTTATAGGAAAAATAGGATTTAAATTCTCAAATGTCTCTTGAATTTGATGGAATTGGCCACTAAAATGTTCATTTGAAGAACACATTCCAGAATATTCTTTCATATAAAATGTTTCATCTTGTTTGGGTGGGTTTTTAGGTTATTGGACTACATCAATAACCTTAACATAATTATAGGGTCACAATATTGCCTAAAAATCATATTTTTTATATAATTATATTTGGGAAATTATTTGTATATTTCAAATGAAGAAGTCCTCTTATTCTAAATTGTTGAGTATTTTGGGCCTTGTTTTCAATTATGGTCCTCCCATACGCTATCATGTTGTTAAATATATCACCTCATTCAATAGCATCAATCGTGATCCTATCTTTAAGACAAAGTACTTCATAAAAATAATGAATTAATATGCATTCATCTATTTGATTAGGGGGAAAATAAAATAGTCTTTAAATTTTTTCCCAAAACTCATTCAATGTTTCACCTTAATTTTTCCAAATCCAATAAATCCCTTTACAAATAGAAGAAGTTATGGAAGAATGGAAAAAATATCATGTAAAATTGTATTTAATTTAATCCAATCTCAAATTAATTTTTATTGTCAATAGAAAAAACATTCATTGGAAACTCTTTATAAAGAAAAGTAAATTACCTCAATTTCATTTGATTTGCATCAACACCTTGAGATTTCATATTAACACAAATATAACTGAATTATTTAATTTATTTATGTGTATATTCAATTGGATTTCAATTAATTTTTTTAAAACATTTAATGAAGATATATTAAATTTCAAGCCCAGAAGTTGAATTTGGATGTTCCAAAGGGTTTTCTTGATTTTCATCATTGGATGAAGCTAAATTATTTCCAAATTCGGTCGATAGCAATTTGATTTTTGGTTCAATAAATTTCCTCATATTTGTGTAAGTATATGAGTCACAATTTTTTAAAATGGGATTTCAAATAGCTCTATACCAAGACTGATATGTAATATCAATTTCAAAATCAAATGGTAATGAGTTCAGATCACACTGTCATTTCATACAAAAAGAATTTATAAAATCATCTCATGAAACCTTCGAAGATGATGTAGGGTTTTTTTTCATGAATACACTGGTCTAGAAATTAATCCTCAAGAGAAATGAAATATAACAATCCATAGATTATATATTTACGTGGTTCCAGTTTGATTTACAAAACATGCACTTTTTATTTCTTTTTGAAAGAAGAAATTTTTTGGGGATTTGATTAGAATTTATTATAATTAAAATTAATGTAAACTAATGTTAACAAATATTATATATCTAGATATAATGATGAATTAAAATTAAAAGGTCATGAAATCATAATTTAAACATCATTTGTTGAAAAACATAATCCTCTCAAGCACTCCCCTATTCCTCTCTTGAAAATACTTTCCTATATAATTTCTCAATTCCCACAAAGAACTCTGGGTAAAGACCCTATTATGAAAATATATCATTGAAATACCATAATATGATTGTTTCTACAATCATTGATGTGAATAAATTAATTTATAACCACTACTAAATAAGTACCAATTGAAATTAATATACTCAATGGTTAGACCTCAATTCAAAAAATTAAATACTAAAATGAATTATTTTACTTCATAGATTGGGAAACCATCCCGAAACAATTAGTAGAAAATGTATTCAAATAAGAAGATAACAACCTTAATTCAAAAATATATGTTTAATAGAAATTAAAATGTTATATCATAAGAATATCACAACTCGTAAGAGAGTGTACGTACATTATCGTTGTCCACAACCACTCGGTTCATAGCCTTGCATAACATTAGATGCATCCATCTTCTCCATTCCAATAGAAATTCCTATTATCTTAAATAAAATATATATATAGAACTCCCCCATTTTATTACATTCTAAAAAACTCCTTTGAAAGATGTAGAGATGAACTTATAAAGAGGAGGTAGGGTGTACATTTTGTTCTCTAGTTTCATTCCATCCAATGTTGGCTCTAATTTCTCCTCATACTTGGACGAATCTCCACTTGAAGTCTTCTTGAATGTTGTTTGAAATATAATTTCATTATAGAACCTAAAATATTTTTCATCTGGATTTGTTTATAAGAATAAAAATCCAATTTTTTAAAGTTTTAATTTTCTTCCTGAAGAGTCCTTTCAATTTCCCCCTCTTTGGCTCATGCAAAAGATAAATTAATGAGTAACAATTTTAATAAAAAATAAATTTAATGTGATAAGATTAGTAATAATTCCTCTCTTTTTATAATCACCTCATTTTGGGCCCTTTATAAAGAGTTATCCCTAATTTAATGAGGTGGTGTCAATTCTCTTGTCCAAACAAATTTTCTACAAAGACTAATTTATTTGGGCCTCAATAAGCTTGACATAACAATTGGAATAGTCTACTATGTTATATACCTAAAGTAGAGGATTCCTTAAAAAGTAAAAACTAAACTTAGATCGATAGGTAATGATTTATTCTCCAAATAATTATTTGAATGGAAAAAGTGAAAATTCCATAATTGAAAATGTTTGAATTTTAACATCAAAAAATCTATAAAATCCAAAAAAATACAATTCTACACAAATTGGTAATTTTTTTAGTTTTAAATAATTAAAATACACATTAAAAATAGTTAAAATATAATATGTATCACCCTATATGGAAATTTATTGTGTGAGTTTATATATGTAGTGTAATTAACATGATTGGTTAGAAATTTAAATAAGGTAATGAGAGGAAATATGAATATTAATTTTTATTTTACATATACAATCAAATTAGCCCCTCACACTTCACTAATAGAGAAAACTATTTTTGAACATTCCATTAATATATATTTTTTTCATAAACCACTATAAAAAAGATCATAGAAGAATCATAAAAATAGACTAAACTCTAACGCAAAACATAAAAGTTATCATCCTATTTTATAATTATAATTTATAATAGCACCATGCATAATAAAATTAGGATAATACGTCAAAAATATTTGTGATAGAAAAAATTAATTATTCTATAGTGGACTACCATGTAATTATTTTATTCCACAAGCTTTCACCCACCTTACATGTAAAAAATATATTTTAAATTAATTAAAAAGAAAACGATATAAAACTAAAATCCTGAATTCAAAATAAATACATGAAATATTCATATATAGGTGTTTCAATTTCACTATCTATAGATATAGAGTATAAATTATTAGCCAAAATCCAATAGTTGATATGACTTATGTAATTTTAATTATTAAACAAATTTATTTACATAACTCTTCATAAAAAACATCATACTAAGGTACCATTGTGTAAGGAAATTTTTATCCTACATTTATTTAGTGTGAAATAGAGTGAATGTTTAAGAATAAATATGGTAAGGGTCATCTAGATATTCTTATTTTGGAGAAATGATGTCCAATAATTTATATTTATTCAATATAGAGGTCATATCCTCTTCTTTATATTGATAAATTTATCAATTTTGGACATACTTGGATACTTTAATTTCCTTTTTAATTCCTATGGATGAAAAAAATATGAACTAATATATTTCATTCAAAAAAAATCTATTTTTATATGAATAATTTTGTACACCATCTAGTTGAAAAACTCATAATGACAAATCTATAACTTTACAGTAAGATTTATTAATATAAAATTATATTCCAGTAAAATAAAATGAATATTAATTCACAAAATAAGTATCTCCCTAAATAGTTTAAAGAATTATGTTTCTATCCATTCACAAGGCAACGTGCATTTAGTTAATGGTTGGATCATGTAAATCATTTTATTCAGATAAATATCTCTTGAATTATTCAACTTCATGTATAATATAAATTTAAAAATTCATGCTTAATCGAGTGATCATGAATTATTGGTTTTTTAATATTTCATTTGGATATATTTATCTTTAAATATATTGATCATTTCATAGCTATCATTTACCACCCCTCTCCTCTTGAAAATAAAATCAGATTCACTATTAGGCCGATAAAACTTCCCTTATTCATCATAATATGTGTTTTATGTATATTCATTTGACCCAAAATACCATGGTGGTTTACCAAAACACACATAAAATATTCAAACCAATCTATGATATTTTTAATAATGTTATTTTAAATTGGAATAAGTAGGAAAATATTGACTCATCAAAAATACAATGAAATAAAAAAAATATAACAAAGGATTATTTGAATTCATTTACCTCCCTAGGAATGAAAAAAAATTCATTAGTGGATAATCGTTGTTGATTAGTCCTCAATTCATATAATAATATTTAAAATACTATAAATTCCACATAATAGTGGATTATAGGCATCATATCCTAGGGAATCTCAAATCACAACAAAATTCACGAGTCAGTTTAATAAATAGTTTTTATATATTTTTTAATTTCAATATTAATAATAAGAAGTGTTTTGATTTGATTTTATATTAAAAATATATATGAAAGAAAAATGAAAATCACTTTCATAATAAATTGTTTCCTAGGATTTGTAATATTAATAATTAATTTATCCATAACATTATATTTGGTGGCTTTGTATCATGGTTATCCACCTTCACTATTCTTCTTATAGTATCATAGTGAATTTATTCAAAAAAATAACTATCCCTATGTTTCTATGTGGAAAAGTATAGACTCAAGATTTTTTTAGTATAACTCCAATTCATACATTAAACATACTCTCTCAAGTAATGATTCAAGTAGGGGAAAACCAAGACGAACTTTCTTGCTCCTAAGGATGATATCATATAAATGTAACTCTATAACCACCCCAATCATCAATTTAATTGGATGGTTTTGAAAGGGAAGAATTTATTTCCAATAATATAAAAAATAATCATGATAAAGTGTAATTGTATGAATCTATTACCATTACCCATTAAAATTTATAATTAATCCTCACTGAAATAATATAAGTTAATAATACTATAGAAAATACTGTCATCTGATCTCAATAATTATAATAGTCCTCTCTCTAGACTAACCACATGACGTTAAAAATCCATGAGTGTGAACATTAAGATAGAGGAAAAAAGGAAAATGTGGTTAAAAATGATAATTAATTCTAGAAAAACAATTTAATGTAATCTGTAATCAATCCCCTTGAAATGTAAAATTTATTCATGTGTATAATACCTCTCTTTATGGAAACATAAAAACATCCACATTATACACGATGGATCTACAATGAATGTGTTAGTTTTGGAGATATTTCTATATTTATAGTTAACATTCATAGACACGTACTTACTAATTAATCAATGAATACCAGGAAATAAAAATTTCCAACACCGTGATATGTTCCTCTCTCTCTCTCAAGAATAATTCCATACGTAGCCAACATTTTTTTTGTATTTACCAAATATGGTTCTGTAGTTTTTATAATGATTATATTTTCCCTATAGGTGAATTCATGTATGATGGAAAATAAATAACCTTTATTAAAACATATATATACATTAAATATATTTGACAATAATAAGGTCAATGACCAAAAACCACAAACATCAATACACATGATTATATATTAGCTAAATATTAATACTCCATCCTAGAAAATAAGGGTTTATTTTAATTAGAGATTATATATATCCATATAATTTCAGTACACCTTTCTATTTCAATGTTATTCATATATATTACACTCAAGATATATCATTTCCTCAGAAATCCTTCGTATATGTAGAAACAGACATAAATGGGTGAGCTCAAATTTTTAGTAAGTGTTAAAACATAATCAATATTTTATTGATGGTCAATCATTTAATTATAAATAAGGGAAAGAAATTATTTTTGGAAATATGGAATGAATAATGGGATAATACCTTAAAATTAAAAGAAGTTTTCATGAGGCATGATAACAAAATCATAGATCATATCACTGTAAAATAGAACCTTAAAATGTTAATATAGAAATTATAACATATACCCTAGAATAATATTGTGAGAAATCAATTATCATAAACCATGGGGATATAAAATAAGTGTATTGTAGGAAATTTGAATATTTAATGACATGATATTATGTCCCAACCAATAAATATGAAGAATATATTATCACATAATACCAAAATCTAAAAATATTCACCCCAAAAATCATAAAAAGTGTAAAAATCTAGCCACATTAGGTATACCATATAATTGAATATGCTATACACATTTGGTTGATAAGATAAAAGATAATGATACCACCATTTAGCCATTAAAAACAGGCAAGATAAAACATATTTGGAATATGGAAAAATTGAAAAGGACAATTATATTTTTTCTAAGGTATAAATGAAATGGAAAACTATATATGGTCTATAGTACAAAACAACTATTTAAAATAATGCCTTTATAAAATCACCTATTTATAACAATCATTATTAATGATTTTTATATTGGATATAAAATAAATATGTAAAAATACATTTGTCATGATTTTTAGGCATGTTAGTACATAACAGATGTCTACTAGAAATAACTACCATCAAAATTCCTTAAAAAATTAAAATTTTACAAATGGTAATTTTTTTATTTCATTTCTTCAACCCTGGTAATCATTCTCCCCTAATCAAAATGATAACCCCCATTTTATCAATTCCAAAATCCTCAAATATTATCTATATTAAATCATCCACTATTATCCACTACCCTCATCATATCATTGCATTCCTTGTTGATCCTCTACAACTCTCTTCTTTTATCCACATCACTTTTTATTAATTTTCAATTGTTTTGGTTTTTTATCGATTATTTTTTCAAATAAGTTTGTGAATGAATTATGTTATGTTAATGAATTTTGATTTATTATGGTTTTTATATTATTTATTTTCATCACGTTAGTTGAATTATTTTGATTTAATTTGTAATTTTTTGCTTTTGGATTGGAGGAAACGTGTCTGTTTATAAGATTTTATTACATTACATTTATAGATTATGAAAAATTAATACATAGTAAAGATATGATATTTTTATTATTTTACTAGTGAAATAATATTTTTATTGATAATGATGTAATTCTTGATGTTTGATCATTGGAATGATCTATTTGGGCCATAGTCACCCATTACCCAGTTTTTTTGTGTGGAAATTTTAATTTAATTGTGAGTCTCTTTAATGAAATTAATATTGTTTTTTTATTATTTTTTTATATTTTTATAAATGGTTGTTCTAGTAATTTCTAATCATTTTGATTTATATTATTTGTATTATTTGATAACTATTAAACTTCTTTCATGCAATAATTGTTACCTATATTTATCCCTGGTAAATTTTTACATTATTTGGCTTTCAATTTGAAATATCGAATCTTTTATATTGGGAGACTGTAATGAAATTCATTATACTTTTTACTTGGATTTTTTTTATTTGGGTTTATATATTTTTCTTCTATTAAATTAATATATAACATATATTTTAACCATGATTCATAAAAATTAAATATAAAATGAATCTATTTATGTATGGTTTATTTTTGAATAATGAATTATTATCTGAATAAGTACTAGTTTTTAATGGTTAAACCATAATGAAACCAATAACATATAATTTTTTTCTATTTTTAAAAATTATATTTTATTTATTATTTATATTATCTTTTATAATATTTTTTCATTACTATTATTCTATTTATTAATGAATATATATTTTATTTTTTATTTATAAAAGTAATTTTGATTTTAAATTGAGAAAATGTAACAACTAATATTCAATATTTTGATATTATCATAATTGGTAATGAATCGTATTTTTATTATAGCATGGTGAATGAGTAGTTAATTTAAGCAATGTGTTTATATTGTATTATAATTTTTTAATATAAATGATCAATATAACAACCTTTTTTTATTCATCCATGATATGTTAAACTATTTGATGTTATAAATTTGGAAGATAAAATATCATTTAATATGAAATTGTTTTAATAAAATTCATATTATATATATATTTGTCGTGGTGAAATTAGTAAAATTCAATAACTAATAATGATGGATATTTTAAAGGTGTTAATTTTGAACAAATGACTATTGATATTGAAAAGGATGAAAATTAGAAATGATTTTTGATCGAGCACATATATGGTGACACTGAAAAACCTCTATTTCTTGGTGTTGCGAAATTTATTATTTTATTAATACAGATAACATTGGTTCACGAGAAATCCATGAATTCCTGGAGTCAGATGTGTTTTATAGAATTGATAGAAAATTTTAATTCATTCACCTAAAGATGATAGTCTTTAGTATAAATGTTATAATGATGAAAAAGCATCATGGATTTGGGGATTTCTTTACAAAAAGATACATTCATACCATAATGATTGGAGGTTATATTGGATAGAATACATATGACTAGTTGTGTGTAGTAAATGATGTAAAACAAGGAAGACATTGAATGAAAAATTAAGGTATTATTTATCTATTTTGGAATATGTTCTGATGTATAATACGTAAATTTATTACCTTTAAATAATTTTCGTGACCTCGACCCCAGTAGTCTGGATCTTGTGTATGAATACATTACATTAGCATTGGATATAAGGAATCCCATTTAGATGGAGTAAATAGATAGTAGGCTTGGTAAAGTAGAATCATACATCAGCAGTACATTACATTTCAATAAAAATAATCATGACATAATTTATTTTAGAGAATAAAATTATTCTTTCTAAAATATACATGGATATAAAATATATTATTGTTCATGGAATTCGAGGGAAAAGATACAAAATATGTGTGAATTAAAATCCCAAAAAGGATTATGTAAAATTAAATCTCTCATAAATTTATAATAATAATCAATATAACAAGGTAAATCACTGAGTAAAAATTATATATAAATAACTTGATAATGCATGATCTATATGAAATTTTAAATAACTAAGAACAAATTCCATTTAATTAATAAATTGAAATTGAATTTAATCTAGAGGTAACACCATAGTGAAAATCACATAGAAAATAATAAATTAATTATAAATGGAGTAAATTCTAAATGATTAGATTCCATGATATCAAGAATCATGATACCTCTACCATTATGATCGTTCTCAAGATGGTATAAATCTACAAGAAAAACTCTATTTAATTCTAGTTTAACGTGATGTGTCTCATCTTACCTACCGTTTCATCGAGGGGTTATAATAAAACATGTCTCATCCATCACTAAAGGTACAAAAAATCCAAATAATGGATTTAAATCATGAACAATGTTCCTTATCGTCATATATCCATATCTAGTAAAGGATACAAGCTCTATAAATATTTCCCAAGTCAATCAAATAACATTAAAAGTAAAAAATGTATAAAGAGATAAGGTAAAATTTAAGAAATAAGAATATAACTAATAAATAATATGTATTTTTAAGATTAATTTAATGATTACTGATCATAATAAAGTGAATATTTCCAAGAGATGTTAATCACAATAAAATCAATCAAATAAGGGAATTTTAATAATCTCCTTGGTAAAAAAATCACAAACCATACAGCTGAAGGATTTGGATGGTTTAAAAATAAACTCACTATAGTAAAAATAAATTTTATTTCTTATTGATGAATATAAATTCCATAAAAATATATACACATTCATTCTAGTGGAAATTATCCTTTACTTTTTGAAAATCAAATTTATGAATACTTTCCATTGAAAATAAATTGAAAAAAAATATTTAAAATTATCCTCCAAAATAGGAAAATTATGCAAAATAAAATTAAATTTATGAAACTAGTTAAATATGTACATTCCATATATGTTAAAAAACATTCTATTGGCACTGTATGATGTTTAGGAAAATTCATTTTTTATAAATGGATAATAAAGTTCCATTCACATTTTCGGTAAAAACCAAAGGGGTTTGTCTATAAAACGACATTAGATTCCATTGAAAATAATTTATATGGGAAAAATTGGAAATAAATACATTAATAAATGATTTTGAAAAGCATAGAATAATATTTGAAATCTTTTTTAGATAAAAATGTTTTGGAAGAAAACATATTTCTTACAGAATAAAGAAATGAAGTCATATTTTAATGAAAATATTTTCTAAAACATTTTAAGTGAAAAAGAGTTGGAAATTTTTAATATTACTTTAAAATATAATGATTACCCATTGGAAAATAAAATTAAAATGGTTTATAAAAAATTATCAGAAAAAAATCCTCAAATATAATTCTAGAATAAATAATCCGAATTAAATTTATTTTGAGATGTAATCCCTTGTCAAGATTCGAATGTTGAAACAATAAATAACCAAAGAGTCTATTATGTATTTTTATTATAAATGTATATAAAACAAGGATAAATACATTAAAATATAGTAAAATTTCATTACACAATTAATCTTATCATGAAATAGTCAATATAGTATAAGTTTAACCAAATGAGTGGAAATTGAGTTATGAAATGCCTTACGACATGGAAAATTTTAATTAAAATTGTCTAAGATGAAATAATTAATATTTAAACTTAAAATACCATGATAAAGGATTTATTCATTATATTAATTCTTAAATTTGAATAATATACACCATAAAAAATATATTACCTTCATCACATTACAATATGCCTTAATGAAATGAAATTGAGATGAAATCCATTACCCCATGCTTCTTTTTGATAAAATTTTATTTAAACCTATGAATATTAGATTTAAACTTGTTATTAACTTATTAAATGACCATATTAATATTAATAATATCATATATGATCCTTTTATAGAATCTAACCACTTTTTAATTAATAATATTTCATTGTTTTCATTGTTTTGGTTGGTAACTACCATAGTTTCCCATGCATGTTTCTTCATGAGAGATCATGTTCATGAAAATATTTTTCACGACCCTCCTCTACCCAAATGAGGGCAGGGATAGAAAATTGGTAGACCCTTCCTTCTTTACGTTTAAGGATAGATAATGAACCCGGGGTCCTACCTTCAATAGGACCCTGAGTGGAAACTATCCCCAAGGGTATAACATCACATGTAATATGGAAGGAATTAACCTTATTATTTAGTAGGATCGGGAGATACGATGGTAAAAACCAAAACAACTGCAAATCTAATGGTAAATTTAATAAAAAAACCCATTTCCATAAGAATGTTCAAAGATAAACCCATACAAGCACAAGGAAAACTCCAAAGGGGAAGTACCAAAACAAGAGAACAGAAACAAAAATTGTCCCGATGTCCAAAGTAGTATGGTCCCGTACAGTCCATGAATTCCTCCTAGAAACTTGAAGTAGTTTTATATACATAGGGTGAGTATACAGGTATAATTAGTAGGGAAAACCAAAAGCTATAATTCACAAGTAGGGAGACAATCTAATGCCCCGTGAAAAAAAGATATAACCAAAACACCTAGCAAATAAAACCCCCCAAATGACAGAAGAATGTAAAGTAATAGTAATAGCACATCAATATTTGGCTACCCTGCATAGCTTTCCCAGAGGTTATTTAAGATATCCTACGCATCATAACTCCCCCTCCATTTTCACTACAGTCCCACTATCGCCCCAACAACAACCTTATGGGCCACAACAACCACATATCCTTCCCGTAGACACCTAGGCCACCACAACCACACATAACCCGACCCACAGACACCTGGGCCAGACAAACTACCTCGACGCTCGAAGTCACCTGGGCCTCATCTTGAAGACACTTGGGAAACAACCCTCCTTCACAAACATGGTCCAACCACCACAACATACCTTGCCTGAATAATCATGGGATAAAATGGACCTCAGGCTGTCACAACCTACCCAAAGAGTCCTGGGATACTTGGGAGAGGGAGAAGAAAGGACATAATGTCCCTCCACCCAACAAGAGTGTTGGAAAAAACACCCTCCCCCATTAAATGGGGGTGTTTGACACGAAGTACTCAACTTGGGTGGGGTGCGAATAAGAAACAAAAAAATAAATTTATACATATAGGTAAAAAAGTACTCATCCCAACCTAAGGGTTCCAAAACCAACCCATACACAGAAACCCTTTTAATATTAATTCATATAAAATCACAACAACCAAAACCAGAGAAAAAATCATTTTCGGAAAAAAATTCCTCATTAAACTCATTCTCACTGTCATATTCAAGTGATTCCATATAAATAATTCTTCACTACTGGGAAACAAACTGGAAGATCAATAGTCCAAGGATGTGAAAACAACAATGCAATAATTTAAGCATTCACACTCGGTTCTCTTGTAAAGTCACAACAAAAAAAGGGATTTGTGAGATCCCATGAAGAACTGGACAAACACAATCCCCATTGAACAACCCCACATGTCCTCAGGTCCACAACCAACAACTCAAAAACTGGGGATCCCATCCCTATCCACATCCCCCCACACGACATTAAGCAGATCCACCACACATTTCACCAGAACAAATCAAGGATGTTTTTTCCAGATTTAACCACACTGTTCATCAAGTTCCTTATTTCCGTTTGGTTAACCAGGGTGATCAGATAAGGATTATTGTTTATTGGGCATCCATTTAATCAAACGAGTTTAAGTGATTAACCATTTTCCATGTTATAGAGATTCAATCACAGTATTGAATATAAAAATAGTTGATCACTAGTGCATAAGGAAGGACCACCAACAGACATTATTTTCAGTTGAAAAAAGCCCATACAATTCATAAAATATCATAAAAGGTATAATAGGGAAACAACACCATCATTCCCACCCCTTCATTTTTTAAAGGTTCATTTATTATCTTTTTTAATTTTGGATTCATCTACGTCATGAAGGAACATCATCATACCCATCCCACATGATTCACAATAAAGAGAGATGAAGTAAGAAATACCTACTTGGTTGATCAGGGATCAACATTTCCTCCCCGTTCCAAAAAATATGGTTGTGTGCGCATCAGGAAAAACTATACAAAGGTTGATTAGGAAGGGCTCGTGCATGGGTACATGAATCGTCTCTTGATGAAGGAATTCAAGTGCATCCCGAGGGAACTAAAGAGATCGTGGAAGAAGATCTGGGTGATAAAGGCCCAATCCAAGAGTTACATGATATGAATTCTTGAACACATTTAAAGGAGGATCAAGGATTCTCCACATAGACAGGAAGTTACACATGAAGGAATTAATTTTTATATAGTAATTATACTCAAAGATGTGTCGATAACGACTATGAGTTAAAGTTTTTTCTTTAATCGGAAATACCATTTAATAGGGGAAGAGATGAAAAAGTATGGGAAAAAGGTGAAACTAAGGGAAAATCCAAATGTTTTGTTAAGTAAAGGGTCTCCCAGCACTTTGGGGATTTTAGATATCATTTTTGGGCTTCAAAAATGTCCTTGAACCACTTTAAAATGTTAAAAAGACTTAAAATTGGCGTTACAGGAAAATAGGGGAAGGAAACTCTAACACCCCTCTATGGCTGATTAGTGATACTGGTCGGTGAAAACGATTGGTGGAGATGATTGGGTGAAGCTGATCGGGTGAAGTTTATCTGGTGAAGCTAATCTGGTGAAGCGGATAAGTGAAACTGATCGGGTGAAGCTGATCACTGAAACGAATCGGGTGAAGCTGATTAGTGAAACTGATCGGGTGAGGCCAATCAGTGAAACTAATCAGGTGAAACTGATTAAGTGAAACCGATCGGTGAGATTGATGGGTGAAACCGATCGGTGAGACCGATGGATGAAATTGATCGGTTGGACTGATGAGTGAAATCGATCGGTGGGACCGATGAGTGAAACCGATCGGTGGGAATGATGGGTGAAACCGATCGGTGGGAATGATGGGTGAAACCGATCAATGAGACCAATCTGTGAGAAAATTATCGATGAGACTGATGGGTGAATCTGATCAGTGAGACCAATCCATTAGAAACCGATCGGTGACACCGATGGGTGACAACGATCGGTGAGACCGATGGGTGAAACCGATCAGTGAGACCGATGGGTGAAACCAGTGGAGATAATCATTGAAGGTTATCATGCGAAGCTGATAAGAAAAGCTGATCTGTAATGCTGATCAGGGAAGCTGATCAATGAAGTTGATCTGTGAAGTGAATATATGAAGCTGATGGGTGGGACTCATCAAGGAGACCGATCAGAGGCACTGATAGGTGACACCATAGTGACACATTTCTCCTAACACCCATATCCTCATGACTCACTGATGGTGTCCAGAACACCCCTACACATAGAATTTGGTAAAGTAATGGACTAGGAGGTTCTGGACCATTACATCAGATACCTCTCAAACTATTATCATCCTCGAGAATACAAGTGTAACCCAAACAACCACACTATAAGATACCTCTCGGGGAAAAAATAGCCAAAACAACCATGCAAATACCAAGGATCACATTGTACTAACACAAGGATCAGGGAGTTCTTTCCTCCATGTCATGATATTATATACTTTTGTAGGGACTAACATTCCCACATGAGTTTAATCGAATCCTCGTTGATGTTTATTTGTTTGGAATTAGGTTATCCCTTCCCCACATACCGAGAATTTTCATAAACATTCACAAGGTAATAAAACTACCCATATCATATGCCAACATGGTCAGCATTACATCACAACAGGTCACAAAACAAGAAAATCAAGGAAGGCTTAGAAATCACCTCAAAATAGCTCTAGGTACTGGGCACGCATTTGAGCTTCTCGCTCCCATGTACTCTCCTCGAGGCCACCATGTCTCCACAACACAGGTACCAAAGGTATGGTTCGTCCACGAAGCACTTTATTCTTTCGATCCTCACTGGTCACTCCATGAATGTAGCTTTTTCCCCTATATACAAATATCCCCAGTTAATGACATGGGAATCATTGTGTAGATATCGATGAATCTGGGAGATGTGGAAAACATTGTGGTTCCTTTACAACCAAGGTGGAAATTCCAGTTAATATTCCACCTCACCGACTCTCCCCAACACTTCGAAAAGCCTATTGAACCTAGGAGGGTGTTTCTCTTCGTTTCAAACCTTCACTGCCCACATCGAGGGGAAAAATTCAAGAACACATGGTATCCAACCTCAAACACTAAGGGCCTCCTCCTATGATCAGAATATGACTTTCTGCATTCCTGGGATGCCTTCATTCTGTCATGCATAAGATAAACCTTCTCTGTTGTGCTCTGCACTACATTTGGGCCCAGAATATCTACCTCTCCAACCTCGGTCCAGCACACAAGAAAATGAAACAACCTTCTGTATAAGGCTTTAAACGGTGCCATGACAATAGTAGAGTGATATCTATTATTTTAGGAAAACTCTACTAAGTTAAAATTTCATTCCCATGATCCCCCAAAGTCCAAAACACATGTCTTTAGCATATCCTCTAACATCTGGATGGTCCGCTCTGTATGTCCATCTAACTGGGGGTGGAAAGAAATGCTAAGGCGTAGCTGGGTGCCAAAAGCATGTTGAAATACCCTCCAGACTTGTGAGGTAATCCGTGAATCCCTATCTAAGACTATAGACCTCATTACTCCATGAAACCACACCACCTCATCGTTGTATCTCCATGCTAAGGCATCCACCACACTCGAATCCTTGATCTCCTATAAGTGAGTTTATTTCATCAGTCGGTCTACCAATACACAGATTGCTTCATAGCCTCCTTAAACCCTAGGTAGTCTTTTAAATAAATCAATTGATATGCCATCCCACTTCAACATGGGGACATCTAAAGGCTAGATAAAAACATCATGGGATGTGGTGTTCAGCCTTTAGCTACTGACACACCAGGCACCTTGCCACAAACTCCGCCACCTCTCGTTTCACCCTAGGCCACATAAATTGTTCCCTCCGGCCATGGTACATATTGAAAATTCCTATGTGTACCTATTCGAATGAGTTATGGAACTCAAAGAGAACTCCCTCATGCATCATCTTTGGAACAAACCACTTCCCTTGGAAAAGAATATGATTCTGACCATCCTCGGACCACCCTTTCAGAGCATTTCCTTTGTCAACCCGATCACACATCAATTCACTCTTTATGTCTCCCCACTGAGACTCCTACACCTACCACAATTGAGATGATTTCACTTTCATCTAAAACATACAACCTCTTCCACCATCCACCCTTGAATCTAGGTGTAAGGCAGCCAAATCCCACATTACCTTCCAAGCATCCACAGATTCATGAATAGCTTCCCTCTGTGACTTCCTGCTCAAGGGATCAGCCACAACATTCCCCTTACATTCAGTGTAAGAGATATAGAAGTTATAGTCTTGAATAAACTCCACCCACCTTCATTGTAACAAGATCAGGTCACAATGGGTAAAGATATGCCTCAAACTATTGTGATCTGTGAAGACAATAAAGTGATCCCCGATGAGGTAATGGTGTCACAACTTCAACACGAACACTACTGCTACAAGCTCTAGGTCATGGGTGGCATAGTTACGCACATGAGGAAAAATACCTAGACCCATAAGAGATCACTCCATATTGGTGAATCAAAACACACCCCATTCCATGTCCAGAATCATCACAAAACACCTCAAACAACACCCCTTCCTCTGGAAACCCGAGCACTTGAGTGCTGCCAAACCTTTCCTTCAAATAGATAAAAGCTTCCAGACACTGCTCACTCCACATGAAAGCCTGGTCCTTTCTTGTCAAAGTTGTCAATAGAGCTGCAAGTCTGGAGAAGTTGGGTACAAACCTTCGTTAATACCCTTCCTGACCCAGAAAACTATAAACCTATATCACATTCTTAGGTTCTTCTCAAGAAACAACCCCTTAAACATTTGATGGATCAACTGATACCCCTTTCTGAGACACCACATGTCTATGAAAATGAACTTTTCATGTCAACAACTTGCACATGGACAACTTCCCATAGAGATGGTGATGTCAATGGATCTCCAAGACCATCCTAAGGTGATTATTATGTTCCTCCTCAGATCTTGAGTAGATCAAAATGTCATCAATGAACACAATGATGAACCAGTCCAGAATCTCATAGGAAACAGAGTTCATGATCCACATGAACACTGTTAGTGTGTTCATAACATCGAACGACATGACTATGAACTCAATGTGCCCATACCTGCACTTGAAAGCAGTATTTGGGATATCACTATCCTTTATCATTAACTGGTGATACCCAGACCACAAATCGAGCTTACAGAACCAACCTGTACCCCTCAGCTGGCCAAAGAGATCGTTTATCCTCTAGAGAGGGTAACAGTTCTTGACTATTACTTGATTCAGTATCTTGTAGTCTATTCATATCATGAGACCACAATCTTCTTTGTTCAAGAACAATACTAGAGCACCCTAAGGCGACACGCTGGGTTAGCCAAAACCATTCTTTATCAGCTCGTCAATATGAATCCACAACTCCCACAACTCAGAAGGTTCCATCCGATAAGGACACATCGAAATTGGAAGGGCATCGGGCTGTAAGTCTATCCCGCACTCGACATCACATCAAGGGGGTAGAGTCACAACCTCATTTGGAAAAACATCTAGGAACTCTATGACATCTCTCATAACATCCATCATCTCAGTATCCACTGATTCTGCTGAATTCTCACCCAAAATTGAAAAAAAGGCTCCACATTCCATCTCCCCACCAAACAACTTTGTTCTCCAACAAAATCCACACACAGGCCATCAACATTAGAGAACATGACTCTTCTCCAGAAGAAGATGATAACAGTATTCACCAGAAAATAGCCAATTGATGCCTAGGATGACATCGTATGGATGTATTTGCAGCTGATAGAGATCGCCACTAGAATGAAGCGGCCCCAACATCAATCTGTATCCTCGACAAACATCAAAAATGCTGGTATGACCCCAAACTAGAGTACATAGAACCAGAAGAGTGGAGAGTATCTCTATGTCTAGGACCAAGGTGTGGGATAAACTAGGTGTACCAATGGAGTGTGAGGCTCCTTAATCAAACAAGTCTTAGGCAATAGTGCTAGACAAGCTGATCATACCTCAAACGATTTCCGGTCCTACTGGAACTGCTGCCTCTACAGCGTGCAACTGCCCACACCCACCTTCTCTTACCCTCAGCTTTCGGTAGTCTCCCCGACCACTCCTTGGTCAAGGTCCTTAGGAAGCACCCTTATGTCGGCCTTCTCTGGCAACGTCTTCTCTCGGAGGAGTGAGAGCTCACAATCCCTACTACTATTGCTAAAAGGGACTGGCTGGAAACTACTGCTGCGGAGGTGGGTGACGAACATTCCCACCCCCACTCTATTGCACTCAATCCAAGCACTAATTCCAAAGGTTGCCACAGCGGACACAACTGAAGAATATCAGTCTTGGGGCCACAAGAATATGGCTAGGACCGGGTGCTTGAAACAGGAACTTCTGGGCCTTGCTCCCCACTAGCCAAAACCTAGAATGCCCTGACACTGGAGGCCTACAACTAACAGCCTTCCCCTTTAACAACACCAATTGGATCCCCTCTCGTAGGAAACCTCCCACCGTGTGCATCCTTTCCACCACTTCAACCTTCTTCTGGACCTTCATGTACATTGGTAGGGTGAAGGGAGTAACAACATACTAAAGAGAAGGTATGAGTTCCCTCTATAATCATCTCACATGAGACTCCTCATCCAGAAAAAGGTCTGGAGAAAAATTAAGGAGATCCTTGATCATGATTCCCAGCTTCCCCACTAATATAATCCCCTACTGAAGGGAGATTATCTCCTACCTCTTCTCAACCTTCATCATAGAAGAAAGGAATTCCACCTAGAATTCCTTCTCAAATCCAGCCCACAAAACATCACCCTCCATCCTCTCTCTGAGGTAGAGCCTCCACCATTGATGCGCTACTCCAATAATCTGACTGGCTACCAACCGAACCCAATATTCAACTGGAGCCTAGATCAAGAAAAAATCTATCACCAACTCCTTGAGCAAGATTTTGGTCTCTATGTCTGAGACGCTTCCCTCATACATCTTGAGGGTCTTTTACTAAATGGAATGAAGAATCCTCTAAAGTTGTTTATCCTCCTCCTTTTGATCAGTCCTTCCCTGATCAGATATATCATCCATCGAGTCCTCGATCACTCTCACTACTTGTGGTCATCGTCTGGGTACCATAACTATAAGGTAAACAAGGAATTCCTAAGCCTGGGTAGTATAGATGATATATTTTAAATTTTGATTAAATTGATAATTTATTTAAATTACCAGACCACGAAGAACACACAATAACACAAGTCATTATGATGCATGTACCTTTCATAGGGTCTCTACCCTGAAATCTGGGTATCCACACTTGTCCGTTCAGTAGGTCCCGAGTCCTTGAATCAGATCACGGGGGGCCTGAAAATCTTGTGTCATAGCCAGCATTCCCTAGCCAATTTCACGCACCAATATTCCCTAAAACTATTTACCTACCATCCCAGGAAATCCTCAATGTTCCTAACCCCAAGCTCCATACTATCTCTCATCCATCACCTCTGATACCATTCAGTCATGACCCGCCATCACCGAGATGAGGGAAGGGATAGAAAATTGCAAGACCCTTCCTTCCTAAAGTTGAAGGATAGATAATTCCCCTAGAGTCATGGCTTCAATAGCCCCCGGAGTGGTGACTACGACCAAGGATATAGAATCACACATAATAACTAACATATTACCCTTTTTATTTAGTAGGATCAGGAGATACCATGTTAGAAACCGAAACAACTCCAATTATGAAGGTATAAGTAAATACAAAACTCATTCCCAAAAGCATGTTCAAAGATAAACCCATACAAGTACAAGAAGAACTCTAAAGGGAGAGTACCAAAAGAAAGTAAATAGAAATGATAGCTATCCTAATGTGTGAGCTAGTATGGTCCTGCATGGTCCTTAATGTCCTCCTGGAAACTTGAAAGTAGTTTTATATACATAGGGTGAGTATAACGTTATATTTAGTAGGGAATACAAAAAGCTCTCGTGCACAAGTTGGGAGAGAATCTAATGTCCTGTGAGAAAAATAGAGATAACAAAAACACATAGCAAGGAAAACTATCCCACCTTCCTCACAAAGGTACACTCCCGAAATAAAACAAGTATGGTAAAGTAATTGAAATATCACATCGACATTTGGGTACCCCATACCACTTTCCCACTGGTTATTTAAGACATCCTATGCATCATACCTCCCCTGCTATTTTTACTGAAATCCCACTACGACCCCAACAACATCCTTATGGGCTATAGAAACAAAATACCCTTCCCACAGACACCTGGTCCATCTCAACCACACGTAACCACGCCCGTAGACACCTGGTCCAGAACAATTACCACCATGCCTGAAACACCTGTGCCTCATCCTAAAGACACTTGGGAAACAATCTGCCCACACACACCTGGGCCAACCACCAAAACATACCCTACCCGAAGAATCTGGGGCTATAATGGACCTTAGGCAATCGCAACCTGCCTGAAGAGTCTTGGGATTATTGGGAGAGGGAGTAGAAAGGAGATAATATCCATCCACCCAATAGGAGTGTTGGAAAAAACACCCTCCCCCAAAAAATGATGGTGTTCGGCCTGAAGTGCTCAACTTGGGTGGCGTGCGAATATGAAACACCTAACTAAATTTATAAAAATAGGTAAAAAACACTCATCCCAACCTAAGGGTTCCGAAACCATCCCATACACAGACACCCTCATTACTATTCATTTATAAAAAAGTACAACAAACACAAGCAGAGCACAACTCATTCCTTGGAAAAAATTCTCTCATTAAATCAATTCTTGTTATCATATTCAAGTGATTCTACTCAAATAATTCTTCACTAATAGGCAACTAATAGGCATAACCACAAGCCAATGAAGGAAAAACAGCCAATCAGTAATTTAATCATTCACACCCGGTTCTCTAGTAAAGTCACAACAACAAAAGGGATTCGTGAGATCGATCAAAGTACTGGAACCAACTAAAGCCCCATCGTACAACCCCACACGACCTCATGTCAACAACCAACTACTCTATAATAATGGATCTTGTCCCCATCCACATAACCCCAAATGGGATCAAGCAGAGCCACCACAAATATCACCAAAACAATGCAAGGATGATTTTTCCCGATTTAACCACACCATTCATTAAGTTACTTCTTTCCATTTGGTTAACTCGGGTGATCACATAAAGATTATTTTTCATTGGGCATCTGTTTAATCAACTATGTTTATGTGAATAACCATTTTCCATGTTACAACCATTCAATCATATGATTAACAAGAAAAATAGTGGATAATTAGTGCACCAGGAAGGACCACCAACGGCCATGATTTTCAGTTGAAAAAATCCCATAAAATTTATAATATATCAACAAAGGTATAACACAACAATGACATAATAATTCCTACCCCTTCATTATTTAATGTTTCATTTATTATCTTTTTTATGTTTGGATTTATCTACTTCATTAGGGAACATCATCATACCCACCCATCATGATGCATAGTAAAAAGATACGAAGTAATAAATCCCTACATGGTTGATCAAGGATCGTTGTTTCCACCCCATGCCAAAATCTATGGTCGATCGGGCATAAAAAACTCCAAAAAGGCTGAGAAATAAGGGATCGAGCATGGGTGCATGACTCATCTCTTGTGGAAGGACTTAAAGCGCATATAGAGGGAACCAAAGAGACCGTGGTAGAAGATCTGGGGTGATAAAGGCCTGATACAAGAGTTATAGTATATGAAATCTTGAATACCTTTAAAAGAGGACTGTGATTTTGCCACATGGTTTGGGGGTTACACACAATGGAATTAATTTTTATTTAGTAATTCTACTTGGAGAGGTGCTGATAAAGACTATGATTCAAAGGGTTCCCTTTAAACTAAAGAAGTACGTAATAGGGGAGGAGCTAAAAATTATGGGATATATGGTGAAACTGAGGAAAAATCCACACATTTTTGTAAGTCAAAGGTCTCCCATATCTTAGGGGATATTAGATATCATTTATGGGCTTTAAAAATGGCCTTGAACCGCATTAAAATGTTAAAAAGACTTAAAAGTTGCATTATGGGGAAACCGACGAAGGAAACCCCAACACCCCTTTGTGGATGATGGGTGAGGCTGATAAGTGAAACCAATTGGTGGAACTGATTTGGTGATGCTGGTTGGGTGAAGCTGATCTGGTGAAGCTGAGCTATGAAACTGATCAGGTAAAGCTGATTAGTGAAACTGATCAGGTGAAGCTGATCAGTGAAACAGATTAGGTGAAACTGATTGGGTGAAGTTGATCAGTGAAACTGATCGGGTGAAGCGGGTTAGTGATCCTAATTGGGTGAAGCAGATTTGGTGAAACAGATCGATGATACGGAAGGGGGAAATCGATCAGTGAGACTGATGGGTGAAATCGATCAGTGAGACTGATATGTGAAATCGATCAGTGAGACCGATGGGTGAAACCAATCGGTGAGACCGATGGGTGGAATCGATTCGTGAGACCGATGGGTGAAACCGATCCCTAAGACCAATGGGTGAAATAGATCGGTGAGACTGATGAGTGAAACTAATCAGTGAGACCAATTAGTGAGACTGATGGGTGAAATCGATCGGTGATACCGAAGGGTGAAACAGGTAGAGCTAATCCGTGAAGCTGATCACATGAGGCTGATCAATGAAGCTGATCGGTGAAGTAAATCTGTGTAGCTGATTAGTGAAGCTGATTAGTGATAGTGATATGTGAATCGGATCAGTGAAACTAATCGGTGAATCTCATCTGTGAAGCTGATCAGTGAAGTTGATCAGTGAAGCTGATCTCTGAAGCTGATCTCGGAAGCTAATGGGTGGTACTAATCGGTGATATCAATTAGTGGCACTGATAGGTGACATCGCAGTGGCATGTTTCCACTGACACCCACATCCTCCTGACTCACTGATGGTGTCCAGGACACCCCAACACTTAAAATTTGGCAATGTAATGGACCAGGAGGGTCTGGTCCATTACAATATTACATATTTATAACATATTCATAATATTAATCATTTCATACTTATAATATTTACACATCAATTTTAATAAAAAATATAAAAATTATATTTTTTATGAAAAAGGAAGTACTATGCGATCATGGAAATGATATGTCATGCACACACATGAGTAACAGTTTCATTTTTCAATGATCATTATGGAAATAAGTTAACTAATATACTCTATTTACATAGTTATAATAATATAATATACATAAATTATATACTTATATATACCATTAATGTGGTGTTGTAAAGAAAATAGAGTCACATCACTTCGTGAAGGAGATAGTGCACACATAAAAGAATGATGATGTCATCATTATGTGAGTGAAAAGGAATGAATGGAAATGTTATATATTATATTTATAAAATAAAAAATATTTAATTAATATAATAATTTAGTCATTTATATCAAACATAATTATTAAACATACCTTTTGCACCTTCCATGTGAAGCACTAGTGAATGACAAATCTCATCGCTTCACGAGGGGGTAGTCTTCCATACACATGATTTACGTTATCGTATCTCATATGGAAGGGAAGGTAAAAGGATATATAAAAATATATATATATATAATATTATTGATCCATAGGTTTATATTTTCCATTACTATCATATAAATACTTTATATCGATCATTATACCCAACGTGTCTTCCTCAAACATAGGGATGTCCACGCCCCAGAAAAACAATCAGAAACAAAAAATGGTGAACCCAACATGATGTTATTCTCCCCAATGTGCATATTAGAAGCATTCGAGACATCAGAAGAATGGTGTGTCACCGGATCCAGATATCCAATGCCAGGTCCCTCAAAGAAAATACTGGGCCTGGAATGAAACTCAATAGAAGTTGGGGAAGTTGAATATTGGACATCCTAGTCTGCAACATTGTCACTATGGATCCTTCTTACCATCCATGGAAGATAGAATGGAGATGGGGCACTGGACATCGATTTCCTTGTTTCATCACTAATGGTTTATTCTCCATGCCTTTTAGGAACCAAACTGCTATAACAGGAAACCGATCACCACCCACCCACTGATGCAGGGGCAGGGGCAACGCCAATGCAGAAATCCTGAATGGCTCCACCACTTCTGCGATAGCTACCACATCCACAGTTGATGGGTTCCCATACCCCATCTCCCCTATAGAGTTTATTCAACAACATGTGATAAATAACCTTGTCCACCAGTATGAGGAGGAGGGGATTATCCCAACTCGGGATATGGCCTGCTAGGATTTAGAGGCATCTGCACCTCATCGCCACTGCCGCCCCCAAGGGATGCATAGGGAGCCACTGATTCCCAATCTGATGAAAAACCGTTTTAGAATCCTCTCCCCATAATGATTCAATGAATCTCTCCCCTATGCCAATGCGGTGCGGGATGTCAGGTCCATCCTAGACGGGATCTCGTTCTAGGGGCTCCCAAGGATGGACCCCACTAGGCCAACACCAGCACCGTCACCTAGCCCCATGAGTCAAGGAGCATGTAAGCTATGCGCTTTCACCGCAAGCCCCAATCCAGCTAACCCAACACCAGCATCAGGCACATGCCAAGGAGGACACCCACCAAGTGGCCTCAATGCCAACAACTACCATAGCTCATTCCCCCATCGGTGTATACCATCTTTCCCCTATCTATGTTGAGTAGGGGAACTCATATACCCAACCTGGATCGAGGCCCCAACCACCCCATGGGTAGTATGGGTTGACACTCATGATTTCAAGTGTAGGTAGTGGCCACCGCGGACCGACTCTCAACAATGACACCCACTATAGAGGTTCTTCTCGTATTGTCACCATAGATAACATGGGTCATTTCTGCTTCCAAGATCATCATGGAGGTGTGCCTCGTGGCACCTTCTATCTGAATGATTGTCCTCCCCATGGTAGTGAAACTCAGAACGAAAGCATCTTCCGCACTCATGACATCGGTTATGGGGTAATTCCTCCTACCACATGCCTCTAGTGTGGAGGTGTTACACTTCCAGTCAATCTCCAATGTGGGTGGCTTCCCCATGTCCATACAACAGCCAGCAAAGGTCATCCTCAAACTAGAAATCAAAGGAGTAAAGGTCAGTTTCACTTCATCATCACCCAGTATTGAGGTCCTACCCGTGTTCAGCTAGACCAGTACAAGGACCCTCCTCGCACTGACGCTGCTAGGCGAAATAATCATGGAGGCCCTGCCCATGCTCCTACCTGCTCCAGCACTTCCCATAGAGATCCCCTCACCACATTATCTAGTGGATATGGAGGTCCTCCCCATGTTCCCATTAACATCTATATCGGTGCTCTTCAGACCCCAGCTCACTCAGGAGGAAGCCCTCTCCACTACAGCACCATTTCGGCCGAAGGTCCTCCTCACGCCAGAAATTTACTCGATCCCATGGAGCCATCCTAGGGCAGGAATGTTGGTCGTCGCTGCCATAAAATGAATATTGGGAATATTTATTCCGAGATTAAACCTGTATGATTCAGAGATTCTGAGGTGGAATACGACTCAGCAATCGAACACTCACCTCGATCCTCAATGCTAAGGGCCAGGGCCGGAACGAGGTACATCAGCCTCAAACTTCTGGAATGCAAGATCCACCAGATCCTTGCCTCCCTCCACAGATACATCTAGGAGGATGAGGATATTGAATCCCCCTAGGAGTCGGACCAAGAAATTTCCTCCATCATCACCATGAGTATTCACTACCATGACTGGAGATCACAAGGATTTATTCTGGGGACTAATGGAAAACGAGAAATATCATTGTCCACCACCAGCATCCGTAGTTCCTACACCGAAAAACATGGTCACCTACCTGTATTATCACGATGTGGTGTCCAAAACATTATATTCTTAGGAGGGTAGCCCAAGATACGGTGGTTTTTCAGCCTTCTTATTGTATTCTCCTCTGGTTAGCCGACTGTCTCAACAGTCTGCTTCAGTACCGCTATCAGTTCCCCACCCACCTCCAGTTGGCGAGTAGGGAAATGAAGGGCTAGACCCTGAGCCTAGACCAAGGAGCTTGTGGGACATTCTTAGAGTAGACCATTTCTTGGAGATGTTTTGGGCAGTTTCATCACCAAATTTCAGTGTGCCGGAATCACTCACTGAGGAGGAAGTTGGATGCTTTCGATAAACCCTCTAGGCAACTCAATTCCGTCTTGTTTATAGATGAGTGGCCTACCATAACAGTCAGGTTCACATTGAATACATTGTTCAATAATGTTTTTTGGTTGATTTGGCCACACTCCTTGTGGCCCAGCGCCCTGAGTCACCAGGTTGCCACATGACCCTTCAACAATGATGTGTCTTGAGCTTTAAAGTGCTCCACAAGATATTCAAGGAGGCTTATACCCAAGTGAAAATCCATGGTTGGGCGCAATATGTGGCCCTCTATTTTATGTCTATATAATTCAAACTCATTTTTTTGGGTGATATAGTGTATATTCCTCCAGGAAGGGTTGCGGTTAACATGGCTGACCTACCAGGGTATAGAACAAGCTTGATCTTCTGGAAGAGGACCTCCCCCATGAGGGAGTATCACAACTATTGGATCTATTGGGAAGGATTAATCGTCAATAGGTAAATCTACTGGGTCTTCTCGTGCCCACCATGGCATCAATCCTCATCAGAAATCCCAACAAGGGTAAGGAGCACCTCAGATCCGTCAAACTCTCCAAACTATCTAGCTCTGTGCAGAAGGCCGAAGACGTTCCAAAAAAAGCTATGTTGTGTCAGCAACTCATAGAACAGAAGATTATGGTTGATGACCTCCTTGTTGAGTACGCCCCAGTGTGACAGGCATACTACAGTGATCCTCAACTAGGGCAGTAGGGGCAGACCCAACTCCCCCCGGTGAATTTCCTCTAGGTGACCCTGAGAATCCTACCCACGTAGATAATATTGAGGCTAGAAATTATGGAAAGAGGGTGTGGTATGTATTTCCAAATCCACCTGGGAAATGTGACAACCCCCGGGACCCATCCCAGGTTCGCCCAGCTACTCCACAGGTCGGCTTACCAGCCGCTCCACAAGCCGTTGGACCGGCCTATCACATCGAAGAACCTTCCAATGCACTGGTAGTCAGGGATCCCCGTCAAGACATGAAACCCTTCCCAAATGATCCCATGGAGGTGATCATTTCCCATCTTGAGGCATTGTAAATGTGATAGGTTGCAATCCTGCCTAACAGAAAGTCGTATCCGACGTGGGTGGATTATATGCCAACGCACACAGGTTTCATAAATCCCAACTTCTCCCCCTTTAATGGGTAAGTTGACCCTCTACAAAATCTGGACCAATTCATTTCAAGGTGTGGATCCATGTTGGGAACTCCAAAGCAGTAAGAGGCTTCCAAACTCTGATGCTTCCTGGAGACATTGGAAGGACCTGAATTTGTCTGGTACAACCAGCTACCCAGAGGGTCAGTAGCCGGCTAGGAAGATCTTTGTAGGAAATTTCATTACCAGTTCAATTCCACCACTCATAAGACGTGTATTTCATACCTTTTCATGTACAATCAAAGGTCTGATGAGCGTTTTGTAGACTTTATTACCTGGTGTAATGAGCTCACATATTCCCTTGACATGCCACTAACTCATGAGAAATTGCTGACGACGTGTGTGTGGAATGAGAAGATGGAACTGGTCCCCTATGTGATCACCCCAAACTACCTCAGGGGGATTCTGAAGCATCTCTGATAAGGCCATTAACCTAGAGGAAGCCTTACAAAAGACCAAACAGAAACAATCATTTCCTCCTACAATTCCTGTAAGAAGGGTTCCTAAGGCTAAGCCTGCCATGGTGGCCCAAATAGAGGCCCCTAGGAAACTAGATTTGTTACCAGTGGAGCCACCTCTACTGCCTCGAAGAGGCCCTCCATATCAGGAATAACCTCTGGCCCAGCATTTCCCACCTCAGAACCAGCAGGCACCCCTATGCAATGTGCCACCACCGCCTAGGAGAGATAACCAGGCTCCACCTCTTTGACAGGATCCTCCAGCCCCTCATTAGGGCCATGCTCCTAAATCCCCTTCTCGTATAAGAGAAACTAGACCAACACAATCAATGGGGCTCATGTCCCCAGTTATTTCCAATGTTTTTTGGACTAGGGGATTGTACGTTTTCTTGATTGTAGGAGACCAGAAGAGGTGAATCTCATTGATTTCCCCAACTATTTCCCCTATCATTGTATCCTAGTGCATACCCTTAAATAGTGCTATGTTTTTAAGGACTAGATTCAAGACCAGGTCGATAAAAACATAGTCAGAATGGTCCCTTCTCTAGTACATGTGGCATGTGTGTTCGTGAAGTCGGATAGCATCACTTACAAAGAAGGTGAATGGCATCAGGTTACTAACCGTGGGACACAGAAGTATGTCAATTGTATGGATCATTAGAAGTTCACTCATGCCCATGGTATTGTCCATGCACATATGAATCATCCTAAACCTTCAAAAGAAGTTGTTTCACATGTAGCCATTACCTCTGTGTCAACGGCCCAACCGTCCTCTTCCTGGAAAATCAATAATTGACAACACAAGGGAAAACAAAGCCACCCACTGATTCCATCCTCATCCCGTACTCTAGGAGACTTCATTCCCCCATATATGGAAATCCCCTCCAGGATCTTTCTACTCGTTGATGATTCTTCAAGTGACAGTCAAGGGTACGCCTTAGTTAACACCGTAGAGTTGGTAAAATCCTACATTATTTCTGACGATGAGGAGCACTAGGCGGATCATCCAAATGTTCCCAGCCATTGCTAGTGTAAATAGAGTCGTAGGAATATGGGTCATCAGAGTGCCTCAATATGTACTTCCACCCTATCTGTGTGTGCCACTGAAACTAGACAACATGCCCAGCGTAGAGGTTAGCACACTCAGCCTTCTCATCTGGTGTCATCAGGCCCGCTTACTCTGCTGTTTGTGCTGCTTGATCAGGCAGAGCCACCTCGACTGTGTTGTGATCATCCGTGATCTGCTATGGAATGGTCTTAGTAATATGGACCTCGTCCTATGGTCACTCCATAGGCATCAACTAGTGATATGTGGGATATTCTCGGCACCGATATGCTACCGGTCCAGTCAGTAGGGCCGGTCATACCTCCTATCATGAAGCGACCTCCTCTAAGTAGATTCTCACACCTAGCATGAAACTATGATATCCTCAGAAATATTTCCAGCATTCCAGAAATTCTCTCCATCCTTGAGGCCCTTCTCCTATCATCAGATATGCATGAGGCCCTCATATAGGCCTTAAGAATCCCCCTCCATTTCGAGATGGATGTTGCAGCCTTAGAAGCCTTCCATACTGAGGTGGTCGAGCATATTGAATGCCAATACATCATATAATTCTATGGAGAAGATGAAGACTCCCCCAAGTAGGGGAAAACTCTCTTAGTATACCTCACAAGATAGTTTAATGGCATGGAAGTACATCAATGTCTGGTCGAAACAGGCTCTGGGATCAATCAAATTTCAACTCAGACACTATGAAAAATGGGGTCATTCGAGGATGACCTGAGTCCCTCTGACCTAAAAATACAACGTTATGAAAGGAAAAAACAGAAACTGGTCAGCAATATCCGCTTAATCACCCAGTTCGGTGGCCTAGTTTCCCGCACTGAGTTCATGGTTGTATCTCAGGACACTACCATCAATGCGTTGATGGGCAGGCAGTGGATCCACCTACATGCTGTGGTTCTTTAATCATATCATCAATTCCTTAAGTACTCCCATAAGGTTCAAGAGGGCATACTCCAAGGTGATGCGTCTCCCTTTTCCTCTAGTGAAGCCCGCTACCTGGATACGAACTATTACAAGAGCAAAGACAAGAAGATCTAGCATAATGGGGTTGATCATGCTCTGGCTGCGACCAACCCGTGGATAGATCTTGATGATGCCTATATCATTTCAATCCACCAATTGGAGGCTACAACACTAGACATGGGACAATGCTTCTTTGTTTCAATAATGAGGGGGAACACATTCCCAAGTCTCTGTGATGATGGATGATCACCTCATACTTCTACACGAATCAGGCTCAGGTGATCCCAATGCTCCCTACCCCCATAAGGTATCGGAATGTCTTCCCCATGGCAATGGTGATGTGGCATAATTTATTGTTTCATCGAGCTAGGATAAACCCGATTAAGCTGACGCACCACTATTTCTTCGATATCATCAAGTGTGGCCCCTTTGGCTGAATACCAGATGGGATTATATTGATAACTTTCGTCGCCATGGTTTCAGAAGCACAATAGTCCCTCAATGCAGTGTCCACCGCCACTCAGGCTGGAACCAGTCTCCCATCGAGATATGTTGACTCAGAGGAAACTCCTCCCACCAAGTATCCCTCCTCCCTAAGTGAAGAAGATTATTTAGATGAATCTACCTACCTTTGAAGAGGGCGTCTCCACCACAGTTGATGAATTGGTACAGGTCAACCTCGGTTGCGAGGTGGATCCAAAACCCACATTGATCAGTGTCATTATGCCTCTCGAGGAGAAACAATAGTGCGTGGACTTCTTCAAGAAGCACTATGATGTAAACACCTAGAGTTACCAAGATATATTGGGACTACATTCTTAGGTAGCCATCCACCGCCTCGGTCTCCCAGAAAATCATTGCGGGTTCAAACAGCCTCCTAGAAATATGCACCCGACTCATTATTCCATGGTCGAGGCTGATGTTGAAAATATCATCAGAGATAATTTCATTAAGGAGGTATAATACCCTAGATGGTAATCCAACACTAGGCCAATCAGGAAGAAGAACTGACATATCAGAGTCTACATCGACTTCGGAGATCTCAACAATCAGTGTATGAAGGATGATTTTCCCCTTCCTGTGAAGGAATTGTTGATCAATGCTACAACTGGTTTCCAGGCCCTATCCTTCATGGATGGGTAATCCGGGTATAACCAGATTTTCATGGCTCCCAAGGATGAGGATTCTAAGGGATTCAAGGCACCAAAAGGTACATTATGTTACCAAGTCATGCCCTTTGGCCTAAATAATGTAGGTTCCGCCAACAAACGATCTATGTATCTCATATTTAAGTCGATCATCTGGAAACTGGTGTAATGCTACGTAGACGACCTGGTGGTCAAATGTCACCAGTGTCAAGAACCTCTCAAAGACCTTGGGAAAGTGTTCATATTCCTTCGTTCCTGCCACCAGAAGATGAACCCACTGAATTGTGACTTCAGGGTCACCTCTAGAAAGTTACTTGGATTCATATTCCGATATAGGGGCATTGAAATCAACCTAGAGAAGATCATTTCCATTAGCTAGATTTCTAACCCAAGGAACCTATGGGATCTTCAAGGTTTCCAAGGCCACATGGACTGTATATGCCGATTAATTGTGAATTTGGTTGGAAAGTGGAGCCCTTTTCTCAGCTTATAAAGAAAGGCATTGTCTATCAGCGGGACGAATAATGTCACACTGCTTTGAAGGAAATAATGTAGTACCTTCTCTAGCCTCCAGTCATAATTCCACCTATCTTCAGAAATCCATTGGTCATTTATGTGACCACACTGGAATGATCTATCAGCTCCCTTATCTCCCAAAAGAACAATGAGGGGATAGTGAATATTCTCTACTATCTCAGTCACATGCTCCATGATACGGTGGCCAGATACTCCCCTATCGAGAAGAGCTGCCTTGCGCTAGTATTTGCAGTCCAAAGATTGTGACATTACTTGCATCACCATGAGGTATAGTGGGTGTCCTAGGTGAATCTATTGAAGTACATCTTAAACCACCCAATATTGATAGGCAGTCAGGATCAGTGGGCAGTGATCCTCTAGGAATTAGATATCGGGTTTGTCCCACAAAAGTCTATTTAGGGGAAAGAATTGTTAGATTTCCTTTCCACCCAACCCACTCCCGCGGACCTATCCCTGGACCTTGAGTTTCCTGATGAGGAAATCATCTAGTTAGAAAAATGCAGGGCTATAAAATTTATTTTCATGGTGCTTCTCAGAGCCCTACAAGCAAAAGGCTCAATGACCCCAGGCTCAAAAGAGTAGACTTGGATCTTGTCTTCTTCACACTAGCACAATACATTTTTCCATATTCATTCTTTTTGTCAGAATGATGCACCAACAATGAGGTATAATATGAGGATCTAATTACTGGCCTCGATCCGGCCCTCAAGATTGAAGTTCCACACTTTCATGTGAAAGGGGACTCCGAACTAGTCATCAAGTAGATCAATGGTGACTATGTCATCATAAATCCTGAGCTCGTTCCATTGTAGGAATGCACTCTCCATCTAATGGCCCAGTTCCCATCTCATCCAGAAGTCACTCATGCCCCTCAATTCCTGAACGGTCGAGCTGATGCCTTGGCCAGCCTAGCTACATCACTTGCAAATCCTGAACATGACGATTTGATTATCCACATGGAACACTGGAGAGTCATCGCACTTATCACTTCAAATGACATTGAAAGCCCATAGGTAGGCCACATTACCATCGACACCTATAAATCAGGACCTCCAGGTCCCTCATATGTAGTGATTGAGGTGACTCCCGACTGGAGAACCTCCTTTTTCGAGTAAATCCAAAATGGTAATCTCCCAGTAGATCAGTCTGAACGTTAGTGAATTCGATGCTGCGCGTTGCATTTTACCCTCAAGAGTGGACCTGGTCATGAGAAAATCCTCTATAAGTGCGGTTTGGATGGATTTATCCTCTGTTTCATTCAAGGAGTCAATACTTCTTAGGTCATGCAGTAGGTTCATGCCGGTTCTTGTAGGGCTCATCAGACAAGGACAAAACTATCACACTAGATCAGGAGGTTGGGGTATTTTTTCCCTCCATGTTCCGGGACTGGATCAAGTTTTCCATGAGGTGACATGTGTGCCAAATTTTTTCATTAGCTTCCAGATCCTCTCCACACTACCAAGTACTCAAGGACATTTGTAGTTTGGGGACTCGATGTCCTGGGATCATATCCACTAGTGATTGCTCGCCAGTGAAGGTTCATCTTGACCGCTACGGATTTCATCACCAATGGGCAGAGGCATTTCTGCTAAAGGAGTTAAAGGACCATTCCATCATTGAATTTTTGAGCTCCAACATCATCTACCGATTTGGAGTCCCTCATGCTATCCTCATTGATAATGACATGAACTTCCTGGTACCCAAGTTGAAGTAATTTTATGATAAGTACAACATCCAATCTAACCACAGCACCAACTACCACGTGGAAGAAAATGGACAGATCGAGGAATTCAACAAAACCCTCTCTAACATTCTGCAGAAAATGGTAGGTCAGAATAAGAAGAGTAGGCTGGAAAAGTTCCCCAATGCCCTCTGGACTTATCGGATGACAACCAGTAATTCCACACTAGTGAACCGATACTCCCTAATGTATGGAACATAGGATATAATTCCCATCGATATTCAGTTTCATTCATTACGCACATGTTTCTATGATTAGAAATCTCTAGAAAAAGTATTTTAAGCCTGTTTTGCTGAATTTGAATCCATCGATGAGAACAGACATTGTTCCCTACACAATTAGGAGGGGCATCAGAAAAATATAGCTAGATAATTCAAAAATAAAGTTCACCTCCACTCTTTCTTGTAAGGTGACATGGTGTTGGCCCTAAAGACATGGATGATACCTGGATGGAAGCCACCAAAATTGGATCCCAAATGGGATGGACCATACATCATTCAAAAGGTTTACCCTTATGGTGCATACTCCCTAATTACCATGGATGGTGAGCTTATAACTCCTCCCACCAATTCCAAGTTCCTTAAGAAATACATTTCCTGATCAAATGTGGTCCTATGTGACCTTAAACTAGAGACGACCCAACATGACTTTAAACTATCTCATCCCGAAAGATGTTAAATTGCACCCTTAAAACAATGTATGTCCTGATTCTAATCCTTATGTGATACATAGGAATTCTCAGACATCTTGTCATAATGTCTATCCCCAAACTCTTCTCTTTGACTATCCCCCATGGGTACAGTACCCTTGGAGGATCCTGCATGTTTTTGTGTAAGCGTCTTTGGCCCCACTCTTTTTAGGATTACGATGACCATACCATGTACCCCATGCCTCTTTCTTCTATTCTCCCATGTCCTTACTGCACAATGCTAAACTGGTTGGGCTTTAAGAACTACGTATTACTTGATTCCCATCCATATGGGATACATAGGAACACCTAGAAATTTAGAATGTCGGCCCAACCTCATCTTTAAAATATCCCCTTAGTTCGGAAAAAAAGATGCGGTGCTGGCTTCCCCCCTTACATCGTATTCATTAGGACCATGCCATATATACCCATCCCTAGAGATCTCCACCTCTTTCACTGTCTTGCTTGGCGTTAAATTGCATGAGCACATTTATGCTCCACAAGCACCATAATTTGGGTTTCCACCACCTTTCACATGAAAAAGGTCCCCCGAATGGTATGAATACTTAGCCTAAGAGATCTATTATCTTTTCGGGCCAATTCCCTCGAGGATCTTAAACGAAAAGTTGATATATGTTTCGCATTGTGAATATGGTCAGCGGTCGATGCTCATTTTTCATTCCCATTTCAGTTCAGATGATATAGATGTTGTGTTTCAAACTTGTTCAACAACAATCCTTTTTCATTTTCACCACCCCCATATGTCCCAAATATTGGGTGTAGTGGTTCATTATGCCCTACTCTCTCTTCAAGATTCAGTCGGCTTCAGGAAAGAGTGTGAGTACATCTATCATACCCATATATATATGGATGATCCAAGTCCTACTCCTTGTTTCCCACATTGAGAATTGCTCATGTGGGATTAGGAGCTGTGTTAAGGCAATAACCACATGAGGGGTCATATGGATATAGTTGTCCGGGACTCCCAACCTCCGGTCCCTCGACCCTTTCGGCCCCCTAGCCCAGGTTATCATCTAGGGTTGTGTTGAGTGGTAAGGACTCATATCCTCATTCTTAGTAGGCTATTTTTCCACAACACACATATCCCCTAGAGAGATCCCCCCTTCATTTATCATCCTTTCCGTGAGCATAGGCCCTACCATGCTTCGTGGACCCCGTAATTTGGGTTTCCATCAATTTTTATATCTAAAAGGACCCCCGAACAGCATAGATGCTTAGAACAAGGGCTCTCCTTCCATTTCGGGCCATCATACCCATGTTGCGAATGTAGTAAATGGTCTATGAGAAATTTTTTTCCACCAAACTCCGGTCACATAGATATAGATACTATGTTGAGAACATCGTCAACAGTTATCCTCTATCGTTGTTTCCGTTTCATGGTTCTCTATAGGAACGATGATTCACCCCCTCCACAAGTTTGTCCCATGAATATGACATTAAACTACGCATCTACAGTTTGAGCCCTATGACCTTAAACTAAGAGAACCATCATGCTCACCAGAATACATTAAAATATGAACTGGTTGAGACATCCCGTTTCAGGTCCCCCAACCTTTTCAGCCCCTTTTCCCAAGTGTTCATGCAATATTTTATGAAGTTGTATGAGCTTATTCCCTCATTCACCTAAGGCAACTCATCATTCCATACACATCTCTAATTGGGGTACCCAGACCCAATATGTGTCCTTGCTGCAAGACCTTAAACTACACAACATCCTTCCTCAGAACGATGTGTGGCTTGATTCCCATCCTTATAGGATACATAGGACTACCCTAACATCTATTCTTTGGGTCCATCCACATCTCTTGGAAACCTCCTTATCATTCTAGCCCCTTGGACTAAGTCCTTCCAGGGGAGGGGTACACAATATGGTATGGGCTTATGTCCCCATTCACATCGGGTTTGTAACAACCATGTCACATACCTCTCTCTCATAAGCTACCATCATTCCATTTCCCTACACTCGTATTTTTGAGTCGGTTACTCTTAAATTGGGACCTTGGACCCTCTCAGGCGATTCACCAATGTGCCCAAGAGTACACTGGTTCAGAACCTAGAGTGTCAGGTTCTACCTGGACATGATCTCACCCATTTTTCAGGCTTCATAATCCCCTTAATTTGGTATTTCATTATCTTTAATATATGAAGGGACCCGCAAATGGCATGTATGCTCGGCCCAAGGTATCTCCTACAATTACAGGCCAACGTCCTCGAGGGTTTCGAACACAAAATTGATACAAATCTCATGATGTGAATACGGTCAGCGATTGCCGCTCATTTGTTGTTCCCATTTCGAGTCACTAGATATAGATTATGTATTTTGAATACAGTAAACCGTTATCCTCCATTTTTATGCCAACCCCATCAAGCCTTAAATTTTGGTTGCATGATTCTTATCATTTCCCACCTTGTCATATCCAAGTGGGATTTCTACACTCTTGGTATAATCCCTTAGTGCACATTTTCACGTTAGGAGGACAAAGCTGCGGTAATGTGTCATTAGGGGATTAGAACTGACTTCCCCTTTATGTGTATCCCATGTGATGAAAATACCTCATCTGCCCTTGTTTTCCACCCTGAGTTTTACTCATGAGGGATTAGGGATTAGATTGAGGTATGTGCTTGCTTGGAAGAGTTTCACTTCTTCATAGTCCAAGATCTAAGACCATAAACTAAGATCTCTTTATATTTTATCTCCTTATAACTATATACTTCATGATTCACATCCTCATGGGATACATAGGAATTCCTAGACGTTTCATCCATAGGTCAAACCCTATATTTTCAAAACTTTTTTGGCCCTCGGCCCGAGGTTTCTTCTTCAGAATCACGCGTTGTGTGATGTGGACCTCATCCTCAATCATGTTGGGTACGGTTTATCACGTCATGTACATTCCCATTATGGTCCCACATGACTTTAAACTATTGTGTCTTTACTGCATGACATTCAAATGCACTTCTTGGTCCTATCACATGACCATAAACTATGACATTATCATCCTGGCCTCACGATGAAAAATAGCTTTGCATCATGATGTCCTCACTTGAGGGGACATCATGTTGGGTATTGTTCATCTACCATACCATTTTTCAATGCCTACATATGGATTTATTTCTATATAGATACCAGGATTCTCTGTCCTAGGTTTATCACTTCACAAAAAAAATATCTATCTTAAAGGACAAATAAGATCTATCAAATGCCGCTTCTTTTGGTGCGTGGACCAGACTCTCACGAACTTATCATCCCTAGAATGGGTACCTTACCATACTATCTCTAGAACTACTCATGGCTCAATTACAATTATCATGGGGTGTATAGGAACGCCCAACCACTTTGCCTTTGGCCCAACCTCACTTTTATTTCTGCTCCCCTGACCTAAGACATCCCCTAGGACCACATGGTGGCATAGACTCCAAGTCCTCATTCACACTGGCTTCATAATTACCTCACCATGTGTCTCCCTCATTCCTTTCCATCTATGGTCCGAACTCTATGACCATAATCTAAGACCACTCTGCATCCTTGCCACAATACGTAAAACTGCACTACATCTTCCAGAACTATGTATGGCATGATTCCCATCCTCATGGGATACATAGGAATGCTTGGTCATCATGTCTTCAAGTCCTACCCCATGAATCTTAAATCCTACCTCCTCCTTTTTGGCCCCTTGGCCCAAACACTTTTGGTAACATTTATTGTGGAGAGTACCTCTTCGGTTCTCATTCACATTGGGTTTTGAAAAGGTTTCACCATGTGCCTCCCATGTCTCTTCACAACCTGGTCTGAGTTCTATGAACCATACCAAAGATCTTCCTATTGGAAGTACATGTCCGGTTTGACTACTTCACCACCCTATGCATAGTCCATTTAATCAAGTATCCACTTAATGTTCCACCCTATTAATTTAAGAAATGAGCGTGTGACCACAGGAACCTTGTCCTAAGAAAGGGATTTGACTTCCTCTATCTGCACATCTCATTGGCGTACTCAAATGAGGCAAGGGGAAGTTCCTAGGGTTGGGATTTTTCACATAAACATCCCCACTTTTCATTTCCAGACTTTATGATCCCTTTATATGGATCCCCATCCTCTACTATGTTTGAAAGGGACCCCCTTTACAGGCTGGTCTCAATCCACATTGTCTTACCAACCATCTTGGGACAATGCCCCTAAAGACCTCAGACAACATTTGTGACAGGTCCCGTGTTTTGAACATGGTCAGTGGTCGACTCTCATTTTCCAGTCCACAATCCAAGATAATGCAAAATGGGTACTTTGTTTCGAACATGGTCAGTAGTTATCCTCTATCGTCACACTGCTATCACTGTGGTCCATATCTCGAGCATCATAATCCACATATTTCCACTCCCTTATATTCATATGTAATTCCAACATACTCTGCTTTACCCCTATGTGGATCCAGGTGCATTAAGTATGTAGTTTGGAATTATTGGGACATCATTCACATAGTATCCCCTGGACCCTAATGTGTGACTCCTTTTACTAAGAATGTCTCATCACTAATCCTTGTTTCCTATATCAAGCATGACTCACTTGGGCTTAGTGGTTTTAGTAGGATGTGTACTGGTGTAGCCAAACTACACATGCCCATCGTCCCACATGAAATTAAACTGGACTGTTAGAACTATGTATGGCTTGATTCCCATTCTCATGGGATATGTAGGAACGCCCAAACTACTTGTCTCGGGCCTATCCTGGTTTTCACCTTTGATCCCTTGACCTAATGATTCTCCTGAGAGTGTGTGGTGTGGTGAGTACCTCTTGGGTTCTCATTAATGTCAGGGAAAGTACCTTAACAAAGATTTCCTTTTTGGGTATCCATGCCCTCAAGACATGACTTTAAACTGCAACCCTAACCCTGAACACATTTAGGATACCCCATGATAATTATGGGATGCGTTATCTTCCTCGCTAGAGAGGATTCCCCCTACCATCATTGGTCATTTACCACGCTGTTCTCAAGAGCTACATTTGGATTGATTCTCCATCTTATGGGATATGTAGTGACACCTAGGAAATTTGCCTCAAGCCCAACGTCACGGTCATTAACCCTTATGTCCCCTTGGCCTAGACCATGGTCCAGGCAGTATTATCTTAATACTATGTGCACCGTCCTCACTATACGCCAATAAACTACATTTTTATCATCCTCATTGGTATGAAGAAAAACTATAGAGAATTCCTTGTCCTTTCTAGAGAGGCCCTGTTCGGATGTAACATTGATCCCTGATCAGACCGATGCACCCACCTAATGTGTTTCCACAATGGTGGTGTAATTACAAGAGTGTTGGACTCCATTCGAACAACAAATCACTCCACCCTCCATGCTTTGTGTACCCCTTTATTCGGACCCTTGTCCTCTTTCATGCCTAAAGAAACCCCCAAAAAGTATGGATTCTCAGCCTATGGAACACCTAAATTCTTGGGCCAACATTCTAGAAGACTAATGGGTAGCATTCTGAGTCAGTCCTCGTCTTTAAAACATGATCAATGGTCAGCCTTTGTTTATTATCTCCATTTCAAGCTAACACAATAGGGGTACTATATTTATAACACGGTCAACAGTTATCCTTCATTGTCACACCACCCCCCATAGTGTTCCGAATCATGGGTACCATAATTCAGAACCTTCATCCCCATTTTCTTGAATTGATTATAACGTCTGTGGCGTTACCCCACTCATGCACTAGAGCATGTTGGGAAGATGGAACTTCGATTGTTATGAGACCATCATTCTCTAGTCTGGCCTCTCCCTTTGTTCCCATAAATCAAGATTGGTTATTCAAACCCTGGATTCCCAAATCATGGTTTTCACTCTTATATTCCGATAAAATAATATATTTGTCATCCTTTGCTTCTCACACTGGGCCTGACCCACGTGAGCTTAGGGATTGATCGCTGGATGTTCCACGAATGTAACAGGAATGAAATAGACCAAAAAATGAATAACAGTACTCACACATGCATCCAACATAAATAATCATAGCATAAAAGTAAGTTCCAAAGTTATATGCATAAAAAAATTTGAGGATCGACCCCTCCCATGGATGGGTTGACCCCGTCAAAAGAGCTTTGTAGCTCCTCCACCCTCTGGATTGTGGCATCCATGATTCTCTATCGCTTGTTCAGTTCCTGCTTTTCCTTGGAAGCAATGTGGTGCAGTTCATGAGAAGAAATCTAGGCCTACTACTCATTGGTTTGGATGACGATCATCACCTCAAAGGATTAATTTAGGTGCTCTTCAGCCTCTTCCAGCTGGGCCTTCAGACAGGATTTGATCTCTGATTGCGTGGTGAGAAAACCAGAATTCTTATCTGCCCGGACCTAGTGCTATTGAATCTCATTTCCCACCTCATGGATCCTCTTTATGGTCACTGGTTTCTCTGATACCAAGCCACACCAAGGCCACAGTCATATTCCCAAATCTTTTCCACCATGAGATCTTAGACAAGCATATGTAGACATTGGGCATTCACTCCCCCAGCACATAGTTCACCTAGTAGGGACTAAAGCCTCCTCATCGGGTATATCCATTTTTCTTGATGGGTGTCAGCAATGAAACGCTTTATCGACATCCATGACTAGAAAAGAGTGATTTTTCTATCCTCCTCATTAGAGGAAGTCTCATCCCAATCTGTTTGGTTAGAAGGTTAATATGTGAAAAATTCCCACAAGAACAAATCCACAGGGTCTGCATCTGTTGTATGACTGGGTATGGCAGGACACATGATATCTGATTGATCTTTATCATCGGATCCCACCTCAATGTTCTCAGGATCGATCTTGCTAAAAGTCCCACTAGTGTTCAGAAGAATCATAGCTTGGTGGGTTTGGATATCTGCCTCCACGACCACCGGGGTTCCCCTAGGAATTGTGCTGCAAAGAATACCAGCCAACCTTGCCATGGTAGCCCACGCCATTTGATGAACTATGCATACCAAAAAAGTTCATAGACCTTAGTTAACCTGATCAATGGGTGGTAGTCATGAATTTCATAAAATAGAAATACATAGTTCAAATTGTGGGTCTTTCTCCTGGGTGGTGGCCATTGGGACCCCGAGGCATGGTCCTTCGAATATTTTTGGGATGTATGAAAACTTTGGATGAACTACCCCAGATGTCTCAAACCTGATGGACGTAGTAATGACCATAGTCATGGGCGTAGACCCTGGAATCCCCACATTTTCATCTACTGTAGGGTGGGAATGGGTTCTACATATGAGGCCCCCCCTGCACAGTTCATATATTAGTGTGGAGTCCAATGTAACCTGGAAGTGGTCCTTGGGGAAGGGGCTTAGTGTTTTAACCTTGAGAGCCTCTGTAAACTCTTCATGTTCTGGGTAGGAATTTCCAACTTCACCTTCATCCAAAGGGCTCCCTCTACCGGCCTCCTCCCCCTAGGAGGACTTGTCTGATTCTTTTGGATGAAGTAATTGTTCCCTAAATTTAGTAGCTGATAACTGTGTAGGAGCTGTTTGATCCAATAATACTTTTACTCAATCCATCATTAGACACGAGGCACCTCGAGAGTGCATGAAGTATTCCAAGTCGCCCAGGTATTGCTCCCCCATTTCCTAGGATACTGCAAATCTGGCCCTGATAGGGTCAATCCCTAGAAAATCCATCCCAAGATGGATCCAATATTTCTATATCTTGGATGGGTGGAGGAATTTCCAGTTGACATCCCAGAGGTCCCATGCATCTGGGAAGACAGTGTTCTCTGACATGTATACATGGTGCACCCACTTCCCTAAAGACTAGGTGGATATCCTGAGGAACCCCCTAGGAAGCCTCCCCTTTGGGTGACTGTGCTCCTCTGGGACCACTGGGACTGCCTCTACCACCTCCCTTTTGACCAGTGCGGGCCTCACCACAACATCATCCCCACCACCACGAGAGGTCCTCACCACCTTCTTGCCCCAGCCTCAGGGTTGGGGAGGCATCTCATCACTGGCCTGAATAGTTTACTATTTTAGTATCTCATTGGGGTAGGCCACCTCCCATCTCTTGGTGTACTACTTCACCAACCCGAAGATAGTCGTGGGCAGAGGCAGCTCATTCCACATCTTCCCATCATCTCGTATGAACATGAGCACCATCTGTCTCATCACACATGGGAGATCCTTGTGGTGCACCCCTAAATATACCATTGGGGTCAACCTCTGCAAACACCAAAAATGCCTTGAATATCAGTGTAGGGAGTATGGCTTATAGAGGGACTCGTGGTCAACCCACACCCCTAGCACTCCACCCTAAAAGGCCTAGAGGTAGGACTGATGTTGTTCCGTTCACTGTCTATCATCAGTGAATACCTTTTTTGGCAATGAGAATGGGTGGAAATTGAACTCATCTGCCTTCCAGACATGGTTCAGCACCACCTGCACGATCATCTTGGCCATAAATATCCCCACAACATTCATAATGGATGGGTGTAAATTTGATCCTAGAGGGGAAATGGGGTTCAGATATTCATAGATGCCGCTGGAATGTGCCACTATACACACATAAAGGAAGTGGAATGGACCGCATATCCTCTGTGGATTATTCCAATCGTTGATATGCCACAAAATCATGTACAAAATGGAGAGCATCGGGATCCTGAGGTTGAACAATCCCCCTATTTCCAACATGGACGCCATTATAAACATGCTCGGTCGTATGCCCATATTCGTGTCTCTCCCTAGTAGGACCCAACCGTAGATGAGCACCGCAATGAATGTAGCCAACCTGACTACTGATTTCTGCTCGGTACTGATGCTAAATCCCCAGGATTTCAGTTGGATATCCTCCAAAATCTACTAGTAGGAGTGATCATTGCCTCGTTGAGTCCCATTTGGGAATTTTCGAGGCCACACAGGGAACTGCCTATTTTCTAAGAAGTTCAAGAACTGATTGAACCACCATTTGAAATGGATGTCCCTCACTGACTGCTTGTCCTCTCCTAGCAACAAATCCATCAATTACATCTCTAGTGGCATAATCAACTCCAGATCCTCCCATGAACCCACAACAAAGAGGAATTCATCATACATTTCCCCCAGTATTGGGAACCCTGAAATCTAGTGCATATCCCATAGTCTAATGCCTACCTCTCTATGGTGAAAATGGAAGTTATTGGTCCTCAAAGACCACATGCTCAAAAACAATGAAAAAATATCATTCGACTGATATATATTGAATTGGGAGGCCCAAGCTGCCTCATACAGGCCCACTCGCCTTAGATCCGCCCTGAACTCTTTGCATGAGGCACCTACCTAGTATGCCCTGACCCAGTCATCTGTGAAGTTTCCGCCCTGGTGAAAATCCCACTCATCAGACCACCCCTTCTCCAGGTTTCCTAGGGATTCCTTCAAGATAGTATGGTACAATGTGAGAGATGTCTCTTGCTTTAGTTCCATCCCATCAATGTTATTCACATGATTGTATAGATAGTCAGCATTGAAAGGCATGAAGTCCTCCCAATCATGGATTTCAGCCTCCCTAAACCATTGGAGATATCATGATGTGCTCCTGAACCAATAAGTTGGTTTATCCCTTTCTTCAGGGTTGAAAACATCATCCCTTGGGCTAAATCCATTCAGAGGAATCCTACTGAACAACGAATAGTTCTTATGGAATTCCGAAAGAAACTCCAATAGCGAATTATGGTCATAATGGATTCATATGAACTACCCTATACCCGATCTATCCACCATTTCTTCCCTCCAGGTAACATCTATAAGGACCCCCTGGTAGCCTCTTGGTGAGCCATTTGGTTTTTGTTAATTCATACCTTTTTTGTTCTAGTTCGAAAAGAACTTTCCCAAATCCAGTTCGGGAAGCCCGTTCGTGGAGCTCAGTCCTAGTAATGAAATCACATGGCCCTGCCCCAACCTTCAGGAGTAAGGCGCAGATCGCACCACCATAAAGCCAGAGACTCACTATGCGCCATGAAGTAGATATCCCAATTTGTGGAGAGCAATCGTGGAGTACACGGAGCTTCGCAAATCGAGGGAACTAAATTCCAAAAGACCAAATTAAGAAATGACAAAATAGAGGACATCCTCCCCTACTTATAGGCGATGACCCCTTCTACTTCATAACACATCAACCTTAGTGATCTTCATGACGCTCTCAGGCCGCACAACACCTCTCTGCCTTAAGATCTTCCTCGGCGATCCACCTTCACTATCCTTCTTCATGATTAACCAAAGAGTTTTGGTAATTGACCCTCATAAATTGACCGTCGTTTTCTCCTCATCTCCAAGCATGAGGGGGGAATTTTTTGCACCAAAATTTGGAAAGAGGAAGAGTAAAATCAAATCCTTTGATGCTACCTCACTAATCTTGTTCGCGGATCCCCATAGCACCGCAACCGGTGTGAAGATACCCCCTCTGAAAACCTTTCATGGAGCAAGGAGACAGGAGGCTACACGATCCAATTTGATGTTCGTGAATCCGCCATGGAGTATAGTGGTGGGAGGATCCGCGATCTTATTTGAAATTTGAAAAGCCTCCATGGATCAAGGAGGTGGGAGGCTCCGAGGTTATGAAAAAATGCCACCTATCTTCATGTGATGCAAGCTCTACTACGCGGTGCCTCTTGCCTATAAATATTTGGTTCTGATCGTGCCCAAAGGACAGATCCTCTGGCCTTGCACCTTCATATCTCTCAAATCATGAAGAAATTTCATCTCTATGAACCATGACCTCTTCATGGTAATTTAGCATCGTAAAGTTCCTTTCTCTTTGATTAAATTCAACCCCTCTTCAAAGAGGGGTGCCCTTTGCGGAGCCCACGGGCCTCCGCGAAGGATCGGGATCCCCAAGGGGACTCAGGTATTTGTGGAGCACTTATGCTTCGTTAAGTACCCTCCATGAACATTTAACCCACATGCCAAGGCAGGGTCACTATGCTTCACGAAGCACACTACTTCACAGTGCTACGTTTCATGGGGCACCCTTGCTTCACGAAGCCCTACTATGCGAAAACCATTCCAATTCGTGAAGCACAATCCATATACACTTTTTCCCTATTCCTAGGCTAGGAAATTTCACTTCTTGATGCATACCCCTTCGCGAAGCTCCTCTACCACATGGATCACCAAAGCTTCACAAGGTCTCTTCCTGGGAACCCCCTTGTTCCACAAACCCTTTTCCCATACAACCATCTAGGTTCGTAAGAAAAGATTTCAAGGACCCTTGGGTTGTGATTCCCATTGAATTTATTTACCTCATGCTTCTTTACTTAGGCATGCTAATGACTATTGATTCTTCTCATATAAACTCTAACATGGGTCCCTCATTGGATCACTCCACAACACCCCCTCACCACAGCAATGCTGATGCCTTCCCTTCCACAAGGGTGGGCGAGTATCGGTTATGTAAGTCCTAGGGGTGTGGAGTGAACCTGCCTCATCCGAGCTATATGACATTAAACTGCCAACTTCCATTTTCCTCAGCACCTGATGTAAAACTGTGGCCTCACCCCATGCCTTCAACACGGGGATCCCCATCTCGTACATTCTTTACGCCTGCTCATCTCCATGGGAGTGAGATCTTCCTCACATGGAATAAGATCCTCTTTGTTGGAATGATGTCTATTCGTGGGGAAAGGGAAACCATATTGGTGTAAGCCTCTGTCCTATCTTGTTGGATGTCGTATCCCTACTCCCCCTCCTTTCTTTTTTGGTGCCATAGACCAGGGGGTATGGGCACTGGAACCCTCCTCTCTTCTGTACCAAATCCCACTCACATTGGGATTTGTGGCCACTCGAGCATCTATCCTGGAGTAAGTCCCAATCACCATCTCCTTGGACTTCTAACCATGCGTAAGCCCCTATTTCCCCTTTGGGATGATAACCATGTCTAAGCCCTTATTTCCTATTTGGGATGCTAACCATGCGTAACCCCCTGTTTCCACTTTGGGCTGCTAACTAGTTGTAAGTACCTATTTCTGCTTTGGGTTTCTAACGACAAATAATCCCTTGATTCCTCTATGGGATTCTAACCACACATAAGACCCTATTTTCTCTTTGGGAAGCTAACCACGTGTAAGCTCTAGTTTCCTTTTTAGGCTACTAACCACCCGTAATCCCCTATTTTTTTCATTGGGATGCTAACCAAGCGTAATCCCCTATTTCCTCTTTGGGATGTTAACCAAATGTGAGACCATGTTTCCCCTATGGGCTATTAACCATGCGTAAGCCCCTATTTACTCTTCGGGCAGCTGACCACGCAGAAGCCCCTATTTCTTCTTTGGGATGCTAACCATTTGTAAGCCCCTATTTCTTCTTTGGGTTACTAACCACACGTAAGCCCCTATTACTGCTTTGGGCTGCTAACCACGCATAAGCTCCTTTTTCCTTTTTGGGATCCTAACCACATGTAATCCAAACTCCACTTCTCACAGATGCACCTTTCATGACGTGATCTTCATATCTCTGTTGCCTCTTATTTCTCACACCTTGAATGACTCATGTGGGCTTAGATTAATCATAGACCATGGAATCCTCTTATGGCCACCTGAGTGTGTAATACCCAAAACCATTATGAACTAAGTGGACTTTGATACTCTCCAAGGAAAGGTACGTAGGAATCCTCACTGAGGTTGAATCCCAACAACCATTAGTCCCGAACACTTCACGTTGGTTCATCAACACCATTCTGAACTACTTGTACTTTGATACTCGCATAGGAATGGTACGTAGGATGCCTTACTGAGGTTTAATACCAACACCCATTGGACACAACCAATTCACTTCAGTTCACCAACACCATTCCAAACTATGTGTACTTTTATCCTTGCCATGGAAAGATCTATTGGAAGCCTCACAGAGGTTCATGCCCAACAAACCTATTGGACCTGACCCCCTTCAGGGTGGTTCGCCAAACCCTCAGGAACATCTATACTTTGATCCTTGCCATGGAAAGTTATGTTGGAAGCCTCCCTGAGGATCAAGACTAACACCCATTAGTCTCAACCACTTCATGTCAGTCCACCCTCGTCCTACATGATATTAAACTATACAGCCCTTTTTGGTTCCACACGACATTTAACTGTACCCATTTGAACTACGTGGGTTTTGATAATCATATCCCAGACAAGGTATGTAGGATTCCTCCCTATGGTCCAACCCCAATAGATGGTAAGTCATTTGGTTCCCCTATCAATGGTAAGTCATCATATTTCCCAACCGACGATAAGTCGTTTTGTACCTTGATCGACGGTAAGCCATTTTCAACTTCAACCATTGGTTAGCCATTGTGTTCCCCAATCGATTATAAGCTCTTTTAGTCCCCTTTTTTGGGGCCCATATCTCTGGCCCTCCCCTCAAATGTCATAACAACCTCAGGTTGCTAACCATGCGTAATCCCCATCATGTCATTGGGTCGCTTTCCAAAGTGCACACCCCGATTCCATGCCCCGTCCTAAACTACAGGAACATTGATCCTTGCCAAGGAAAGGTATGTAGGACACCTCTCCAATGTTCAATCCCATCACCCACATCTCATCCTGGTATTTCCCTCGAGCATATGTGTTTTGGGAAGGTCATTCCCCAACCCGTAGGTTCCACTTCCTCAGGGTCCCCTCCATACGGGTCGCCTCCTTAGGTGTCCCATCACCTCAGCGAACTACGCAAATGTTGATTCCCTACCATGAGGATACATAGTTTGTATCTTTGTGGCTCAATACCAACTTCATAGTCTCCCTCACATTGGCTCCATCTCACTCTTCATCCACTCTCAACAATCCACATCCATCCTTATTCTCACCTGGGCCGCCACATCCTGGTGAAATCATGTCTCCCACTTTCTCGTTACTCCTAGAATCGGTGTTCCCTCTAAGGGTTGCACCCATCTGATCCACTCCAATTAGTGTTCCGATCAGTCTGATCTGTCATCTCTAGATGTTAAAACTATAGCATAGCCTATGTTAAACATGGGAATCTAAGGAAAACCTCAGAGACATTCATATAGAATCTAATTCCCTACACTCTACGTGGGATAACTCAGGCTTCAACACCCTCGAGAAGCCCTATCATATGGGGAAGAAACCTAGGCGCGCCAGTGTCCCAGCATCTAGACACAATAGTGATGTCCAACATGACAACTCCCCTGACAAAAGGTTGATTCCCTGACCAGACCCCATGGAATTTCCTAAAAGTAGCAGCGTAATTTACCGGCGTCTATAAAGACATAGCGCACGGAAGAGTTTCACCAACAATGTCTTAATCTACAAGGGAGACTCGGACTAGGAGACAAGTTTCGAGAAGGAATCCCTAGAAGGAGGAACCAACATCCCATCATCATGTTTCAATCAAGGAGAAAACAACCCTAAATAAGCTACAGATGTTACCCGCCTTTAGAAAGAAGGAATGCAGGGAATAATCAGTGCAACCTCCTCAAATAGATGGATGTGCATGCCCCGATGAAAGCATCAGAAACAATCATATTTTGGAATACAATCATGTAACAAACCATTAGTAAAGGACATAAAAATGAGTAGTTTATCCTAGTAGTAGTGTGAATCTTGAACCAAAATGATTTTCCATTGCTGGTAGGAGAGGACAGGGTATAAATATCCGATGAAAAGAAATACTTCAAAAAAATAAAACCATCATTCCACCTTTGTATTTAGGACAATAATTTTTTCATTAGGTAATTACACTTTAATTTTAATATTGTCAACATATTTTGTTAAGGGTAGTGGAATTCAGGATAAATTATCATATAAATATTTTATGTTAACAAGGTATATTTGATAAAAATGTAAAATTCATTTAACAACAAGATCAAACATATTAGTCTTGTCTTGGAATCCCTTTTGTTCATAAAATATTTTATTTTAGTATGATCAGTTTTCATAATTACATTCAAAAAAACTAAACTGGAATAAAATTTCCCCAAGTAAAAAATTCTTCTAAGAGATCCTTCTACGTGGTTATGTAATTTACCTAAGATTCATTTAATATGTGACTAGAATAGTATTTTAGGATAAATATGCGGCCAATTTACTATCCTAAAACACTTCCAATGGAAAATTCACGGAGGTCACACATCTATTCAAATTATTTTTAAGAATTTAGTGGAATGATTACAAGAGAGGATACCAATATTTTCTTCCAAGTATTGAATGTAATTTATAATTACTCGGTGAATTCAAAATGAGTTTATTTTAAAAATATAAGTGTTAGAGGGTGGGATAATTTCAAAAAATACTTCATGAATTGATGATGCAATCATTGATGTCAAATAATGCTCCTTAATACTTTGAATTTTGGGGGATAGGGTAAATATTTGATAGCTTTTATCTTGTAGGGATCCACTTAAATTGAATATATGGATGTTTTATCTCAATGGAATATTCCACCTTAGAGCATAACGTGTAATTTTTCCTAATTTAAAACCAGGAACTTCTCACCATAATGCCTCAGGAATCACTCATGATTTCATTGGTAAACCTCGATTGATCTTTCATAAACTGAAAATCCATCCACAAAAATTTCTACGAATTATTCAACCATAACATGAAATATATGGGTCATGAACATTTGAATGGTTTTATATTCATTTCACATACCGAATGACATGATCTTATTTTGGATAGTACCAAACGAACATGTGAATGTTTTTTTAGAGTAATATTCTGTATTGAATTGAATATGATTTTATCTGAATATCCATCCAAAAAATAATGAAATTAACTTCCTTCAAGTCTCTCCAAAATTTAATCCATGATGGGTATGGGGAAATTGTCTTTCTCATTTAATGCTATAATTTATTTGTATTTGATTCATACATTCTATCTAGTGATCATGAAAGACGAGATCAATGCATTTGCATCATTATCTTCTACTGTGTGGCCACCATTATTTCTTATGACCTGAAATATCCTCACACATTCAATACCATTTAATGGAAATATTATTCTAGTATCTTGAAGTTTCAGCACATACTTCATAACCATTTATTTCACTGGTGGTGTGAGTCTCCTCTGTGTTTAGTGTTTGGGGTTTTAACCTTATTCTAATAAAATATTATGAGTGCATAATACAACATTCATACCTTTTACTTCAACCACTCTAATTAATTTGATTGTGTATGTCTTTGTAGAATTTCAATAAATTTTTTCTTCTTATAACTTTGTCTGTTCTAAGTTGATGATGATAGGTAGTGTAGGAGAAGTCTTTAAAAAGGAATACATGAGTGTACTAGGGATGGGTTTCTATTCTTGTTTTGGTGGATGAATGACTTAGAGTATGAATGGTGGGATGTTGGCACTTGTAAGAGGTTCTATTTAGTTCACATCATTAAAGGAAAATTCTGCATCTTCATCAGGGGGATTTCATCAAAATCTTCTTCAATGTTTAAGTGGCCTTCTATTTTGCCTTTGAGAAAGATAGATTTTCATTAAAAAGAATCATATATTTTTTTGCATCTTTTTCTAGAATGAACAAAACTTTTTCATCACCAACATAAAAAATAATCCTTTATTTATTTACATCAATCAGTTCCTTTTGAGTGGCTTCAAATGGTTGGTCTAAGATGATTGGAATGTATCCCACTTCTTCTATGTCTAGAATGAGGAAGTCTACTAAAAAAATGAACTTATTGACTTTCACAATATTGACCTTGAGATGTCACTGGGGATATTTTACTAATTAGTTAGCCAATTGGAGTACTAATATTGTTGTTTGAGTTCTTCGTGTCCCAGCTTGCAGAACACAACCATCGAAATGATGTGGATGTTGGATCTTATATCGTATAATTATCTTCCAAATATACATTCCCATATTGTTCATGGGATTGAGATACCTCCATGATCTATTTTTTTAGATAATATTTATATTGAGAAATATAATAGAATTATTCATTTAGTGAGATGACTCCTTGGTATTCCATTTTTATTTTTTTAAATAATATCCTTAAGAAATTTTGCATAAGAATGAATATGAACAATTGCCATAGATAATGGAATGTTTATGTGAATTTGTTTGAACATCTCATTTTTTATTTCCCTTTAATTATTCATTATATATATAATTATTGAAAAGGGAGAGGTTGTTTATATAGCATTGGGGAAATATAGACATATTTTTTAGGTAGTTCATGTATTGTATAATTTCCAGAAGGTTGTGTTTATTGAGTTTTATCAAGAGTAGTTTTAGTTATTTCTTCATAATTTTATTCATCTATGACTATTGTCTAATTTTTTGGATCCTAGACTTGTTTTTCTTATCCCTTACATGGTTTTTGAGAATCCAGATCTTTTCCACTCCACATAACTACTGAAATTACCTCTTGTATCAGGTATGTCTCTATGTTACCAGGTAGAGTACCTAGAAATATCTATGATAAGGTCTTTGAGACCAGACCCATTTGATACCCAAGGTTATTTAGGGATGTGCTTTCATTTAGTATTTTAAACTATGGATCAGTCATCCTATGTTCTTCCTTATGAACAAAGGTTGAATGAATATTTCCCAAATGTTTTTGATGAGGAACCGCTTAAGGTGGAGTTCATATGGGAGATGGTTTAAATTGTTTTTGAGTTCTCAGGGGGGAAAGGTTGGCATGCTTCTTTTTTTGGTGGTCAAAGAATAATATTCATTGGTTGATATCCCAGTGGACCTTGATTTATAAACTCTTCCTGACGACTTCATTTCTTATAGTATCTTTGATTGTTTTGTTGCTTTTTTGGACTATCCTTTGTGGAATTTAATGTTGTGGCTACGGAAATTGATGACCTTGATGAATATAATTAATGTAATTACCTTAATTAATTGGTTGTTTATCAAAACATTATATGAAGTATTTATAATGGTTTGGGTCCCTATATATTTCACCTTACGGGATCTCCATGACTGTAGAAGGGGGTGGAGGTGATGTAGTGGGTAATTTATATAATCCCAACTTTATGGTCGAATCTAAAACCTATGGATCTAGTAAAGTATGATCTTCAACATGGTGGATCACATACAAGGGTGGTCCATGTTCACTCTACCATAAAATGGAATTATGAGGAACATATACTAAAATTTCTCAGCCTGTGCTTGTTGTTTTAAACATTAAACCTCCATTAGTGGAATCATTAACAATCATGTGTGTATCTATTTGGAGGCCTTGATAATTTTCTTGATATTGAATCCACATATTGATTCCATGATATGGTAACTTTTGATTATGTTCCGTAAAGTTATCACATGCTTCCCTTGATGACTATTTGTATAATTGCGGGAAATTTTGGATGTCATTTTCCAATTTCCAATTTCGAATTTGTGGGAAGTAATTATCCATGTATTTTAATTCTAAATCATCCAAATTTGCGTTGGACATAGGATATTGAATTATTATCTAATATTTGGATCTTTATCACAAGGAAAAAGTAAATACTATAAGTCTTATGTGATCATACGATACCCATTGGTTGGGAAAGTTGTTTCAATTTTCTAGGATGTTTCATATATGGGTTGGGGATCTTAACTTTGCTATCCACTAAAATGGTGCATATTCTAGATCATATTAATGAGTTCAATTTTTTTTAAAAATGTATGTGTCTATATAATATGGAATAAGGTGATGTTTTTTTCACCATTAGATGTTGGAAATCCATAATCCAAATTAGTGCGCTCTTACTACACTTACTGCTCTCCATGTATCACGGGATACATGATTGTTGGGTTGTGCTATTTTGGATCTTCAGGATATCTATCGTGTTCCATTTTTTAATGATGTCTTGTAGAAATATTCCTTTACATTTAAAGTATTGTTATTATTATTCATCAAGAATCATTGAGTTAGTCAAATTTCCCCGATCGATTCACTAACACCGACGTAGAAGTAGGTTATAGTAGCTTCTAAGAATAAATAAAATTTAAAAATATGATAGAAATGGGAATTGTGTGAGGAAATCCTAGGTTCATGTTGTATGTTTTCATGTGATGAACAATATTTTTGATCCCTAGAAATGACACAAAATTTTGATTCACCCACACATGTTATTTAATTCATGAGGGATGTGGTCAAATTAGATTTATTTTTACCGAACTACACTTTCTACTAGGGTGTAGTAATGTGGTAGTGTGGGGTCTGTCTAATGTGGATTTTTGGATTCAATGGAATGAACTATGGCTTAAAACCCTTTGGGATGGTGTCCACAAAAGTTAATTGAGCTTGGGAATTGACTAATGGAAAGTATTGTTTGATGAATATTAGATATAAATAAGGGATGATGAACAATTTCTTGGTTTAGGAAAATGGTTGATCTTAATTATAAATTTGTATGGTCCAATGGTTTATGTTGTGAAGCAACAAAATTTCACTAGTAAGATATGGTAAATATAACTAGATCTATTCAAACGAAATATATTTGTTTTTCAGAAGATAACTAAAATCTGGATGCAATACACCTAACTTCTAAGGAAGAAAGTATCATAGTCTATAGTTTACAACCTATTCATCTATAATCATGTCATGCATGTTCATTAAAACTTACCATAGACATGGTTTGTGAAACTAATTATATAAAAATTGTTGATGAACCAAATATATATCATTAGCATAACTATGTTGATAATTAAGGATCAATTAAATTCAAACGTCCTTACTCTTGATCCCTGCCTTAAGAAGTTTAGCTACTCTAAGTGGAATCAATTAAAAATAGATAGAGGATTTAAAACATGATTAAATAAACAACATAAATTTATATTAATTAATTAAAAAACATTCAAGGATTTAGAATAATAAATAATTGAATAATAAATTATTAATAACAAATGTAATCCTCCAAACAATATCAATATTTACGAATTAGTTAAATAAAACATGAGCATGAATGAGAACATAAAAGATTCATTGTTGATTGAAAATCGAGATGATGAACACACATAGTTTGGCAATGGATATTGAATGATAAATAAGAAGACTTCTCAAATTAGTTAATGGTACATTGTTAAATTTCAAAAAATAAATTTTATTGAAGAAAAATGAGTTAAGGGGAGGAAATTAGACGAAAGTGGGGAGAAGAATCAAGAGAAAGGGAGAGGAATTTGATAAGTCGGTCATGTTCTATTTGTACTCTTCCTCCTATAGGTAAATAATCGTGATTTTAGAAGATTGATAATGTATTTTCACATCATGTAATTTTGATCCAAGTTTTATATATTATTATTTTTTAAATTGGAATGAATCCAGAGTAAATCTCATCCAAATATTTGGAAAATTGACTCCATTCAAGAAATGTAACATAGATTCATGATAGGTTTCTTCCTTCTGTCTATATCATGAAAGGGGAAATTATGTTTGAAGGATACAAAAAATTTATTGGTTAACCACATCATGTAATAGTTTCATAGCCTGAAATTCTTTCAAAAATTGGTTCATAACTTATCCTATGCATTGAAAGTTTACTTCATGTCATATAATAGTGCTTAGCATTGGGTAATAGTCATTTTTTGTTAGTTTCTCCAGCATTGGACTTGAATCCTTGAAACTAATTTTCTATATTAATTAAAACATACTGGGTGTATTATTGAATAATAACATGGTCACTCCTTAATAAAATAAAAAAAATGTATATATGATTTTAACTTGTCCAAGGGTTATATAAAACCGAAGCTATCATGAATAACTAAGAATAATATAAATGGTAAGGTAAATAAATGAGTAAAAATTCCATTTAAATTATAGGATAAGGATTAAAAATTATGGAAAGGTAAATAATCAAGAACACAATCCAATTAATCAATAAAAATAATATGAAAATCATTCAATGATAATATCATAGTAGACATCACATAGATAATAACAACTAAATTCTTAATTCATGAAATGATTAATTATTAGATTCCATGATCTAAGGAATCATGATACCTCTAATGGCGAGACCGTTTATAAGAGTATTTTTAACTACAACTAAAAACATGTTTAATGCTAACATAACTAGATTTTCCCTCATGAGACCTACCAATTCATCGAGGAGCTATATTATACTGGTCCCCACTAATCCATACTAGTCTAAATCATTCCTCATATATCAAATAATTTATTTAATTCATGAGTAATGTTCATTATCATCAAATATATATATTCTGTAAATTATACACATTTAATAATTATTTTCCAACTTAATAAAATAAAATAAAAAAATTATGTATGAATAAATGAGATATGATTTAAGAAATAAGAATATCCATGATAAATAAAATAAATATTTAGGGAAAATTTATTGATTAACGATCACAGAAAAGTGAATATTTCAGGGGTATGTTAATAACTAGCAAATTAAATAAGGGAATATCTATTATATCCCTAGTCAAAATAATCATAAACCCTCTAGAGTGAGGGTCATAATAGTATCAATATATTCCCATGTCGGAAATAATCAAGGTTTGTTGTCATTTATTAATTTAAATACCATAAAATTTTTGTTAAAAACATTCTTCAGTAAAATATCATTTTTATTTTGAGAATCATTTTCATTGAAAATAACTTTTACGAACATTTTATCTATAATGGTCATAATATACATGCAATGGAATCACTAATGAAAAGATGTTTTGTATGGGGGTTAATTTTATACAATCCATAAAAGGTAAAAAAATATCATTCCATTTGATGAGTATAATTGATATGAATGTGCCTTATTTGGAAAATGACCAGAATATTCCTTTTACATTTTCAATAAAAGAAAAAAAAATAATTGTTTCAGAAATGAAATAATATTCATTTGAAAACATTTTTTATCACATAAAAAAGTTAAATATTATATTAAAAAATATTTTGGAAAATTTAAATAACATTTTTGAAAACATTTTTAAAAAATATGGTTTTGGGAGAAAACAGATATCCCACTAAAGAGAGAAATAATGTTATATTTTATTAAATAAATTTTCTAATACATGTTAAGTACCCAATATTTTAAATATGGTACTATTATATGAAAAAATAATGAATGAATTATGGAGAAGAAAATAAAAAGGGTTTATTAAAAAAATGATGGAATAATTTTTTAAAAAATTATTAATAAAAAATCCTAAATTAAATGAGATTGTGATGTAAACCCTTTACAATATAAAAACATTGATGTTAGAATCAAACAATGAATAGATTATGTATAACAACTATTCATAAAAATAACATTAGTGGGAATAAATCATAATATAATTAAATTCATTATACATGATATATTTATTTCATGCAGATATTTTCGGGTTTTTAAAAGTACTAATTTATTATATAAATGATTATTCATTAGACTATTTTGACAATTAAACTTATTTTCTGTTTTGTGGTAGGATACCACCTGCCATTGTAAAAATACTGAAAAGGGGGAACCATGTTTTTTAATATTTAGTGGACTTGTAGAACTCGAGTAGAATAATTTCACATCATGTACATCATTACATGTTTTAATTTCATCAGGAAGTGGATGCCGCAAAGGATAATTCGTAACAACATTCCACACTGTATAAAGAAGTTACAATTCATGTAAATAAATAAAAATCTTTAATTTTTCAGGAAATAAAAATATTAAAAAGTTTATGCTAACAAAGAATACACATTAGTAATAATATTACAGTTCATGAATGTTTTGATGGATAGAAAACTAAATGACTCTAGAATCCAAGGGTTGATGAAAACACCATTTATATTTATTCCTTATACATATATTTTTAGATGTATAGAATAAGATGAGGAAGAGTGATGATGAAGGATGAATAACAAACAGGGAGAAAAGATATATATCCCTACTTCACCACTATTCTTTTCCACATTTCTTCCTTGGGTACCCATTATTCTCATTCTAATCATTCCTTGATTGAGTGAGTAGTCATATTATTACAGGGTGATGTGATTTTTGGGTGAATTCATAGTAGGTATTTTTTATTTACATTATTTTTTTAATGGATTCGTGAAACAAGATTTATAAATTCAAAATCTATTTCTTTTTCAATTTCATGACCATTTCTTATGAATTGATTTGTTTCATAATTATTCATCAATTATTCACCTTAGTTTTCATATTACCATTTTGAAATATTGGTTGGTAATGTTTCAATAGTGTTTTAGGTCACCATTTTTTTTGTTCTCACCTAGTAGATGACCATTCGTATGGTTCAATCATAAGATTAGGGAAGGATACCCAAACCTAGGATGTTTTCAAATCCAATTCTGAAAAAACCTGAAAAATAAATTATCAATTTAATACGTTGTGAAAGAATATAAAATCACTAAACCTTTAATGTTAATCGATTTATATCAAACCTAATCCATATTGATATTTTTCCTTTTCTCTAAACTAACCAAGAATATTCAATTACAATTTCATTAATTATTTTAATATATATGAATTATCCACGTCGGTTCAACACTAGGGATTTTAAAGTACTATATTTTTATTAGATTGACTACATTTTATAAATTATTAATAAAATTTTTCACAAAAAAACTTATGTACTCCCTAATTTTTGTCATATTTTTGGCACATAGACTAGGTATCATTTTGTTTAACTTTAAATTAATTAGTATTCATGGTTGTTGTCTTTTAAATTCACTATTCTTCTCTGGGTATTGTTGTGTTGTTGTTTCAGGTAATAATCTAGTGAATGACTACACTACTCATGTGTAAGATAAAATTGATGATCTTTTATACAATGTCGAGTTATAAAATAACTATTCACAAGAAAAACAAGAAAAATGAGGATTATAAAAAAGGATCAAGACATGATAGTATGAAGAGATCAATTTCTAGGAGTAGTTCATGAGTTATAATGGAGAGAAGGACTATAGGTCCAAGGATGAAATCAAATAGGAAAGAAATAATCAATTATAAAATACCCTCAAACATGGGATTCGATATGAACATTTCAATACCATTAATCTCTTCTCAAGATTTCAAAATCAAGTTAGTGGTCATCCAAATGATCACACATTCATCCCAATTTGTCAGGATAGATTTTAGTGAACCAAATTGTCAACTTTGGAGTTTTATGAAAATATGTAACTAATTAAAAGTTCATAATTTCAAAAATGATTTTGTATTTCTACCACTCTGTATATTCTAATTGATGTAAAAATAATGGGAGGGGATCCAAATTCTACCTATGTATTCAATCACAATAAGTAATGATATGGAAATAATGTTTTTGACGTGAGTTTTACCACCCCAAATTCTGTGTTTCTACGAGTAATTATTTTAAAATTTGATTAATTAAATGAAGAATATCTATATAGTTCGTGGGAATTACTAAAGAGTTTTAAATTATGATTTCATCATCTTGGTATCAAAATATGGTTATCAATTCATACTTTCTACAAATGATCATGGCTGGGGAATCGTTCGATAGTTGAAGCCGTTATTGGTGGTTCTCTTATAATAAAGTTAGTAGAGGATATCTATGAATTGTTGGATGAGATTTTAGACAAACATTTTTAATTGAATTGAGAAGAGGGTTGATAATTAGGAGTGAACATGGTAGACAATAGCTTGGTTTTAACCGAAATTATTGTCTTATCAATGAAACTCAATGCAATGATGGCCAACCAAAATCCACAAGGAATGTTTTGAAAAGATGTGAATGATCTATATTAAAATAATGAAAATTATATGAATGGGTTAAGGCCCAAAAAACCACAAAAATAGAATCAAAATCTTGGCCACATATTTCAGCCAAGACAACAATGTTTTCAAACGCTACACTAAGGGAAAACACTGACCAGTCAATTCAATTCACTAGAGGAAACCCTTTCAACTTTTATGACCACCACAAGAGATGAAATTAAAGAGTTAAACCAATATATGGTGGATCAATGTTCTGTGGTCATAGAACTGATAAATGACTAATAGAACAAATAAGAAACAATTAGGAACATAGAAACTCAGGTCAGTCAGATTGTCGAGAAACAAAAGGAAAGGACTAGAGGAGTGCTTCCATGATACCAATAACATCGTCATCATGTAGATGTGAAAGTTGTATTGCTTCAAAGTGTGACTAATACACATGGAATTGGGATATAATTCATTATAAAGAATTGATAACAACCTATTGTAATGAATAAATAAAATCATAGAGAGGATGATGAACATTATGAAGAGTAAACACCACCCCCAAACCAAAAACCACTTCCATTTCCGGATCAGTTTATCAAGGTATATATTGATGAACGAAGTCAAAGATACCTGGATATGTTAATGAAGTTTCAAAACAGAATCATAGTTTCTTACTAAATATAAAACATTCACATCCATGAAATTTTGATAAAGTATTTGATGATAATCAAAAATAATCTGGAAGAATTATCTACCATTCTATTGATTGGGGAAAGTTTAGCAGTAGTATCAACTGTCCTACAAAATAAGTATAGAGATAAATGTAGTTTATCCATTCAAATTAATATGGGTATAAATGAGTTTTTTAGTGAATAATATGATTTAGGTTCTAGGGTAATTATATTTTCATATGTAACCTTAAATTTGTGGTATTGAGAGAGATATAACCAACTCGATTTATTCTTAAACTAGAAAATACAATAGAGAGATGTTATTCAAGAGTAATAAAAGATGTATTCATTAATGTAGAAAAGATCTAATTTCTAGAAGAGTTTATAGTGATTGATATAGATGAAGAGTTTCTCCAAATAATCTTTGTAAGTTTTTTCCTAGAAACATGAAAGGATCTATTTTATTTCCACAAGGGAGAAATGAGTTAATAGTTAGAGGATCATAGTTGATATTCAATTTTCACTGGTAAATGTAGAAATCAGAAAAAAAAAATTGATGAATTTTTAAAATATAGTTTATTTAATGATGAGGATGTTGTTTTCCATGGATTAATATTTTATGTAGTTGATGTAGAAAGTGATGAAGAAATTATGAAAACTGATAGAAAGTAATAAACTGATGGAAAAAGATGAACATATTGGAAGGATATTAATCTAAGAGGAATTATAATAAGGATAACTGATTTGGATAGTTTGTGAATTACCATTATATTTTTACATTAAGGGCCATAATCCATTTAATGGATCCCAAGGAAATTGAGAATTTATTAACCCATGAGATAGTGAAATTAATTTTAGAAAAAGGAAGAGGAACCATCTACATAGAAGAATCATGAATTTGACCTTTTGTGGATATATATCAAGTAACATATTTCCTATAATCATCCACTGATGTAGAGAAGGTAATATCTAACTAATGACGGTATATTAAAGTTCTTCCAAGTGGCCACTCGTGTTTTTAGTGTATCCCTTTATTGATTTTCTATGTTTAGTTACAATCCCTCATAGGTAAATATTTTTAATATAATGTTTATGGATTATGATTTCACTTCTGTATTTTTATTATTGTAGGACAACCAAGGCGGGAAGCACATAGAAGAATGTAACAATAGAATATGGTGTAGATAAATTACACATCTTGAAGGGTATTTACATGTAGTGAAAAGTTTTTGGAAGAATAATTTCAATCCAATTTTGAGACACAAATTTCAAGAGGAGTAAGGGTTTCAATTATTTTATTTTCTATTTTATTGAAAACATTTTAATTATTTGATTATTTTAAATGGAGATTTAATTCCCACAATTGATTTTTTATTTTCTCATTTGAACTAAGAAACATAAGCAACCTTAGATAATTACCATTCCATGAATTTAAAATTTCATTAACAATAGATTTGAGTGAAAATAAAGGGGAAATTAATTAATAGACATGACAATATTGATTAGGATTTGACAAATAATTTTTTTAGGTTCATTTTATCCTTTTAAATTATTATTTTTTTTATTTTTCCATTATAAGAATATTTGATATTTTCATTAATTGATTTAATAATTTGTATGGAATTACCTTAATGATTGTCCCAAAAATTCATCTCATTCTTGAGACATTTTCTATACCTAATGTTTCCCATTTTTTTATATAGTATATTTCTTATGAAACTCATGCTTATTTTCTTCTAGATCTTCCTTTACATCTTATCAAATATAGAACTGAATAAATTTACATTTAATATGATTGAGAAAACTTTTGTTTATACCTTTAACAATGTTCCCACAAAAAACTAAAATCATCTAAGCCCGTAAATTCCATGAACAACCATATTAGTAAATGATCCATGTTTCAAACTTATTTTATCCATTATTACCTACCTTAAATATGTTTTCGGGTATTTAAATGAATAAGTGTGGTGGATATATTTTCAATGGTGTATTAGGATATAAATCATTGAGTACATTTTTGTGGGATTTTACATTTTGGTATGGTTAGAGGCATTATATTTTTCATCATAATTCATTATTCACCTATCTTTTTTTAAAAATAAAGTGATATAGAAAAAAAGGGATGTGTCTTGGGAAGATAAAAAATTTTATTTTCTAGACTAAAGATCTCTTGATCATATGTTGTTTGGTAGTGGATGTAATAATTTTCCTATTTATTTTTTATTAAAAGAAGAATAATAAAAAATTTAAAAATTAAAAAGATTAGGAGAGGTAGATTCATTAATTATGCTTACATATACCAGGGGCATGCTTTAAGCTTTTTCGGGGGAATAGAGATATGACATATGGTGAGGGAGATTTTATTGAGCTTATATTTTGATATCAAGAAAAATTATTTAGTGTTGAAACTCATTTTTCAATTGTTGTTTTTATATCATTTGTCAGTTAAACCTATAGCATTAGGGGAATTTAATCTAAAATTGTGAAGTCCTCATGATTAATAAGGATCAATGTCTTTATGTAGTAGAGATTTAAGATGCCTTGAAATCCTATGGTATGTTACTTATATTGAAGAATGTGTTGAATTATATATACATTAATAGCTTGATAATGAGAATAAAAATTAAATTGAGGAAAATTGTGAATTGGAGGTATATTAATAATTAATTGAACAATTTAAAGTGATGAATGTAATGGAATAGAAAATTTAAATAAAGAGAGTAAAATAATTATTTGATCTACTTCCTTGAATAGTGAGGCATTGAATAATTTATCCATTTCATGATTTAACATTTTATTTTCCCATTTATCAATTTTTTTGTGAAATTTAATTTATTCTATGTTAACATGATTTGTTTCTAGTAGTTTGAGATTGAATAATTGAGGCAAGCCTAAATTCACATGTGGGGGTATTATAGATATATATATATATAAACAAACATTTTATACTGTATAAAATTATTAATTTTGGTAAATAAATGATTATTATTGTAAAATGTTCAACATTTTTTATTTTTTTTATGTTTTATGTATGGATACAACCTATCATAAGAAAATGAGAAAAATGAAATACTGTATTTTTGAGGATGCACCGGAGCAAAGAAACTAGATTAGATAAATTTAATGTCATGCATTTTATTACATGACATGATTTCAAATTGAAGTTTCTACTAATCATGACAATTGGTGATTCCATTAGACGTTTTAAAAATAATTTACACATCATTTAAATAAATACACATCATGAATATTTTACATATGGTAGATATGAACAATATGCTGAGGATAAGGATTGCACGTCATGTAAAATATTATAGGTCATGAATGTTCTGAAGGATAGAAATATAAATAATGGTGGAATCTAGGGTTTGATAGAAACCCATTTATATTCACTGAATGGACATTCCTTATAATATATATTGGATCAATGGAAGCATAGTGATGCCGACAGATGACTAATACATATGGATTGATGATCTGTACCCATGCTTTTCCCCCATTCTTCACCACATTTCTTCCTCAGGTACACATAATTCTTATTCACATCATTCCTAGAATTATATTTTAGTGTTATTTATTCAAAGGTATGTGATTTTACGAGAATGTAACAATAGGGATTATTTCATTTCATTATTCTTTCACTAGATTTCTTCAACTCGATTTATCAATTCCAAATCTATTTCTTTTGCAACTGTATGACCATTTCATATGAATTTAAGAGTTTCATATTAATGAATTTATTAATACGCTTAATTTTGATATGAACATTATGAAATCTAGGTTGGTTATATTTACATAGGGTTTTGGAGAACATAGATTGGCATTTACACACAGTATAATACCATTAAAAAGGTGAAATCATAAGATTATGGCAGGATACCTAGACCAAGGATCTCTCTTTATCCAATTCCAAAAACAAAAATGAATAAAAACATTATAAATTGGATATTTAGTGCATGATCGTGAAGTCAATGAACTTGAAATCATTTTCTTCTGATATCAAACTGAATCCTTTCTTCATTTGTTCTTTTTAACCAAGAAAACCAAAAAAAATTAGAATTTCAATTTCATTAATTAATTTAGAACATATTGATCATCCTTATGGGGTTGACACTAAGTCTTTCAAATTACCATATTTTTAGTAGTTTTTATGATTTTTATAAATTATAAAATATGAGTTGCTCTATAGAAAATTAACAACTCCATGTGGTCTATCAATGTTTTGCTGCTGTTGCTGAGGACTGTTTCCCCTATGTTTAAATAAATTAGGAATCGTTATATTTGGTTTTATTTAAATTAATTATTTTTCACTTGGCCTTGGTGTGATATTTTTCTAGGTAATAATCTAGTGCAAGACCACTCCACACATTGAAAATATATAATTGAATATCTTTCATATGGCCTTATGTTATAAAGAACCATTCATAAGAAAAAGAAGGAACAATATGAGGAAAAACCCATACATAATGGAAGGAATAGATCAATTTCAATGATTTGAACACAATTTATGCCAGATAACCGGACCACGGGACTAATGAATAAATCCAAGGAGAAATCGAATATCAATTTTTGATGACCCTAAAACGAGGGATTAAACCGATCATTCTCGTACCACCATTCATTTCTCAAAAATTAGAAATCAATTTCGTTGTCATCCAAATGATCATGTATTCTGTCAACTTTTCTTGTTTAGATCATGAAGAACCCAACACACACCTTTTTAATTTCTTTGATATATATGACACATTTCAATTTTATAATGTGAAAAATTATTTTTCAACACTATGATTCATTAAATTCTCACCAAATAACAAAAAAACATGAGTGGCTCCAAATTCTTCCACATTGACTCGCCAAATGGGATGATTTGGTAAGAAAGTTTTTGAGATGGGTTTTCTTCCCTAAATTAAAATTGATCTATGGTTATGTATTAAAAATATTTATTAGTTAAATGAAAATTTGTTATATTGTTCATGGGAATTAATTAATATTTTAATTACATGATTTTCTCATTATGAAATCAAAAGGAGGTTATTAATTCAAACATTCAACTAAGGATTATCTAAGGGGAACCATTAGATAGTTGATGTTTTTGTATGAGGGTCTCTTATTAGAAAGTCGCTAGATGAGAGCTAATAATTGTTAGATGAGATTTCTAGTAATGGTTTTCAACGGAATCCAGAAGAGGGGAAACAAAAAGTTGTTAACATGGTAGACCATAGCTAGGTTTCCACCCAAATGAATGTTATGACAATGAAACTCAATGTAATGATGGAATACCAAAATCCCAAAGGTATGTGTTTTGATTATGTGAATGATCTAGATTGTGATCATAAATTTTTTTTGAATGGATTAAGGACATAAAAACTGTAACAACAGAATAAAAATCATTTCAAATTTCAACCCAGACAAAAAAAGTTCATCACCAACACCAATGGCCTACACTGACCTTTCATGTCCATTCAATGGAGGAAACTATTGAAAAATTTATGTCCACAATATAATACTCACATAAATAGTAATCATCTTATTAAAAGGATCATGGTAATACAATCATGGAACTGTGAAATAACTCACAAAAATAGTTACTTGTAATGAGGAACATAGAATATGAGGTAGTTTAGATTAATGAGAAACATAGTGAAAGGCAAAAAAGATATATTTGTAGGATTCCCAGAACAATATCCATACGAAGATGTGATTGTTTTATTTATTTTAAATTTAATGATTCCACAAATAAGTGGGTTAAAATTCAAAGGAAATAATGTCGAATGAATAGAGAAAATGAGTAATTAAAATAAAAGATAATTTTAGGAACATAATGAAGATGAAGTACCACCATTGTACCAACCACAACTAAAAATTTCATATCGGTTTAGCCGGGTAAAGATTGATGATGTAAAAAACAATAGAAATGTTCAATAACTTATATATCAACCTCTCAATTACTGAGTTAGTCACAATCATTCCAATATATGAAATTTTCATAAATGAATGATTGAGGATCAAAAATTAATCTGTAAGAATATTCCACCATCTTCTAGTGGGAGAAGTTTCATCAGTAGAGTCAAGAATCCTTCAAAGTATGTAATATGACCAAACTAGTTTTTCCATTCTAATTAAAATTACTACAAATGAGTTCGGTATTTATTTGTTTCATTTAGGTTCTAGTGTAAATATAATGTCATATGAAATATTTAGGATACTATGAATGAGTGAGATGAAACAAACATGAGTTTTTCTTCAACTAGATGATATAACAATGTTATTTTCTTGATGACTTCTTTAAGATGTCATCCTTAATGTAGAGAAGTACTATTTTCAAATGGATTTCCTAGATATGAATATGGATGTTGACAAACACTTAATAATATTGGTAGGACCATTACAATTTATGGGATAGGAACACATTGATGTTGAAAATAGAGTATTGAGTTTTAGAATTGGATGATCAGAGATTAACTTCAATTTTAACTAGGGAATAAAAAATCAGATGAAATAGTTGATGAATTAAAAAAAACATAGAAAATAATGGGGATTCTATTTTCCATGGAAGAAATACTGAAGTAGTAGTTTTATAAAGTTATAATGAATGTATAAAAAATATGAATAAAGGTATGTAATTGATGGAAAAAGATAAACATTGTAGGGGAATATTCATTTATGAGGAATTTAATAAATGTGAATAGGTTTGGACTATCATTTAACTTCCATTTTATTTTTCAATAGGGTCATGAAATATTGGATGGGGACCATGGAAATTGACAAAATATTCACCAATGGGTGAGTGATTTTAGTTTTAAAAAAATGAAGAGGACCTATAAACCTAGAGGAATCATGGATTCAACATTTATTTGATCCATATTAGGTAACCTTCTTCTTATCCTCGACCACCTAAGCTGAATAAGGTAAGGTGGATCCAATGATGGTAAAAATTCACTTTGAGGAGGTAACATGAGTTTTTAATATTTTTCTTTATTTATTCTATGTTTTTAGGAGCAATCACTCGCCCTAAAATAGTTTTAATTTCATTGTTATTGAATGTGAGTAAGCTTGTGAATTTATATTTATATTAGAACATCAAGGAACAAAACACACATAAATATGTTGAACTAAAAGATTCTTTAGGGAAATTTCACAATTCCAAGTGTATTTACACATCATGAAAAAGTGTAGGATGAACTTGTGCATCCCAATTTTGAACCACTGATTTCAAAGGGAGTAAATGTTTCAATTCTATAATTTTCTACTATATTCTCCCCATTTTAAATTTTTAAATGTTTTAACAATAAATTTCATTATCGCACATGATTTTTACATTACTCAACTAAACAAGGATACATAAACTACCTTGGATAATTATAATTCCATGAATTTTAGATTTCTACATCAATAAAATTCAATCAATAAAATAGGGAGAGGAATTAAAATATACAATAATGTGGATTAGGCTTTCACAAATCATGACTTGAGCATGAATTTAATCATTTAAAATGAATTTTTATTGATAATATTTCATGCTTTAGATTTATGATATAGAAATTAATTGATTCAAATATTCCTATAAATTTCCATGGGTGGCTCTATAAACCATAAATATCATTATTGAGACATCCTATGAGCCAAAATTTTCCCATTATTTCATTAGTATATTTTTTATGAAATGTGGGCATGTTTTCATCAAGAACATGTTTTTCATCTTATCATACCTAAGACTACACATAATCTTTTTTAATATGATTGAGGCATTTTTATTCATAACAATATCCATGGAACCACCTAACATTAATCGTTTTACACTCATAGAATCAATGAACAATATTTTTAGGAAATGAACAGCATTACAATCCTTTTTTATCTATTCCTACCTTCCTATAAATAAATTACATGATATTTAAATGAATTTGTATAATGGATGGATTTTCCATAGTGTACAAGGATATAAATAATAGAGGATATTTTGTTGTGTTATTTTCCATTTTGATCTTGGAAGAGGCCATTTATTTTAAATTTTAATTAATTATTCACCTCTCTCACTAAAAAATTAAAAAAAACGAAAAAAATGAAAAATTGGACGTGTAACGTGAAAATTAAAAGTCACCATTTTGCAGAATAACGATCTTGTGATCATATGTGGTTTTGTGGGGGATTTGATATTTGTCTAAATAATTTCTTTCAAAAATGAAAAAAATATAAAAAATGAAAAGAATGAAAAATAATGAGGTAGATTCATTCATTGGGATTTTATGTATCATGTACCCACTTTGAGATTAGAGGGGGATGAAATTTTTATATTTAAATTTTCATTGATATTATCTTTTGATATCATGAAAAATTATTTAGGGTCAAAAAACATTTTTTATCTATAATTTTTATATAATTTACCTACATACCCTGTAGTGTTAGAGTCTTTTGATCTCAACTGGTGAAGCCATCATAATTAATTATGAACTTTTTCATTACATGGTAAAGACGTTAGTTAGTTTGTAACCTATGGTAATTGATATATTTTTATAAATATTTTACTTATATATACATTTTTATAGTGATGATGTTCCAAAAAATTATGTTAAGAAAAATTTAAAATTGTGTTAATATTAATAATGAATTGAAAAATGAAAATAGATGAATAAAAAGCCAGGGACGTTTCAAAAAAGAAGTGTAAAATAAATTATTGATTCATTTCATTGAAAAGTGAGGCATTAATGAATTTTCCTCAATGATGATCGAACATTTAATTATCCAATTGATCAACTACTTTTGTTGAAATTTAATTTAAACTAAATTATGTTGAAGGTAATTTTTAGCATGTTGAGATTCCATCTAGGAGTACAATTTTTAATTCAAGTGTGTGGGTATTTAATATAAATATTTAATGCCCAAAATTTAGGGTGTTTTAAAGTCATAAATTATTCATTTAGATGAATATTATTTCCAGATGTTAGATATTTTATCTTTTTTATGTATTATGATAGGATAAAAACAATCTTTTTAAATGAAGTGAAAAGGGATCACCAGCTCTTTGAGGATACAATGAAGCTACAGAACTGGAAAATAAAAAATATTGGTCATATATTTCGTCACACGATGAGATTTCATCAGGAAGTTTGTGTTTTATAAGAAATATCATGAAGCCATTGCATACTGTGAAAAGAAGTAACACAATATGTAAATAAAATACATGCAGTGAATGATCATGGAAGGAGTGATATGAATAAACCACTACTAAAAAAGAATTCACATCATGTAAATTATTATAGATCATAGAAGGTTTGATGGAAATAAAAATAAATGATGCTGGTGGTAGGGAGTTCAGGAAAAACCCTTTATATTCATTCCTTGTTCATACCTTTATAGAGTTCTAGGATTATGAGGTTCATAGTGACACTGAAAAATAACTACCAAACATAGAGTGATGATCCTTAAACATACTTATCCACCACTCTTAATTTCCTTTCTTCCCTGTGAACCCTTGTTTCCCATTCTCATCATGCATAACATGCACAAGTAGTATTTTTTATGCTGGGTGATGTGATGTTGGGGGAAGTGCAGTTATGGATTATTTCACTTCATTATTCTTAACATGGATTGTTTCTACTCCTTTAATCAATTTTATAAATCTTTTAGTTGCTATTTAATGGACAATGACTATGTGTTTGGGAGTCTCATATTATGGTATAAATTAATTAACATAGTATCATTTTTTTATTATGAAATATAGGGAAATTATGTTCAAATATGGTTTTGGATCACCTAGTTTTTTAGTCATACCCAATATATGACCATTATAAAGGTGAAATCATAGGATAAGGGAAGGGTACCTAGAGAAAAGGATATATTCTGATCTAATTATGAAAAAATAGAATAAATAAATTTTTAATTGAATCCCTAGTGAGAGGAGAAGAAATCATTGAACTTGGTATGTTTACATCTTGATATCAAACCCAATACTTAATAATATTTTTATGTTTCTTCAAAAAAACCAAACTATACAATTTTAAATTTCATTAAATAATTTAGAACATAATGATATTCCCTATGGGTTTGAAACTCGATATCTCCATGTACTATGTTCTTAATAGACTCTATATTTTTAAGAAATTTAAATTTTTTGTAAAACAAAATTTATTTGACAATGTCCTATGGGTTTCCAAAAAATTTGCACTATTTTAGGGGATGGTTTCCCTAATGTTTAAATTAATGAGGAATCTTGATAGTTGTTTTTATTTTAATTCATCAGTTTACTCTTTGTCTTTTCATGTTGTTGTTTCGGGTAATAATCCAGTGCATGAATACTCCACTAATTTGAGCAATATAATTGATGATATTTCATATGAATAAAGTTAAAAAGAGACATTGAAATGAAAATAGTGGAAAAGGATGAGGCTGAAAACAAACACGACATAATGGAAGGAAGAAATCAATTTCAAGAGCTAATCATGAGTGGGGATATATAGAAGGACCACATGTACAAGGAAGAAATTAAGGGGGAATTCATTGATCAATTATATAAAACCCTCAAACATGGTAGGAAATACAAGAATTATCATACACCCAATTACTTAGAAACATTTAAAAATCAATCTAGCGGTTATCCAAATGATCACACATTCACTGAAAATTGTCAGGATACCTCTTGTAGACCCCAGCACACACATAGAGTGTTTTTTGAAATATGTGACACATTCCCATTTAAAATTTTTAGAAATGATTCTCTAAGAATATTTCTCATTAGATTATAATTTAATTACAAAGCACTAGAGTGGATCCAAAGTATTCATCTTCATTCAATCACCACATTGGATGATTTGGTAAGAATGTTTTTGAAATGGGTTTTCCCACAATCAATATCCATGGATCTGTAGGTATGTATTTTAAATTTTTATTAATTGAGTGAATTATATTAATATTGTTCATGGGAATGATTTAATGGTTTAATAAGGTGATTCCCTTACCATGGAATTTAAATGTGGTTATTAATTCATTTTTTCATCAATTGATTATCACAGGGGAATCGTTTGATAATTAATGTTGTTGTAGGAGGATCGATTATGACAAATTAACTGGAGGATATCTATAAATTGATTATTGAGATTTCCAAAAATTGTTTCAAATAGAATCTAATAGATGTGAAAGCATGATGATTGTACATGGTAGAAAACTGATGCTTTTCTATCCAAATGAATATCAAGTAAGAGAAATTTGACGAAACAATGGACAACCAAAATCCCCATGGTATGTATTAAGATGATGTAAATTATTAGGATTATATTCAAAAGAATTATTTGAGGGGATGGAGGTCATGAAAACTCCAACTAGAAAATCAAATTCAAGGACACATATTTCAAACAAGACATCAAGGTTTTCAACCTCAAAAACATGGGCCAACATTAATCAGTAGAGTCTATTCACCGGAAGAAACCCTTGAAACCATTATGACCACTATAGGAGTTAGACATAAAGAGTTAATATCATATTCGTAGGATCATGTTAATGAATCCATGTAACTATAAAATTAATCCTAGAACAAAAAATATGTAATGAGGAATATACAATGTAATGTTTTTCAGATTGCTGAGAAAAATAGGGATGTTCCTAGAGGATTACTTCCAAAATGCTGACATTAACATTCCCATGAATATGTGAAATATGTATTTCTTTTAATTTTGAATAATAAGAATGTAATTCTAATATAATTCCTTGTAAATAATGAAGAAAAACTACTGGGATCATGTAAAGAAAGGCATAGAGAAGATAAAGAACATAATGAAGAGGAAGAAAAACCAGCGTATTGAACACCACTTCCATTTCTGGATTCTGTATACCATTTAAATATTGATGAATGAAAATAAATTTTCAAAAAGATATACAAGAATATACATATAAACATCCCATTTTCTGATGAAATTGAAAACATGCATGTCTATTAAATGTTCATAAAAAATAGGTGATTATGAAAAAGAATCATGAAGAATCACCCACCATTCCACTAAAAGGGTAAAGTTCAGATGTAGTATCAACAATCCTACAAAATAAGTATAATGATCTATGTGGGTTTTCCATTACAATTTGTATTGGTACTATTCAATTTGGATGATCATTATGTGATTTTTGGTTCTACTATAAATTTAATTTCATATATAACATCTAAGATCTTTGGATTGAGAGGTATGAAACCAAATAATGTTGTGATTCGACTAGCTGATACAATGATGAGACGCACTTGAAGAAAAAATGAATAGGTCATCGTTACAGTAGAAAAGATAATTTTTTGGAGGATTTCATTATGATGGATATGGATGAAGGGAAGATCCCAATATTATTTGGAAGTCCGATCCTAGATATATAGAAGACATTGATTGATATTGACAATAGAGAACTATGTTTTATAGTAGGGTATGTAAAATTTTCATCGAGAAATGATGAAATTAGAAGAAAATATTGATGAATTTTTAAAAAATATAATACATAATGCTAAGGAAACTATTATCCATGGATGAGGAGCATAATTAGATGCTATATAAAATTATGAATAATGTAGGAAGAAGATAAATAATTTTATGAAATCGATGGAAAATATATGAACATAGTGGAGGAACTATAATCAAATATGAATTCAAAGGAGAAAATATTTGGATAGTTAGATAATTGAAATTTGTTTTTTTAAAGGTTTCATAACTATTGAAAGGGGACCTTGTAAATTTAAAAAGTATTCACCAATGGGATATTGAAATTATTTTTATAAAAATGGTGTGTACTGATGTACATAGAGGAATCACAACATTGAAATTTTTTAGAACTTTATGAGGTAAACTCTTTCATACCATCAACCACATTATTTAAAAGAGGTATAGTAAAGCCAATGATGTTATAAAAAAGATATTTAAAGAGAAAACATAGGTTTTTTAGTAATTTTCATAATCTATTTTATTTTTCTCAATGAAAACAATCATCCCTAAATATTTTTAATTTCATTATTAGTATATATTCTTTTAATTGTGTATTTTATTTTTCGTAGGACCATCATGAAGGGAATCATGAATAATCATGTATAAGGTTAGTATGTTGAAAATAAAATTCTCATCATTATGATCATCTGTACATCATTAAATGGTGGAGTAAGAACATGTGAAAAAAAAGTTTAAACCACCAATGGCTGGGGATTTAGAGTTTCAATTCTATAATTTTCCATTATATTCCACTCATTTTATTTTATTTAATTTTTTATCTAGAAATGGAATTACCCTACATGAATTATTCTTTACACAATTGAACTGGGATACATTAACTACCTTTGATAATTACCCTTCAATGAATTTCCATTTTTTTGAATATATTTCAATATGAAAAATGGGGAAAATATTTATTAGGGATGAGCATGTGGATTTTGATTTTTCAAATAAAAATTTTAGGATTATGTTAATCAATGTAAATAAAATATTTCTGATATTTTTCATGCTTTGAATTTCTAATAATTTCATTACTTGACTCAATTGTTCATATCAATTTACATGCTTTACTGTCCCAACCATTCATATAATTACCAAGACATTCTACGAGCCAAATAGTACACAATATTTCTTTAGTATATTTCTTGTGATACTAAGGATGTTTTCTTTTATAAAATTTAGTATATCTTATATAATGTATGGCTGAATGGAATTAAATTTACAATGACTAAGGAATTTTTTGTTAAGACCTTTATCCGCATACCCACCTAAAATTAATCCTTTTTAATCTAGTAGAATCCATAAATAGCATTGTTAAGAAATAAAATGTGTTACAAGTTTATTTTATAAAATCCTACATTCCTCTAAATATATTTATTGTTATTTAAATGAATACGTGTGGGGTAGATATTTTCCGTGGTGTATCGGGATATACATCATTAGTGATATTTTTCTTGGGAATTGTCCATTGTTGTCTATAGAGAGTCCATTTATTTTTCCTTAAAATTCATTATTCACCGCTCTTGATAAGAATAAATTATTAAAATAAAGTAGAAAATAAAAAATGGGATGTGCATTGGGAAGATAAAAATCCCCTTTTTTACAAAGTGATGATGTTTTAATCATATATTGATAAGTGGTGGATGTGACTTTAGTCATAAGAATTCTGTTCAAAAAAGAGAAAAAAATTAACAAATGGAAAAAAATAATAAAAGGAGAAATAGAGGTAGATCCATTCATCATTCATAAATATATCATGAGGGCACTTTGAGATTTTATAGGGGAAGATAAATATGAAATATATATAGGGATATTTTTATTAATCTTATATTTTAATATCATGAAAAATTATTTTTTGTCAAAACTATTTTTGAGTTGTAATTTTTATATTATTTATCTACCCAACCTAAACTCTTAGAGACATTTGATTCAAAATGGTAAATCCATCATGAATAATTGGGATCGTTATCTTTACACATTATGGATGTTTGACGCCTTGAAATCCTATGGTAAGTGACATATTTTCTAGGAATTTAGTGAATTATATATGATTTTTACCCTAATGATGATTGGAAAACATAGTGTGAGGTAAATTTAATATTGCATTAATATTGATAATGGACTCAAAAATGAAAATTGAGGAATGAAAAATATTTTCAATTTCACAGAAGAAGAGTAAAATAAATAGTTGATTTTTTTATTTGAAAAGTGAGGCACTGGTGAATTTTCCCATGTAATGATTGAAAATTTAATTTTCAAATTGATCAACTTATTTTGATCATATTATATTTATGATATGGTAAGGTCAATTTCATTTGTATTATGTTGAGATTCCATACTTGAGGACAAGTATGAATTCATGTGTGGGGGTATTTGATATTTGTATGTCGTGAGTACATTTTATGGTGCTAAAAAGAGTTAATTCCTATCTTAAAATGGTTTTTATTTCCAAATTTTGGACAATTTAACTTGATTTATGTTTTATGATTGGATAAAACATATGTTTTTAAAATGTGAAAAAAGGGAACAACAAATTTTTTAGGATTCTATAGAGCTGTATAACTAGAAAAGAATAATTACATGTCTTGTATTTCTTTACATGACAAGATTTATTTAGGAGGATGATTCCATTCAAGAAAATTCATGACTCCATTTAACACAATGAAAATAAGTTACATGTTGTGTAAACAAATACACATTATTAATTCTCAGGGGTAGGAAAGATAAGAAAAATCAATCGGGGACAAGGATCCCACTTCATGTAAAATATTAAAGTCCGGGAATATTTCAATGGATAGAATAATAAATGACATTATCAACCAAGGGTTGATGAACAAAAATTTATATTCACAGCTTTTCTAAACCATGAAAGAAATCAGGAATCACCTGAGGTAGATGAATGTTGATTGATGACTTCCACACATAGAGTGATGATCTGAATCCCTTCTTCACCACCATTATTTTCCTCCTTTATTCCTTGGGTAAACATGCAACTCATTCACATAATTCCGAGAATTAGTGGGTAGTATTTTTTATTCTAGTTGATGTGATTATTGGGGGATGTTTCATAAGGGATTATTTATTTTCATTATTACTGTTCTAGATTGATGCAACCTTTTTTATCAATTAAAAATCACTTTCTTCTTCAATTTCATGGCCATTTCCTGTGAATTGAGTTGTTTCATATTATTTCATCCATTAATCATAATAGTTTGCATAAGAGCATTATGAAATAATGGATAGTTATGTTTAAATAGGGTTTTAGGTCATCATGTTTTGTATTTTCACCCAGTAGATGGCCTTTCCAATGGAGAAATCAGAGGATTACCATATGATACCCATTCTAAAGATCATTGTTGATCCAATTTTATAAAAATATAAATAATTACATTATCAATTTAAACCATAGCACAAGAATCAATAATAACTAAACATATAATATTTATCTCTTGATATCAATCCCAATCCATGAATCCATTTTATATTTATCAAAACAAACTAAATAATTGGAATTTTAATTTTATTATTTAACTTAGAACATATTGATCATCCCTATTGGTTCATAACATGGGCTTTATAAGTATTATATTTTTAGTATATTGTTTTGGTTTTACAAATTATTAAATTGTTGAAGCCACATTATAAAATATTGACGCCATTTGAGATTTCAAATATTTGGTGCCATCGTTGGGGATGGTTGCCTAAATATTTATTTTAATTTGGAATCATGATAGTTGTTTTAATATTAATTAATTATTTTACTATTTTCCTTGTTGTGCTATTTTTATGTAATAATATAGTGCATGACTACTCTACTCATAGGAAAGATAAAATTGATGATATTTTATAAGATCGAGAGTTGTAAAGAACTTGTAAAAATAAAAATAAGGAAATTGATGGAATTTTAAACAAACATGACTTTATGGATAGAAGAGATCAATTACAATGAGATGGCCATGATTTGGGATTGAGGAAAGCACCAGAGGTCCAAGGAAGACATCCATGGGGAACCACTGATCAGTTTTTGAAGACCCTCAAACTTATGACACAATCTGATCAATCTCATACCCACTCTCAATGGTAAACATTTTTAAATAATGATGGTTGTTATACAAATGATGACACATTCACTCTAATCAACCAAGATACCTCACAATGATTCTAAATAACAACTTTGGTTTTTTCATGTAAATTTGTGAAACATTCTAATTTCATAATTCCATAAATTATTTTGTAATACTATGGAACATTAGATTCTAATTGGATGAAAAATTATGTTAGTGGATATAATGTCTAACTTTACATTCTGTCACCAGAAGGAAATATCTGGTATTATTGTTTCTGACATGGATATTAAAACAAATAATTTTAATTTATCGGAGGTTAAATATTTTATTTTTTGAGTAATTACATGAATTGTTTTTATATATTTCATGGGAATTATTTTAGGGTATAAAAATTGGATTTTCTCATCATGTAATAAAAATGATGTTATTAATTAAAACATTCTACAGTGGATTATTATAGGGGAATTATTCGATAGTTGATGATTTTATAGGAGGGTAACTTATGAGAATGTAAAAAGATTAGGGATAAAAATTTCTTGATGATATTTCTTGATTTTTTTTCAATTCCATATTAAATAGGGGAGATAACAATGAGAGAACATGGTAGATAACTTCTGGTTTTTCACCCAAATGAACATCATGTCAATGAAACATGATGCAATGATGGACAACAAAAATACCCAAGGTATTGATTGAAAATATGTCAATTTATAGGCTATAATCATCAATATTATGGGAAGTGATGTATGAAAAAACAACCACCACAAAAAAAATCAAAAATAGGTTTATGGATTTCAATCAAGGAAACAATGTTTTCAACCTCAACACCAAGGGACTACACTAACCGGTTTAGTCCAAAAACTGGAGGAAACCATTGAAACCATTATGACCACCATATGATATTTATTTATGGATATAACAAAACATTCAATGTATCATGGTAGTGTGATTATTTAATTGAGAAATGAATCACAGATCCAATAATCTGTAATGAGGACTATATAATATCAGGTCGGTACGATTATCGAGAAACAGGGAAATTCCAAGAGGAGTACCTCTATGATTCCCAGAATAGCACCATCGTGCATATGTTAAATCTATATAGTTTATAAGTGGTAATAATACACATGAAATTGGGATATAATTAAAGGAATATATTTGTGAAAAATCAGTTGAAATGAGTAAACAAAATCCTCGAGAAGATGAGGAAAATAATTAAGAGGAAGCACTAACACTATACTGACCACCATTACTTTTGTATGGATCAATTTAACCAAGTAACTTATGATAAAAAGAAAAAAGTTCTTAGAGATGATAAAAAATATAAATATCAACCTTCAACTTTTTGAGTTAATCACAAACATGTCATTTTATTTAATTTTCATAAAGTAATAAGTGATGAAAAAAATATTATTTAAGAATTATCTACCATTCCATAAGAAGGATATTGTTTAGAAGAAACATCAAGAACCCTACTGGTGGACAAGATTGATCCATGTAGTTTTCCATTCTAATTAATATTGTTACTAATGAGTTTTGTAGTGAATTATTTGATTTAAGTTCCAATAAACATATAATGTGATATGAAACATTCAAGCACTTGTGATTGAGAGATATTCAACAAACAAGAGTTATGTTTCAGTTAGCTGATACAACATCCAGACAACTTTGAGTACAACCTGAGGATGTCATCATTAAGGTAGATAAGTTCTAATTTTTTTTTGTAATTTATGATACTTTATATATATAAATAAATACTTCAAATAATATTGGGGAGACCATTCATAGCTATTGGAAGGGGAATAATTGATCTTTACAACAGAGAACAGAGTGTAAGAGTTATGGGATCTAAGGATAAGTTCAATTTTCAATAGAATATGTAGAAATCAAACAAAACAGTTGATAAATTTTTTAAATATAGCATACCAAAATATGAGTATGGTGTTAACCATGGGTGAATAGATGACGTATCTACTATTTATAGTGACAAATAAATTGTGAAAAAACTAAATAATATTATGAAATTGAGGGGAAAAGATGGAAATTGTCAAAGAACATTCATCCAAGTGGAATTCAATGAAAGGGAATGTTTTTTGATAGTCAGTAAACATCCATTTGATTTTTCATGAAGTTCCTAGTACTGTTGGATGGTTCCCATGGAAATTGAGATAGTATTCAATGAACGAGGAGTACAATTTTAATTAGAAAAAGGGAGAGCAAACACCAATACATGAAAATTTTGACTTTAAAATTTTTTAGATCCATATCAGGTAATAAATTTCCTTCAATCAACTACCTAAGATGAAGGATGTAAGGTCAATCCAATGCCTATAAAAAAAATCTTCTTAGATGAAACCTAATTTTTTAGTATTTTTATTTATTTTATTTTTTCTGTTTTTAATAGAAAGAAATCATCCATAAATATTTTTAATTTAATTTGTTGGGATTGTGCTTTCACATTTTTATTTTTATTTTTTCAGGACCATGATGTCAGGAAGCACATAAAAGCAAGTATCATGAGAAGATGCTGCATAAAAAATTACATGTAATTAAGGGAATTTACACATCATAAAATGATGAATGAAGAAAAAATTTCGCCCAATTTTCTACCACCAATTTCAAGGGGAGTAAGAGTTTCTATTTTGTAATTTTTTTAATGTATTTTCCAAAATTTATTGGCCTATATGTTTTAATTAGAAATTTTATACCCACGGTATACTTTTCCATTATTTAATTGAACTAAGAGGCCTAAATATTAATGGATAATTTCCATTCCATGAATTTTAATAAATAAATAAATTTTAATGATAAAACTGTGTAAAATAATTAAAAAAGATGAGCATGTGGATTAGAATTTGAAAAATAATTATTTAAGGATCATTCTAAACATTGTTAGTGAAATTTTTGTACAATTTGACCATGCTTTGAATTTATGATATTCTTTTTAATTGATTAAATTACTCATTTCTATTTTCATGAGTGATTGTCCAAATAATTAATTTCACTACTGAGACATCTTCTATGAGAAATATTTCCCATTATTTGTTTTGTATATTTCTTGTAAAACTAGGGAATGTTTTCTTATAGAACCTTATTTTAATATTATCAAATATAAAATTGAAGAAAAACAATTTTAATATGAATTAAGACACTTTTTTATCCCATTATCCATAGTCCCACCTAACATTAATCATTTTAGGCTTATAGATTCCATGAACATAATTGTTAGGAAATGAGACATGTTATAAGATTATTTTATTCATTCCAACCTTCCACTAGATATATTTCATGATAGACAAATAAATAAGTTTGGGGGAGGGATATTCTAGGTTGTACTGAGATATAAAACATTGAGGATATTTTTCTTGGTGATTTTACATTATGATCTAGGTAAAGGCCATGAATTTTTCATTATAATTCATTATTCACCTCTCTTCCCAAAAAATAAATTTATAAAAAAAGAAAAAATTGAAAAAATGGGATGTCTATTTAAAAGATAAAAAATTAGGATTTTCCAGACCAATGATATTTTGATCTTATGTGGTTCGGTGGTCGATGTGTGACTTTTGTTACAAATTTTCATTGAAAATTTAAAAAATAAAAATTAGAAAAAAGGGAAAAAAAGAAAGAGTAGTAGATTCATTCATTGTACATACATTTATCTTAGGAATATTTGAACTTTTTTGGCAGAAGAGAGGGAAGACATATGTAGATGGAGATTTGTATTGGGCATATATTTTGATATCACTTAAAATACATTAGATTCAAAAATCCATTTTGATTTTTACTTTTTGTTTCATTAATCTACCTATCCTAATTCATTATAGACATTTAATCTGAAAAGATTAATCCCTTATGATTTATTGTGATCTCTATTTTTATGCGATGAATATGATATATGAATTTCATGTATATGTTAGTTATATGTTTTTGAGCAATTTGGTGATTTTAGTATACATTTCTTCCCTGATGATGAGAATAAAAAATAATTTCATATAAATTTAAAATTTCATTCATATTAATAATTAATTGAAAACATAAAATGGATAAATCAAAAGGAATTATTTTTTCAAAGAAGAACAATAAAATTCTGATTTGAAATGTTTCTTTGATACATGAGGTACTTGTGAATTTTTTCATGTAATGCTCAAAAATTTTATTTTCTATTTGATTAATTAATTTTGATGAATTTTCATTTAATCTATGGTAAGGTGAGTTCACTTTCTAGTATATTGAGATTCTATCCTTGAGCACAAGTCTGAATTCAAGTGTTGTGGTATTTGATATCTTTATTTCATTCATACATTTTAGGATGTTTAAAAGTATTAATTAACATATTTAAATGATTATTAATTAAAAATGTCAGACAATTTAAACTATTTTAGGTTTTATGTATGGATAAAACCAATCTTTAGAAAAGGATAAAAAAGGAAAACTAGATATTATAGGATGTGGAGGAGTTGTGGAACTAGAGAAGAATAATTACACATCACGTATTTCATTAGATTTGAGGATTTCATCATGATGTTATTACTGCTTAGGACAAGTCATGAGGCCATATCATGCTATGAAAAAAAGTAATATGTCATGTAAAAAAATAAATGTATTGAATTTTTAGGGTAGGAAAGTCATGAAAAAGATGATATGGATAAGGATTACATGTCATGTAAAATATTATAGGTTTTTATTTTTTGAAAAATAATATTAATGACACTAGAACATGATGGTTGAAAGAAAAAAACTGAATATTCACACATCTTCCACACTTTTCATGATGTATATGATTAGAAGATGTGGATTGATTCCAACAGATGACTTCTACACATAGAGTGATGATCTGTATCCTTTATTCACTACTTTTCCTCACTATATTTATTCCTTGTGTACCCATTCTTCTCATTCACATCAACCTTACCATGAACAAGTAGTCCTCATTATTTTGGGAGATTTTATTATTGGGATAAGAAAATTAGGGATTATTTATTTTCATTATTCTTGTTCTAGATTTTGGAAACTAATTTTATCAATTCCAATCACTTACTTTTGTAATTTCATGATCATTACTTGGGAATTGAGTAGTTTTATCTTATTGCATCAATTAATCACTATATATTTCATATGACCATTAGGAAATCTATGTTTTCTATTTTTAAATAGGGGTTTTTATCACCTAGTTTTGAATTTTCACACATTTGATAACCATTCCAAAGGTGAAATCATAGGATAATGTCAGGATACCCAAATTGATGATATTTTTTGAGCCAATTCTAACAAAAATTCTGTCTAAATCCATTATCAATTCAATTACTAGCACAAAGAACTAGAATCAATGAACATTGAAATTTAATCTCTGGATATCAAACCCAATCCTTACTGATATTGTTTTTGTTTCTAAAAAACCAAAAAAATAAATTTCATTTTCATTAATAAATTTATAACATACAGATAGTCCCTATGGGTTAAACACCTAGGCTTTCCAGGTACTATATTTTCAGTAGCTTTCCTGATATTTATAAATTATTAAATTTAATACAGCCCACTAGAAATTAATTATTCCCTATGGGATTTTAAATTTTTTTGTTATTTAAGGGGATTATTTTCTAGTATGATTAATTTAAAAAAGGAATCTTGATAGTTGTTTGTATTTTAATTCATTATTTTATGCATGTTCATGTCATGATTTGGTTTGAGATAACAATATATTTCATGAATACTCCACTCGTGGGAATGATAAAAATGATGATCATGCATATAACCATGATTTAGAAAGAACTATTCATAGGAAATAAAAGGAAATGGAGGAGGCCAAAAAAAGATCATGATATATTGGTAGGAAGAGATCAATTTCAAGGAGCTGATGATGAGCTATGTCTCAGATCAAGAAAAATGGACAATGATGTAATCCAAGGGGAAGTAATGATGATTTACAGATCTCCCTCAATCATGGGAGTCAATAAAATATTTCTTATTCCACCTTTCACTGCTCAAAATTTATAAAAAAACCCAGTTCTCATCCAAATTTTTAAACATTCACTCCTATTTTTTAGTGTACATATTGAAGACCCCAATAAACAACTTGGGAATTTCTTGTAAATATCTGAAACATTCCAAAAACATAATGAACAAATTGATGTTGTAATACTACACCTATTTATATTTTCATTAAAGTATAAACCACAAGAGCTGTTCAAAGTCTACCTCTGCATTCAACCACCTCATGGTAAGATATTGTAAGAATGTTTCTGGCAGAGGTTTTACAACCCTCAATGTAAATGTATAGAAACTTATGTATTTTGGATTTTGAGTATTTATGCAAATATTTATTATATAGTTCATGGGAATTAATTAATGGTTTAATAATATGATTTACTCATCAGGACATAAAAATTTGGTTATTAATTCAAACATTCTATAATAGAATAGTTTGATAATTAATACTGTTGTAGGTGGGTCACTTCAGAAGATTTCATGAGAGGAAAACTATGAATTGTTAGATGATATGGCAAGAAGAATTTTTCAATGGAATCCAGAAGAGAGGTTATTATAAGGAATGAATATGTTAGAAAATAGTATGGTTTCTACCCAAATGAATGTAATGTCAATGAAACATGATGTAATGATGGCGAACCAAAATCCACAAGGAATGTGATTTGAATATTTGAATTATCTAGATTGTAACCACCAATATTATTTTAGGACAGATCCCAACAAAACTGAAACAATACAATAAAATTCAAAGGATAGAATTTCAACCAAGATAACAATGTTTACAACCTCAACACCAAGGACAAACACTGACCAGTCAATTCCATTCATTGAAGGAAACCATTAAAACTCTTATGACAACTAGAGTAACTCCACATAAAGAGTTAAAAACCTATTCATAAGATAAATTAACATTGATCATGTAATAGATAAATGATTCAAAAAATCAACATACTACAATGATGAATATAGAATGTGATGTTTGTTAGATTTTGGATGAAATATTGTGGAGGAATAGAAGTGTACTTCTAGGATTCATGAAATAGCATGCCCGTGATGATCTGAATGTAGTATTTCTTCAAAATAGAAATAATACACAATTAATTCAGATTGATGTCACAAAAAATAATTGGGGAAAACTAGTGGTTACAAGTACAGAAACACACATCGAGGATGAGAAACATAATAAATAGGAAGTGTCACCACCGTACAAACTACTACTACTTCCATATCATTTTGACCAAGTATGGAATGATGAATGAAAAAAAGGCCATAGAGACATTGAATAAGAAACATAACATTATCCCATTTTATAAGGAAATTAAAAACATAATCCTATATGAGATTTTCATGATGGAATTGAGGATGATAAAAAATATTCTTGAAGACCTAACAATCATTCTATTGGAAGGAGAGATTTCACTAGTAGTATCATAAGTCCTACCAATGAATTAAAGTGATCCATGTAGTTTTCAATTCCAATAAATATTAGTACTAATTTTTTTGGTATTTATTTATTTATTTATTTTCCAATGTAAATATAATTGCATATGAAACATTCACGAGAATGGGATTTAGAGAGATAAAACCAACTCAAGTGATGTTGAAACTAGCTGATTCAATAGTGCGATGTCCATTTGGACTGCATGATGAGGTTATCACAAATGTAGAAATTTTTTATTTAATGGGGGACTTTTTAGTGATGTATATAGATTAATAGAATAAACCAATAATAATTGTAAGATAGTTCCAACCTAAGGTAAGGGAAAAATTTGTGTTCATAATAGAGAACTGAGTTTAAGAGTTGATGTATCCGAGGTTATGTTCTATTTCCATCAGGAAATACTGAAATTAGAGGAAACAACTCATGAATTTTAAAAAGATAGCTTTCTAAATGTCGAGGAGGCAGTTGTCCATGGAAGAAATAGTGTTGTATCTAATGTAGATAGTGATGAATAAAATATAAAAAACCTGAATAAATGTAAGAAATTGATCTAAAAAGAAGAAAATATTCTATTAACATTCATCCAAGTAGGATTCAAAGTAGGATAACATGTTTGGAAATTAATTTAACTACCATATGATTTTTAATAAGGTCCAAGAACCATTATATAAGGTCCCTGAAAATTGACAAAGTATTCACCAATTTTAGATTGAAATTAGTTTACAAAAAAGGAAGAGGATTCATCTACACATAGGAAACACAGATTTGAAATTTAGTAGATCTAAATCACATAACCTAATTTCAAATGACAACCCTAAGTGATAAAGAGGTAAGGTCAACACAATGTTTGTAAAAAAATGATCTTCTGAGAAGAAACCCAATTTTTTTATTATTTTCCATTATCTATTTTCTATTTTTAAGTGAAATCACTCATACCTAAATATTTTTAATTTTATTACGATGACCTATCACTTCACATGTGTAATTTTATTTTTTCAACCCCATCAATGAATATAGAAGGTTGATGCATGTAATATGAGAATAGTTTTAGAAGAATTAAGCATTATGATGTGAATTTAGACATTATAGAAATGTGTAGGAATAAAATGTGCACCGTAATTTTTAACCCCCAATTTCAAGGGAAATAAGGGTTTCAATTATTTAATTTTATTTTTTATTTCCCAAATTTTAATTGTTTAAATATTTATAATGAATCTTTCATGCTATCACTTGAATTTTTCATTAATAAATTAAACTTTGAGAAAGAAACTACCTTGTATAATTATATTCCATGAATTTTAAAATCCATTGGAAATAAATTTTAATGAGAATGGTGGGTAAAATTATTAATAGATATGAGAATATAGATTATTATTTAAAAAAGAATGAATTTAGGATCATGTTAGTCATTGTATATTATTTTTTTTTGAGAATTTTCAATTCATTTTATTTTTTATATTTTCATTAATTGATTTAAATGTTGTTATGAAATTCCATGAGTGATCGTCCAAATAATGTGTACTAATACCAAGACATCATATGAGCCTAATATTTTCAATTATTTCATTAGTATATTTCTTGTGAAATATAGGCATGTTTTTTTCTACAACATGCTTTTCATCTTACCAAAGCAATATATAAATAGATTAACTTATCATTTTATTGAGGAATCATTTGTTTAGCTCTATATCTATGGACACATAAAAAATTTAAACTTTTTTATCTTGTAGAATCCATGAAAAAGCCTGTTAGGATGTGAGTCGTGTCAATGCCTATTTTATCCATTCATACCTCACCCAAAATATATTTCATGATATATAAATGAATAAGTGTTTTTGAGGGATTTTATAGGTTGTACTATGATATAAATTATTAAGGATATTTTCTTGATGGATTTTTTATTAAGATATGAGGAGAGGCCATGCACTTTTCATTATAATTCGTTATGAAGCAGTCTGGAAAAAAATGTAAAAAAATAAAAGAAATGAAAAACGGGATATTTATTGGGAATCAAAAAATAAACAATTTCCAAGCTAATGATAATTTTACTTCATGTGGCTATGTGGTGGATGTGGGACTTTTCTTATTCATTTAATTTGATGAAAGATTTTAAACAACCAAAAAATTTAAAAAGTCCAAGATAGGCAGATTCATTCAATATGATTACATATATCATGATCTAGTATTGAGATTTTTTTTCGAATAAATAGATTACATCTTTCGGGGCATAGTATTATTGATATTATCATTTTATATCATGAAAAATGATTTTAGTCAAAAAATCCTTTTTAAGATGTACGTTTTATATCATTAATCTATCTAATTAAAACCTTTAGAGTAATTTGATATAAAATGGTGAAGCCCTCATGATTAATTGTGATCTATGTCTTTGAAATGTGGAGATTATAGATTCTTTGAAATTCTATGTTATGTGACAAGTTTTAGGTGAATCTCTTGAATTATATATACATTTTTACCCTGATAAAGAGTGGAAAAATAAATGTGAGGTAAAATTAATATGGAATTCATATAAATAATTAATTGAAAAATGAAAATAGATGATTGAAAAGGCATGTATATTTCAAAGATGAAGTGAAATAAATTTGGATGATTTGTTTCTTTGAAAATTGAGTTGTTGATGCATTTCACTATGTTATTATCGAACATTTAATTTCAATTTGATCAATTGTTTTTGTTGAAATTGAATATAAACTATGGTAATGTGGATTTATATTGTTGTATATTTATATTACATCCATGATGACATTTCTAAATTCTTGTGTGGGGGTATTTGATATTTTTATTTCATGCATACATTTTATGATTTTTAAAAGCATTAATTTCTATTTTGTGTGATTATTCTTGTTAAACACTAGACAGTTCAACTTATTTAATGTTTTATGGAAGGATAAAACCAATCATTGGAAATGGATAAAAAAAGGGAACACCATATTTTTTAGGATACAATGGATCTATGGAACTAGAGAAAAAAATTTACACATTGTGTGTTTAATAACCCAACATGACTTCTTCATGAAGCTACAGCCGCTCTATACAATTTGTGATACCAATTCACATTGTGAAATGTAACATCAAGTCATGTACATAAATGAAAATTTTGAATGTTCAAGTGAGGATAGATATGAAAAATCCATTACTGACAATGAATACCCATCATGTAAAATTTTACAGGTTGTGAATTATTCCATAGATACAAAAATAAGTGATTCTAGTGGGTGAGGGTTAATGAAAATACAATAAATATTTTTCCTCTCACACACCTTTCATGATGACTAATATTAAAGGAGGCAGTGTGACACCAATATGAGACATCCATAAACAGATGATGATCTGTAGTCATGATTCTATACTTTTATTCACTACCATTCATCCTCAAAAACCCATGCTTTCCATTTTCAATATTCCTATAATAAGAGAGTAGTATTCCTTATATTGGGTTACGTGATTTTAGGGGGAATTTCCATTAGGGAATATTTATTTTCATTATTCTAGTTCTAAATTTCTACAACTTGTTTTATCAATTCAAAACCTATTTTTTAAATTTTGCGACCATTGCATTTTAATTGAGTAGTTTCATCTTATTAAAATAATCAATCACATTAGTTTGTATATTTACATTATAAAATATAGGTATTATATGATAAAAATGGGCTTTGGGTCACCTAGTTTTTCATTTTCAACAAGTAGATAACTATTCTAAAGGTGAAATCATATGATTAGGGAAGGACACTCATACCAATGATCATTTTCTATCCAATTGCAACAAAAAAACCTGAATAAAAACATTATCAATTGAATCCTTAGAGAAGTAACAAAAAATTAATGAACATGGAATCTTAAAATATTGAAATCTATCCCAATAATTTCTATTATTTTTCAATTTCCCCAAAAAAAACAACTGCAATTTCAATTTCAATAATTAATTAAGAACATAAATATGTTCCCTATGGTTTCGATACTCAGTCTTTACACAGAATTTATATTTAGTAGTTTTCAAGTTTTACAAATTATTAAATTTGTGTAGTACCATTTTAAATTAATGATGCCTTTTGGGATATCAATACAAATAATCATGAAAAGACATAATCAACAAATTATAAGTTTAACATAATGAGTGGAAAATGAGTTAAAAATACCCTACCACTTTGTAAAATTTATTTCAAATACCCTTATATGAAATAATTAAAATTAAAACATAATATACAATGAAAAATTATGTATTCATGACATTAAATGTCAATGGGGAACAATAGACAACATATAAAATTGAAAATGTTCATAAAATTTCAATAGAAATTAATGAAATGTGATTGGGAAGAAATATCATACCTCATTCTTCCTTTTGATTTAACTTTTTGTCAAGTATTGTAATGTGGTTTTAAACATGTTGTTAACTTGGAAAAGAACCAAATTAGTATATTTAATGTCATATATGATCGCTTTATGACATCTTATAACTTATTCGTTAATAGCCATTCATTTTTATCATTGTATAAGTTGTTGATTAATTTAATCCCAAATGGTTTCTTCACTATGAATGATATGATTCATCCAGAAATTGTATAGTAATAAAATATTCAGAATAATAAAAATTAAAAATTATTATAATTTAACATAAATTTTAGTTTTAAAACAAATCTTTTACTATGGTTAAGAAAAATTTAGTACGCTATGTTCATGGAGACGGTGGGTCATACATAGGCATGATTAACATTTCTATTTTTCAATGATCATTTTGGAAATAAGATTAAAAATATACTATATTTGAATAATGATAATAGTATTATATATAACATATTATATACATATATTTATCATCCATGTTGTGTGGTGATGAAAAGAGAGTCACATTAGTTCGTGAATGATGTAGTCCACACATACATAAATGACGTTATCATCCTTACTTGAGTGAATATGAAAGAAAGAAAATGATATATATTATAATTAAATAATTATTAATATTTCAATAATATAATAAATATATCATTAATATCAAAAATAATAATTTACATTTTCATTATCACCTTCAATTTTAAGCATTAGTGAAAGAAGAATCTCATCGCTTTGGGTGACAGTAGATTGTCGTACACACGAGCGATGTTATCATAGCTCATATGGATTGAAGTTTTATATATACATATATGATATTATGACCCTAGAGATCTAAATATATCATAAATATATTATATATTACTTATATCTATAATCAAACCCATCATTGAGAGGTGGAAAAGAAAAAACGAATGACATTGGTTTGCGAGGTGGTTGTCCACCATACACAAGAGTAGTGATTTTATAAACTATTTTATGGATGTTGAGATGGTTTTATTTAATGAAATAATTATTACAAAATCCCATTATATGTAATATAATTTTGTTTTAAACTCATTATGGTTTCAAAAAAAGTTTATATAGGTCAAGAATGAAGAAAAACAAAGACTATCATTTATGAACATTACCTCTAATTTGTGTATCCCCATTAAATTTTCACTAATTCCTTAAATGGGTAGATTTATTCCAATTAAAAGGATTCAAATATTAGATTAAAAAAATTTGGAAGGTTTCTGGATAGGTATGGAAGATTCGAAGAGCTGAAGAGCATTAAATAGGAGAGGAGAGTGAGTTATCTTAAAAAGTTGAGGAGGAGTCTTATTCATACAAATACTCAGATGTATTGACTATTTAGATGTACAAATTACCTAATATAGACCCAAATTTAATTATAATGTATTTTATTTTTTAGTTGGGTTATGAACTCCCCCATCTAATAAAATTAAAAACATTATTATCAATTTATTCATTCGTCATTATGTTTACTCAATCTTTCCATTTTTGTTTTTACCATGGTAAATTATATCATTTTATTTACCTATGAAATTTATCAATTAATAATAAAATTAAAATGAGTTTTATTAGATAAATTAAACCTATTTATTTAAAATATGAAATAATATTTATTAAATAATAATATTAAGTGTCTGAAAATATAAATTTAATATAAATTCATGTATTGTGCAAACCCAATTTTATCCATAATCACAATAATTAATTCTATATATTTTGACTAATAATCAGGGTAAAAAATGAAGTTCAAATAGTTATTAAATATAAATTTTTATGATTAAAAATATGGAATCAACTACTGTAATTTCAACTGACAGAAGTGGTAGAACTTAATTTATAATTAATCTCATAAATGTGATGAGAAACTGGGGTTTTAAAGTAAAAAGTTGAAGAAGTGTACAATGTTTATATATATAAATTTTATGTAAAAATAATTTCAATTACATAAATTGGAATAATTGATATAATATTTAAATAATTTTAATTTGAAAACAAATTTAAAATATAATTTATCATTATAAATAATTTAAAAAATTTACAATTCTCGAACAAAATTCAGTATTTTTCATTATTCATCAAAAAATAAATCTTCTCATAAAAATACCAAAAATTAACCCTGAGATTATTTGGGTATCCCAATTTTAAAAAAATAATTTTACTTTATAAATAAATTTTTTAAATGTGGTAAAAATTAATATTAATTTATTTTAAAAAATAAAGGTTAATCTGTCTTTTAGAACAATACATTTTTTCATAAAAAATTACACTTTAAGTTTAAATGATAAATATTTTGTTACTAAAAAAATATATAACTAATAAAAGTTTATGTTATATATATTTTATAAATTTAGATACCATATTAGTACATTTTAATTTAATGTCTAGGTAATAAATATTATATTAAATATTATTATTATTATTATTATATTGTTGTTTGGTAAAACACGATATTCCGTGTAATGTGAGAAATCAAATAAACTCATTTTTGTATGAAAAACATACTAATCATGGTGTTTTAGATCACATAGGATATAAATAACAACGATCATATTTTATAATTTCTTGTTGTTATAATAATATCATACTTTAAATCATTATTTAATAATTTAAATGATGGAAAAAGGTTAAGATGACATGGAAATGAGCCAATATCTAATAGAAAATTTCCTCAACTAGGTAATTTTATACAAGGGAAGAAAAATAATAAATAGTTTCCAAAAATAAAAAATTTAGTTATAAATCTCATAAATATGAAATTCATAGATATAATGAATTTAAAATTATTATTTAGTATGAAACATAATTTATGACGTGTTTTTTATGAAATTTAACAATTAAATCATCTATTTTTTATGAAGTGTAAATATTCCAGGATGAGTTTAATTATTTCCTGATAAAAAATGATGGGAAATGATTTTAATATATACTCATCACCATTTATTTTTTATTCAAAACTATTATAGTAGAAACATTTTAGAGTGTACGATTCTTGTAAAAAGGAATATTCTCAATGGCATGAATTGATTATGTCATATATAAATTATTTCCAAAAATATTTTCTTGTTGTGAATATAGTGTCGAGGGAATATATCATGGTTAATTCATGAAGATTGGATTTCATATTAAATTTTTTAACAATGGATAAAAATAATATACAATAGTTATAGAGGTTTTTTCCTATGTTTCTCTCTTATCAGTGATTAAAAATGAATTCAACGGGCTTTATGGATTCAATATTGATACATATCCTCTCTGAACTGATCTTTATTTTTATGGGGAAAATTGAAGTGTCATTTTTAAGTAATAAATTTTATTGAAATAAAAAATATATCATGAAGAAATGATCTGTATTTTTCAATCTTCCATATTAGAGTTATCACTAGGTCAATCATAAAATTGATTTGACATAGGTTGAAAATAATATTTTTTGTAATTTGAATGGAGCATTTTCAGATATTAAATATTAAACTATGGAATATTTTAATATATTACAGGGATTACTATCAATTGGAATATATTTGGGGTTAGTTATTGATCTAAAATAAATAAAAATATAAATTCCCAGTACCTTTCATATATTAACTAAGATCGAAAAAATAAACTTTTTTAGTGCGTCTAGGTTATGAATGTTGATTGAGGTTATTGTTAAATTTTATAAATACATAATTGACATAATGATATGATGTGAATTGGAATAAATACTCAAGGAATTCATATTATAATTGATAAAATGCTACAATTTTCTTTATAATGAATACTACCCATCAATTTATTATTGAATATAATCAAGGGGATTTATTATTACAATTCCATTTATAATAAAGTGATGTAACTAGATTTGATGAGAAATTTATACAATGATTCTACTAATATAATTTGTCATAATTAACATTCTTTCCACAAAATGTTTAATATCATATGGAATTTAATTGTTTATTTAATGAATAAAATAAATTATTTTGGTATTGTGTTCTTATGTTTGAAATATCATTTGGAATGGAATAAAATAACAATTAATGGGTATGTTTAAAATACATATCGACTAGAGGGATCAATTATTAGGAAGAAGATTTATGTGGAGGAGGTAGCATTTTATAAAGAATACTTTTATATAATGTAGAACACTGTTTTGCCTACTATTTCCTTGAATGAGTAAATTTTGGGGGAACATAGATCTATGGCATGAAAAAAAATTTACTAGGAGGAAAAATTAATAATAAAAGAACATTTATACATTTGGAATGGAACCAATCGCATTAATTCAATTATATAATATCATATAATAATGGTTTCAACTAATGTTATGGATGGAAAAATTATATTTGGGTACTGAAAAAGTATAATAATACATTTTGACAGCTTAAAGAGACCATTTGTTTTAGATATGGTGTTTAAGAAACAATGAAATAATTATATAGTGGCCAAACAATAAATGTGAAAACATGGTCTATCTATGAAATTAATGGATATAAATTTTATACCAATGCATAGGAAAACATATGTTTTATATTGAATAATGATGTGTTGTTGTTCTATGATGAAATATACTTTTGTGGGAAAAATAAAAAACCAATATCTATATTATTACATATTATGGTCTAACTGATAATATATGGATTATAGATTGCACTAAATTTATTCTTTATGTGATAATATTAAATGGGTTTTCAGATATATTACTATTAGAAATAAGGAATTCAGAATGGTAATTAATTATCTAAAAATGATAGAATTCACATAAAACCATTTATCATGAAAAAACATGTGAAATGAATTTTATATGTTCTTGATCTGACACTACTGAACACAACATAGCCCCACCTAGACTGGTGATGGCTTAAGTGTTCCACCCTATGATTTCCTGCAATAGGATTGGGGTTGGTGCCTTATACTTAGTAGGCATATATCACATATTATAGGCATTATCCTAGAAAAGATATAATAGTGACATAACTATAACCCATAAAGGAATGAAAAAATAATATGTAATATAAATTTTTTCTAGATTAAATATTAATTTGAATCATATATGGAGAGAATTGGCTCACCACCCCATGTCAGTCCATTAAATGAGCACAATTAGTCCCATATTCTCTTTGAGCAAACTAATAATACTTTTCCACAACTCAATATTACCACTATAATGTATGTAGTTAATATATATATATATGAAATTAATGGGAATAAGTAAAATTAATGGGAAAATATAAAATAATTGGTAAGACGCCCCAAAAATAGAAATGTCCAATAAGGCCACATGTCATAACTCTCATGGGATGAACCATACAACTACCAAGCCTAGTAAATTATGGTGAAAAATAAAGGAGTTCAACTAATCAACTCCTAAATGAAAAAATAACTTCTATTCATGTAGGTTATATATCTATATATATATAAATTCATGATATCCACTCATCTTGGAGGACATTCTCCAACTCGTCATACTACATCGAGGAGAATTATAACCCCATTTCACACATATAGGGTAATAACCCCACTACTAAATATTTTAAAAAATAGAATGATATTATATATCTACTAACTTGTGGAGAAATACATGATCTAGATCTACACCAACTAACTATAGGAAGACAGTGAAGGACATCCCCCTAATGGAGTCCATGTATCCATGATCTATATCACTCAAAAGACCTCCATTACCATTCCATTCCACTGAGTTCGTAATCCAGATATACCAACTCAATATAATTCCCATAACACATAATAATATCAAGGTAGAATAATAGAGTCATAATCCTCAAATTCCCACCACCATATATTCCAATTTATAAGGATCTAGACAAGATTTTGGGGGAATAAAGATAGCTATAGAGAGTGTAATAACCCATACATACCATCATTAATGTCCATGATAAAAGTATTGTATCCCATATATAACCATAAAAGGGTAGAGTGAACATCAATTAAATGATGATAAAAAAATTACCAATCCCCACAAATACTATTATTTATTAGAGGGAATTTTTAGTCACTCCACAATCCATGAATTCACAAACTTCCAACTAGAAATGAAGCCTAATTTTCATTATCATCACAACACATGTAATTTAAAAACATGAAGGGGTAAACCATTCTCCGTGCTGAATCATGATAACTCACTATTGGGTTATTATACCCTAGTACTAATTCATCTCTATAATATGATAAATATGACCATTGAACAATCATAGTGAAACTGATTCAAGTGTTATACTTCACAACTAGTTCTTTGACCATCCAAGAAGAATCATTGCCACTACTCATGGATAAATTATCCCACACCTCAAGGATATAGATCCATGAACCATATACTAGAATTGGGTACCTATTTCCTATTAATATTGGGGATTGGGAACTAAATAATGTAGGTAAATCCCTAAATTTCATCTTGATATGAAATCCCATAGAATAATCCCATCTCAATTTACATATCTCAAGACATATGTTTGTTAAGGAGAAGATCTAGAGATAAGTTCCATTGCGAAGGACCTAATATACATATATATCATATATTGTTAAAATGATTCACAGAGAAATGAGTGAGGTTGAAAACGTCATTTTTCTACGAGGGATCTTCTCTAAAGATTCAATGAATGGAAAATTAAAGAATTAGAATTATCCTCCTATTAAACCCATGGAATACATCCTCATTTCACCTCCAGGTAGATGAGAATTAGGTGAAAATATTAATAAGATCTTTGATCACTAATATGATTAATAAAAAATAAAAATGAGAGGAAATAACACACATTTCTTAAAAAAAACATCACCAATCCACAATCATCGTACACTCAACATTGGTAATAAGTCCCCCTATAGGGTATCAATCCATAAAATAAAATTATAGTTTTGTGTTAGAAATTCAATGTTCTGATTAGGTGATATATCATCCTCATATAATATATATATGGATACTAAAATATAAAATCACTTGAGGTGGTACACTTCATTATCAGAACAACACTCTTGTGTACCACATTCTTATGACTAGCATAACATTGTATCCAAAGTCCTTTAACTTGTCAATGTATGGTTAATATCATATAAAAACTCTGAATAATATAAAAAATTGAATAAATTAAGTGGAAATCCACAATATCATGGACATTAAGGAAATGTACCTCGAATAGACATCTAATTTATCTAAATATTAATCTATAGTGAGAATAAAATGCATCTTGTTGATGTATAATTATACATAAAATGTACTATGGAGTGTATGGAATGTATATTCAATCCAAAATCTACATTATTTTCTATAGGTTAACTCAGAGTGTACTATCCATTACACAAAATATTTTAATCTACACAACGTTCAGAGTATTCAGGCCCCAAGACATTTACCTTTGTCGTGGATGTATTCCATAGTCCTAAACATGTCATTTGTTGTTACATTTAATATATCATTATTTGTGATTAAATAATCACAGGGTATGACTGTTTTTAATGACTAATACATTTCATAAATATATATTATATCTTAATAGAAGAATATACATTATATTATAAAAAACATCCACACATACACTATATGTGCCTAGATTTTTTTGGAAACATGCAAACATTTAAAACTGCTTCATAAAATATTGACATCTTCTACCATTTATTATCTCATAACTATCTCTTCATTAGGAATTTAAAATGTAATACATTTATTTAAATCATAAAAAAACCTTATAATGGGTGAGATCAGATGTTAGTAAGGCTAAATAGGGTATATTATAAGGATATAATTATCATAATATGAGCATAAGGGTAAAATAACATGAACAATAAATTAGGAAACTATACCCTTTATATCAAATATCATAATCATTTATAATATAATAATTCTTGTAAATTCACAAAACATAAATAATAAGGAAATCAAAGGACATTATCCATCAGGGCATAATAATTTCATAAGACATTGAATTTGTGGCATATACACAAGAATATAAAATAATTTCATTATTATTAAAGGCTCACATAAAAATACATGATTGCAGATAAATTACTATACTAAACTAGGTATACTCCTTATTCTAGACCTACCTTACTGAGTTGGTTTCACTTCCCATCCTAGACAAGTCTTATTGAACAAGGTTTACTCACCATTCCAGGCATGTCTATCTCACAAGATATAAATATTTACCCAATTCATTGAATAGATATATAATTCCCAGTAATCACATAACTAAAAACATACATATGTGTGTTAGAAAAACATAAATCATTCAACGTATCAGAACCCTTGAAAAGAAATTGATTTCCAAAAACATTCATCATACCACAACACATGTAAAAGTAATGAAATTCATAAATTAAATTCCATCATAAACATCAACCATCAATATAAATAGAAAGGATTTTACCATTGTATAATATCCATAGTAATGAATGGGTAACATAAAATAATGTTTTCATTGATGGAAAGTTACATGGAACAATTATTTGAAATTATTCTTGATAAAAATGTTCATTGTATATTGAAAACATTTTTTTGAATTCTCCTCAATTCAAAATGTTATAATTTTATTTGAAATTGTAAATATAATATTTTAGAGTAATTTTCTATACATTAATGAATAAAGATTTAGGGAAAAACATATGTTTCTATATAAATTATAAGACATTCATTTCTTATTTGTGAGAGAAAATTCATAATGTACCTTTTAAAAAAAATAAGAAAACAATTCCTTAAAAATGTTTAGTAAATAGTAATATATGGGTAAAATGGATTCAAAAATTCATAGTATAAAATTAAAAAAAATTGAAATAATTTTTAAAAAACATGTACATGGATGAGAAATATTCCCCAATGGGGAATTAAATGTAAATAATATCTGATAATGATTAGATTGTGCAATAAACCCCTACATCATGTATTCACTTCCATCACTAACATTCAAACATACAATATAATAAATAATGATTTATTGTAAATTAATTCCATAACCATAATCCGATAATACCATTTATTCTTTATTTATTACAACTAAATCAAATATTTATTATTAATATATTATTTAAATCTTCGTTCAGGGTTATAACTGGTTTGTTTTCAAAGCATATTTTTATTTGTAAGCCTCAGTCCTTATATATTGGTAATTTTTTCATAATTTTAATTTATTTAATAACATTATAAACAATTATATATTAATTATATATTAATTCTTGGAATGTTGAAATAGAGAACTAAATTACACCATTCTTGGAGATGGAAGGTCGTATGAACACATGAACATAGTTTTCATTTTTTGATTTGAGAAATGAAATAAACATAAATTATAATTCATTTTTATAGAATATTTATTATTTTAATATTATCATATATATTCCTTAAATCCATAATAATACCCATCCAAAAAATATGGTGATGAAAAAATAATTGTATATCAATATGGTGGAGTTAAGATGTACATACTGATGATTGATACCTTAAGTTATTGTTTGATGGGAAAGAGGGTGTATTGTAGTTCATTTATGATAATAATATAATTATAGAATATTTATGATATAGATTTTATTATTTTAAGACAAATATCATTGATTTATATTATGTAAGGTAATTTATAAAAAGAAGGTAGTTGCTTAGAATGATTTCCTGTTTTCAAAATGACTCCTTTGGATTTCATAAAAATGGCTCTCGTGTTGATATTTTGAGAAGACCATGAAAACTAAAATGTCAATATGTAAATGGATAAAAGTCATTGGAAGATTATTTTAGATCAAGAATGCTTCAAGTGGTGTGAATAATGGAAATAGGAGGTTCTATTTTATAATTAAGGTAAGGGAAATTTTTTGAATTTAATGAAAGATTATATTAAAATAAATTCATTTTTATCCAAATACAAAATAATGGAAATAGATTTAATGATAAGATAATTTGAGGTGATATGATCATTAAGCCATTGATTTTTAAGATATTTTGGTATTATTTTAAACACTATAATTTTGGTTAAACTTTAGTTAACTAATTTTAAATTAAAATGTGGTAACACAATCTTTTAATATTAGAAGGGTGTTCTTTTTAATTATTTGATGTCAATTGGAATAAACCTGTTTAATTAATTAAATTTTATTCCATATCATTATAAATTTGTATTTTTAAATAATTTCATGATTTTGAAATAATTTAATAAAATATAAATCTCATAGAATTTCATAATTGCCATTTTTGATACAATTAAATATTTTTTCTTTTTAAAATATCAATACAATATGTATAATTAAAACCAAAAATTTAATTATATATATATATAATTTCAAGTTCATCTATAGAATTATTTTATCATTTTATATATATAACATTGTTAAAAATATGATACCATGATGATTATCAATATTTTAACTTTCTAAATATTATTTATAGTCCAGAATAACTTTTATTTAACATCATATTAATAATATTATTCTTATTAAAAATAATAGGATCATATTTTGTCAGTTTCATTGATTTTATTAATATATATGATAATTTCATGAAAAATTTCCATGAAATAAGTAAATTTGTATCAATAGGTGTTTATGTTAGAATTATTGAAATGACCCAAACAATTATAATTGAAGTTTTCCATTGTAATTTAATTAACTATTTTATTATTATGGTTATAGAAAAAATGAACTTGTTTTGTTTTATTATATACAACTTGATTAAAAATACCATTAATAATCATTACAATTCGTAATATTTCCTATATATAGTGGCCAGATTATTATTAAAAATTTAGGTCTTTGAAAAATCCAATTGACACAAACAAAGGATGTGATGGTCTCAACCAAGAGGTGTGTACCCTATAAATCCCATTTATTGAAGATTTGGGGGGAGATATCATCACTAATATTTTCCCATGACTAATACCGAGCTAAGATATAACAAATTAAGCCTAAGTGAAAATTGTTTACGAGATAAGTTCGTGTTCATGAAGAGCAAGACCTTAAACATGTTCGTCGAACGGCCCCGTGAAAGTCTCATCATCACGCACCTTACTCTTAGGGTGTAATCTGGTGTAATAAAGGATTATGTATCAGGACCATAAAAATATGAATATGTATATATTATAGAATAATAATTTTAATTTTAATTTTTTATTGTTACTTTATAAATTCTTTTAATTGTCATTTAATTAAAAAATAATTGTATTTTTGTGAAACATTAAAATTCAATTAATTGATTTATTTTGATAAATTAATGAATTTTTTAAATAATTAGTATTTTAAGAAAATTTTAATATTTATTATTTTTTATTAATTTTAAATGGTCATATAATTTTTATGATGTAAAATTTACTTTATATAAGGGTACAAAAAGAACTATTGCCAAAAAAACACTAAATGTTTCAAAAAATGTTAATTATTATTTTAAAAGATAAAATACACATATTTAGAAATAATTATTAAATAAATATTTTTTTAATTATAACATTAAAATTATCCAATGGTATGTTTTTTATAATTTTCTGAGATAGTTAATTTTTTGGGTAAAGATTAAATACTCTATAAATATATAGTGTGTTTTATGACATCACAATGATCAAAAAGTGATGTTATAAATTATAAAATTGGTATCTTCGGCCAAATATATGTTTTAAACATAAATTAATTTGATTTTAATATTATTTTATTAACATAAATTTTTTTTATGAATCCTCCAAAACATAAAATATATTTTATGATTATAAATTCATTTCATTAAAAGTTTGAATCACCTCCCCAAAAGAATGTTTCATATTTAAATAATTTCAACCCGTAGCCTAATAAAATAATAAAAACTCTCCAATTTTTGAAAAACAATGGGAAGAACCCTGGGATGGTTTTTGTTTTGAAATATTTTCTTTTGTCAAGTCCAAAACCTAAATATTATGGAAATGTCTCTCCTTCCTCTATAAACCAACCCAGGCTCCCACTTAACTGCTAATTAAATCACTATATAATGATCATACTCTTCCATAATCTCAATATAATACTTTAAAGTCTCCCCAAGCTCTCAATAATCCAATTTCAATCTTTTGGTGTCATATAATTAAGGTAAGGGATCATCTCTTTTTATCTTTTATTCAATAATATACTCTATGTTATTCCATTTTATTTTTTTATTTATAATGATGGGGTATGTTTTTTCACCTACCCCATATTTCCATTATGATGTATAAATGATTAAAAGTCGGTTTTCCCTCATTATTACCTCCTATTAATACCTGCTACCATGCTAAAATTTCTTAAGGTTTCTTTCCTTTCTCATCTTTATCCATGTTTCACTATCCTATTATGCCCTTTGATATTCAACTACATATAATGGGGTATGTTTTTTAACCTCACTCATAATTAATTTATTATCTATAAAATGTTTAGATATACCTTTATCCCTCATTAATCCCTCTCAGTTACACCCATTACCAGGACAAGGTTTTTAAGCATCCTTTCTATTCACTTTTTATTCATTATTATTTTTTATCATATGCCTTTATTTTTCTAATTGTAAATTTGTATAAATTTCTTAAATTTTCCTTATTGATGTAAACATAATTTAAAAATGATTAGATTTAATTTATTCCCTCCTCAACCCTGTTTTATGAATGTGTAAGTGATGTCGTTATGCTGCCAAATTTTCACTATGACTTTCCTTCCAAACCATTTTGTAGTGAATGTCATAACCATTTCCTATAAAAGGTGTTCACATTTATCTATATATACCTTTTTATTATGGAATTCCATGTATGTATTCTACACTCCCTTATCATGGAATAAATTAAAATGATGAATGAATTCATGTTTTATGATCTATGTGTAACACTAATGAATGAGAATGAAATGAAATTGATGGGTGCACCCAGAATTATATAGCACCCCCAATGAATTTTATAATGTTTAGTATCATGTTACGTCATGTTGGAAAATTGGGCTACCTGATTCCATTAAGGGAATTTTTACAACATGACGTCTTGATATTATATCATTTACCAATGATTTAGTGTTTTATGTTGTTTTCACATATACCATGTTTTGATTATCATTATATATCATGCCTTATTATTTGTGTTCCTTTATGCCTCCTTGATGTGACCTATCTAAAATATTATTTTAATCATGTTATTATGTGTTTATTCCCTTACGGGGATTTATGTATCATCTATTTCATATTTTTTCCATTGTATATCCTAGGATGTTTTATGTCCAATCATGTTAATATGTTTTCAACAATGATTTTGTAATCCATGTTTAAGGTTATAATCTAATATACCCAATTCCTAAAGAAGGTATATTTATCAATCATTTGGGTTATATTAAGTGTAATTTTATGGAATTAAATAATTAATTAGTTTACAATAAATTGAATTGTCGTTAATAATAACTTTATCCAATAAGAAATATTATGAAAATTTATGGCCTTGTCACTTATTTTTAATCTATATTTAATCATTTTACCCTTTACCGAGGCAATAAATTTTACCACTTTTAGTATTCATGTTGACCAAAATGGGGATAAATTATAAAAACTGAACCCCAAGATTAAAAATATTTAATTAATTTTTTTTAATTATATACCTATAAATGGTATAAATAATTTTTAATGTAGGCCGAGAAAATGTAACAAAAACCGGATTTTCAGAAAAATAAATTTTCTTAAACAAAAATAGATATGTTATTATCCTAAGCATAGAAAAATATGTTATTTTGATAAAAACATTTGATCGTGTATATAATATATAAATTTAATTTCAATATTTAAACAATATTAATTTAATACATTTATATAAAATTAATTACCCATATAAAATAATTTTTCAGAGAAAAAAATACTTTGGATTTAAAATAATTTTTTTCCCGAATTATAATCATTTGATAACTAACAAATTAATTTTATCAATGAATAGACCATATATATGCATAATTTAGTAATTAATATTAATTATCTATATTATTATTTGTCGGTGATAAAAGTCATGTTTAATAGTATCTTTTGGTTTGTTGAAAACCTATTGTTTCATTCAAAAGAAGCTATCAAAAAAAAATTAATTAAAGGGAAATATTTCATATAAAATTCAATGTATTACATTATAAAAAAAATAAAATGAATTTATCAATCCTAATTCATCACATGGATAAGAAATATGAGGTTACCTATACCCCATCACATCCTCAGGTTCCTATGTAACCTTCTCGGGTTTTTGGTTTCACCAGAAGACATTAACAAAATGAGTGGTCTTATTTTTTGGAACATTATATCTATAATCCAGAATCTATACCGATTATTCCTCATATGAGAGATCTTTCTCCAACAGTATGATCTTGGATTTTGGTTCATGTAAATGATCTGGTATGCAATTCCTTAGTAGATATACATGGAACACATCATGAACATGAGAGATAGATTCTATGGAAGTGTCAATCGATAAGCTACCACCCCTGCATGATCAAGAATATGAAGAAGGACCGATAAATCAATGTCTTAGATTTACCTTATTTAGAAATTTCATAACTCTCTATAGGGATATATTTGTACAAATACCTTTTGACCCACTTCAAACGCCTGATCATTCTGATTATTGTCATCATATCTTTTTAGTCGACTATGAGTTTATCTAATGTGCTGTTGAATGGATATAACCCCCTCTACCATTTCCTTGATTGGATTAGGTCCTAATATATTTCATTCCCCAACATTATTTTATCATGTTGGATCTCTGAACTTTTTACCATGTTGGTCTTCATAAGGATCCATATGAATGTTGGAATAATAACTATTAGTGTATGAAAATTATATCAATTGATGTGTTTGATCCTTACATCATTTGAAATACAAACAATAATATCTCAACATGTCTTCTATAGTTAGAGTGGTTCTATTAGTCTAGATATCTATCTAGGGATAATAATCATAACTAAAACTCAACTATGTATCTATAGTATATAGAAGACTTCACCAAAATGGTGAGATAATCCTTGTATCCTGATCAGATACAATGGAAAGTGGTACGTCATGAAATTTAACCAATTCCATAATAAACATTCTTACAATATGATCAAAAGGGAAATATTATTTGATATTAATAAAAGGTTTTGATTTCAGAATGGTATTGACTTTAACCCATATTGCATTATTCCCATTATATTTTCAAAGGAGTCTAATGGAAAAAATCCATATTGATGTTATCCTGTTTAAATTACGGTATGGCTAATGGGTTGTATCACCCCCTTAGACTACTATCTGTCAAACTTAACTATGTGACATTTCAAGAACCAAGAAAAATACTACATAATATCTATATTTCTTCAATCCCACCATAAACACTCTTTCTGGTCTCTATATATCTTTTTACATCCATGATGAATAGGGAATAATGAACTATGAGCCTTATCAAGGACTCCTTTAAATATGGTGTTAGAGGGACAAAAACATAGTTCTTAAACCTTATTATTATATCATAATCATTGTTTAGATCCGGAAAATTTCTCTCCTACTTTTTCATATTTACATTATCCTTCTACACATCCTCAATCATCAGTTGTATATATGGTTGAATATTCTATTTGAGAATGAAAATAAATCTCATTTTCCCTCATTATTCAAAAATATATTGATTTAAAATATATTAATATTGGGGTTGTTTATGATCTTCAACATTGATAGGCTTACATGTTTCTTTCAAATCAAATAATCTTCCTCATTGTTCTCTTTCACAACATGGTAACATATTGATTATTCATAATCATTAATCAACTCAAAAAATCTTCTTTAGTTCTATTCTTGTTATAATATGTGAATATATACTTTATGATTTTGTGGTCAGTATATTGTTTATTCATAATTTTTGTTTGAATATATAATAATATACTTTATAATAAATACCTCAAAATAATCATGACATTCTCTAAAGACACTATTCATTAAATCCATGATGATTGAGGGTGAATTAGTAATACCAAAAGGCATCAATATAAATTAATAATATCCATACCTTATTCAGAATGCCTTCTTGGGTATCTCTTTATTCTTGTCCCTCAATTGATGAGATTCAGAATGAAGTTCAATTTTTAAAATAAATGATATCCTCCAAGTTAATAAAATGAGTCATCAATACATGGAAGATGATCCTTGATATTGAAAGTAATATTAAAATGTTCTCATTAATCAAAAAAAAGTCACCTTAATTTTTCCTTTTCATAATAAACAAAAAAGATGCACCCAAAGGTGATGCACAAGGGAATAGGACTCCATTATTTGTATTCTCATGGAGTTTATTCATCAATTCCAACAACTCAATTGGGAAATTCTATAAGGATTAATGAGAAATTAAAATCACTATGAATGTGTTATTTTGAAATCTAAACATCACATTTTGGTGGAAGACTTGCATATTAATTTGGAATGACATAAAAAATAACTCATATAAAATAGATTTTCCTTAATTTACAGTTTATCCCTAACCATATATGATAGATAAAACTCATTTATTTTTATTAATACAAACAATATCGAGGGAAGTTTCGTTTGATTTTCATCATCATCCTTTTCTTGATAGATGATCATAGGTTCATTCAGAATATAAAACATGAATTCCATACCTCAGTAGTTGATATGCCCTCTATATAAAGAAAACCATTCCCTAAAATAATTCACATCAAATTTAACTAAAGGAAGAATCACATTATTTTCAGGAATCACATTTCCTGAATCATAAATCCGACAAAAACTATAATCATGAGATGCGATTGTTGTTCCCTTATGATTTTTTTCAACTATGTCAATAAATAATTTTTTGGGGTATGCTGATACCATTAAAAAATTCTTTAGAAATAAAATACAAGGTTGATCCACAATCAAAGAATAATTTTTTTGTTATAGATTGTATGTTTAGTGTACCTTTTTCCATTTCATTCTCTTACTCCACATTTCCAATAATGATCGCATGAGATTTCCAATTTTCTTTGACCGTAGGAGGTTTCTGACATCGATCTGTGTAGTTAACCATCATATTTGGGTGTTGGTCAACATAATTCCCATTTTCCTTATACATTATTATTTTTTATGTGGGTTGTGCATTTTTTGTAGCCTTACCTAAAATGACATTATTTTTAACTTCTTCCAATCACTTTGAAAAGACATTTCCCAAAAGACCTTGTATCACAAAATTAAAACATTTACCAGTCCCTATAATACAATTTACTCCATGTTTATGTCTACTATTTGAACATTCAGAATGATCATATTCTTTTCTTCGTGGTTTTTATATTTTCCCTTGAATTTCATATTTCTTATCTTATCGAACTTATGGTATTGATATATAACCCCAAAAACCATTTCTATTGTGATGGAATATCAAATTATTTCGTTATTTCTACTAAATTATATTATAGAAAACTCCATTTATGAAATTTTTTTAATCCACTGAGGAATAAATCAACCTTACCTTAAGGGTGTGTGATAATGTAAGGAGAAAACCTTGAAAGTATTTTAAATTTTTTTATAGGATTTAATAAATTCCACATCCCTTTTCTTTAACTAAAGGAGTACTATGAATATGAAAAATATACATATTGGAAAACATTTTCTCAATATCATCTCATTTAATTGATTAAATTTTATCCAATTTACAATTATTTATGAAAACATTCCATCATTGATCCTCTTCACCTTCTATATGATAGACAAATAAAATGAATTTCTCATGTTCTAAACATTGGATATTAGAAAATATATTTCCAATGATACTAATACATTACATATCAACTATTGGATCAGAATACCCACTAAAATAATGTGGATTCATCCACATGAAGGATCAACAAAATGTCGGTCTCTCCACTTTTCATTCAGATGTCCAACATGATTCAAATATTTATAATGTTTTTCTAGCATTCCACCATTATTTTTTGGTCCTACTCAAATAATATTTTGTCTATTAGGAGGAAAATCATTTCATTTCCCATTACATTCAATATTAACAAAGTTCCTTCATGTTCCACCAATTTAGTAAAACCAAAAAATATATTGTGAGAAATACAAATCATACTGTAAAAACCACATAACCAAGGGAAATTTAATTTAAAATTATAATCTATGACGCCTCATGATTAATCATATGTAATTCATGGTAATTACTAAAACTATAGGATTTTGACATATACATAGAAATATGCTTAGGGCTCATTCTTTGGTTTTTTCATCCATGGTTGTAAATGATATATAAACCTTTCTATGATATAAACTATAGTGGACCATCATTTTTATACAAATATATTACATCATTTTATATGAATATTTATTACATAGAAACAAATCCACACTAGAAACATGTAGGCCTACTTTAATGTGATACATGAACACAAAAAAACAGGTACATAAAATATCTACATAACCTCCCTCTTATTTCCTTATAATTAGCTCCTTTTTAGAAATGTCTTACTTAATACCATTCCACTTATTCAATGGAATAGAAACATAAGAATATGGGATCTCAGAAACCAAGAAAGTGTAACTGAGGGATATAACAATGAATTTATAATAATAGTATGAGGATAAGGGTATAAGAACATCAAAAAAACATTTTTAAATAATATCCTACATTTTAATGATAAAAATCATAAATTACGGATGAAATATTTGCAGTTCATAAAATATAAATCATAAGGAAATCAATGAAAATGATCCATGAGAGCATAATATTGGAATAACAGATTGAATATGTGTAATACACATAATAATATAAAATAATTTCCATATTAGTCAAGGATCGCTTCCAAGACCATCATAGTATATAAAGACCTATAATGAACCAGGTTCACTCCCCATTCCAACCCTATCATACTAAAGTAGGCTCACTTCCGATTCTAGCCATGTCTTACAGAATAAGGTATACTCTTAGTTCCATTCCTATCTATCTCTTGTGATATAAATATTTACAAAATTTAATGGAGGGTCATATAGGTCCCACAAATCACATCATGAATTACATAAATATTTTTTCTATAAGAAAATCAACCATTCCATATATCAGAACCCATGAAATTAAATGGTTTTTTTTTAAATTTAATCATTGCATAACCCATGGAAATTTAACAACATATCCAATGATAATTACATAATAAACATAACCCATATAGAGAGAGAATAAAGAAAATATTCTTGGATCATATCCACATTAAATAATATATGACTTCAAATAATGTTGTCTTATATAGAATGTTATTTTGAAAGATATCTTGAAGTAATAATTGGGGAAAATAGTTTTTCCATTTTGAAAACATTTTTATCATCCAAAAAATTAAAATGAAAAATATTTTATTTGAAGAGAATCTTGTAATACTACATATGAAGCATAAAATAATTATTAATTCATGACATCGGGTAAAAAAATCATTCCATATATGTTAAAAAACATTCCTTCCAGATTTGTTTTAGAAAAGTCCAAAAGTACCTTTTTTTGAAAAAGATAAAAATATTCCTTTCAAACAGTTTATTTAAAAGTCCAACAAGGGTAAAAATGTTTTTAGAAAATATTTGGATAAAATAAAAACACTTTTAAAAACATTATTTGGTAAACATGTACATTGTGGAAAAATATTACTTATTGGAGAATTAAATGAAAATAATCCTTAATAATGATTTGATTGGGAAATGAACCCATACCTCAAGCCTTCCCTTTACTTGCTCACATTAAAATAACCTCTGTAATAAATAATGATTTATTATAAATTTATTACATGACATAATTTAATTTATTCCATGCATTATTTATTTATAAAAACTTATCACCCATTTATTAATAAATAGTTATTAAAATCACTCTTCAGGGTGATAACTTCTTCATTTTCGAAGCATGTTTTGGTTCAGCATTCTTAAAATTATACTTTGATACTAGTATTATCTTTTAAAGATTTTAAATTAAGGTATAAAAAACAAATTATAAAAATTATATACATTTTTTAGTCTTTTATATAATGTATAAGTATAAAAATAAATTAAATTGTTCATAGACATTGTAAGTCATACATACGCATGAATACTATTTTAATTTATCTATTAATGGAATTGAATGAAAGGTAAAAATTAAATTATATTTCCAGAATCATTATTATATCATGTATATTATATATTTTTTTTTAAAACAATCATAATACCAATTTGTAACATATGTTAATGGAGAATGAATTCTACCACGATGTGGAGATGGTAAACCATATACACACATGTGTGACACTTTGACTTCTTATTTGATAATAAATATGGTGTATACTTATGATTTCATCATTATAAAAAATTTAATATTATTTATGATACTGAATTTATTAATTTGTGACTAAAAGATATTTATATGATGTAAATAAATGTAGAAAAAAAATTGACTAGTCAGATAAATTATCTATTATTCAAAATTACTCCTCTATATCTCCTCTAAAGGGCTCTAGGGATTGTTTTTTTGAGGAAACAATCAACCTATAAAATGTGTGTAGAAAAGTGTAGAAGAAATTTTTTTGAGTGTGGTTTATATATAAGGCCTTATGTTGTGTAATAAAAATAGGTAGTTGGTTCTCTTTTATAATTTAGATGATGGGAACTTTTGGAAACTCCGAAAATATAATATTATAAAAATTTATTTTTTTATCCAAATAATACAAAATATTAATATATTAGATGATAATAGAAATACTTTTGTAATATAATAAACCAATATATTATATAAATTTTGTTTTATTACTTTAAACCACATCATTATCATTAACCCTTTGTTAACCTATTTTAATTTTGACCATAGTAATAATATTTTTTAATATGAAATGGTTGTAGTTATTACTTATCTGGTGTAAAAAGAACAATAAATGTTTAATTAATAAAATTTTTGGCCATAAAATAAAAATTTTGTATTTATTAAATACTTTTAATATTTTAAAATAATTTACTAAAATATTAGTATTATAAAACATCATTTTTGTTATTTTTGGTATTATTCTCTATTTTTTTTATAAATATCACAATATCCTATGAAATTAGAAAAAAATATTTTATTATATCAATAAAAAGTGAAGTTAATTTATATAATTATTTTAAAATCATAAATATCACAAATTATTTTACAAATTAAAATTAAAATATCATTAATATGCTTTTTTCAATTAATCAGATAATTACTGCATCAGTGTTGTGTAAGCATTTTGATTTTGAAAAATTATAAATATATTACCACGATGAATATAGATCTTTTATATTTAAAAATTATTATTAATGTCTATAGTATCTTCTCTTTATCCCCATAATAAAAAAATATAATTATTAAAAATAAGAGATTAGATTTTTGTAACTTTCATTGATCATAATAATATGTATGCCATTTTCAGGGATGAGTGTCCTATAAATAACAAAATTTAGAACCTTATGTGTTGAAGGTATAAAAATATTCATAAAAAAGAAAATATTATGAAAATGAATGGCCATATCGCATATATTTATTCCATTTTAATAAGTTTTACCCTTTACCATGGTAATAAATTTTTCCATAGTTACTATTCACATTGGTAAAAAATAAAAGGCGATTTATTAATGAATTTTAACATCCTTATTATAATTAAGTAATTAATTTTATATCATTAAATAACTATAAATGGAAGAAATAAATTTGAAATTATGTTTCCAAAATGTGACATAGAACTTTTAAAACCCTAAGAGTTCATAGTACATTATTTCTTCAAAGTAATTCAATAACTTGCACTACACGCAACACCGGGTTCGAGAGCACCACAAGATTACAAAACTAGTCATTAAAAAGTGGTTATGAATTGTATTAACTGAATATTTCTCTATATATAATCCTTATAATTTTAGAATCCATATTATGAGTTTCTTATACATAATGTAAGAACAAATTCATTTTCCTCAGATAAAAGAAGTATTTATTTCGAAAAAAATGCACTTTTACCGACTTTTAATGATGAACCCTTTTTAAATACAATATTTGAAACATTTATATATACTATTTGAAAAAATAAACTTCTTCTTTAGAATAAGTACATAATAGTTTAGTTTCATTAAATGTTTGGTGCTTTTCTGATAACTTTTATATTTGGGCGAATAGTGAAAAATAGTATATTTTAACTGAAATGAACTTTTATAATAAAAAACAATTATAGTGTTAAATTATAAATTTTAATGATTTTGAAGTATAAATAGATTATATTATTTACCATTTAATACAATTATGGTTATTTAAAGTAATTACACTTTGATATTGGATATAAACAAGTGTCGATCTTTTGATAGATATTGTTTCTTAAAAATACGCCTTTTGGTTTTGATAACGGAAATTAATATTAAATTAATAAATGAAACTTATATGTTTTTAATTTGGAAAAATATACTTCATTTTTTAATTTTTAATATCAAAACTATCTTAGGGTGGAGTTTTGGTATTTTTATGAAAACATTTATTTTTTGATGAATAGTGAAAAATACAAATTTTTTATTAAAAAGAAAATTTTTAATAAAAATAATTTATAGTGCTAGATTATACTATTTAGTGGTTTTAAATTATAATTAGATTATATTTTTACCATTTAATAAAATGTTAGTCATTGGACGTAATTTCACATTTAAACTGGACATAAGAAAGTGTCAATCTTTTGATAGTTATTACTTCTTAAAAACACGTTTTTTGTTTTGACAATGACAATTATTTTAAATTGATTTCTATTAGTTATGTGTTTTCAATATAGAAAAATAGACTCTATATTTAGAATCATAAGGTCCAAATTTTGTAATATGTAACTTTTATTTTTAGTCATTTTGAATAATTACTTCGGTAAATATTTTATTTACCGTGTTTAAAAGGTAAATCTGGTAAATAAGGGTAAAATTAATATTATAATAATATTAAATTTTACTAACACATGTAATTACCCTATTTGATGATACATGTACGACCATGTTCATCGTTTTGTTGATTTTGGGACCCCATGGAGCCACTTGTATGTGATAATGACACGTTATATTAATTAAGTTCAAGTAATTAAAAAAATTACACAAGCATATATCTTTCAGTAAAATAATTTTTAAATATGATTAAATATGTTATCACTTCGACCATAAATATTCATTAGAAAGATTAAAGTATTTCCTATATAATTTAATTTTTTTTATAATTTTTAGACATTGAATAATTGAAATTATTTATTCCACAGTGATGATGCAATATTTTCCCTTTTAATGAAAGAATCAAAGAAATGGTATTATAAATGTTAAAATAAATATAATTTAAAGGTTTTGACGTCATAAACTAATTTTCTAGGTTTCTATGACATGTTATTATTGATTGAATAAATTTATTTCGAATTGATAATGTTTTTATTACTTTAGAAAAAATAAATTATTATATAGTGTCAAAGTTGACATAAAAGAGTGTTTAAAATAAATATTATATCATTAATTGATATAATATTCATAAAACTGTACGGTTTGGAAAAAGGACTTATATTATGATAGTTATATCATTAATTAACCACATGGGGTTCTTTTGGCAGTTTATAGTAAGTTTTTTAACCAAATAATATAAAAATACAAAGAGACAAGGTAAATGTCAAAGTAATTAACTAAGAGTTAAATCTAAAAGATAGGGTTAATATAGTGACCTAAACTAGTCTAAAACCTATTGGTTGAAAGGATATAGACTCATCCCCACCATATCCATTAAATAATTAACTTTGGACCCATTATAAACTGAAGAAAAATTTATTATAAAATAATACTTTAATTTTTTTCTAAGGTGTCCCTCAACCCTTTTATAAAAGGGAACTCCCCCTTCTCTCCAATTCACACCTTCAAATCCTTTTGGCTCGGCCATCCTATGCCCAAATACTCTATAAAATTACCTCCCTTCATCCTAGTGTACTTCCTTTAGTCATAATTCAAACCTAAGGATCCCATTTTATCAAATCAAAAAGAAGAATCCAAAGAAGAGGTAAATATTTTAGCACCCCTTTCAAGTTCCTTTCTTCTTTAACATCCACTTTCATTGTTGTTTTCATTATAAAATAATAACTCTAGTATCTTCTATATACTGTGATTTTATTAAAAATATCGTACAACCATATTCATTATTCTATCCTTCCTTTTAGTTACATGTCACCATACGTGCGTATGTACGGCTTACCGTCTCCACATCGTGGTGTAATTGTTATTCAATACATTATTATTTGGATGGCTATAATAATGATGCGCCATTGATATAAATAATAAATATAACATAATAAGGATTTTTTATATATGATATAATATCCAATTATATATTATTTTAATATCAAAATAAGGATACTGTCGCTCGTGCGTACGTACGGATTATCGCCTCCACGAACGCGATTAGATTCATTCCTCATCGTATCCATTCATCAATAATTTTCATTAGATGATAAAAAATAATATTTAAAAACTTGATATCATTTTTGATATGAATAATATACATCCAATCCATAACAAATATGACTCACATAATAATGAATATAAAGGAAAACGAATCTGTTAACACCCAAAACAACGATAATACAATGATATTGTTAACAAAGAAATGTTAAAAGATCTTATATGATATCATATTAATTTATATGATTCTTGTATAATTTAATAACAATTATTTAACCATTATATATTAGGTTAACCTACCCTCCACAAAGGAAAAGTAAAAGTAAGGGTTAATTTCACAATCTTAATTACCCGAGATTGTTTTTACGTAAGTATCTATTAGGACCTCTTTATCATCCTCATCCATGATTCTTAAAAATGGATTTCAAAACATTCTTACTATTTTATAGAATATGGGTTAAAGTCATTTAAACCCTTTTTTGACTTTTTATATTATTTTTATAAATGAATATTTCTGTCGTTTTCCAAACAAGGTCCTTTTTAACCATTTCGACAGAATTAAGGTAAGAATGTCTTTTTTAACTTATACGGAGGGTGCGGATATTTTCCACCATTATAAAATCACAGAATCTTACCTTACAATATTATAATAATATTTTCAAATTAAATGTGTTCTTTTCTAGTTATGTGACTTTTAAATGATTTCAAAAGAAGAGAAATTTCTCTCAAATAATTTTGATTTCATCTATGTCAACATCCTTTGATGGATTTTAAGTTTATTTGATGTTGATTTATTATGATACAAAAATCCCATATTGTATTGAAGGTTTTGTGATATGTTTGACTGTGGATGTGTTATTTTTATACCATTCATGGTTTATGGAGAAAATATTGACATTTTTTATATTGGTTTTAATATGAATGTTTATGTTATGTTTAAACCTGTTCATTTGAGGAATGCATTGGACTTAGTAAGTGACGGGTGGAGCCCGCTATATCTCCTCAATGAATCGGTAGGTATTATGAGACAAAATAGTGTCTTGGCACAAGGCCTTGACAAAATCTTATTTGTAGTCTTGGCACAAGTCCTTGACTATGTGGTTATAATAGTCTAGCATTATGTATCCCTTCATTATGAAAGTTGTTATTGATATTGCATGTGATTATTCAACTAGTAAAATCTCCATGTGAGTAATTAAATGGAATTATTTCATTTTATTTTTGACATATTATGCTGAATTTCAAGTTTAAGATGCTTTTCTTTTAGTTATAAATGGGCTTAAATTTTAATGCTTATTTATGAAAGTTTCTACTATATTGTTATCCTTACTAAGCATCTGAGCTCACCCATTTCTACGTTTTATTTTTTCCAAGATGAGAAGAAGTATTTTATGAATAACCTGTAGGGATAGTCTAAGGGGATATGAGTGTGGAATATGGAGACTATGTTGTTTTAGTTTTTTCCTTTATCATTTAATGTAAAACTTATGAATGTATCTAGTGTTTCCAAGGATAATAAACGAATCATTCTTTTGAGACTTGATCTTTTGTGATCATGCCAATGTCATGTAATAATGCATCGATTCTGTGTAACTGAGGTCGGGGTGTTACAATTGGTATCAAAGAATGTTTAGTATAAACCTTGGAAGCTAGATTTAGATAAAATCTGATTAGAGCACATTACCCTAATATATACTTTGAGGATTAGTATAGAAGAACTTCCTAGAATTTTGGTACTGTAAAGATTTTGTGAGTTTTCCAAGCAATACATCCCAGTATGGATTCGAGTAGGTAGAGGCGGCTTTGGCATAGATGTACCTTGGGGTAAAACATGAATACACTGCCTTGAGCTTGACTCGAATGGGAACTAGTGCACGACAATGAGCCTTGCTGCACTCTTGGTTACGACACTCCTGGGGGATACGCTTAGGATAATTCTCATTTTCTTTAAAAACCATTATAAAGAGTTTATGACTATATACATACTCAAAGAAAACATTTTTATGATTATTGATTATATCCATAAACTGTTCACTCTACGTTAGGTATTTTACAAGTTTGGAATTTTTAATTGCAATTCATAAACTAACCTAGTGTATTCCATTGTATAGAAATGGCACCCAGTAGAAGGAATGTGAACTCCAACAATACGTATAATCCAAAGAGTAAGAAGTATCATATCTTTCACGATATTAAGAAAACATTTAGAAGGGAAATTTTCGACCATGTATTCTCAACATATGAAGAAATGGTATCACGTCATTAAAAGATATGTAAATAATTCTATAAGTCCTATGTCTTTGAAGGGAAGCAAGAGAAGAAAAGGATCGAAGGGAGAAAGATGGATATAAAGGATGAGGGAAAAGAAGAATTTTCCCATATGTGATAACTGTGGGAAGAAACACCCTGGAACTTTCTTGAAGGGAATGAGAGTTTGTTATAAGTGTGGTGAAAATGAACACCATGTACGTGATTGCAAGTGTAAGAAAAAGGATTCAAATGTACAACGCTTCATCTGAAAGGAGTTGTGACACTACACGAACCAATGTCCAAATCATCAGAGTATTCCCCAAATAATGCTATTGGATAGTAATAATGTTATGATACTACCCCAGATGATGAGAAATTATTAGAGTTCTTATGTTGTTATTAGAGAATTATGTCATTTGAGTGTTGTATCAACAATGTATTGGTTATAATAATTATGCAGTATAAAAGGATTGTACCGCAATAATATTTCATTAAGGACATGAGATTTGGTGTAACCAAGAAATGTGACTCAATAGCAGGTTAAATTTTTGGAAAATATATGGTAAAGAGAAAGATAAACCATAATATGGTTCTGATTCTATGGTAGTGATTTTGAAATAATACATGTTTCATTTGGATAAATTATATTGGATATTTTGACTACCTTGAAACTGATTAATGATTTATATATTCCATCATCATTTGAGTTTAAAACATTTTTGGATAGAAGGAGTATATCTATTATTCTATAATGAATAAGGGAGCATGAAAGTAATGAATTAGGTTTTATGGTAATTCAGGATGTTGTGGTGTTTTAAAAGAATACATGATGAAGGTTTTCACATGTTATTATGTGGAAAAAGGATCTTCATTGGGTTTAACTTCCCTATAAATTTTGGACTGTGGGTTTGGACAGAAATATTTTGGATAAGTCTATTTTGAGATTATTTTTTGATTTACATAAAAAGGACTACCCAGAGGTCAGGTGGCAACCCGTCGTGTCTGGTAAGGCTGTGAGACTTGAACCTGCATCCGAAGGGCGACAAGGGTGTATCACCTACCACTGACCCATGTGATGTCTTGGATTGAATAATATAGTTTTTAAAGGGTCTGGTAGATGAATTATTATTTTTTTAGAACCCTATACGAATCGGATAAATAGAATATATTTTTTAGTTATATTATCTTTTAAAATGAAAGATGAGTTTGAGGTAAAAAATAGTTAATGGATAGAACTCTACATGTGAAATATATATTTTTATTCTCTTATTATATGAAGAAATTAATTATATACTTTAGGTAAGGGATCTTAAAACTAAAAACGTGTTATCCTAATACATTGTGTTTTGTGAAACCAATGATATTTTAAATCATCATAGATTCATGGCCTTGAGGCCCACAATTATACAATTGTTTGTGACTAATAACCTAAATCACTCTGTATAAATATTTAAGTTTTCCCTCCAATTATGTGTCTCTAATTTCAACCAATGTTCTCCTAATCGAGATCATAATTGGGTGGTTGCTTTTTCATTCCCCTTTTTCTCTTATTAAGAAAAAATATTATTAACCCAATTTCCGATGTGGGTTTTCCCACAAAGGTATTTTCTATTTTCAACATTTCATTTTTGAAGAAAAATTTGAAATTGCGAGGATTCAATTTATTGAAGTAGGGAAGAATGTAACACTCCAAGATTTCATAGTACGTTATTTTTTTAATGTAATTCAACAACTTGCACTACACGCAATACATGGTTCGAGCGCACCACAAGATTACCAAACTAGCCATTTAAAAGCGGTTATGAATAGTATTAACTGAATATTGAACTATATATAATCTTTACAATTTTAGAATAGATATTAGGAGTTTCTTAGACATAATGTAAGAACAAATTAATTTTTTTTTTAAAAAAAGTATTTCTTTCAAAAAATGCACTTTTACCGCCTTTTAATGATGAACCCTTTTTAAATCAAATATTTTAAACTTTTATATATTCTATTTGAAAAAATAAACTTCTTCTTTAGAATCGGGATATAAGAGTTTAGTTTCAATAATTTTTTTGTGCTTTTCTGATAACATTTATATTTGGATAAATAGTGAAAAATACTATATTTTAACATAAAAGAACTTTTTTAATCAATATAAGTTATAGTGTTACATTATACATTTTCATGGTTTGGAATTATAAATAGATTATATTTTTACAATTTAATCCAATTCTTTTCATTGTAAGTAATTTCACTTTGAGAATGGACACAAACAAGTGTCAATCTTCGGATAGATATTGTTTCTTAAAAATACGCCTTTTGATTTTGATAACGGGAATTAATTTCAAATTAATAAATGAAACTTCTATGTTTTTAATATGTTAAAATAGACTTCATTTCTGAATTCTGAATATCAAAATTATCTTAGGGTGAATTTTTGGTATTTTTATGAAAACATTCAGTTTTGGATGAATAGTGAAAAATACTAAATATTAATTAAAAACAACTTTTTTAATCAAAATATTTATAGTGCTAAATTATAATATTGAGTTGTTTTAAAGTATAATTAGATTATACATTTACCATTTAATACAATTTTAGTCATTGGACATAATTTCACATTTATACTGGACATAAGAAAGTGTCAATCTTTTGATAGTTATTACTTCTTAAAAACACGCTTTTTGTTTTGACAATGGGATTTAATTTTAAATTAATTTATATCACCTCTGTGTTTTGAATATAGAAAACTGTATTCCATATTTAGAATCAGGAGGTTCAAAATTTTTAAATAGGTAACTTTTATTTTTAGACATTTTGAATAATTACTTCGGTAAATATTTTATTTACAATGGTTAAAGGGTAAATCTAGTAAATAAGGGTAAAAAATAATATTATAATAATTTTAAATTACCCTAAAACATATCTTAACCCTATTGGATTATACATGTGAGACCATGGGCATAGTTGGGTAGATTTTGGGACCTCATGGAGCCACTTGTAAGTGATAATGACACATTATATTAATTAAGTTAAAGTAAATACAAAAATGACATAAGCATATATCTTTCAGTAAAACAATATTTACATATGGTTATATATATTATCTATTCGACCATAAATATTTTATAGAAAGATAAAGTGATTTTATACATAATGGTCATTTATTTATAATTTTCGGACATTAAATAATTAAATTTATTTATGCCACAATGATGATGCAATATTTCCCTTATTAATGAATGAATCAAATAAATGGTATTATAAATGTTAAAATAAATATAATTTAAAGGTTATGATGTAATAAACTAATTTTATTGTTTTCTATTACATGTTCTTATTTATTAAATAAATTTATCTAGAATTAATAATGTTGTTATGACTTTAGAAAAAATAAATTATTAAATAGTGTCAAAATTGACATAAAAGTGTTTTTAAAATAAATATTATATTCATAATTGATATAATATTCATAAAAATATAAGGATATTCCAAATGGCTTATATGATGATAGATATATCATTAATTTACCACTTGGGGTTCTCTTGGCAGTTTATAGTATGTTTTTTAACAAAATAATATAAAATTACAAAGAGACATGGTAAATGTCAAACTAATTAACTAAGAGTTAAATCTTAAAGATAAGGTTAATATAGTAACCCAAACCTGTCTAAAACCTATTTTTTGAAAGTATTTAAACCCAAACCTAACATAGACATTAAATAATCAACATTGGAGTCACTATAAACCGAATATTAATATATTATAAAATAATACATTATGTTTTTTCTAAGGTTCCCCTCACCCCTCTTATAAAAGGGCACTCCCCGTTCTCTCCAATTCACACCATAAAATCCTTTTGTCTTGGCCAAACTCTTCCCAAATACCCTATAAACTGTCCTCCCTTAATCCTTGAGGCCTTAATTTAGTCATAAATCCATCTTAAGTATCCCTTTTGATCAAATCAAAAGGAATAACCGAAAGAAGAGGTAAATATTTCTCACCCCTTTCAAGTTCCTTTCTTTTTTCACTTCCTCTTTCTTTGTTTGTTTCATTTTAAAATAATAACACCAGTATCTTCTATATACTGTGATGTTATTATATATATTTTACAACCATATTCTTTATTCTATCCATCCTTTGAATGACATGTCACCATACGTGCGTACGTATGGCTTACCGTCTCTAGTCGTGGTGTAATTGTTATTCAATACATTATTATTTGGATGAGTATAATAATGATGTGAAATTGATATAAAAAATAAATATAACATGATAATGATTCTGTATATATGATATAAAATCCAATTATATATTATTTTAATATCAAAATAATAATATTGTCGCTCGTGTGTACGTACGAATTATCGTCTCCATGAACACGATGAGATTCATTCCCCATCATATCCATTCAAGACTAATTTTAATTATATGATTAAAAAGATCATTTAAAGACTTTATATCATTGAATATATTAATAAGATAAATCCCATCCATGAAAATATGTCTCACATAACAAAGAATATATAGGATAATGAATCTGATAACACCCGAAACAACGATAATTCTAAGATATTATTAACAAATAAATGTTAAAAGCTCATATATGATATCATATTAATGTATATGATTCTTGTATAATTTAATAAAAATTATTTCACCATTATAAAGGATGTTAACCTACCCTCGTACAAGGAAAAGTACAAGGTAAGGGTTAATTTCACAATCTCTTAATTACCCGAGATTGTTTTTACGTAAGTATCTACTGGGACCTCTTTATCATCCACATCCATGTTTCATAAAAATGTATTTCAAAACATTCCTAATATTTTATACTCTATGGGTTAAAGTAATTTATACCCTTTATTGACTTTTTATAATATTTTTATAAAGGAATCTTTTGATCGTTTTCCAAACAAGGTCTTTTTTAACCTTTTCGACAGAATTAAGGTAAAAATTCCTTTTTTAACTTATATAGTGGGTGCAGCTATTTTCCGCCATTATAAAATTGTTGAGGCTTCCCTTACAGGCCTATAAGAATATTTTCAAAGTAAATGTTTTCTTTTATAGTTAAGTTAAATTTAAATGTTTTCAAAAAAGAGATATTTCCCTCAAATAGTTTTGATTTCATCTATGTCAACATCCTTTGATGGATTTTAAGCTTATTTGAAGTTGATTTATTATGATAAAAAACTTACATATTATATTGAAGGTTTTGTGATATTTTTTACTGTGGATGTTTTATTTTTATACCATTCATGGTTTATGAGGAATGTATTGAAATTTTGTGTGCTAGTTTTAATACGAATGTTTATGTTATGTTTAAACCTATTCATATGAGGAATGAATTGGACTTAGTAAGTGACGGGTGGAGCCCGCTATAGCTCCTTGATGCATCAGTATTTCTCTTGAGACAAACTAGTATCTTGGCACAAGTCTTTGACAAAATCTTATTTGTAGTCTTGGCATAAGGCCTTGACTATGTGGTTATGATAGTTTGGCATTATGGATTCCTTCATTATGAAAGTGGTTATTGATATTGCATGTGATTATTCGACTAGTATAATATCCATGTGAATAAGTAAATGGCATTATTTCATTTTATTTTTTCCATATTATGTTGATGTTTAATATTAAAAAACATTTGTTTTATTTATACATTTCCTTAAATGCTTATCCTTATTTATGAAATTTTCCGCTTTATTGTTATCCTTAATGAGCATTTGAGCTCACCCCTTTCTATGTTTTATTTTTCCCAGGATGAGAAGAAGTATTTTATGACTGACCAGTAGGGATAGTATGAGGGGATATGAGTATGGACTATAGAGACTATGTTTTTGTATTTTTTCACTTACTCATGTAATGTAAGACTTATGAATGTAAGACTTATGAATGTATCTAGTGTTTCCAAGGCTACTAAACTAATTGGTCATTCGAGAATTGATCTTTTGTGATCATGAAAATGTTATGTAATAATGCACCGAATCTAAGTAACTGGGGTTGGGGCATTAAATATGGTATCAGAGGAATTTTAGTATAAACCTTGGAAGCTAGATTTAGATGAACTCTGATTAGGTCACATTACCCTAAGATATAATTTGGGGATTAGTATAGAAGAACTTCCTAGAATTTTGGTAATGTAGATATTTTGTGTGTTTTCTGAGAAATACATCCCTTTCTAGATATGAGTAGGTAGAGGCGACTCTGGAACAGATGCACCTAGCGGTAAAACCCAAAAACACCGCTTTGAGCTAGACTTGAATGGGAACTGTTGCACAACAATGGGCCTTACTTCACTCTTGGTTATGAAAATCCTAGGGGATATGCTTAGGATAATTCTCATTTTCATTAAAAACAATTATTAAGGGTTTATGAGTGTAACTCCCCGACCCCAGCTACCCAGAGTCGGTGCATTACTTCGTAACATTGGAATGATCACAAAAGATCATGTCTCGAAAGACCGATTAGTTTAGTAGCCTTGGAAACACTAGATACATTCTTAAACGTTACATTACATCATATAGTGAAAAACTACAATAACAAAGTCTCCATAGTCCACACTCATATCCTCTCCTCACAATCCCTGCAGGTCATTCATAAAATACTTCTTCACATCCTGGAAAATATTAAAACATTGAAAGGGGTGAGCTCAGATGCTCAGTAAGGATAACAATATTGCGGAACCATTCATAAATAAACATAAAAATTTAAGGCAATGTATAACTAAAACAAATGCCTTATAAACATGAACATCAACATAATATGGCAAAAGTAAAATGAGATAATGCCATTCACTTCTTCACATGGATATTCTACTGGTCGAATAATCACATGCAATATCAATAACCACTTTCATAATGAGGGAATGTATAATGCCGGACATTCTGAAACATTTTTTAAAGGCCTCGTCCAAGACGTCTAAAATGATTAAGGCCTCGGACAAAACCATAAATCAAATTGGGAAAGGGCCTCGGCCAATTCCACGTCTAGTTGTCTCATGAGACCTACCGATGCATCGAGGAGCTATAGCGGGCTCCACCCGTCACTTATTAAGTCCAATACATTCCTCATATGAATAGGTTTAAACATATCATAAACCATAACATAATCGTATCACATAAAACATGCATAAAGGAAACATAACATTTCCACATTTCAATCACAAGATATCAATACAACACATTGATATAATAAAAACGCTTTCAAAACCATTTTAAATACCAAAATAAAATAAAGTTAAAACATTGTATTTATTTTTCATTAAAAAATGATGGCTTGTAGAGGAAGCCGAAACTCAAATAATGGTCACAGCGGCGGAGAAGTCATTGTCGCCGCATAAGTACGGAAAGAAAAATATTCCCTTTTGTCGTTTAGAAAAACGCTTCGTATAAAAAAGATTCCTTTTGAATAAACATAAAAGTCAAAGGGGTTTATACACCGTATAAAAGAAAGTTGTGTATAAAACCAAATATGCCTCAATGAAAGGGGATTGAGACGAAGTCCTTAAAAGATCATTTTTAAAATAAAATAGATCTACTATGTGTATTCACTATAGGTACACATAAAGAAAGTAAAAATAAAAAATAGGACATAATAATATCATGACATAATTTGAAAGTAGGAGATTAACCCAAAGAATGGAAGTTGGGTTAAGAAATTCCCTTACCTTGCGTCTTGTCCTGACTCGAACGTTCTTTAACCTCCTGAATAATAAACTAGAGTTAATTTATATTTACTTAAGAACCTTTTTAATGTTCATTATTCCATTTATATCACTTATTACCATGTTATGAACATTATTTAATTATTTAAGTTAATAACGGTCGTTTTGTCGACCTTTGGTACTTGAGTCAATAATAAAATTCTTATAATTACAAGTTGTTTATGTGGTAGAATATCCATTATCTCCAGAATTATATTCATGATTTAGATATCATATATATCATATATATCCAGTATATACATTCATTCATAATTTTACATAACATTTAGAGGTAAGAAATGAAATGCACCGTTCATGGTGACGGTAAGCCGTACGTACGCATGAACGCTACTTTCATTTCTATTTCGTATTTAATGGAATTAAATCATAATTATATAAAGGTATAATATAATTCCAGTATAATATAGTGTATAATACAATTTACTCCATCCTTTATACATCCCACATATGGCATTAACGATTCAAATCACTTTGAGGGGGCGGTAGTCCGCACTTCCTAAAATGAAATTATCGCGTTTTACCCATAATGGAAATCATAAAGTATGGCATAAATGAGAAATACAGAAGCATAAGTAAAACATAAACATATTATATATCATATATAAAAATAGTGACATATTAATGGCCACCTTTGAAGGTGTTATATGAGTGTTGAACAATCATCGTTTCGTGAGGCAGAAATTCGCCATCCACAGAAACCGTATGTTCTTTAACCATTAGATGTAGGTGTGTGTGAGTGTAGCTCGAATACTTTTTATAACATCATCCTAGTATATTGAGGATACTGGTGTTGTTACAAAAGAAATTAATAAAAAGAGTTTAGGGGGTTGGAGAAGAAAAATGAAACAAAACAACATTAGAGAAGACATTACCTCAAAATCGGGTAACTCTTTTTGATTTGAGACAAAGGCTTCCTTGGGAAGAGTTATTCCCAAATTGAGGATTCTAGGAGTAATAGAGGGATGTTGGGAGAGTATTTTGGCAGAGGTTGGCCGAGCCAAATGGCTTGAAAGTGTAAATGAGGTGGGAGAGGTGGGGGCCTTTTATAAGAGGAGAGGAGGGGCTCTTTTGGAAAGATTGAAATGTTACATTATTACACAATGATTTTCGGATTCTAAAGGTCCCACACTTATATAATTCAAGGATAAGGTGATAAGGGTTCGAAATATCCTCATCCAATTGGCTTTGGACAAGTGTATGCCTTGGATTTTGCATTATCTTCCCATTTTATTTAAATCGTTAAATAATGAGGTCATCGCTGCATCATCATGATGTCATAAATAATTTAATTTATATAATGTTTAAAAATTATTAAAAAAATACTATGACGTAGGAAATCTTTTTATCTTTCTAATGATTATTTATAATTAAAATTTTGACTTGTGTAACCCCACTTAAAAACTGTTTGAGTAAAACAACTCATGATTGTGTCAATTTAATTTTAACATTAAATAAATATATATTAATGTCATTTTCCAACTAAAGTGGCTCCATGGGGCCCCCAAGTTGACCCATGGGTTGTCTTGGTCGGCCATGACTCATCAAATATGAGTAGGACAAGTTTCATGCTCATCTCATATTATTATAACATTATTTGTACCTTAAACTACACTAATTACCTCTAATCGCGATTAAGAACTTAAAAGTTACTATTCACCAAAAAATTATTTTAATCTCATCGAACCACATTTTGCTTCTTAATGAAAACCATGTATATCAGATTTTTGAAAATCGAATCACAGAAGTGGTAATATTTCATTTTAACGAAAAATCAGTTTTTAACAACCACTTAGTGGTTTCACTATTCATCAAAAATTGATGTTTTTCAGAATAAGGCCAAAATTTCACCCTAAGCTATAATTGATATTCCGAATTCAAAAATGAAGTATATTTTACAAAATTCCAAACATATAAGATTCATTAATTAATTTTATAATTAATTCCCGCTATCACAACAAATAGCGTGTTTTTAAGAAACAATTTATATCAAAAGATTGGCAATTGTTTATGTCCAATTTTAAGGTTAAATTAATTCTAATGACCACCATTGGATAAAATGGTAAAAATATATTCTAATTATACTTCAAAACCACTAAATATTATAATTTATCACTATAAATTATTTTGATTAAAAAAGTTGTTTTTATGTAATTTTCACTATTCATAAAAAATTAGAAGTTCTCAGAAAAATACCAAAAATTCAACATAGGCTAATTTCGATATTACGAATACAAAAATGAATTCCATTTTGAAATATAAAATTTCTATAATTTTAAAAGGTGGTTATTACTATTCATAACGGCTACTTTGATTAGTCGCGGTGTTTTAGAACTCGAACTTGCGTACAATGCAAGCTATTGCATTATTGAAAGAGAGGCATATCGTGGAAGCTCGGGGTGTTACATTCTCCCCTCCTTCAATAAATTGCGTCCTCGCAATTTGATATTTTTCTTTGAAAATAAAAGGTTGAAAATAGAAAATACCTTTGTGGAAAACCCACATCGGAAATAAGGTTAATAAAATTTAGCCTTAATAAGAGGGAAAGGGAAATGAAAAAGTTACCACCCAATTATGATCTTGATTAGGAGAACATTGGTGACAATTAGAGACATATAATTGGAGGAAAAACGTAAATATTCGTAGGGAGTGATTGAGGTCATCAATCACTTTCAACTGTCAAATTGAGGGCCTTAAAGCCTTCAATCTATGTTGATTTAAAATATCATCAGTTCAACAAGACATAAGGTATTAGGATAACGCATTTTTTTGTTTTAATATCCCTTTACTAAAGTTTAAGAATTAATTTATTCATTGAATAACAGATAGGTATATATATATTTATGCCTGACAATTAGAGTTTCAACCTTCAACTCACCTTTCACTCAAAAAGATAATAGAACCCAAAAATATTATACTTTTCCTAATTATATAAGGTTCCAAATGTTAACACATACAATTTAGATTAGTAAAATTATTTTCTAATAACCAGGGACTTCCTGTAGGCTAGTGGTAGGAAATAAAAGCCTGTCGCACTATGGTTGTGGGTTCGATTCCTGCAGCTTTGTCCGACGCGACGAGTTATACCCCACCCTGCAGGTTGTCCTTTTCCTAAAAATATAGTACTATACTATTCCAAAAATAATCTTCAGAAATGCTTTAACCTTAAACAATACTATCCAAAGATCAACTTAATCCACTCCAACCTTTAAAGTTATCCAAAATACCTCTGTCCAGACTTTCTCTAAAAGGTCTCTTAATTCCAAAATCAATTATAACATCAGATTCCCCAAACAAAGAAAAGTTCCTCTTATTGTCACATACTAAAAATATGATTACCTTAATCATATTAAAACCTTACTGAAATCAAAAAGTAATGCAGTACAATCCACATATATATATATATCACATTATTCTTATAACCAGAATATAATCCTTGAGTCCAAAAGCACAAATACATTAATTATTCAACTTCAACTGTAGTTACAGCATAAGATTGGCCTTGATCCCTTGGCCTTTTCTGAGGTAAGTTTCCTTGACGCTTAGGACATTCATTTGCATAATGCCCCATTTCCCTAAAATTGTAGCATTCAACTTTGGCAGCCTCTTTCTTTCCCTTGTAATCACGAGCCTGGTGACCCTTTTCTCCACATTTATAACAAACTCCCATTCCTTTTAGGCAAGTACCAGGGTGATTCTTCCCACAATTATCACATAATGGAAAATCCTTCTTTCCCTTTTTCCCTTTATCTGTCTCTTGTTCCCCCATTCTCTTCTTCTCTTGCTTTACTTTGTTGTCATAAGACTTAGAGAATTCCTTTTCTGTCTTGATAGCACACGAGACGATATCTTCGTATGATGAGAAGGATTGTGATACTAAAGCTTGATGGAGAAATGGTTTTAACCCATCAAAGAAACAATCAATCTTACTCCTTGGGTTACTTATATAATCGGCGGCATGCCTCGCTAACCTTGTAAAGTTAGCCTCATACTTTGCGACATTCTCATCCTCCTTCTGCCTCAGACTCAGAAATTTCCTTTCCATATCTGCTCGATGGTCACGAGGAAAGTATTTTTCTAAGAAAACCTCTTTGAACTCCCTCCATTCCATATTCGATACGTCATCATCTTCCTTTGTGTTTTGAATCAGCGACCACCACTGATCGGCATCTCCAGTGAGGCGGTAAACTGCCATGACAACTTTCTCTCTTTCACTACTCCCCAAGGCATGGAATATTTTCTCTAAGGAATTTTCCATTGCTCAGCTACTATAGGATTTGTACTCCCATTGAAGGTTGGTGGTTGTTTCCTCATGAAACGGTCTAGCATTGATCATCCACGTTGCGGATCAGGGTGCTCCATACGAGTAAGGTTATTATTCATAACCTGAGTGAGTTGTCCCAGTATGGTAATAAGTTGATCAGCACCAGTTGTATCTCCAGATCCACAATAATTATCTTGAGCAGGAGGGCAATCCCTACACGGAGTTCGTGCATTGATACGGTTTCCATTCCTTCCACTAGGCGCCATTTCTAAACAATGGCATAAACTAGATTAGTTTATGAATAAAAATACATAATTCCATACTTGTAAAACACTTTACATAAATTGAACTATTTATGGATATAATCCATAATCATAAAAAGAAATGTTTTCTTTGAGGAAGTATATACTCATAACCCTTCATAGTGGTTTGTAAATAAAATGAGAATTATCCTAAGCATATCCCCCGGGAGTGTCGTAACCAAGAGTGCAGCAAGGCCCGTTGTCGTGCACCAGTTCCCGTTCGAGTCTAGCTCAAAGCGGTGTTTTCAGGTTTTACCCCTAGGTACATCTGTGCCAGAGCCGCCTCTACCTGCTCGTATCCAGACAGGGATGTATTGCTCGGAAAACTCAAAAAATCTCTACAATACCAAAATATTAGGAGGTTCTTCTATACTAATCCTCAAAGTTCATCTTAGGTCTACGTGCTCTAATCAGAGTTTGTCTAAATCTAGCTTCCAAGGTTTGTACTAAACTGCCTCTGATACCAACTGTAACGCCCCGACCCCAGCTACCCAGAGTCGGTGCATTACTTCGTAACATTGGCATGATCACAAAAGATCAAGTCTCGAAAGACCGATTAGTTTAGTAGCCTTGGAAACACTAGATACTTTCTTAAACATTACATTACATCATAAAGTGAAAAACTACAATAACAAAGTCTCCATAGTCCACACTCATATCCTCTTCTCACAATCCCTGCAGGTCATTCATAAAATACTTCTTCACATCCTGGAAAATATTAAAACATTGAAAGGGGTGAGCTCAGATGCTCAGTAAGGATAACAATATTGCGGAAGCATTCATAAATAAACATAAAAATTTAAGGCAATGTATAACTAAAACAAATGCCTTTTAAACTTGAACATCAACATAATATGGCAAAAGTAAAATGAGATAATGCCATTCACTTCTTCACATGGATATTCTACTGGTCGAATAATCACATGAAATATCAATAACCACTTTCATAATGAGGGAATGTATAATGCCGTACATTCTGAAACATTTTTTCAAGGCCTCGGCCAAGACGTCTAAAATGATTAAGGCCTCGGCCAAAACCATAAACCAAATTGGGAAAGGTCCTCGGCCAATTCCACGTCTAGTTGTCTCATGAGACCTACCGATGCATCGAGGAGCTATAGAGGGCTCCACCCGTCACTTATTAAGTCCAATACATTCCTCATATGAATAGGTTTAAACATATCATAAACCATAACATAATCGTATCACGTAAAACATGCATAAAGGAAACATAAAATTTCCACATTTCAATCACAAGATATCAATACAACACATTGATATAATAAAAACGCTTTCAAAACCATTTTCAATACCAAAATAAAATAAAGTTAAAACTTTGTATTTATTTTTCATTAAAAAATGATGGCTTGTAGAGGAAGCCGAAACTCAAATAATGGTCACGGCAGCGGAGAATTCATTGTCGCCGCATAAGTACGGAAAGAAAAACATTCCCTTTTTTCGTTTAGAAAAACGCTTCGTATAAAAAATATTCCTTTTGAATAAACATAAAAGTCAAAGGGGATTATACACCGTATAAAAGAAAGTTGTGTATAAAACCAAATATGCCTCAATGAAAGGGGATTGAGACGAAGTCCTTAAAAGATCATTTTTAAAATAAAATAGATCTATTATGTGTATTAACTATATGTACACTTAAATAAAGTAAAAATACAAAATAGGACATAATAATATCATGACATAATTTGAAAGTAGGAGATTAACCCAAAGAATGGAAGTTGGGTTAAGAAATTCCCTTACCTTGCGTCTTGTACTGACTCGACCGTTCTTTAACCTCCTGAATAATAAACTAGAGTTAATTTATATTTACTTAAGAACCTTTTTCATGTTCATTATTCCATTTATATCACTTATTACCATGTTATGAACATTATTTAATTATTTAAGTTAATAACGGTCGTTTTGTCGATCTTTGGTACTTGAGTCAACAATAAAATTCTTATAATTACAAGTTGTTTATGTGGTAGAATATACATTATCTCCAGAATTATATTCATGATGTAGATATCATATATATCATATATATCCAGTATATACATTCATTCATAATTTTACATAACATTTAGAGGTAAGAAATGAAATGCACCGTTCATGGAGACGGTAAGCCGTACGTACGCATGAACACTACTTTCATTTCTATTTCGTATTTAATAGAATGAAATCATAATTATATAATGGTATAATATAATTCCAGTATAATATAGTGTATAATACCATTTAATACATCCTTTATACATCCCACATACGGAATTAAAGATTCAAATCACATTGAGGGGGCGGTAGTCCGCATTTCCTAAAATGAAATTATCGCGTTTTACCCATAATGGAAATCATAAAGTATGGAATAAATGAGAAATACATAATCATAAGTAAAACATAAACATATAATATATCATATATAAAAATAGTGACATCTTAATGGCCACCTTTGAAAGTGTTATATGAGTGTTGAACAATCATCGTTTCGTGAGGCAGAAATTCGTCATCCACAGAAACCGTATGTTCTTTACCATTAGATGTAGGTGTGTGTAAGTGTAGCTCGAATCCTTCTTATAACAACATCCTAGTATATTGAGGATACTGGTGTTGTTACAAAAGAAATTAATAAAAAGAGTTTAGGGGGTTGGAGAAGAAAAATGAAACAAAACAACATTAGAGAAGACATTACCTCAAAATCGGGTAACTCCTTTTGATTTGAGCCAAAGGCTTCCTTGGGAAGAGTTCTTCCCAAAGTGAGGATTCTAGGTGTAATAGAGGGATGTTGGGAGAGAATTGGGGCAGAGTTTGGCCGAGCCAAATGGCTTGAAAGTGTAAATGAGGTGGGAGAGGTGGGGGCCTTTTATAAGAGGAGAGGAGGGGCTCTTTTGGAAAGATTGAAATGTTACATTATTACACAATTCTTTTCGGATTATAAAGGTCCCACACTTATATAATTCGAGGATAAGGTGATAAGGGTTCGAAATATCCTCATACAATTGGCTTTGGACAAGTGTAAGCCTTGGATTTTTCATTATCTTCCCATTTTATTTAAATCGTTAAATAATGAGGTCATCGCTGCATCATCATGATGTCATAAATAATTTATTTTATTTAATGTCTAAAAATTATAAAAAAAATACTATGACGTAGGAAATCTTTTTAGCTTTCTAATGAATATTTATAATCAAAATTTGGACTTGCGTAACCCCACTTAAAAACTGTTTTAGTAAAACAACTCATGATTGTGTCAATTTAATTTTAACATTAAATAAATATATATTAATGTCATTTTCCAACTAAAGTGGCTCCATGGGGTCCCCAAGTTGACCCATGGGTTGTCTTGGTCGGCAATGACTCATCCAATAGGAGTAGGACAAGTGTCATGCTCATCTCATATTATTATAACATTATTTGTACCTTAAACTACACTAATTACCTCTAATCGCGATTAAGAACTTAAAAGTTACTATTCACCAAAAAATTATTTTAATCTCATCGAACCAAATTTTGCTTCTTAATGACAACCATGTATGTCGGATTTTTGAAAATCAAATCACAGAAGTGGTAATATTTCATTTTAACGAAAAATCAGTTTTTAACAACCACTTAGTGGTTTCACTATTCATCAAAAATTGATGTTTTTCAGAATAAGGCCAAAATTTCACCCTAAGCTATAATTGATATTCTGAATTCAAAAATGATTTATATTTTACAAAATTCCAAACATATAAGTTGCATTAATTAATTTTATAATTAATTCCCGCTGTCACAACAAATAGCGTGTTTTTAAGAAACAATTTATATCAAAAGATTGGCAATTGTTTATGTCCAATTTCCATGTTAAATTAATTCTAATGACCACCATTGGATAAAATGGTAAAAATATATTCTAATTATACTTCACAACCACTAAATAGTATAATTTATCACTATAAATTATTTTGATTAAAAAAGTTGTTTTTAAGTAATTTTCACTATTCATAAAAAATTAGAAGTTCTCAGAAAAATACCAAAAATTCAACATAGGCTAATTTCGATATTACGAATACAAAAATGAAGTCCATTTTGAAATATAAAATTTCTATAATTTTAAAAGGTGGATATTACTATTCATAACGGCTACTTTGATTTTTCGCGGTGTTTTAGAACTCGAACTTGCATACAATGCAAGCTATTGCATTATTGAAAGAGAGGCATACCGTGGATGCTCGGGGTGTTACAATGAGTATATACTTCCTCCAAGAAAACATTTTTATTGTTATGGATTATATCCATAAACAGTTAAATCTATGTTAGGTATTTTACAAGTTTGGAATTATTCATTGCAATTCATAATCTGGCCTAGTGTATTCCATTGTATAGAAATGGCACCCAGTAGAAGGAATGTTAACTCCAGTAATACGTATGATCCAAAGAGTCAAAAGGGTCATATCTTTCACGGTAATAAGCCAACATTTAGAAGCTAATTTTTCTCCCATGTATTCTCAACATATGAATAAATAGTATCATGTGTTAAAAAGATAAGTAAAGAATTCTCTACTTCCTATGGCTTTCAAGGGAATCAAGAGAATAAAAGGATGGAAGAGAGAAAGATGGATAAAAGGAAGACGGAAAAAAAGAATTTTCCATTATGTGATAATTGTGGGAAGAAATAGCCTGGAATTTTCCGGAAGGGAATGTGAGTTTGTTATTAGTGTGGGAAAAAAGGACACCATGTACGTGACTACAAGGGTATGAAAATGGTTTCAAATGAACAATGATTCATCTGCAAAAAGTTGGGACACTATGCGAACCAATGTCCAAATCATCAGAGCATGTCTCAAATGATTCTATTGGATAATAATCAAGTTATGATACTACAACTGTTGTGGAGGAATGATTAGTGTTCTTATATTGTTATTAGATAATTATTTCATTTGAGTATTGTATCAACAATGTACTGGTTATAATAATTATGCAGTATATAAGGATTTTACTGCAGTACTATTTGATTAAGGACTTGAGATTGTGTGGAACCAAGAAAAGTGACTCAATATCAGGTTAAATTTTTGTAAAATATTTGGTTGGGAGAAAGATAAACCATAATATGGTTTCGATACTAAGGTAGGGATTTTGGAATAATACATGTCTGATTTGGATAAATTATATTGGATATTCTTGACTACCTTGAAACTGATTAATGATTTGTATATTCCATCATTGTTTGAGTTTACAACATTTTTGGATTGAAAGAGTATATCTAGTATTATATAATGAATAAGGGAGCATGAATGTAATCAATAAGGTTTTATGGTAATTCATGATGTTTCAGTGTTTTAAAAGAATACATGATGAAGGTGGTCACATGTTATTATGTGGAAAAAAGGATTTTCATTGTGTTTAACTTCCCTATATATTTTGGATTGTGAGTTTGGAAAGAAGTAATTTGGAAAAGTCTAATTTGAGATTATTTTTGGATTTCAATAAAAAGGACAACCTAGAGGTCGGGCAGAATGTAAAGACCCAAAAAGTTCAAGGATTGTTTTTAAATAATTTGTAATTTTAGGAGTCTACGGTTTCTGACAGCACTTGATTCCAAGGCCCGGTGTGCCCGGAATCAATTTCTAATGTTTTTTTGGGTACGTTCAGTAAACATACATGCGGGTTTTTATATCTTTTGAACCGGTGCTCAGAATTTAAATCTAAGGACACCGATGAACTTGCAGTGCCGATATTCTCTTAAGGGGACCTTTGTTGTAGTTACGTTTTATGCGGGTTGAGAGTTTTTTTTGGGATTTAAAATAAAATAAATCAAATTTTTGGAACACAATTTTATTTATTTTTGGTAGTTATAACATACAAGAGGAAGTTAATGGTGGACCCACACCCTACATAACCTCCCCTGAGAGAATTTAGTGTGGTGGGTCCCACATAAACCCAAACCCTTCCACCTCCCCTCAACTCCCCATTAATTCAGTACTATTTATTTTGAAAACTCATCATTAATGGTGGAGCCTCTTCACCTCCCTCTTCCAATCAATTTTGCCAACTCATATAATTAATGTCTACATTAATTATTTGGAACCCCTTTTTGTCAAATTGAATTTCATGGAAATTCTATTAATTGGAGATCCTTTTTATTTCATTTTGCATTTGCAAATATTTTCTTGGGGGAAGGCTCTGGATTTTTAGAAGATAGGTGATACTACTTCGACGAAGAACATCGTTCTTCAATGAAGAACATCCCTGATGAAGTACGCGAAGGACTTCTTCCAATGAGGCATCTTCCTGGGATGGACCTCGACGTCAAGGAGTCTATGTCACCTACGACAACGACTCTTCCTCCATCATTGACGGACGACACTATTATTCCGCGATGCCAGACTACATCGACGCTCGTCTTCCACAGCTCAAATACTTGCGACATCATTTTCGAGGTAGGGGTTTGTACAATTTTAAATGATTATTTTGTACCCCATTCTTTGTTAGATTATCTAAATTCTCCATGGCTGATTGTTATTGCCTAATGCGGAGGGCGTAGGAAGAAAAAACATATCCCAACGACCCTCTGTCATTTCTTGTTTATTTATTTCAGAAAAGGAGGCAGTGGCGAGTGAAGGGGGCGGCCACACGCCGGCCGCGGGCTGAAGAACTGTGGCCTGCAACCTCGGGCCGCTCGACGGACGAAGAAACAGCCGGCTAAAGCCAGCCCGACCAATGAGACCACGATGCCACAATGGATGCCGCACTATGGAGAACCGGGGGCCGCGCTCCGCGGGCCACTCGGCGGTGAACCGGCCGGCTCGGCAGCCGGCCAGAATGAAGGAGCTGTGGTTCCAGGAGGGCACCTCATGGAAGGGACTGCGGCCCGCCTGTGCAGGCCGCTCATGCCAGGAAGGCTGGCTGGCCTCGGTTGTCTGATTGGGAGGGCGGCGATGCTGGTTTGGGAAGGCGGGGGGCCGCCCCCCCCCCCCCCCCCCCCCGGATCGCTCGACCTGCCGGTTGAGCCGCGCCGCAGCCAGCCGGTTCGCGCCTTTCTGGGCCGGGCCACGCCGTGCCGGGCCGGGCCCCTCGGGCCAGGCTGCGTGACTCATCGGGCCGGTATGACCCTCCTCTAGGTCGGACCCGCCAAAACCGGGTTGACCCGACCCACTAGCCCACTGGGCTTAACGTGCTAGGTCCATTTTCACTTAAACGTGAATAACTAAAAGACAGTGTGTCCGATCGATGTTCCGTCTGTGGCAATGGGAACCTCACGACGAAGCAGTCCTTCTGCGATACTCTATGTGAGTATTGGATGAATTTGGAAAATGGCCAGGTTTTGAACGAGCGTATTTCGAACTGGGCCCCTATAATAGAAAAGTCAATATCTCTTAGACCAGGCGTCTGATTGACGCACCGTCTGTCACATTGGTTTCCTTTTTATGAGACAGAACTTCGGGGTACATCAACTCTAGACTTCATGATAGTTTCTGTGACAGCCCCTTTTGCTCGTCGAGCGGCCCCTCCCGGAATCGAGCATGCTGTGTGCGGGAACCCTAGAGGTGGTTGCGACTGCATCGACTGCTGTACTGGAATCCTCTATCGGTTCGAAAGCGACGACTACCATATTAGAATCCTCCATGGGTTCGATGGTGATGACTACTGTTCTTGTATCCTATGTGGGTTTGGTATTTTGACCTCTATACTTGTATCATGTGTGGGTCCGGTAGAGTAGCTGGTCTTGTATCATGTGTGGGTCTGATAGCTTAGCCAGTCTTGTATCCTTTGTGGGTCCCACAGCATAGATGAATCAGTGACTACATCTGATCATCTATATCTCTATATGAAAGATGTATACCTGTGTGAGCTATGTCTTGATTTCCAATCATTATCATTAATGTGATTGACTTATTTCCTGTGTGGACTGGGTTGTATTTGGGGCTCAAGAGTTGGAGTTGTACTGTGGTTGATAACTTACGTATATGTGTGGGAATATACCTAATTAGGGTTGGTTTCTAATTCGTGTTTATATATCTCTTCTTTGTTTTATCCTTTGTGGGTTCTGGGAGACCTTCAGGGGTCTCAGGATCCCTACTGAATATCGTATACTCACCCTTGCACGGGCCTTGCCCGCGCTACATTGTGTTGGATGTAGACGACGGACATCACTGATAGAGGTGGAGACTTGTTGAGCTGGACGGTACCCAGAGGTGAACCACTTGTCAAGACGTACACAGAGTGGACAGACGGACTTGAGGTGCTGAGGAGGCCATCTGTACCCACACTTCAGGTGGGATTCCCGAAGGAAAACTCAGTGGTTGTTGTTTTACTTTACTGTTGTAACAACCTGAGATTTTATTTGAATTCTTCTTTTTAATTTCATTGATGTCTTCTGTTGTATAGTATAGCAAGATTATCTTGCACTATACGCAACACCGTATTAGCTTGCAGTATACGCAACACTATTCTTGGATCGTGTTACACACAATTTGAAGTTTGTTTTGTAGAAATTATTCTGCGCAACATTAAGTATAGATTTTGTTTAATGTATAAATGAAATATGGTGGTATTTTGTTATATGAAACAACAAAGTAGTCTTGCACTGCACGTCAACCTGACTTGGCTTGCATTACACGCAATCACAACCTTCCTCGATAGCGTGTGTAGTACACAATACCGGGTTTCACTAAACAATGATATATTGTTATAATTACAGACTAGCCGTTATGAATAATATTAACTACATTTTGAATTTTATAACAATATTATTCATCTTACATATTTTCTAGAACATGGTATTAGAACAACATAATTTTTTTGGGTAAAATAACTATTTTTCAAAAAATGCACTTTTGCCGCCTTTTGATGGTGCACCCACATTAAATCAAGTTTTTTACATGTTTATAAGTTCAATTTGACAAAATAAAATTCTTCCTTGGAATTCGGATATAAAAATTAAATTTGGATAAAATTTTCATATTATTCTGATAACATTCATATTTTGATGAATAGTAAAAACACGCTATATTTTAATTAAAAACAACTTTTTTCATCGTAATAATTTATATGTACAGATTATATTTTTAATTTGTTTTAAAGTGTAATTATAATATATTTTTACAATTTAATACAATTTTGATCATTGGAATTAATTTCACTTTGAATTTGGACATAAACATGTGTTGAACTTTTGATAGTTTTTGTTTCTTAAAAACACGCTGTTTGTTTTGATAACGGGAATTACTTTTAAAATTAATTAATGTCAATTCTATGTTTTGAATTTGAAAAATTAAAAAACATTTTTTAATTCAGAATATCAAATATAGTTTAGGCTGAATTTTTGGTATTTTTCTGAAAAAACTTCAATTTTTGATGAATAGTGAAAACACTGAGTTTTTTGTTAAAACCAACTTTTTATTTAAATAATAATTTATTTGATTTAAATTTACTTTAGGTAAAAATAGATACATAATAATTATATAATTTCTATCAAATTAATTGGAGTCATTTTATAATAGTTTTAGATATATAAAAATTGTATTGAACTTTTCACTGTCTTTTACCCACCTCCAAGGAGCTTTGGCAATTGTTCATAAAACGTAATTTTACCACTTCTGTGAGTCAAATTTTGAAAATCCGAGAGACACGTTTAATATCAAGGAGTAAAATGTTGTTCAATTAGATGAAAATAATTTTTGGTGAATAGTAACTTTTTACTTTTATTTACCACGGTTAAAAGTAAATATGGTAATTCAAGGATAAAAGAATATTATAATAGTTAAAAAATTACCTTAACACTTGTTCTAACCTTATTTTATGAGTAGTGGCCGACCATGGGCCTCCTTGGGTCGATTTGGGGACCTCATTGAGCCACTTGGTAGTGATGATGACTATTTAAATTAATTAATTTAATGTAAAGACAAAATTGACATTAACAAAAATCTTGTAGTAAATTAATTTTTATACGGTGTTAAATAAGTCATATTTTCGACTATAAATAATAATTATAAATATAAATAGATTTCCTACATCATGGTATTTTTTTCATAATTTTTAGACATCAAATGAATTAAATTATTTATGATACAATAATGATGCAGTATTTACCCCATTAATAAATGATTTAAATATATAAGATTATAATGATTAAAATATTATCCAAAAAATGTCCAATTCTGATTGGATGATTTTATATCGACCATGAGTCATCTTATCATCATATTTAATTATTTTTGGATCTTTTGAAACAGAATATAAGTTTATAATAAAATAATATTTTCATTCTTTCCAAAAGAGCCCCTCCTCCCCCTTATAAAAGAGGATCGTTTCTATCCAATTCCTCACACCTCTCAAGCCATTTTTCTCATCCAAACTATGACCAATTAAGCTCTCAACATCCCTCTCCTCCCCCAATAAGCCTTGCATTAGGCAGAAGGCACTCCAATAAGTCCTTTTGGTTCAAACCAAAGGAAGTTACCCAAATTAAAGGTTACAGTTTCTCTTAAGTTGTTTTCTTTTATTCTACTTCTCCAACCCCTAAAATCTTTTTAGTCCTTTATTTTGTATAAAAACCAGTATTATAAATATATTAGGATGTTTTTATGAGAAGGATTCAAACTACACTTACACACACCTCCATCTAATGGTTGAAGAACAAAATGTTTCTGTGGATGGAAAACTAATGCCTCACGAAACGATGATTGTTCGATTTTCTCCTACCGCCTCTCTTGGTGGCCATTATGATGGAACTGTATTTATATATAATATAAGGCCCCATCCTTAAACCTTACTTAATATTGAGTTATTACAAGATTACACATTGAGGATCTTTTCAGGTTTAGAGTTTTAGAGAATTAGATCATGAAACATGCATTACATTCCACATTTAAACAAAGTGGATACATAAAAGACAGTATTCATTCTTCCCATCAACGGAAATATATTTTAAATGAAATATAGATTCTTTCTTGACACATCCTCGACACTATCATCACATCATGTACCTTTCCCTTGACCTGTGAAAAACATTTCAAAAACTTGGGATGAGCATAAAAAGCTCAGTAAGGGTTATAAAAATATGGAAAGGAAACATGAGTTCGTATATACATAAGAATGAAACCATACTTTACCCATAAAATATAGGCATATCAAATCATGAATAAATCATAGAAATCATAAGACATAAAGGTAACTTGAGGCATTCATAACATTCTTACGTAGGGAGTAACCCTCTTGGTTACGTTTGGAATACCCATCACAGTATATTCCATAAATCTCTTCGGAGAAACCTTAACGTTTCACTCCTTCGCGTTACCCAATGCATTGGAGAGCTATATCGGGCTCACCCGCCCTTAGTTTATCACGGAACCACCCGTTCTTCATAACAATTCCCAATAACCATAACATAATCTTATCACATAAACATGAATAAAGGAAACATAACATTTCCACATTTCAATCACAACATAACATTTTAGGATATTGAAATAATGAATCCATTCAAAAAGAAACCATTTCCAAAGCCATTTAAAACATTTAATAAAGAGATTTCTGAATCAAAGTGTCCCATACCACCTTGAAGATTTTAACATTTTAAACCATTAATATCCATATAAATAAATCCTTAAAACCATTTTGAAAACATGGATATTAATAAGAACAAATAATTAAAACATTTAAAACGATATTTTAGTTAAAGGGGTTTTACCAAAATTAGAGACACTTGAATACAATAATCGAGGAATAAGATTTAGTCAGAACTTTATAATATCATGAGAATAAAAGGATTCATGATATAATACTCCAAAGGACAGTATATACACCATATAAGAGTGAATTGGTGCATAACAACAATGAACCCTCAATAGAAATGTCAAATGTGATGAAATCCCTTATAAAGAAGGTATCCTTAAATTAAGGACAAATAAGTCTCAAAAATATGTGTGACAAATATATATACACCCAATATAAGTGGATATTATGTGTAAAACAATAAAAGGTCATTCACAAATATTCAATGGATGACATATTCAATGACTACAAGTTGAACCCAATGAAATCAAAATTGGGTTAAAAAGTTCCCTTGACAGCCTAACAACATCACATCAAAATGAGTTGATGAGAGATAAAAAGTGTATCTCATCACTTGGACATAAAATTTACTTCAATAAGGATGTATGAGAACATATCCCAACATAAAAATATGTAAATCAAAAGACCCAATAAAAGAAGTCTTTTAAAAAAAGAGGAGGGTGAAAGGTTCCCTTACCGACTTGGGTATCTTTCAAAACATACACCCCATGAAGAAAGACAATAGTTTATTGATGTAAATACTCATAAAAGAAAGTATATTACACAAAGAGTAGAATAATGGGCAGTACATACACCACTCAATGGAATTTGTGGCAAATGTAGCATAAATCTCACGGGAATAAAAGTGAGATGAAAAATCCCTTACGAAAACTCAGCAGCCTAACGGCGCCACATAAAACTTCCGAATATGGATTGATGAGATCAAATAGAGTATCCCATCATATTAAAATAGAATTTACAGCAAGTGGAATATAAAAGAAAATCCCCCAACATTTCATGGAGGAGTTTAAAAGAAGTGACATAAAGGAGAGTACTTAAAAAGAAAGAGAGAGGTTAGATCTCTTACGAAAGTTCGGCAGCCTAACAGCGCCACTCAAAACTTCGAAAATGGATTGATGAGAGAGAATAGGGTCTCTCATCACATTAACATTAAAATTACAGTAGGAGTAATATAAAATAACATCCCAATCATAATAAATATGAGCTTAAAAGAAATGACATAAAAGAGTGTACTTAAAAAGAAAGAGAGTTGTAGGATCCCTTACCTCGGGTCCGACTTGACTCGATCGTTCTTTAATCTCCTGAATAATAAACTTGAGTTAATTTATAATTCCTTAATAACCTTTTTAAAGTTCATTAGTACTTTTATACCACTTATTACCATGTCATAAACATTATGTAATCATTTAAGTTAATAATATTTGTTTTGCCGATATTTGGTTCTTAAGTCGAAAGTGGACTTCTTACAATTACATGTTGTTCGTTTGGCCAAATGTTTATTATATCCAGAATTGTATTCATTATGTAGATATCATATATTTCATATATATCCAGTACATGCATGCATTTATAACATTACATAATCATTTAGAGGTAAGAAATGAAATGCACTGTTCATGGAGACGGTAAGCCGTACGTACGCATGAACGCTACTTTCATTTCTATTTCGTATTTTATAGAATGGAATAATAATTATATAAAGGTATATTATAATTAAATTATAATATCATATATAATATCATATTTCCATCCTTTATACATCCCACATATGGTATTTAACGAATCAAATCACTTTGAGGGGGCGGTAGTCCGCACTTCCTTAAATGAAGATATCGCGTATACCCATAATGGAAGCCATAAAGGTAAGACAAAAATGAAAAATACAGAATAATAAATAAAACATAAACATATTATATATCATATATAAAAATAGTGACATCATAATGTACACCATTGAAGGTGTTAAATGAGTATTGAACAATCGTCGTTTCGGGAGGCAGAATTTCACCATCCACGAAAACTGTATGTTCTTTAACCATTTGATGTAGTTGTGTGAGAGTGTAGATTGAATAAATCTTATAACAAAATCCTAGTATATTGAAGATACTGGTGTTGTTACAAAAGAAGTAAATAAAAAAAGTTTAGGGGGTTGGAGAAGCAAAATAAAACAAATGAACATGAGAGAGTGAATTACCTTTAAAAGTGTAACTCCTTTTGATTTGAGACAAAAGGCTTCCTTTGAAAGGATTCTGCCCAAAGGGAATCCTCTAGGATGAGGAGAGGGATGTGGAGAGAGTAAATGGGCAGGGGTGGCCGAGCCAAAGGCTTGAGGAGTGTGTTAAATGAGGTAGAGGTGGGGGCCTTTTATAAGAGGAGAGGAGGGGCACTTTTTGAAAGTAAAGAAATATTACTTTATTTGAAAATATGTTTCGGTTTAAAAAGGTCCCACATTGATATAATTCGTGGATAAGGTGATAAGTCTTCTAAATCCACTCCTACAATTGGTTTTGGACATGTGTAGTTCATAGATTTTACATTATCTTTCCATTTTATTTAAATCGTCAAATAATGATGTCATCACTGCATCATTATTATGTCATAAATAATTTAATTTATTTAATGTCTAAAAATTATAAAAAAATTACTATGATGTAGGAAAGCTTTTTATCTTTCCAATGACTATTTATAATCAAAATTTGGACCTGTGTAACCCTACTTAAAAATTGTTTTAGTAAAACAACTCATGTTTATGTCAATTTAATTTTAACATTAAATAAAAAAGTTATTTATGTCATTTCCCAACCAAAGTGTCTCCATGGGGTCCCCAAGTTGGCCCATGGCTTGTCTTGGTCGGCCATGACTCACCCAATAGTTGTAGGACAAGTTTCATGGTGTTTTCACATTCTTATAATATCATTTTTACCTTAAATTAGACTAATTACCTCTAATCGCGATTAAGAACTTAATAAGTTACTTTTCACCAAAAAATTATTATAATCTCATTGAACCACATTTTCCTTCTTAATGACAACCATGTAAGTCAGATTTTTGAAAATCAAAACACAATGATGGCAAAATTTCATTTAAACGGAAAATCAGTTTTTATAAGTACCACTTAGTGGTTTAACTATTCATCAAAAATTGAAGTTTTTCAGAAAAATCCCAAAAATTCACCCTAAGCTATATTTGATATTCTGAATTCAAAAATGAAGTCCGTTTTACAAAATTCAGAACATGTTAGTCACATTAATTAATTTAATAATTAATTCCCGCTGTCAGAGCAAATAACGTGTTTTTATAAAACAAGAAGTATCAAAAGATTGACACTAGTTTAAGTCTGATTTCAAAGTGAAATTAATTCCAACGACCACTATTGGATTTAATGGTAAAAATATTTTCTAATTTCACTTTAAAACCAATTCAAAATATAATCTAATCATATAAATAAATTAGATTAAAAAGAGGTTTTGAATTAAAATACAACATTTTACACTATTCATTAAAAAAATGAACTTTATCGGAAAAATACCAAAAAATTACACAAAGTAAAATTTGATGTCCCGATTCTTAATAAGAGTTTTTTTGGTCCAAAAGAATGTTTAAGAGTGAAAAAACTATATTTAATGACAGCTCTCCATTAAAAGGCGATAAGTGAACCTTTAGTGAAAACTAGGGCATATACGCCTAAAATTGAATTTTTTCCGTATTTTAAGCCTTTAGCTTTTATTGGATAAATGTAAAAACATTTAAAAAAACATATATAATCATATTTTAGTTATTTCTATCCATTCTCGCCAATACAACGGCTACATGTTAACTACCATTTGAATTAATATTATTTTATTATTAGAGTGCAACGTAAGATTCCCAAGAAACTCGTTGTTGCGTGTTGTGTACGCCATCGAGCATAGCGTCCCCTTTATAGTCATATAAATATTTTATTCACAAATATGGATAAATATGAAAATTCCATATTCATTATTTACCTGAGGTGTTACATCCTTCCCCCCTTTTGGGAATTGCGTCCTCGCAATTTTAAAATTGCGCTTGGAAACATCCTTGAAAGTCCCACATCGGAACAAAAGTCGGTAAAAAAAATAAAGAAAGATAAGTACAAAGGTCCCCCGAGATAACCCATACTAGGATTCCAAGTATGAAAATATGGACATGGAGGAGAAAACATAGGTTCATGTTCTCATGGAGAGTGATAGAAAACATGTTTAGGAGAAAGTTAACCATGAGAAAATCACAAACTTGTGATGGGTTAAACGGTATTCGATTCCCCAGTAGGAAAAGTTAATAGACAACATTTTTGTTTTAAGTTACTTTTTATTGAGGAATTTATTCATAAGGAAGCATAATCACTTATCATGTTGACTTTAAACTTTTACTAGATTCCTTAGTCAAACTCATATTTTCTTCCAAAAGATGAGTATTTAGGGAGACTTGTTCGCATCAAGAGTACTATAATCAACTTCTAGAGAATCACCTAATCCCCAAAAGAGAACTATATACATCCCATGTATTTAGGCTTTAACCAAAACCAAAACCAAAAAGGTTAGTACAAGATCAGATAATCCAGAAAAGGATAACCCCTTATAAAAAAGAAAATCTATTCTTAATCTCCAAAATTTGTCCAACAAAACCCAAAGTTCAACGAGGACCATCCGATAAACAATTTGTCCATAAAATTCTCCAAAGTAAACCAATATAAGATTGAAACCCAAATATTTGAAGGATTTAGTCACATAGTCTTCCAAGTTAAATCGTAACATTTATCTCCAAACAACATTAGTCGCTCCTAAAGCCTCACATTGAAAAGTAATTATCCTAATCACATATCCTCCAAAATCAACTTACTCTTAATTCATAAAATCATCTAACTAAAAAGAATCAGTTCTACTAACCAGGGACTTCACGTAGTCCAGTGGTAGGCAATAAATACCAGTCGCACTTTGGTTGTGGGTTCGATTCCCGCAGCTTTGTCCGACGCGACGGGTTGTCACACGGTCTGCGTGTTGTCCTTTTTTCAAAACTATATAATTCTTAAAACATTCCCCAAAATGAGATAAAATCTTCAAAGATGATCATAACATATTTTAACCTCAAGTTTATCTCATGCCTTTCATTTTCCATCAGAACATATAATAACCCATAATTTCCTCAAAAGTAAGGATCATATAAACCCTAATGGTTACCTTAATAATTATTACCTGAATTTCCACATCAAGTTGGCCATATCGTACATGATGCACTAGAGAACTCACCAAGGTTGAAGTGGTTGATCATGACTCCTTGATAGTTGGTTTAGAACAACCATGATTTTCCTCATTGAATCCTCCATTTTACCTAGTATCTTAATCATAGATCCACCACAGTTTCCTTCAATCCAATTGTCACTTTGGTGCCTGCGAGATCCAGCCATTCACTAAAAACAGAAATGTCAGTGTGAGTATATCAACAAAACCATCATGTACAAATGAGTAAGATAAACACTAAGATATACTTACTCATTCACTTTATCTAAAACTAGGACTCTTTCTGAAATCCTAACCATTATGGTAATGTCACTTATGCTTAAAGAATACCCTAACCTCTAAAGTTATCTAAACCGACCTTTGATACCAACTATAAGGCCCCCGCCTTAAACCTTACTTAATCTTGAGTTATTACAAGATTACACATTGAGGATCTTTTCAGGTTTAGATTTTTAGAGAATTAGATCATGAAACATTCATTACATTCCACATTTAATCAAAGTGGTTACATAAAAGACAGTATTCATTCTTCCCATCAACGGAAACATATTTAAAATGAAACATTGATTCTTTCTTGACACATCCTCGACACTATCATCACATCATGTACCTTTCCCTTGACTTGTGAAAAACATTTCAAAAACTTGGGATGAGCATAAAAAGCTCAGTAAGGGTTATAAAAATATGGAAAGGAAACATGAGTTCGTATATACATAAGATTGAAACCATACTTTACCCATAAAATATAGGCATATCAAATCATGAATAAATCATAGAAAACATAAGACATAAAGGTAACTTGAGACATTCATAACATTCTTACGTAGGGAGTAACCCTCTTGGTTATGTTTGGAATACCCATCACAGTATATTCCCTAAATCTCTTCGAATAAACCTTAACGTTTCACTCCTTCGCGTTACCCAATGCATTGGAGAGCTATATCGGGCTCACCCGCCCTTAGTTTGTCACGGAACCACCCGTTCTTCATAACAATTCCCAAGAACCATAACATAATCGTATCACATAAACATGAATAAAGGAAACATAACATTTCCACATTTCAATCACAATATAACATTTTAGGATATTAAAATAATGAATACATTCAAAAAGAAACCATTTCCAAAACCATTTAAAACATTTAATAAAGAGATTTTTGAATCAAAGTGTCCCATAACACCTTGAAGCTTTTAACATTTTAAACCATTAATATCCATATAAATAAATCCTTAAAACCATTTTGAAAACATGGATATTAATAAGAACAAATAATTAAAACATTTAAAACGATATTTTGGTTAAAGGGGTTTTACCAAAATTAGAGACACTTGAATACAATAATCGAGGAATAAGATTTAGTCAAAACTTTATAATATCATGAGAATAAAAGGATTCATGATATAATACTCCAAAGGACAGTATATACACCATATAAGAGTGAATTGGTGCATAACAACAATGAACCCTCAATAGAAATGTCAAATGTGATGAAATCCCTTATAAAGAAGGTATCCTTAAATTAAGGACAAATAAATCTCAAAAATTTGTGTGGCAAATATATATACACCCAATATAAGTGGATATTAAGTGTAAAACAATAAAAGGTCATTCACACATATTCAATGGTTGACATATTCAATGACTACAAGTTGAACCCAAAGAAATTGAAATTGGGTTAAAAAGTTTCCTTGACAGCCTAACGGCATCACATCAAAATGAGTTGATGAGAGATAAAAAGTGTATCTCATCACTTGGACATAAAATTTAATTCAATAAGGATGTATGAGAACATATCTCAACATAAAAATATGTAAATTAAAAGACCCAATAAAAGAAGTCTTTTAAAAAAAGAGGAGGGTGAAAGGTTCCCTTACCGACTTGGGTATCTTTCAAAACATACACCCCATGAAGAAAGACAATAGGTCATTGATGTAAATACTCATAAACGAAAGTATATTACACAAAGAGTCGAATAATGGGCAGTACATACACCACTCAATGGAATTTGTGGCAAATGTAGCATAAATCTCACGGGAATAAAAGTGAGATGAAAAATACCTTACGAAAACTCAACAGCCTAACGGCGCCACATAAAACTTCCGAATATGGATTGATGAGATCAAATAGAGTATCCCATAATATTACAATAGAATTTACAGAAAGTTTAATATAAAAGAAAATCCCCCAACATTGAAAGGAGGAGTTTAAAAGAAGTGACATAATGGAGAGTACGTAAAAAGAAAGAGAGAGGTTAGATCTCTTACGAAAGTTCGGCAGCCTAACAGCGCCACTCAAAACATCCAAAATGGATTGATGAGAGAGAATAGGGTCTCTCATCACATTAACATAAAAATTACAGTAGGAGTAATATAAAAGAACATCCCAATTATAATAAAGCTGAGCTTAAAAGAAATGACATAAAAGAGTGTACTTTAAAAGAAAGAGAGTTGTAGGATCCCTTACCTCGGGTCCGACTTGACTTGATCGTTCTTTAATCTCCTGAATAATAAACTTGAGTTAATTTCTAATTCCTTAAGAACATTTTTAAAGTTAATTAGTACTTTTATACCACTTATTACCATGTTATAAACATTATTTAATCATTTAAGTTAATAATATTTGTTTTGCCGATATTTGGTTCTTAAGTCGAAAGTGGACTTCTTACAATTACATGTTGTTCGTGTGGCCAAATGTTTATTATATCCAGAATTGTATTCATTATGTAGATATCATATATGTCATATATATCCAGTACATGCAAGCATTTATGACATTACATAATCATTTAGAGGTAAGAAATGAAATGCACCGTTCATGGAGACGGTAAGCCGTACGTACGCATGAACGCTACTTTCATTTCTATTTCGTATTTTATAGAATGGAATAATAATTATATAAAGGTATATTATATTTAAAGTATAATATCATATATAATATCATATTTCCATCCTTTATACATCCCTCATATGGTATTTAACGAATCAAATCACTTTGAGGGGGCGGTAGTCCGCACTTCCTTAAATGAAGATATCGCGTATACCCATAATGGAAGCCATAAAGGTAAGAAAAAAATGAAAAATACAGAATAATAAATAAAACATAAACATATTATATATCATATATAAAAATAGTGACATTATAATGGCCACCTTTGAAGGTGTTAAATGAGTATTGAACAATCATCGTTTCGGGAGGCAGAGTTTCACCATCCACGGAAACCGTATGTTCTTTAACCATTTGATGTAGTTGTGTGAGAGTGTAGCTTGAATAAATCTTATAAAAACATCCTAGTATATTGAAGATACTGGTGTTGTTACAAAATAAGTAAATAAAAAGATTTTAGGGGGTTGGAGAAGCAAAATAAAACAAATGAACATGAGAGAGTGAATTACCTTTAAAAGTGTAACTCCTTTTGATTTGAGCCTAAAGGCTTCCTTTGAAAGGATTATTCCCAAAGGGAATCCTCTAGGATGAGGAGATGTATGTGGAGAGAGTAAATGGGCAGGGGTTTGCCGAGCCAAAGGCTTGAGGAGTGTGTTAAATGAGGTAGAGGTGGGGGCCTTTTATAAGAGGAGAGGAGGGGCACTTTTGGAAAGTAAAGAAATATTACTTTATTTGAAAATGTGTTTCGGTTTCAAAAGGTCCCACATGGATATAATTCGTGGATAAGGTGATAAGTCTTCGAAATCCACTCCTCCAATTGGTTTTGGACATGTTTAGTTCATATATTTTACATTATCTTTCCATTTTACTTAAATCGTCAAATAATGATGTCATCGCTGCATCATTATTATGTCATAAATAATTTAAATTATTTAATGTCTAAAAATTATAAAAAAAATACTATGATGTAGGAAATATTTTTATCTTTCCAATGACTATTTATAATCAAAATTTGGACCTGTGTAACCCTACTTAAAAATTTTTTTAGTAAAACAACTCATGTTTGTGTCAATTTAATTTTAACATTAAATAAAAAGTTATTTATGTCATTTCCCAACCAAAGTGTCTAAATGGGGTCCCCAAGTTGGCCCATGGCTTGTCTTGGTCGGCCATGACTCACCCAATAGGTGTAGGACAAGTGTCATGGTGTTTTCACATTCTTATAATATCATTTTTACCTTAAATTACACTAATTACCTCTAATCGCGATTAAGAACTTAATAAGTTACTATTCACCAAAAAATTATTCTAATCTCATTGAACCACATTTTACTTCTTAATGAAAACCATGTATGTCGGATTTTTGAAAATCAAAACACAATGATGGCAAAATTTCATTTAAACGGAAAATCAGTTTTTATAAGTACCACTTAGTGGTTTCACTATTCATCAAAAATTGAAGTTTTTCAGAAATATTCCAAAAATTCACCCTAAGCTATATTTGATATTCTGAATTCAAAAATGAATTCCGTTTTACAAAATTCAGAACATATTAGTCACATTAATTAATTTAATAATTAATTACCGCTGTCAGAGCAAATAGAGTGTTTTTATAAAACAAGAAGTATCAAAAGATTGACACTAGTTTAAGTCTGATTTCAAAGTGAAATTAATTCCAACGACCACTATTGGATTTAATGGTAAAAATATTTTCTAATTTCACTTTAAAAACAATTCAAAATATAATCTAATCATATAAATAAATTAGATTAAAAAGTGGTTTTGAATTAAAATACAACATTTTACACTATTCATTAAAAAAATGAACTTTATCGGAAAAATACCAGAAAATTACACAAATTAAAATTTGATGTCCCGATTCTTAATAAGAGTTTTATTTGGTCCAAAAGAATGTTTAAGAGTGAAAAAAACTATATTTAATGACAGTTCTCCGTTAAAAGGCGATAAGTGAACCTTTAGTGAAAACTAGGGCATATACGCCTAAAATTGAATTCTTTCCGTATTTTAAGCCTTTAGCTTTTATTGGATAAATGTAAAAACATTTAAAAAAACATATATAATCATATTTTAGTTATTTCTATCCATTCCCGCCAATACAACGGCTACATGTTAACTACCATTTGAATTAATATTATTTTATTATTAGAGTGCAACGTAAGATTCCCAAGAAACTCGTTGTTGCGTGTTGGGTACGCCATCGAGCATAGCGTCCCCTTTAAAGTCATATTAAAATTTTATTCACAAATATGGATAAATATGAAAATTCCATATTCATTATTTACCTGGGGTGTTACATATAATACATATTATGTTTATGATTTCCTTATGCTTCATTAATTCGCAATTATATCAAGCCTTTATGGTTTCCATAGTGGGTAAATACGATAATCTCATTTGAGGAAGTGCGGACTACCGCCCCCTCAAAGTGATGTGATTCATTAATTCCTTTTGTGGGCTGTATAAAGGATGTAGTTAATGATATTATATATTATATTATACTGGAATTATAATATACATATGTATAATTATGTTTTAATTCCATTAAAATAAGAAATAGAAATGAAAGTAGCGTTCATGTATACGTACGGCTTACCGTCTCCATGAACGGTGCATTTCATTTCTTACCTCCATATGTTATGTAATAATATAGATACATGTATATGCTGGATATATATGACATATATGATATATAAATCATGAATATCATTCTGGATATAATGAACCTTTGACCACATGAACAATATGTAATTATAAGAAGTCAATTTTTGACTCAAGTACCAAATATCGACAAAATGAGCATTATTAACTTAAATGGTTACATAATTATTATAACATGGTAATAAGTGATATAAAAGGAATAATAAACATGAAAAAGGTTCTTAATAAAGTATAAATTAACTCTGGTTTATTATTTAGGAGATTAAAGAACGATCGAGTCAAGTCGGACACGAGGTAAGGGAACATCTTAACCCAACTTCCGTTCTTTGGGTTGATCTTCTCTTTCTTGTTTATGTCGTTCTTTGATTATGTGAGAAATGAATTTTTATATCTTATCATGAATTTATAATTTCTTTATGTGACCTTACAACGAATACACATAAGTGATCTATTTTATTTTCAAAAAGAACTTTGTAAGGGATAATTTTACAATCTCATTTTTATCCGAGATTTCTTATTCATAAGTATTTACTAGGGTTATTGTTATCATCCATGTCCATGTTTTATAAATGTGTTTTCATGTATGTTTAAATTCATTTTTTACCCATTTTTACTTTTACCCCATGGTATAGAAGTAATATTTCTTTTTCTTACCCTACGAGGTACTTTTTGACTTTACCAGCAAAAGTACGAGGAGAATGTTTTTTTATCTTATACGCTATGAAAGGATTTTTACTGTTTTATAAAGACTTATTTTCATGAAGCTTCCTCCAAAATATTTCAAGAATATTTAAAAAAATATCCTTTTCTTTTAAAATTGCCTGACATTTTGTGAAAAGAAAATGATTTTAAAGAAGAAAGAATATTTCCTCAAGAATTCATTTCATGTGTTTTATCAAAACCATTTTCCATATAAGATGACATTATTTGATATGTGTATGTTTCAAGTATAATGCCTCTATGATTTACGTGGTTTCACTTTTCTTATGATGAAATGATATCCAGTTGTATTATTTGGATTATTTTATGATGGAATGATGTTTATGAACCCCGTTTTTATTCTTTCGGTTATGTTGAATGATTTATGTTTATGTTGTGGCACAAGTAAGAATGATTTCATTATGAAATGGGTGGGAGCTATATCTCCCTCCAATTCATTGGGTAAAGATTTATATCTCATGAGATAGACATGGCTAAAACGACAAGTAAAACCAGTTCAGTAATACAGGGCTAGAACGGCAAGTAAACCCGGTTTAGTAAGGGACTTTGTCCACTAAGATGGTCTTGGCAGCAATGACTTGGCTACTATGGAAATCATATCATGTTATTAATGTTTTTCCACAATTACAAGTTTTATTCCCATTCTATTTTATCATGATTAATGTTTCTTTTATGATCTATGCCTTATGTACTGCCATGTTTTATGTCATTTCTCATGATCTTGATGTTTAAACATTGTGTTCATGTTTTTAAGTTCAAATGTATATGGTTTGTTTTATTTTCTCCACACTTACCATTATTGATAATTTCATCTCACCCTTTATATTTTTTATTTTCCCCAGGATATAAAGAATGTTTTTTGGTAAGAAAACAAAAGGGGAAGATCTTTATGGGAGATTTTGAAGATCTTTCACCATGATTAGAATATTATGTTCGAAGTTTCCAAAGACACTAAACTATTACCGTCATTGTGTGTTGGTTTTTGTTAGGTATTAAGTATTTATCCAAAGTAATGTAATGTCCATGTACATCAAGGTTTGGGTCTCTATAGTTGGTATCAGAGGAAAGGTTTAGTTAACCTTTGGAAAATAGGATGCGAAAACTTTAGTGAGATCCCTAGATATATTTCTAAGGTATGTCTAGGGATGTCCCTAAGGTTAAGTATACGCATAGGTTATAGACATAGAATTACGGTAATGATATTATAATTAAACCTAGATGTTAGTTATTGTAGTTAATCCCCCATGATTATGATTTTTTCCAATCATATTATTCTTTTTGGGTTTTAGAAAATGGCTGGAAACAGGAATATTCACGATAATGCATGATATGATGGACAATGGCATGATATTCATCATGAGAAACCAAATGAAATTGGATCTGGAGGTCCACCTATCATTATTATGCCTAATCAGCAATCTCATAATACGATCAATAATCTCAACATTGGTAATTTTTCTAACTCAACAAATAAGAGAAAGATGGAGTTTCATGATGATCCTAGAGGAAAGAATGTTCAATTTACCTCATGTAAATCATGTGGGAAGAGGCATCAGGTAGAATGTTTCAAAGGAACTAGAAGATGCATTGGATGTGGAAAATAATAACACAATTCCAGTAATTGTAAAGGAACAGGTTCAGTTAACACCATGGACAAGGATAATGGTATTTCTAAGACATCAACAATTATTAAATGTTTTAAAAGTGGAATGTATGGGCATTATGAAAACCAATTCCCTAAGGGAAAATCTCATGAAGAGAACCAATATGGTCGTATGGGTAGTATTTATGTTGATGATGATAAAGAGACTACAAATGGCATATGAGATGAAAGAAGTGTTGATGAATACAATGATGAATCTTGGTCAATGGTTTAAGAAGGTGGTGGAATGATTTATGTCATTCAAGAGTTATGTTGTATAGGTAAGGGTACTATGTAATAAAGACACATAAAAGGATTGTCACACTATTGTTTTCCCTAAGTATTTGATAGTATATGTTGAATGGTATCAGTAACCATGAATGGTTATTTGAATATTTTTGGATAGTAGATGATTTGTGCATAATGAATGGATAAGGATAAAATAATATGTATGATAGTATTCATGAGCTCATGAATGATATAAAGACAAAGTGATATCATGGTTTGAGTATATAGAATTTTTGGGATTTTGGTATGTGGAAATAGTTACCTTTTGACAGCATTCATGATTTCCCTATGGTTCTATGATAATTTCTGTTTCAAGAGAATACATGATTAAGGTATTCAGATGTTTGGAATGCGATCAACAAGATATATCTAATCATATATGGGGGATAAATGATGGTATCTGCGTGCTTGTTATGTGACCATTCAAGTAGTCATTATCTTTATACTATGAGAATGGACATATGTATTTTGAATAAGCCTAAATATTGGAATGGATTATGTTGGACATCAGATAGTATTTATTAAGGCTATAACTTTTTTCGATTTTATTTCTGGAATGTTATAACAGTGTAGTTTTAGAAAAAGGACAACCTGAAGGATGGGCGACAACCCATCGTGTCTGACAATGTTGCGAGAATCAAACCCACAACCGATGTGCGACATGCCTTTATCACCTACCACTGGACTACATGAAATCCCTGTTTAGTAGAAACTAGTTTTATTTTATTAAGCGGTATTATAGATGAAGTATATGTCTATTTTTGGAACCATATACGAATAATATCACCATAGATGGACTTATGTATATATCATTTACTAACCTTATGTTTGAGATAGATGGAATAACCTATCATTCTATCGCATGATCTTATAACACATCATGGAAAACAAATTCTACATCATTTCTTTAATAGATGAAGTGGAAATTGTCCAAGACATGAACAATAATGAGATTGTACCAAAATCAAGTAAGAATTTCTTTTAATTTATTCATTCTTCAACATTTGGAAATTATCATGAAAGCCAAAAATGTTGTCCTAGTACTCTTATATGTGATGAATCAGATGGTACCTTAGATCATCACAAATCTATTGCTTTTTGATTGTTGGCTTTTTTATAGACCTGTTTACTACCACTATCCATCAGAACATGATAGTTAGATTTTTCTTCCATATCCATATTTTCACTTTTGTTTCCCTATGTGGAAACCCAGTGCTGAGTTACTTTGGATGACCGTTATGATTCTAACTTACCTTTTTAAAATGAAGTTTTAGTATTCCTTTTTATGATGTGGGTTTCTATGAAAGATACTTTCAAGTAGTAGACCATTTATAACCCCGAAAAATTTCGAGGGAGAAATTCCTTTTAAGTGGCGTAGAATGTTACAACCCAAGATTTTATTAGAATTATTATTTTTAATTTCATTATTGTCTTCTGTTGTACCCTACACCATGATTATCTTGTGCTATACGCAACACTGTATTAGCTTGCAGTATACACAACACTATTCTTGGCTCATGTTACACACAATTTGATGTTAGTTTTGTATAAATTATTAGACACAACATTAAGTATATGTTTTTTTAATGTATAAATGAAATATGGTTTTATTTTGTTGTATGCAACAATAAAGGAGTCTTTCACTACACGTCACCCTGACTTGGCTTGCATTACATGCAATCGCAACCTTCCTCGATAGCGTGTGTAGTATGCAATACTGGGTTTCACTAAACAACGATATATTGTTATAATTATGGACTAGCCGTTATGAATAGTATTAACTAAAATTTTAATTTTATAAAATTATTATTCATCTTACATATTTTCTAGAATATGGTATGAGAATAAAATAATTTTTTTGGGTAAAATAACTATTTTTCAAAAAATGTAGTTTTGCAACCATTTGATGGAGCACCCACATTAAATCTAGTATTTACATGTTTATAAGTTCAATTGTTCAAAATAAAATTATTCCTCGGAATCAGGATATAAAAATTTAATTTTGAAAAAAATTTCATTTTATTCTGATAACTTTCATATTTTGATGAATAGTAAAAACACGCTATATTTTAATTAAAAACAACTTTTTTCATCGAAATAAATTATATGGTTAGATTATATTTTTAATTGGTTTTAAAGTGTAATTATAATATATTTTTACCATTTAATACAATGTTGGTAATTGGAATTAATTTCACTTTGAATTTGGACATAAACAAGTGTCAATCTTTTGATAGTTATTGTTTCTAAAAAACATGTTGTTTGTTTTGATAACATGAATTACATTTAAAATTAATTAATGCCACTTTATGTTTTGAATTTGGAAAAATAGACATCATTTTTGAATTCATAATATCAAATATAGTTTAGGCTGAATTTGAGGTATTTGTTTGAAAAACAACAATTTTTTATGAATAGTGAAAACACTCAGTTTTTGGTTAAAACCGACTTTTTATTTAAATAATCGTTTATTTGATTTAAATTTATTTTAGGTAAAAATTGATACATAATATTTATATATGTTCAATGAAATTCATTTGATTCATTTTATAATAATTTTAGATTTATAAAAATTGTATTGAACTTTTCACCGTCGTTTACCCACCTCCTAGGCGCTTTTTCAATTGTTCATTAAACTTAATTTTACTGCTTCTGTGAGTTCAATTTAGACAATAAAAGTGACACGGTTAATATTAAAGAGTAAAATTAGGTTCAATTAGATAAAAATAATTTTTGGTGAATAGTAACCTTTTTCTTTTATTTACCACGGTTAAAAGTAAATAGGGTAATTCAAGGTTAAAAGAATATTATAATAGTTACAAATTACCATAACACTTGTTCTAACCTTATTGGATGATTAGTGGCCGACCATGGGAATCCTTGGGTCGATTTTGGGACCCCATGGGGCCACTTGGCAGTTATAATTACAATTTGGATTAATTAATTTAATGTAAAGACAAAATTGACATTAACAAATATCTTTTAGTAAATTAAATTTTATATGGTTTTAAATAAGTAATATTTTCTACTATAAATATTAATTATAAAGATAAAAAGATTTCTTACATCATGGTACTTTTTCATAATTTTTAGACATCAAATGAACTAAATTATTTATGACACAATAATGATGGAGTATTTACCTCATTAATAAATGATTTAAATAAATAAGATTATAATGATTAAAATATTATCCAAAAATTTAAAATTCTGATTGGATGATTTTATTTCGACCATGACTCATCTTATCATCAAATTTAATGATTTTTTGACCTTTTTGAAACTGAAGATAAGTTTATAATAAAATAATATTTTCACTCTTTCCGAAAGAGCCCCTCCTCCCCCTTATAAAAGGAGACCATTTATATCCAATTCCTCACACCTCTCAATCCATTTGGATCGTCCAACCTCTACACAATTAAGCTCTATACATCCATATCCTCCCCTTAGAATCCTTACATTAGGAATAAGGCACTCCAAGATGTCTTTTTGGTTCAAACCAAAAGAAGTTACCCAAATTAAAGGTAACAATCTCTCTTAGGTTCTTTTTTCTTTTATTCTACTTCTCCAACCCCTAAAATCTTTTTAATCCTTTCTTTTGTAACAAAACCAGTATCCTAAATATACTAGGATGTTTTTATGAGAAGTATTTGAACTACACTTACACACACCTCCATCTAATGGATGAAGAACATAATGTTTTTTGTGGATGACAAATTAACGCCTCACGAAACGATGATTGCTCGATTTTCTCCTACCGCCTCTCATGGTGGCCATTATGATGGAACTATATTTATATATAATATATATTATGTTTATTATTTCCTTATTCTTCTTTAATTCCCAATTATATCAAGCCTTTATGGTTTCCATAGTGGGAAAATATGATAATCTCATTTGAGGAAGTGCGGACTACCGCCCCCTCAAAGTGATGTGATTCATTAATTCCTTATGTGGGATGCATAAAAGATGTATTTAATGATATTATATATGATATTATACTGGAATTATAATATTAATATGTATCATTATGTTTTAATTTCATTAAAATAAGAAATAGAAATGAAAGTAGCGTTCATGTGTACGTACGACTTACCGTCTCCATGAACGATGCATTTCATTTCTTACCTCAATATGTTATTTAATATTATAAATACATGTATATGCTGGATATATATGATATATATGATATATAAATCATGAAAATAATTCTTGATATAATGAACCTTTGACCACATGAACAACATGTAATTCTAAGAAGTCCATTTTTGACTCAAGTACCAAATATCGACAAGACGAACATTATTAACTTAAATGGTTACATAATGTTTATAACCTGGTAATAAGTGATATAAATGGAATAATAAATTTTAAAAAGGTTCTTAAGAAAGTAGAAATTAACTTTGGTTTATTATTCAGGAGATTAAAGAATGATCGAGTCAAGTCGAACACAAGGTAAGGGAAAATCTTAACCCAATTTCCGTTCTTTGGGTTGATCTTCTCTTTCTTGTTTATGTCGTTCTTTGATTATGTGAGAAACGAATTTTTATATCTTATCATGAATTTATAATTTCATTATGTGACCTTACAACTAATACACATAAGTGATCTATTTTATTTTCAAAAATATCATTGTAAGGGATAATTTTGTAATCTCATTTTTATCCAAGATTGCTTATTCATAAGTATTTACTGGGGTTATTGTTATCATCCATATCAATGATTTATAAAAGTGTTTTCATGTATGTTTAAATTCTTTTTTTACCCATTTTGACTTTTACCCCATGGTCTGGAAGGAATCTTTCTTTTGTTTACCATACGAGGTACTTTTTGACTTTTTCAGCAAAAGTACAAGGATAATGTTTTTTAACTTATACAGCATGAAAGGATTTTTACGGTTTTATAAAGCCTTATTTTCATGAAGCTTCCTCCAAAAATATTTCATGAATATATTTCAAAAAAATCCTTTTCTTCTAAAATTGCATGAATTTTTTTGAAAAGAAAATGATTTTGAAGAAGAAAGTATATTTCCTCAAGAATTCATTTCAAGTGTTTTATCAAAACCATTTTCCATCTAAGATGACATTATTTCATATATGTATGTTTCAAGTATAATGTTTCTATGATTTACATGGTTTCACTTTTCTTATGATGAAATGATATCCATTTTTTATATGGATTATGTTATGATGGAATGATGTTTATGAAACCCATTTTTATTCTTTAGGTTATGATGAATGATTTATGTTTATGTTGTGGCACAAGTAAGAATGATTTCATTATGAGATGGGTGGTACCTATATCTCCCTCCAATGCATTGGGTAAAGATTTATATCTCATGAGATAGACATGGATGAAACGACAAGTAAATTGGGTTCAGTAAAACAGGGTTGGAACAGCAAGTAAACCCAGTTCAGTAAGCGACTTTGTCCACTAAGATGGTTTTGGAAGCAATTCCTTGGCTACTATGGAAATCATATCATGTGCTCAATGTTTTGACAAAATTACAAGTTTTATTCCCATGCTATTTTATCATGATTAATGTTTATTTTATGATCTATGCCTTATGTATTGCCATGTTTTATGTCATTTCTCAAGATCTTGATGTTTAAATATGTGTTCATGTTTTTAAGTTCAAATGTATATGGTTTGTTTTATTTTCTCCACGCTTACCCTTACTTAGCATTTGAGCTCACCTTTTATATGTTTTCTTTTCCCCCGGATATAAAGAAAGATTTTAGTTAAGAAAACAAAATGGGATGATCTTTATGGGAGATATTGAAGACCTTTCACCATGATTAGAAGATTATGTTCCAAGTTTTCAAAGACACTAAACTATTACGATCCTTGTTTGTTGGTTTTTGTTATGTATTAAGTATTCCACCAATGTAATGTAATGTCCCTTTACATAAAGCTTTGGGTCTCTACAACTGCAGTTGTGCTAGCTTTCAGTTGTACTGTACTTTATGTTGGGCTTGAATACTGGCCCATTAGCCTTTTAGCACATACCTTTGTACTCAATTTATGTAGTGCTTACTTCAGTTGTGTACTCTGTTGTGTTTTTTAATTTTATAAAGTAAATTCCTTCCCTTTTTATCAAGATTTATTCCTTTGGTTCTAGTCACCTGCCCCTAGCCTATCGAAGGCGGTCTCGGGGTAGTCACGGCACGGGTCCCGAGGGCGGGTCGTGACAAATTGGTATCAGAGGAGTCAGTTCTACTGCAGAACTCAGGACTCTGATCTTTCTTTCTCTGGATCAATAGTGTTAACAGTATTGAGTGTGGTTTTCAGTCTAGGGAGTACAGTGTTGGAGCGACGACCAACATATCCAAACACCAGGACACTGACATCTGATTTCCGACTCGGTGCACGAAAACACTGATTGCAGGTGTGTTTCAATAGTTTTCTTTGTGATTACTTTGTGTCAGCTCACCAGGTATACTATTTGACCATGACACACCTATTTCTTTTCAGGATGGCCCCACGAAGGCAGCTAGCTAGGGTTCCGAGTTACGTGCGAGATGGTAGCCCACTGAGCGACAAGGCCTCGGTGCAGGGCCCCATCACAGCGGAGGCACCAGAGGTACCACTACCCACTGATCCACTGATACTACCATCCCTAGTAGCAGATAGTGGAAAATTCCTAAGTGCATCACATGAGTTGCAGTGATAGAGGCCGCATAGGTTCCGCGGAGAGACGGACCCGCATGCAGCTGAGGATTGGATGGAGGCCATCGTCAGAGTTTTCATATTGGTAGGGACACCAGCCGACTTTATGGTAATCCTTGCCGCGATTCTCCTACATGCAGCTGCAGGCAGATGGTGGAGCTTGATGATCCAGGAGCATGACATGGAGTCTTTACTCTGGACGGACTTCGAGAGTCTCTTCTTCTCAGAGTTTTTTCCAGCCACCCTTCGTGCAGTGAGGATTCAAGAGTTACTACCTCTGCAGTAGGGTAGCATATCAGTAGCTCAGTACTCGGTGAGGTTTACTGACCTCCCACGCTTCTCCATGGATATTGTATGGGACCCATTCTTCAGGTCTTGGACCTTTGAGCAAGGACTGAGGCACGAGATTAGGGCTTCAATGATTCCCCTCAGCATCCCGACGCAGGTAGGGGTGCTGGAGTGAGCCCTTCTAGTGGAGATATTTCTCGCTGATCAGTCACAAGCAGCGAGACCCACCGCAGGGCAACACGTAGCAGAGTATTCTACAGCTGTCAGAAGACATTTGTCATATGGGTCCAAGCGGACCAGGCTATCAGGTGGGAGAACTCAGCATACTGGTTCAGTTGTGCGGGGAACACGAAACAGAGCTAGCCTTACGAGGAGCAGGCAGTGCCATGCATGCGGCGGGCAGGGCCACATGGCTCGGGACTGCCTGACCTACCATGAATATGAGCAGCAGACAGTAGAGGGACCTCCCAAGCAGAGTTAGAGGTTTGATCGTGGTGGTCCATCGGGAGCGGGCAGATGAGGCAGAGGAGCTGGCTGAGCAGCCGGTGGTGGACGAAGATTCGAGGCTCTACCACCACCACCACCAAGAGGACCACCCCGACCACAGGGAGCTGGCAGACAGTAGTGGGCACAGATCTAGGCTGTCGAGGCCTACGACCACGGTTCACCTGAGATTATTTGAGGTACTATCTATGTTTACTCCACCCTCGATTATGTACTTAATGACACCGGAGAGAGTCATTCTTTTATTGTTGTTGCCTTTGTTCGGAGCTCAGAGATTCCGATGGAGCTTTTGGATCGATCTATATGGATACAGACTCCTACGATAGTAGACTCGATGATTACGCATTGGTGCTGGCAGTGTGAGATTACTCTAGGAGGTGAGATCTTCGGCTAGGATCTTTTTGTAGTGGCGTCAAGGCCTTACGAAGTCATCTTGGGTATGGACTGGTTATCTACAGTTCATGCTCAGATCAACTGTATTAGGTGCAAAGTGCGGTGTGTCCGCACGGATGGGAGCTGGTTCACCTTCACTAGCGAGAAGGGAGCCGTTGCAACGCATTATGGTCTTATATAGATGAGAGGGAAGCCGATCACACATCAGTTGTCTAGCCTCATCCTTAGAGCAGTTGATGTGCAGAGTCCGAGTTTTCCTATTGTGGTGGATCAGTATGCAGATGTTTTTCTTGATGACATTCAAGGACTACCTCCATGCAGAGAGGTATACATCTTCATTGACCTGTACCCCGAGAAAACAATGATATCTACTCCAGAATATCGGATGTCTCCCACCGAGCTTCGTGAGCTGCGGGTATAGCTGGAGGACTTGCAGGGAAAGGGATTTATTTGACCTAGTGTTTCACCCTGAGCTTCTCCGATTTTCTTCACCAAGAAGGTGGATGGGAGCTTGGGACTCTGTGTCGACTACCGTTGCCTAAATCAGGTGAACGTAAGGAACAATTACCCACTTCCGAGGATTGAATACCTCTTCGATAAGCTCAAGGGAGCACGATGGTTCTTAAAGATAGACCTCAGGTCAGGCTATCACCAGCTTAGAGTTCGAGACAAGGATGTGCAGAAGACGACCTTCAGGTGTCGGTATGGCCACTACGAGATCTTGGTTATGCGCTTCAGCATAACCAACACTCTAGAAGTGTTCATGAGTCTCATGAACAAGATCTTATAGCCTTAACTCAACCGTTTTGTCGTAGTCATCATCGACAACCTACTGATACTCCACTACTGGGGAGGGTCATGCCTACCACTTACAGGTTGTACTGGACACACTCTGAGAGCACCAGCTCTATGGTAAGCTCTCGAAGTACCAGTTCTGGATTAGAGAGGTTCACTTTCTGGGACATGTCATCTTGGAGGCGGGAGTAGAAGTGGATCAAGCGAAGATCAAGGTAGTACTTTCTTGGGATCCACCCAGGAGTGTGACGGAGGTGCAGAGTTTCCTGGGTCTAGATGGTTACTATTAGAGATTTGTGCCAGACTTCTCCATAGTTGCAGCACCGCTTTCAGCCTTGATTAAGAAGGGGAAACCCTTTATGTGGTTAGATAAATGTCAGTAGAGATATCAGTAGCTGAGGCAGAGATTGACCAGTGCGCCCATCTTGAGGGTACTGGAGGAGGGTGTTGGGTACGTAGTGTACTGCGACGCATCAGGGACTGAACTCGGGTGTGTCCTGATGCAGGAGCGAGTAGTGATCACTTATGGTTCGCGGCCGCTGAGACAGCACAAGAAGAACTACGCTACCCATGACCTGGAGTTAGCAGCAGTGGTCTTCGGCTTGATGATGTGGCGGCACTATCTGATGGGCGAGTGCATTATAGTCTACTCTATCCACCAGAGTCTCTGGTACATCTTCTCACAAAAGGACTTGAACCTAAGACAACGACGATGGATCGAGTTCCTCCTGAACTATGACTTCGAGATAGTCTATACTCATGGGAAGGGTAACGTTGTAGCTGATGCTCTTAGCAAGAGATCAGGCATTTAGCTACTAAGAGAGGTGACTGAAGAGCTAGTTGCGTTGCAGATGTCCTTTGTGGATATAGATGGAGCATCCTTTCTTCAGTCTCTCATAGTCACTCCTCCACTTCTTCTGCGAGTCAGAGAGGCACAATGTGTGAACATTGACTGAGAGTCATAACGTGCTTAGATATCCACAGGGCAGGCGCCTGATGGATTTTGTTAAGTAGGGGAGCACGTCATCCTCTTCAGGGGACGTACTATGGTACCAGTTGCATTACAGGAGGAGGTGATGAGGGAGTTCCACACTTCCCCTCTAGTGGTAAATCCAGGAGTGGCGAAGATGTATCAGGACCTCAGACGACAGTACTGGTGGCTGGGTATGAAGAATGTTGCACTAGAGATCGTTTCATGATGCCTCACTTGTCAGCAAGTGAAGGAAGAGCACCAGGTACTAGCAGGCTTGGTACAGCCCTTAGAAGTCCCAGAGTGGAAGTGGGATGTGATCTCCATGGATTTCGTAATGGGGATTCCATGTACATCTAGAGGACATGACTCCATATAGGTAATCGTCGACTGTCTCACCAAGTCAGCCCATTTCCTACCGATCATAGAGCAGGGCTCAATAGAGATCTTGGGATGCCTCTACATTTGGGAGATCGTACGACTTCATGGTGTGCCATTGTTTATCGTTTCGGATTGAGATGCTCGATTCACTTACCGGCTTTGGAAGGGGTTATATGAGGCTTTTGGGATGCAGCTACATCTGAGAACCGCCTTCCATCCTCAGATGGATGGTCTGACTGAGAGGACCATTCAGACTCTCGAGGACATGCTCCATGCATGTGTCCTTGACTTTGGTCGCAGCTAGGAGGATCACCTACCCTTGGTGGAGTTTGCGTACAACAACAGCTACCACTCCACCATTGGGATGGCCCCTTATGAGGCAATGTACGAACGACCTTGCAGATCACATCTGTGCAGGACTGACCCAGGGGTGTTAGCACTTGTATGGCCAGAGATGGTCCAAGCTACAATGGAGAAGCTTCAGATCATCTAGGAGCAGATGAAGACTGCACAAAGCAGACAGAATTCTTATGCTGATAGGAGAGGAAGACCACTACAGTTCGAGGATGGAAACCACTTTTTCCTACAGGTCTTAACTCGACGAGGTCTATGGTGATTTATCTAGGGCAGAAAGTTATCTCTATGATTCATCGGATCTTTCCCAATCCTCAGCAAAGTAGGCAAGGTGGCTTATCGGCTAGCCCTTCCACCTCAGTTGCACCGGGTGCATGACGTCTTCCATGTATCTCAGCTAAGGAGATACGTGCACGACCCGACCCACATCATCGATCACAAGGAGTTGGACATCGATGATGGGGTGACATTCATGGAGGTCCTGGTGGAGATCGAGGATCGATAGGAATGGGACCTATGTGGACTGTCGATTCCTCTGGTGCACGTTCGCTGGCAGCACGTGAACCTCCTGGAGAGCACTTGGGAGCGGGAGGCTCAAATGCGTGTACTATACCCCCATTTGTTTCCCTAATGTGTGTTTTAACCTTATGGGGACGTAAATCCTTGAGGTGGGAGTAATGTAAAGAAATGGAAATTTCAAGGAATTTTGTTTAAATACTTTGCAATTTTACGAGTTTTCGGTTTCTGATGGAACTTGATTCAGAGGCCCGGTATGCCCGGAATCAATTTCTGAAGTTTTGTTCGGGTACGTTCAGTAAACATACATGTGGGTTTTTCTGTCTTTTGAACTGGTGCTCAGAATTGAAATCTGAGGACACCGATGTACTCATAGCGCCGATATTCGCTTAATGAGACCTTTACAACAATTGTGTTTTATGCAGGTTGAGATGTTTTTTTGTGGATTTAGAATAAAATAAATAAAATTTATGCAACACAATTTTATTTATTTTTGGTAGTTATAACCTATAAGAGGATGTTAAGGGTGGACCCACACGCTACATAACCTCCCCGGAGAGAATTTAGTGTGGTGGGGCCCACACAATTTGGAACCCTTCCACCTCCCCTCAACTCCCCATTAATTCCCTACTATTAATTTTTGACAACTCCTCATTAATGGTGGAGCCTCTCCACCTCCCTCTTCCCATCAATTGTGCCAACTCATACAATTAATGTCTACATTAATTATTCGGCACCCCTTTCTGTAAAATTGAATTGCATGGCAATTTTATTAATTGGAGAGCCTTTTTATTTCTTTTTGCGTTGGAAAATTTTTTCTTGGGGAAGGCTCTAGAGTTTTAGAAGAGAGGTGATCCTTCTTCGATGAAGAACATCCCTGACGAAGAACGTGAATGACTTCTTCCAACGAGGAATCTTCCTCCGACGCACCTCGACGTCAAGGAGTCTACGTCACCTACGACAATGACTCTTCCTATATCGTTGATGGACGACACTATTCTACCGCGGTGCCAGACTACCATGACACTCGTCTTCTGCAGATCAACAACGTGTGATGTCATTTTCGAGGTAGGGGTTTGTACAATTTTAAATGAATATTTTGTACCCGTTCTTTGTTTTCTTATTTGAGATGTCCATGGCCAATTGTTACCACATAACGTGGAGGGATCGGGCCAAACAAACATGGCCCGACGACCCTCTGTCGTTTCTTGTTTATTTAATTCGCCAAAGGAGGTGGTGGAAAATGGAGGCGGTGGTGAGAGAAGGAGGAAGCCGCGCGCTGACCGCATGCGGAAGAACCGCGGGCCGCTCGGCCAATGAAGAATCGGCCAGCTAAAGCCAGCCGGACTGAAAAGTCCGCGACACCACACGGGATGCCGTACTATGGAGAGCCGTGGCCCACACTATGTGAGCCGCTCGGCGGTGAACCGGCCGGCTCATCAGCCGACCTGAATGAAGGAGACGTGACACCAAGAGGGCACCGCACTGAAGGGACCACGGCCCGCCCATGCGGGCCGCTCATGCTAGGAAGGACGGCCGGCTACGGCCGGCCGGTTGGGTGGGTGGCCCCACTCAGCGCCGCCGGTTCGGGAAAGCCCCCCCCCCCCCTCGGACCACTCGGCCAGCAGGCCGGGCTGCGCTGTGCCGGGCCGGGCAGCGCCCCCTCGGGCCTGGCCGCGCCCCTCGGGCTGGGCCACGTGACTCATCGGGCCGGTCCGACCCTTTTTCGGGTCGGACCCGCCAAAACCGGGTTGACCCGACCCGCCATCCCATGGGCTTAACGGGCCAGAACCGTTTTCACTTAACCGTGAATAACTAAAACACTGTGTGTCCGATCAACGCATCGTTTGTGGAAATGGGACCCTCGTGACGAAGCGGTCCTTCTGAGATAACCAATGTGGGTATTAGATAATTTTGGAAAACGGCCGAGTTTGGAACAAGAATATTTCCAACTGGGCCCCTGGAACATAAAAGTCAATATCTCTCAGACCGGGCGTCTGATTGACATGTCGTCTATCGCATTCTGTTCCTTTTGATTAGACAGAACATCGGGGTACATCAACTATATACTACATGATAATTGATGTGACGACCCCTTTTAATCGAGGAGCTGACCCTTTCGGAATCGAGTGTGCTATGTGGGGGAACCCTAGAGCTAGCTTCGACTGCATCGACTACTGTACTGGAATCCTCTGTGGGTTCGGTAGCGATGACTACCGTACTAGAATCCTCCGTGGGTTCGATGGTGATGACTACTGTTCTTGTATCCTGTGTGGGACTGAAAGTTTGACCATTGTACTTCTATCCTGTGTGGGTTCGGCAAAGTAGCTGGTCTTGTATCCTGTGTGGGTCCGACAGCTTAGCTGGTCGTGTATCCTATGTGGGTCCAACAACATAGATGAATTAGTGACTACATCTGATCATCTCTATCGCTATTCAAAAGATGTATCCCTATGTGAGCTATGTCTTGATTTCTAGTCCTTATCATTGATGTGATTGACTTCTTTCCTGTGTAAACTGGGTTGTATTTGGGGCTCGAGAGTTGGAGTTGTACTTTGGTGGATAACCTAGGTATATGTATGGGCATATACCTATGTAGGGTTAGTAGCTACTTCGTGCTTGTATCTCTCTTCTGTGGTTTATCCTTTTTGGTATCTGGGAAACCATTGAGGGTCTCAGGGTCCCTACTGAGTATCTTTTACTCACCCCTACATGGGCCATGCCTGCACTACGTTGTGTTGGTTGCAGAGGACGAACAACACTGATTGAGGTGGAGACTTGTTGAGCTGGACGGTACCCGGAGGTGGACCACTTGGGATGTCATACACGGAGCAAATAGACAGACTTGAGGTGCTGAGGAGGCCATCTGTACCCACCCTTCAGGTGGAATTCTCGGAGGACGAATTAGTGGTTGTTGTTTTAATTTACTATAGTTGTGTTAGCTTTCAGTTGTACTGTACTTTCATTTGGGTTTGTATACTGTCCCATTTACCTTTCAGCACTTACCTGTGTACTCAGTTTACTTAGTGCTTACTTCAGTTGTGTACTCGGTTGTGTTGTTTACTTTTATAAAGGCAATGCCATCCATTTTTTATTGGGATTTACGCCTTTGGTGCTAGTATCCAACCCCTGGCCTATGGAAGGAGGGCATTGAGTATTTATGACACTGGGCCCGACGGTGGGATGTGATACGACAACTCGTCGCGTCCGGCAAGGCAGCGAGACTTGAACCTGCAACCGAAGGGAGACTAGGGTGTATCACCTACCACTGACCCACGTGATGTCCAAAATTGAATAATTTTGTTTTTTAAAGGGTCTAGTAGATGAATTATAATTTTTTTTGGAACCCTATACGAATAGGATAAATACAATATATTTTTATAGATCTATTATCTTTTAGAGTGAAAGATGAGTTTACTGTAGAAATTAGTTAAAGGATGGAACTCTACTTGTCAAGTATGTATTTTTCTTCTCTTATTCTATAAAGAAATTAATTATTAAACATTAGGTAAAGGATATTAAAAGTAAAAATGTGTTATCCTAATACCTTATGTTTTGTGGAACCAATGATATTTTAAATCATCATAGATTGACGGCTTTGAGGCCCTCATTTATACAATTGTTTGTTACTGATGACCTCAATCACTCCATATAAATATTTATGTTTTTCCTCCAATTATGTGTCTCAAATTTCCACCAATTTTCTTTTAATTGAAATCATAATTTTTTTGTTACTTTGTCATTCCCCTTTTCCTCTTATTAAGACTAAATTTTATTAACCCAATTTCCGATGTGGGTTTTCCCACAAAGGTATTTTCTATTTTCAACATTTTATTTTTGAAGAAAAATTTGAAATTGAAAGGACACAATTTATTGGTGGGAGGAATGTAACACCCCAAGATTTTATAGTACGCTATTTTTTCAAACTAATTCAATAACTTGCACTACATGCAACATCGGGTTTGAGCGCACCACAAGATTACCAAACTAACCAATCAAAAATGGTTATGAATAGTATTAATTGAATATTGAACTATATAGATAATCCTTATAATTTTTGAATCCATATTATGAGTTTCTTATACATAATTTAAGAACAAATTCATTTTTTTAGATAAAAGAATTTTTTATTTCAAAAAATGCACTTTTACCGCCTTTTAATGATGAACCCTTTTTGAATCCAATATTTAAAACTTTTATATATTCTATTTGACAAAATAAACTTCATATTTAGAATCAGGACATATTATTTTAGTTTCACTAAATTTTTGGTTCTTTTCTGATAACTTTCATATTTGGGTGAATAGTGAAAATTACTATATTTTAACTGAAAAAGTCTTTTTTAATCAAAATAATTTATATTGAAAAATTATACATTTTAATGTTTTTATGTATAAATAGATTATATTTTTACCATTTAATCCAATTCTGGAAATTTTAAGTAATTTCACTTTGAGATTGGACATAAACAATTGTCAATCTTTTGATAGATATTGTTTCTTAAAAATACGCCTTTTGGTTTTGATAACGGGAAATATTTTTAAATTAATAAATGCAACTTCTATGTTTTGAATTTGGCAAAATATACTTAATTTATAAATTCGGATTATAAAAATTATCTTATGGTGAATTTTTTTTATTTTTCTGAAAACATTCAGTTTTTGATGAATAGTGAAAAATACTAAACTTTAATTAAAAACCACTTTTTTAATCAAAATAATTTATAGGGAAAAATTATACTATTGATTGGTTTTAAGGAATAATTAGATTATATTTTTACCATTTAATAAAATTTTAGTCATTGGATGAATTTTCACATTTAAACTGGACATAAGCAAGTGTCAATATTTTGATAATTATTACTTCTTAAAAGCACGGTTTTTTGTTTTGAAAACAGGAATTAATTTTAAATTAATTTCTGTCACTTCTATGTTTTGAATATAGAAAAATGGATTCCATATTTATAATCAGGAGGTTCAAAATGTGTAAATAGGTATCTTTTATTTTTAGACATTTTAAATAATTACTTTGGTAAATATTTTATTTACCGTGGTTAAAGGGTAAATCTGGTAATTAAGGGTAAACAATAATATTATAATAATATTAAATTACACTAACACATGTCCTAAACCTATTGTATGATACATGTCGGACCATAGGCATCTTTCGGTCGATTTTGGGACCCCATTGAGCCACTTGTAAGTGATAATGACACTTTATACTAATGAAGTTAAAGTAAATAAAAAAATGACATAAGCATATATCTTTTAGTAAAACAATATTTACATAGTGTTATATATGTTATATCTTCGAAAATAAATATACATTAGAAAGATAAAACGATTTCCTACATAATTGTATTTTATTTATAATTTTTAGACATTGAATAATTAAATTTATTTATGCCACAATGATGATGCAATATTTTCATTATTAATGAATGAATCAAATAAATGGTATTATAAATGTTAAAATAAATATAATTTAATGGTTTTGATATCATAAAAGACTTTTATAGGTCTCTATGACATGATATTATTGATAAAATAAATTTATTTTGAATTAAAAAAGTTTTTATGTCTTTAGAAAAAATCAATTATTAAATAGTGTCAAAATTGACATAAAAGTGTTGTTTAAAATAATCTTATATTATTAATTGATATAATATTAATAAAAATATAAGGTTCATCCAAAGGAATTATATTATTATAGTTATATCATTAATTAACTGCTTGGGGTTCTCTTGGTAGTTTATAGTAAGTTTTTTAACCATGTAATATAAAAATACAAAGAGACATGGTAAATGTAAAACTAATTACCTAAGAGTTAAATCTAAAAGATAAGGTTAATATAGTAACAAAAACCAATATAAAACAAATTGGTTGAAATTATTTTGACCCATCCCCACCTTAAACTTTAAATAATCAACTTTGGAGCCATTATAAACCAAATATTAATTTATTATAAAATAATACTATTAGTTTTTTCTAAGGTGCCCCTCACCCCTCTTATAAAAAGGCACTCACCCTTCTATAAAATTCACACCTTCAAAGCGTTTTGGATTGGCTGAACTCTACCAAAATACCCTATCAACTGTCCTAACTTCATCCTAGAGGCCATCCTTTAGTATGAAATCGATCCTAAGGAGCCTGTTTGATTAAATCAAAAGGAAGAACCCAAAGATACGGTAAATATTTCATCACCCCATTCAAGTTCCTTTCTCCTTTCACTTCCTATTTTTTTGTCATTTTCATTATAAAATAATAAATCCAGTATATACTATATACTGTGATGTTATTATAAATATGGTACAACCATATTCATTATTATACCCATCCTTTGAATGATAAGTCACCATACGTGCGTACATATGGCTTACCGTCTCTACATCGTGGTGTAAATGTTATTCAATACATTATTATTTGGATGGGTATAATAATGATGAGTAATTGATATAAATAATAAATATAACATGATAATGATCTTGTATATATGATATAACATCCAATTATATATTATTTTAATATACAAATAATGATATTGTCGCTTATGCGTACGTACGGATTACCGTCTCCATGAACGCGATGAGATTCATTCCCCATCGTATCCATTCAAGAATAAGTTTCATTAGATGATTAAAAATAATATTTAATGACATGATATCATTCTAGATATGAATAAGATACATCCCATCCATAAAAAATATGACTCACATAACAAAGAATATAAAGGAAAACGAATCCGTTAACACCTGAAACAACGATAATACTAAGATATTATTAACAATGAAATGTTAAAAGATCATATATGATATCATATTAATATATTTTATTCTTTTATAATTGAATAACAATTATTTAACTATTATAATGGATTTTATCCTACCCTCGACCAAGAAAAAGTACAATGTATGGGTTAATTTTACAATCTCTTTATTACCCGAGATTGTTTTTACGTAAGTATCTACTGGGACCTCTTTATCATCCACATCCATGTTTCGTAAAAATGTATTTCAAAACACTCTTACTATTTTATAAAATATGGTTTAAAGTAATTTATACCCTTTTTTGAATTTTTATAATGTTTTTATAAAGGAATATTTCTGTCATTTTCCAAACAAGGTCCATTTTAACCTTTTTGAGAGAATTAAGGTAAGAATGTCTTTTTTAACATATACGGTGGGTGCGACTATTTTCTGCCATTATAAAATCACAAAATCTTCCCTTAAAATCTTATAAGAATATTTTAAAAGTAAATGTTTTCTTTTATTGTTAGGTGAATTTTAAATGACTTCAAAAAAAGAGATATTTCTCTCCAATAGTTTTGATTTCATCTATGTCAATATCCTTTGATGGATTTTAAGCTTATATGAAGTTGATTAATTATGATACAAAACATCCATGTTATATTGAAGGTTTTCTGATATGTTTGACTGTAGATGTGTTATTTTTATACCATTCATGGTCTATGAAGAATGTATTGACATTTCATATGCTAGTTTTAATACTAATGTTTATGTTATATTTAAACCCGTTCATATGAGGAATGCATTGGACTTAGTAAGTAATGGGTGGAGCCCGCTATTGATCCTCGATGAATCATTAGGTCTCATGAGACAAACTAGGGTCTTGGAACAAGACGTTGGCAAAATCTTATTTGTAGTCTTGGAAGAAGTCCTTAACTATGTGGTTCTGATAGTCTGGCATTATGCATTCCTTCATTATAAAAGTGGTTATTGATATTTAATGTTATTATTAGACTTGTAGAATATCCATGTGAATAAGTAAATGGAATTATTTGATTTTATTTTTTCCATTTAATGATGAAGCTCAAGTTTAAAATGATTTTGTTTTAGTTATACATTGCATTAAATGTTTATTCTTATTTATGAAAGTTTTCGCTATATTGTTATCTTTACTAAAGATCTGAGCTCAACCCTTTCTATGTTTTATTTTTTCCGAGATGATAAAAAGTATTTTATGCATGACCTATAGGTATAGTTTGAGGGGATATGAGTGTGGACTATGGAGACAATTTTGTTGTAATTTTTCATGTTATCATGTAATGTAAGACTTATGAATGTATCTAGTTTTTCCAAGGCTACAAAACTAATCGGTTTGTCGAGACTTGATATTTTGTGATCAAGCCAATGTTATGTACTAATGAACCATCTCTGGGTAACTGGGGTCGAGGCATTACAGTTGGTATCAAAAGAAGTTTAGTATAAACCTTGGAAGCTAGATTTAGATAAACTATGATTAGAGCACATTACCCTAAGATAGACTTTGAGGATTGGTATAGAAGAACTTCCTAGAATTTTGGTAATGTAGAGATTTTGTGAGTTTTCCGAGAAATTCATCCTTGTCTGGATACGAGTAAGTAGAGGCATCTCTGGAACATATGTACCAAGGGGTAAAACCCGAAAGCACCACATTGAGCTAGACTCGAATGAGAACTGGTGCATGACAATATGCCTTGCTGCACTCTTGGTTACGACACTCCTGAGGGATACTCTTAGGATAATTCTCATTTTCTTTACAAACCATTATGAAGGGTTTATGAGTATATACCTCCTCATAGAAAACATTTTTATGATTATAGATTATATCCATAAACTGTTCAATCTATGATAGGTATTTTACATGTTTGGAATTATTCATTACAATTACTAAACTAACCTAGTGTATGCCATTGTACAAAAATGGCGCCCAGTAGAAGGAATGTGAACTCCAGCAATACGTATGATCCAAAGAGTAATAAGGATCATATCTTTGATGGTATTAAGCCAACATTTAGAAGGTAAATTATCTCCCATGTATTCTCAACATATGATGAAATGGTATCATGTGTTAAAAAAGATAAGTAAAGAATTTTCTATGTCCTATGGATTTGAAGGGAAGCAAGAGAATAAAAGGATGGAAGAGAGAAAGATGGATAAAGGGAATGGGGGAAAGAAGAATTTTCCCATATGTGATAAAAATGGGAAGAAACACCCTGGAACTTTTCTGAAGGGAATGGAAGTTTGTTATAAGTGCAGAGAAAAATCACACCATGTACGTGACTGCAAGGGTAAGAAAAAGGTTTCAAATGTACAATGCTTTATCTTCAAGATGTTGGGACACTACGTGAACCAATATCCAAATCATCAGAGTATGACCCAAATGATGCTATTGGATAAGAATCATGTTATGATACTACCACATATGATGATGAATGATTAGAGTTATTATGTTATTATTAGAGAATTATGGCATTTGAGTGTTGTATCTACAATGTACTGGTTATAATAATTATCGAGTATATAAGGATTTAACTGTAGTACTATTTCATTAAAGACTTGAGATTGTGTGGAACCATGAAAAGTGACTCAATAGCTGGTTAAATTTTTAGAAAATATATACTTGAGGGAAATATAAACCATCATATGGTTCTGATACTATGGTAGTGATTTTAGAATTATGCTTGTTTGACTTGGATAAATTGTATTGGATATTCTGGACTACCTTGAAACTGATTAATGATTTGTATATTCCATCATTGTTAGAATTTACAACATTTTTGGATTGAAGTAGTATATCCAGTATTCTATAATGAATAAGGGAGCATGAATGTAATCAATAAGGTTTTATAGTAATTCAAGATGTTATAGTGTTTTAAAAGAATACATGATGAAGGTGTTCACATGTTATTACATGGGAAAAAGGATCTTCATTGTGTTTAACTTCCCTATATATTTTGGAGTTTGAGTTTGGATAGAAGTATTTTAGATAAGTCTAGCTTGAGATTATTTTTGGATTTCCTTAAAAAGGACAACCCAGAGGTCGGGCGACAACTCGTCACGTCCAGCAAGGCCGTGAGACTTGAACCCACAACTGAAGGGCGACAATGGTGTATCACTTACCACTGACCGATGTGATGTCCTGGATTGAATAATGTAGTTTTTTAAAGGGTCTGGTAAATTAATTAAATTTTTTTTGGAACCCTATACAAATATGATAAATAGAATATATATTTTTTAGTTCTATTATCTTTTAGAGTGAAATATGAGTTTGTGGTAGAAATTAGTTAAAGGATGGAACTCTACTTGTCAAGTATATATTTTTCTTCTCTTATTATTTTGTAGAAATTAATTAATATACTTTACGTAAGGGATCTTAAAACTAAAAATCTTTTATCCTAATACCTTATATTTTTTTGGAACCAATGATATTTTAAATCATCCTATATTGATGGCTTTGAGGACCTCAATTCTACAATTGATTGTGACCGATGACCTAAATCACACCCTATAAATATTTGTGTTTTCCCTCCAATAACGTGTCTCTAATTTCCCCCAATTTTCTCCTAATCGAGATCATAATTTGGTGGTTACTTTTTCATTCCCCTTTTCCTCTTATTAAGACTAAATTTTATTAACCTAATTTTCGATGTGGGTTTTCCCACAAAGGTATTTTCTATTTTCAACCTTTTATTTTTGAAGAACAATTTGAAATTGCGAGGATGAAATTTATTGAAGGAGGGAATAATGTAACACCCCACGATTTCAAAGTATGTTATTTCTTCAAAGTAATTCAATAACTCGCACTACACACAACACCGGGTTCGAGCGCATCACAGGATTACCAAACTAGCCGTTAAAAAGAGGTTATGAATAATATTAACTAAATATTGAACTATATATAATACTTAAAATTTTAGAATCCATATTATGAGTTTCATAGACATAATTTAAGAACAAATTCATTATTTTTAGATAAAATAAGTATTTATTTCAAAAAATGCACTTTTACCGCCTTTTAATGATGCACCCTTTTTAAATACAATATTAAATCTGTTATATATAATATTTGACAAAATAAACTTCTTCTTTAGAATCAGTACATAAGAGTTTAGTTTCAAAAATTGTTTTGTGTTTTTCTGATAACTTTTATATTTGAGTGAATAGTGAAAAATACTTTATTTTAAATGAAATTTTTTTTTAATAAAAATAATTTATAGTGTTAGATTATAAATTTTCATGGTTTGGAAGTATAAATATATTATATTTTTACCATTTAATCCAATTCTGGTCATTTTATGTAATTTCACTTTGATATTGTGCATAAACAAGTGCCAATCTTTTGATAGATATTGTTTCTTAAAAAACGCATTTTGGTTTTGACAAAGTGAATTAATTTTAAATTAATAAATGAAACTTCTATGTTTTTAATTTTGTAAAACAAATATCATTTTCTAATTTGGAATATCAATATTAGCTTAGGGTGAATTTTTTGGATTTTTCTGAAAACATTCAGTTTTTGATGAATAGGGAAAAAAACTAAATTTTGATTAAAAACAACTTTTTTAATAAAAATAATTTATAGTGCTAAATTATACTATTGAGTGGTTTTAAAGTATAATTAGATTATATTTTTACGATTTAATACAATATTAGTCATTGGATGTAATTTCACATATAAACTGGACAAAAGCAAGTGTCAATCTTTTGATAGTTATTACTTCATAAATACACACTTTTTGTTTTGACAACGAGAATTAATTTTAAATTAATTTCTGTCACTTCTGTGTTTTGAATATAGAAAAATTGATTCTATTTTTAGAATCAGGAGGTCTAAAATTTGTAAATATGTAACCTTTATTTTTAGAAATTTTGAATAATTACTTCGGTAAATATTTTATTTGCCAGGGTTAAAAGGTAAATCTGGTAAATAAAGGTAAAATATAATATTATAATAATATAAAATTACCATAACACATGTCCTAACCATATTGGATGATATATTTCCGACCATGGAAATCTTTGGGTCGATTTTGGGACCCCATGGAGCCACTTGTAAGTGATAATGACACTTTATATTAATAAAGTTAAAGTAAATACAAAAATGACATAAGCATATAGCTTTTATTAAAATAATTTTTACATAGGGTTATATATGTTATCTCTTTGACCATAAATATTCATTAGAAGGATAAAAATAGTTCCTACATAATTGTATTTTATTTATAATTTTTAGACATATAATAATTAAATTTATTTATTCCACAATGATGATGCATTATTTTCCGTATTAATTAAAAGAAACAAATAAATGGTATTGTAAATGTTAAAATAAATATAATTTAAAGGTTTTGATGCCATCCAATAATTTTATAGGTTTCTATGACATGTTATTATTGATTAAATAAATTTATATCGAATAAATAAAGTTTTTATGAATTTAGAAAAAATCAATTATTAAATAGTTTCAAAATTGACATAAAAGTGTTTTAAAACAAATATTATATTATTAAATGATATAATATTTTTAAAAATATAGGTTTTCTAAAAAGGACTTATGTGATAATAGGTAAATCATTAATGAATAACTTGGGGTCTCTTGGAAGTTTATAATATGTTATTAACTAAATAATATAAAACAATAAAGAGACATGGTAAATGTCAAACTAATTAACTAAGAGTTAAATCTACAAGATAAGGTTAATATAGTGACCTAAACCTATCTTAAACCTATTGGATGAAAGGATTTAGACCCATAATCACCTTATCCTTTAAATAATCAACTTTTTAGCCATTATAGACCCAATAAGAATTTATTAAAAAATAATTCATTATGTTTTTCCTAAGGGGCCCCTCACCCCTGTTATAAAAGGGCACTCCCCCTTCTCTCCAATTCACACCTTCAAAGCCTTTTGGCTTGGAAAAATGCTACAAAAATACTCTATAAACTGTCCTAACTTTATCCTAGAGGCTTTAATTTATTCAAAAATACAACCTATGGAGCCCTTTTGATCAAATCAAAAGGAAGAACCCAAAGAAGAGGTAAATATTTCATCACCCATGTCAAGTTCCTTTCTTCTTTCACTTACTTTTTCTTTTTTGTTTCCATTATAAAATAATAAATACAGTATCTTATATATATTGTGATGTTATTATAAATATCGTACAACCATATTCATTATTCTATCCATTCGTTGAATGACATGTCACCATACGTGTGTACGTACGTCTTACCGTTTCCACATCGTGGTGTAATTATTATTCAATACATTATTATTTGGATGGGTATAATAATGATGTGTAATTTATATAAATAATAAATATAACATGATAAATATTCTGTATATATGATATAGTATCCAATTATATATTATTTTAATATCAAAATAATGATATTGTCGCTCGTGCGTACGTAAGGATTACCGTCCCCACGAACGCGATGAGATTCATTTCCCATCGTATCCATTCATGACTAATTTTCATTAGATGATTACAAATAATATATAAAGACTTGATATCATTATATATATGAATAATATACATCCCATCCATAACAAATATGACTCACATAACAAAGAATATAAAGGAAAACGAATCTGTTAGCACCTGAAACAATGATAATACTAGGATATTATTAAAAATGAAATGTTAAAAGATCATATATGATATCATATTAATTTATATGATTCTTGTATAATTTAATAAAAAAAATTCACCATTATATTGGAGGTTAACTTACCCTTTATGAAGGAAAATTACAAGGTAAGGGTTAATTTCACAATCTCTTTATTACCTAAGATTGTTTTTACGTAAGTATCTACTGGGACCTCTTTATCATCCACATCCATGTTTCATAAAAATGTATTTCAAAACATTCTTACTATTTTATAGAATATGGGTTAAATTCATTTATACCCCTATTTTACTTTTTATAAGATTTTTAAAATGGAATCTTTCTAGCGTTTTCCAAACAAGGCCCTTTTTAACCTTTTCGACAGAATTATGTAAAAATGTATTTTTTAACTTATACGGCGAGTGAGGCTATTTTCCACCATTATAAAATTGCAGAAGCTTCACTTACATGCCTATAAGAATATTTTCAAATTAAATGTTTTATTTTATAGTTATGTGACTTTTAAATGATTTAAAAAAAAGATATTTCTCTCAAATAGTTTTGATTTCATCTATGTCAACATCATTTGATGGATTTTAAGCTTATTTGAAGTTGATTTATTATGATAAAAAACATCCATATTGTATTGAAGGTTTTGTGATATGTTTTACAATGGATGTGTTATTTTTACACCATTCATGGTTTATGGAGAAAGTATTGAAATTTCATATGCTAGTTTTAATACGAATGTTTAAGTTATTTTTAAACCTATTCATATGAGGAATGCATTGGACTTAGTAAGTAACGGGTGGTGATCGCTATAACTCCTCGATGTATCAGTAGATCTCATGAGATAAACTAGTTTCTTGGCACAGGGCCTTGACAAAATCTTATTTGTTGTCTTGGCACAAGGACTTGAATATGTGGTTATGATAGTCTGGCATTATGCATTCCTTTACTATAAAAGTGGTTATTGATATTGCATGTGATTATTAGACTAGTAGAATATTCATGTGAATAAGTAAATGGAATTATTTCATTTTATTTTTTCCATATTATGTTTAAGTTCATGTTTAAAAGGCTTTTGTTTTAGTTATACATTTCCTTAAAGGTTTATTCTTATTTATGAAAGTTTCCGCTATATTGTTATCCTTACTGAGCATCTCAGCTCACACCTTTCTATGTTTTATTTTTCCCAGGATGAGAAGAAGTATTTTATAACTGACCTGTAGGGATAGTCTGAGAGGATATGAGTGTGGACTATGGAGACTATTTTGTTGTAGTTTTTCACTTTATCATGTAATGTAAGACTTATGAATGTATGTAGTGTTTCCAAGTAAACTAAACTAATCGGTCTTTCAAGACTTGATCTTTGGTGATCATAACAATGTTATGTAATAATGCACTATCTCCGGGTAACTGGGGTCAGAGTGTTACAAAACTCTTTTTATGTAAATACAATTTTAATCTAGAAACTAGATTTATTTTTATCGTATGCATTGAATAATATTTGTTTAACGTCTAAAACATTTGATCAATTAAATAATATATAATATTCCTAAAAATTATTTACCAATATTAATTTAACATAGAAATATAACATTAATTGGATACCTAAAATAATTGATGAATAAAACATCACTTTTATGTTAGAAATTTTTTAAAATTCAAATCATTTTATAACTAGTGAATTAATTTTAATAATGAATATAAAATATATTTTTAATAATATATTTATAAATATTCATTTCCACAAATATAATAGATTGTTGTTAATTTTTTTATGTAATAGCATCTCATGGTTCTTATAAAATTCAGTGTTGTGTGAAATGTAATATATATAAAATAAATATTTAATGAAAATTATTTCATAAAAATTAGAGGGCATTAAAATGTGTACCTAGGTAGACCAAAGGTAATGATTTCATGGAACCCACATGATATGTACATTTGGTTTGCATTCTTTGTGACCTCCATCTACAAATTAAGGTTAAAAAAAGAAAATACATGGTATTTTTTGTGGGAGATCACAACATGTAGTTGAGACTTCTCGGTGTAAAAGTTATATGAGCACTAATATCTCCACAAAAATCATTAAATTAGTCTGAAACCATAGAAAAAATTGTAATTGGGTAAAAATAAACATAATGGATGTTCTAATAATGATATATCAATCAAAATAAGGAGACAAAAACTCTATAGTTTAATATTAGTTGGTAGATCAGTGATGCATCATCATCATGATGTTTGATTTCTGATTCATGCTCACTACATCCTATCCCTACACCTATGATCGTCTTTTAAAGAGATTTACCATGCTTGTACTCCTCTAGATCTCCCCATGGATCTGTTTTATCAAACTATCCAGGAATAGGATCATATCAAGTGATTTTAAGGGATACGATATTGGTAATAAGTATTTTCCAATTAATAAAAAAATTAGTAATAAATAAAATGATATTATCAAATTTCAGGAAACTGGGGCCTGAAACCATCGTGTAAATTATACATTATCCAGGTAAAACACATTATAGCATACTGATAAAATTTTTCATAATTTCATTATAATGATTCTATTTGGATATACCACCATTGTAATTTTCATAAATAAATAATATATAACCAAATAAATAACATATATTGAAAATAAATTACCACTCTTAGAATCTCACTAAATTCCATCCCCCTGGTAAATTACCCTTCCCAAAACCAACAAATCAATTAAAATATTTTTCCAATGTATTTTTCTTGGGGGTGATGTGTTTAAACCATTGGAAATAATAGAGGCTTCGAATCTCAATTACTAACTAATTAATGATACTGGGAATACCTAGGTCACTACACTCTCAAAAATTTCTAGACTTTTTATCATCAAAAACTGTAATCATAGAAAATCTCTCAGTGAAACTCATAAATAATAATACATGGTAAATCCTCACATAATCACAGGAGTGCCTCTATATTCTGAAGGTCTATTAACATTCATGGAATCATAACTCCTCTCACTCAATAAAATTATCCCAATATGATGATTACTGTTGGGATTCTCAATTCAATATTTCCTTCATTAAATGTATTTTAACTAAAAACTATTCTAATGGACTTTCAAACACAATCATAACACACCACTCACTATCCTCATTATTCTTATGAAAAGAAAAAACCCTTACTATCAATTTTGTACAATTCATATAAAAATGGACTAATAATGGGGTATCACACTCCCCAACTTCAAAAGTGGAATCTAGGTGATTTCAGTAATTTGGAAACAGACCCACATAAAAATATTCACATGATTCTAAAGAAAATATTGTCACATATATTCTGATAATTTCATATATCTTCATCGACATCGAACAGGCACACACAAAACCAATTTTGTTTGTCCGAATATACAAGGATAAATCACCACTTACTTCTTTTCCAACCTCATAGCCGAAAAAATATTATAGACTAATTGCAGGATACAACCGGGTATTTATACACCGTTGAAATACCAAATTGACCATCTAGGATCCCATGGTTGGAATATTTCTATGAACAGGAAACCAAAATTATGATTCAATAGAGAGGTGTACCAAAGCATAATAACCAACAATACTCTCAGTGCTTCATCAAAATTATACGTTATGCTGACCACTAACCACATGATTAAGATAACTGGATTATAACAATTTTTATCACTTATGCTATACCTACATTGTTGAACATGAAAACCACCTTCAAATATATTCATAGAAACAGAGCTAAGAATATTAAAATGAACTATGAAAAATGATATATTCATTATTGAACGTAAAGAATTATCATAGATCATACACTACATCAACACCAAGGATCCTTGGAAATATGAAATAAATAAAATATTTGTGCTAAACACCCCATATCATTTGACTTAACACAAGGGAGAATTGATCAATCCTCCCCCCACCACCACTAAATTTTTTATCTACCATGAAACATGGATTTATTTCCTTTGAAATTATTTATCCAATGAATGAAAAGTTTGTATTCCCAAGAATTATAGACCATAACACACTCAATATATCAAAAATATTTCACAATAAAGGATATCTCACCTGATCTTAGTCATAGGGTGACTGTCGATATCAATGAAATAATATCTAGCTGCCCTGGTACTTTATAAATCATAGGGAAACACCCCCTTTAAATAGGAATCTCATACTCCTAAAACTAATTCATGTGGAAACTATAACCCTTGAGGGATGTCTCTAGCCACACTATAGTAGATCGAATGTGTCATCAATGCCTTATTCATGATTTTATGATTTCACAAAAATGAATGTAAATTATAGAACCATCATAAATAATTATCATGGAAAGGACTGATGGTGATCACATGTAGTTACGATGCTTATTACTCGATCATCCATGAAAAAACTCATGCTTGGGTGATATCTATGGGGATCAACATCTATTATTTTCCACCTATTGAAAAATAAAAATCACTAAATTTAAATTCTTAACATGTATGAAGAGTTAAATACCATTTAATCAATGATATTACTAGAATAAAAAATATGTTTAAAGATCCACATATCATTTGTTGAAGGATTACCTTCATCACCAGTTATGGAACCCATGTCTCCTTTGTGGAAAATGGGTCACACTGCATAATGTTGGATATTTATACCCAGAAATGAATCCACCTCTAACCACAATATATGGAGGAAATTTTATCTATCACATATTGGATAATTGAATCCTCTATGGCCAAGGGACCTGCACCTCATCAAAATAGAGAGAGTACCAACCCCTACCCAGGAGGTCTATCACCCTAAGAGTGTGTGGGGGAATAACTACTCCCATGAACAGTAAAATATCCTCTAAAAACACTAATCTCTTCTAATGTAATACTCACACCATGATCATTATTGGAATGTTAATACAACCATTGTATGGTGGAATTTTCTCCTCATTAAGATCCAGGTAGTACCAATCCCCTGATTGAATAGAGAACTTGCACTCGATTGATGGAATTCAAGGACACAATTGAAGTTAGGGAGTACATAGCTCCATTCTTGTATATGGGGGAACCATGAATCATTGGTAATCAACATAGATGAGGGGTCACCAAACCTATTAGTGGACATTAGTCCGATTTTCATCTATAGGATGAGAAAAAAATAACTCCATAATTTCTTAATGGGATCTTCGACCTCAACTTCTAAAACATTAGAGAGGATGGTTATGTAACCCAAATGTAGTGGACTTACCCCATCTATCCCCTTAAACATGGAAAATCTATATTCCATTAATATAATATCTCAAACCCCATACAATAATGATTAAAATACCAAGCCTATATAAACATGGATCTTACCATTAGAACATAGAAATGAATCCTCCTGATAGAAAAACATTTTGATGAGTACTCTCGGGGTTCTAATTGTCCAAAAATGGTCCATCCTACACCTCAAGAAAAATAATTTCATTTCGTAATAAAGAAATCCTTCTGAAAAAATGATAAAACATAAAATAATAGTTTATTATATGAAATATATAAATGAAAAAGGGGATTATATAATGCATGAAGATAGTTAACAATACCCCATGAACAATGTACTATGTTCTCAAGATAGTAATCAGATTATTAGATTTCATACATAGGAATGTGTTTGTAGAGGCACCATTTTTTGGTACCTTTTACTAATTACTAAATTGAAGAACAAAAATATTTTAACCCCACAAGTTAGAAACCAAATCTCAGAGGATAAATAACTATAAATTATATTAAATTATTTACCCTTCTCAAATACAACTTTAACATGACTTAGCTGATTGAGACCCCGACATATCCATTGATGACATGAGTGTTCCACTACAGGTCCACCACCCATAAGATATGTGTTTTTTACTAGAAAAGTGTGTGAATATCACACACTTGGGATGCCATAGCCTAAAAAATTAAAATTGTGGCATACCACCAATCCAAAACTGAAAGAACAACTAATTTAGATTATAACATATGAATAGTTCATACATAAATATAAAAGTTTTCAAAGATAGAAAAATCTCATGAAACAATGACAGTACATTGGTTAAACACCATCTGTCTCGGTTTCTCATTGATCACACTAAGGATCCAGGTCTAGAACAATGAAATACAAAAAAATTGTATGTTATCTTAATAGAAAAAACAATTTTGGGTGTATGAACCATGAATGGGTGGTTATAAAATTCCATTAAGATTCCCCAAAAAACAAAATTTGGAAGAAAGGTTGTAGGTCTTAACTACCGTGGGGATGAACCATACATCTATATAACCCAAATACGAAAGGGGGAACTATAAGTGGTTCCACCACTATACATCTAATAGGATAAATTCATGTTCTCACATAGTGGAAAAATAAAAACATTTTAATATTTATTCTCATTTTATAAGGCTCACATAAGTGAGTCACATTACAAAAGGGAATATCAATACCCTCTTTAATACATATTGTGTAAGCACCTCCCTTATCAACATCCACCACAACCTATAATATCAACATCATTAGTATATTTGGGTAGGAAACCATCATAGAGATAAATAATAGCACAACATTGGAACCCAAAAAGGGAGTTCCCACTAAATTATGAAATACTACCATGATATAATCCCTTTTCAACACCACAACCACAATCTTTTTCCACCATATTAATAATTAGGATATGATTTTTAACCATAATTCCAAGAACATGAACCAATATCAATGAAAAATATTTCAAAAATCACTCATCACATACCATATTCCTATATTATAATAAATAAATATCTATAAATTCTTATTGATAGAAGATAGAGAGTGACATAGAGATAGTGATGAGTGAAGATACCTCCCTACAATAATTAATATCAATGATAGAAATATTTCTTCCCATACAGTACTATAAAAGGGAAGAGGGATCTCAATTGAATAAAATGTCAAGAAAAACCAAATAACCAATCCCCATAAAGTGATCTATTTAGATGAGGTAATACTAGAATATTCCATGCCCCATGATTGTTTGAGCATCCAACCAATTGTTAATGTTAGCTATCATTGTCACAATCACCCTTGTAATATAAAATGATCATAGAGAAGCATTTCCACAAATTTAATAATTACATATCAATTAAGAGTTATGATCCCCTGATATTATGTCTTATTACCAATATACATACTTCTATTGTTGACATATTACACTAAAACTGCATCTGGAGTTCTACAGCTCAAAAAAATCCATCTTTGACTAAGATGGAGAGCCATGACTTTTTTTGAAGGAATCATCCCACAAGTCAATGAGGGAGATCCATGATTGATAAACTAGAGTAGATAAACGTATCCCAACATATCATGGGGAGTAAAAAATCATGTAAAAATTGTATAACTATTAAAAATTCTGAAAAAACTATCATGGAGGAAACACATATCAATATTAACTACAAAGGTCACAATGTTGATAGGTTGAATTTCTAACGATAAGAAATATTGGGAATTTTTAAAAATATACACTTTGTCTATCACAACAATTAATCACATAGAAATTATGGATATATTCGTAAAGATCCAAAATTTCAATGTAATTTTGTTTAGTTAAATGGGAATTTTATGAGTCCATGAAAATTGACTGTGTGTGATTCTAAGGCACGATGTTCCCGGAATGAATTTCAGAATTTTTTTGGGTACATTGAGTAAACGTGTGAGCGGGTTTTTTTAACATTTAAATCGGTGCTCGGAATTGAAATCTGAGGGTACCGTTGAAATCGCAGTGCCAGTATTCTCTTAAGAAGACTGTCAGCTCGATGACAGTTGGTCAAGGGTGAAAGTTAATTTTAGGGTTTTTCATGAAAAGAATAAAATAAAATTAAGTGTGTAACATTTTATTTTATTTTATTTTTGAAACTCTCATGTGGATGTTTCACAGGCGGGGACAACCTAAATTAACCTCCCATGAGAGGTTGTGGTGGTGGGGACCACCCGAGCCTAACCTCCGATGAAGGTTATGGTGGTGGGGACCACCTGAGACTTAAAACTATTGAACTACCCTCTTAATGAGGGTGAAACCACTCAACGTCCTCTTTAATGTGGAGGAGCCTCTTGAGCTTCCTGCACATTATTTATGCCAACACTATACTTTAATTTTTTTGACAACATGTGTGAGAGTGTGTGGGTGTGCGCACTAATATAATATCTTCTTAAGTAAAATTATATTGGTACCTATTTCTTTTAGTGGGAAAAGGAAAATGAGTGAACTCTTTGGAGAATCGCAGAGAATCCCATCCTCCAATGAAGAATGCTCTCACCAATGAATAACGCCTTCGACTTCGAAGAACCAAAGAATGAGCCTGGGATCGGAGGCGTGTGGTGGGGGCGACGAATGTCGATATCTTCGACATCCTCCAATGTGGGACGTCTTCATCTATGATGAATCTATGTCTATACTTCCTCCTCATGCCAATGTCAATGAAAAATCAAAGGTAGGGGTTATTTATAAATTCTTGAGTTCTCTCGTTTAATTTCCTTGTTCTAGGAAAGCATGGAGAACATGGATAAAAAAATGAGTTGATCCACGATTCATACTAAATCGAAGAGTTTGTGATTCTTAACTCCTAATTTTTGTTGAAACCCTTGCTACCACTCTAACATGGAGGGTGTGGGCCAAATAAAAAAGGCATGACCCCTCCATCGTTCTTCATTTTTTGTGTTCTTTGCGATAGAAGAAACTGGCTGACACCATGATGATAAACCAAGAGAGAGTCTAGAAAAACTGGCTTCTGGAAAAGGCACGACGCCCCATCATCCGTAGTCTCGCCACCTGAGCCACTGCCACCTCCCGCGGCCTCGCCACCCGAGCCACCATCATCCACAGGTGAGCCGCCGCCTGAGTCATCGCTGCTGTTCGGGAAGAACCGTCGCCACCGTCCGGGCTGAGGCGCCACCACCATCCAGGCCGAGCCATCGCCCGAGCTCGCGCCGCCCTTCCAGCCGAACTGGCCCGGCCAAGCCGTCTTAGGCCAGGCCGAGCCACCCCGCACCCTCGCGGTACCCCTCAGCCCAACCACCCTCGCCCCCCCCCCCAGGCCGAGCCGCCCTCACATCACCCCCCATCCACCGCAAACCTCTACAGCCCCTCATGGCCTTCTGTACCATCCAGCAGGCTGGGCCACCCAACACGGGCTAGGCCGGTCATTGCGGGCTGGGCCGGACCTAGCAGGCCAGGATGAACCCAACAGGCCGGGCCACACAGTCGGTCGTGCCAAACCCAACGGGCTGGGCCGCACATCAGGCTGAGCTGAACCCAACGAGTCGGGCTGCCCAATGGGCCCGGCCAAACCTAGCAGGTCTAGCCGGGTCTACCGAGACCAGGTCGGCCCAGACCAGGTCGGACCGAAACTGCACCCACTATGACCCATTTACACTCTTTTGGCCATAACTTTGTCCTCAGACGTCTGTTTGATAAACTGTCAATGATGCTGGAAATCTTGGAACAAAATGGTCCGTTTATGTATACCCCACTTGAGTTTTGGATAAATTTGGGAAACGATCAGGTTGGATCGAGCACGAATCCAACCAGGCCCTAGGGACAATAGGCTAATAACTCACATACCAGGTGTCTGATTGACGCACTGTTTTTTGCATCGAGACCCTATGATGTGGTGTTCCTTTGGGATACATCTTAGTGGGACATCATGGAAGTGGGATAATTGAATAATGTCTTGGGGAGCACTGTCTCTTGGAGATGATAAATCCTAGTGCGGAAACCGAGTAGCTGGCTTTGAAGAGAAGAGTGCTCCTAGAGAACTTGTGTGGGTCAGCTCCTAGAAGACCTGTGTGGGCCAGATCTAGCGATCTTGTGTGGGTCAGCTCCTAGAGATCCTGTGTGGGTCCTCTCCAGCGATCCTATGTGGGTTAGCTCCTAGCAATCCTATGTGGGTCAGCTCCAGTGATCTTGTGTGGGTCATCTCCTAGTGATCCTGTGTGTGTCAGCTCCCAGCGATCCTGTGTGGGTCAACTCCTAGCTATCCTCTATGGGTCAGGTCCAGCGATCCTATGTGGATCAGCTCCTTGCAATTCTGTGCAGGTTAGCAGCACATCCTCTCAATGGAGTAATACGATTTAGTAGTTATAAATTATAATCTCTACTATTGTACCGAAAGATATACCTGGTGTGATCTAAGTACGTACCTCTGTGTTTTCCTCATGATTGAGATGGATTACTTGAAAAATGAGGTATACATATGGTCATATACCTAAGTAGGGTAATCTGTTGATTTCATACTTTGTGGTTTATCTTTGGTCGATTATGTGATACCTTGAGGGTCTCGAGGTCCCTACTGAGTATCGTTATACTCACCCCTCCACAGGTTATGCCCACACCATGTTGTGTTGGATGAAGACGACAAACAATGCTGACTAAGGATGAGGGTACTAGGACTGAAGGTAGCTCGGAGGTGGACCAAGAAGAGGATTACCACAGAGATGACTGTTTGAAAGTTGTACCTACCCTTTAGGTAGGATCCTTGATGGGTGATCACAAGAGATATTCCTATATACTTGTACTTTTATATGTCTTGTACTTTCATTTTTCCTTGTACTTTCCAGTTGGGCTTGTATTCTGGCCCCTTTTCACTTACTGTACTCACTTTTTTACTATTCAGTTTACATGAGTTCGTATCTTATTGTGTGCTAGGATGTGTGTGTTTTAGGTTATAAAGGAAATGCCTTACCAGTTTTAGGGAATACACCTTTGGTGCTAGTTTCCAGCCCTTGGCCTATGGATGGCAGGCTTAGGGTAGTCACGACACGGGCCCCGGGGGCCGGGTCATGACAAATTGGTATCAGAGGAATCAGTTAAACAGCACAACATAGGACTCTGATATTTATTTTAATAGTAATATTGTTAAGTGTATTGAGTGTGGTTATTAGTTTAGGGAATCCAGTGTCGGTGAGGCAGCCGACGTATCCATGCACTAGGACGTTGTATTCTGATTTGTGACTCATTGCATGAAATCACTGAATACATTTGTGTTTCAAAGAGTTTTCTTTGTGATCTCTTAACTCATCTCACCAGGTATAACTTATTGACCATGGCACACATGTCTCTTTTCAGGATGCCTCCAAGAAGACGGTGATCTAGGGTTCCGATAGTAGTATGCACTAACAGCCCACCAAGCGATGAGGCCTCGGTGTAGGGCCCCTTTCCAGTAGAGGCACCAACAGAGGAACCAGTGTTACCATTACCTGTTGGCCCACCAATTCCACCAGCCCCAGTAGCAGAGGGTGAACGCCACTTGAGCACGTTGCACGATTTCCTGCACCAAAGGCCACCTAGGTTCAGGGGAGAGATGGACACAGAAGCAGGTGAGGATTGTTTGGAGGCTATGGTGAGAGTCTTTTAACTGGTAGGGACACGAGCTGATCTCATGGTGATCAATGCCGTCAGCCTTCTACATGCAGCAGCAGGAAGATGGTGGAGATTGATGCTCTAGGTTCACAACGAGGTGACGCTTCTCTCGGAAGACATCAAGAAACTGTTTTGGGTAGAGTTTGTCCCAATGACTCTTCACGTAGTGCACATACAGGAGATTCTCCATCTACAGCAGGGTAGCATGATTGTGGCTTGGTACATATCGAGGTTCATTGACCTCTCATGCTACTCCACATATATGGTATGAGACCCATTATTTAGGGCCCATACCTTTGATCCGGGGCTCTGGTGGGTGATAAGGGATTCTATGATCTCATTCAGCATCCCGACATAGGAATGGGTGTTAGAGATAGCCATCTTAGTGGAGAGTTTCATTGCTGAGTAGTCACCAGCAGTGAGACCCACCACCAGTCATCACATAGCGAAGTCTTCTGGAGCTGGCAGTAGACAGATGTCACATACCTCCTAGAGGACCATACCTATAGGTTGATGACCGCAATATTCAGGGTCATTTGTGTGGGGCACCCGAGATAGTGCCCGTCATACCAGGAGAGGGCAATGTTACACATGAGGCGGGTAATGTCACATGACTCGTGAATATCTGACCCATCGTATAGATGATCAACAGACGACCGAGATACAAATTAGGCAGAGACAGATATATGACCGAGGAGGTCCGCATGGAGTAGGAAAACGTGGCAGAAGATCTGGTCGTGTAGCTGGTAGTGGGGACGATTCGAGATGTTACCACTACCACCACCAGGAGGTCCACCCTGACCACAAGGAGTAGGTGGACAGGGGAGAGCTCAGATAAATGAAGTTGAGGTGTACAATCACGGTGCTCGGGAGATGATACGAGGTATGATCTTTGTCTACACCACCTTAGTTTCTATTCTTATAGACACAGGTTCCAGTCATTCTTTTATTTACACTTCCCTCATTCGGAGCTCAGAGATTCCGACGAAGCCATTGGCTCGATCCATATGGCTAGATACTCCCACGGGAGTGGATTCAATGATTACACACTGGTGTCGGTAGTTCTAGCATACTCTAGGAGGCAATAGCATCAGCTGGGATCTTCTAGTATCAGCGTCGAGGCCTTACGACTTCATCTTGGGTATTGACTGGTTATCTACAGTCCATGCTCAGATAGACTGTATTGGGCATAATGTGTGATGTGACCGCATGGATGGGACCATTTTTACCTTCACTGGCGAAGAGGAAGCCTTTGAAGCACAGGATGGACATACTCAGAGGAGGGTACAGCCGATCACTCATCAGTTGGCTAGCCTTACCCTCAGAGTGGTTGATGTGGAGTGTCTGAATTATCCTGTAGTGGTGGATCTGTATGCGTATGTATTCCCTGATGATTTCCTGACTCTACCTCATTTCATAGAGGTGGAAATTTACATTGAAATGTACCCTGGGATGGAACTAATATCTATAGTATCATATCAGATGGCTCCCATGGAGCTTCGTGAGCTGCGGGTACAGCTGGAGGAATTATAGGGGAAGGGGTTCATTCAGCCCAGTGTTTCTACTTGGGTAGCATCAATTATGTTCGCCAAGAAGGAGAATGGGATCTTGAGACTTGGTGACTACTATCGGTGCCTAAACCAGGTGACCATGAAGAACAAGTACCCACTCCTGAGGATTGACGGTCTCTTTCATCAGCTGAAGGGAGCACAATGGTTCTCAAAGATAGACCTCATATTAGGCTATCACTAGCTCAGAGTACGAGACAAGGATGTGTATAAGATGGCCTTCAGATGTCTGTATGGACATTATGAGTTCTTGGTTATACCATTTAGTGTATCCAATGCTCCGGTAGTGTTCATGGGACTCATGAACATGATATTTCATCCATACCTTGATTGCTTTGTTATAGTCTCCATCGACGACATTCATATCTACTCGACTACTGAGGAGAAGAATGCCTATAATTTGAAGTTAGTACTGGACACACTCCAAGAGAACCATCTTTATGGTAAGCTCTCAAAGTTCTAGTTTTGGATCTGATAGGTTCACTTTCTTGGACATGTCATACCAGAGGCTGGAGTTGTAGTGGATCCAGCAAATACTGAGGCGATACCTTCTTGGGAGCCACCTAGAAGTGTGACGGAGGTACAGAGTTTCTTGGGTTTGGCTGGATACTACCAGAGGATTTTTACAGACATCTCTAGAGTTGCAGAACCACTAATTGCATTGACGAAGAAGGGGAAAACCTTAGTTTGGTCAGAGAGATTCCATCGGAGTTTTTAGGAGCTGAGGTAGAGGCTGACTAGTGCCCCCATCTTGAATCTCCCATGTGGATGTTTTCACAGGTGGGGACCAGCTGAATTAACCTCCCATTAGAGGTTATGGTGGTGGAAACCACCCAAGCCTAACCTCCCATGAGTGGTTATGGTGGTGGGGACCACTCGAGGCTTAAACCTCTTGACTTCCCATCTTAATGAGGGAGAAACCTCACCACTCCCTCTTTAATGTGGAGGAGCCTCTTGAGCTTCCTTCATATTATTTGTTCCAATGACATACTTTAATTTTTTCCAACATGTGTGTGTGTGTGTGTGTCCTGACATAATTTTTTCTTAAGTTAAATTATATTGGATCCTCGTTATTTTGGTGGGAAAAGGATAATGAGAGAACTCTTCAGAGAATCGTGGAGAATCCCACCCTCCAACGAAAAACAATCTATCTGACAAAAAACGCCTTTGACTATGAAGAACCAACTAATGATCCCAGGATCAGAGGAGTGTGGTGGGCGTGACGACTGCTGATATCTTTGACTTCATTCAACGTGGGATGTCTTCATCTGTGACGAATCCACGTCTCTACTTCCTCATCGCGCCAACGTCAATGAACAATCCAAGGTAGGGGTTATATATAAATTCTTGAACTCTCTCATTTATTTTCCTCATTCTTGGAAAGCATGGTGAATTTGGATCTCCCAAAATGAGTTGATCCACGATTCATATTAAATTGAAGAGTTCTCCGTTTTTGACTCCTAATTTTTGTTGAGTTGCTTGCTAAATCTCTAAAACAGAGGGTGCGGGCCAAACAAACATGGCCCGACCCCTCCATTGTTCTTCCTTATTGTGTTCTTCACGATGGAAGAAATTGGCTTACACCATGATGACAAATGAAGAGACATGCCGGCTAAACTGGCCACTGACAAAGGCACGACGCCCCGCCATCCGTGACCTCACCACCAAAGCCGCCCCGGCCGCCCGCAGCCTCGCCACCCGAGCCGCCGCCATTGCCCGCGACGTTGCCACCCGACCAACCGCCGTCTATGGATGAGATTCCACCAGAGCCACCACCACCGTCCACAACCTTCCAACTACCTACGGCCTCACCACCCGAGCCGCCACCACCGTCTAGGCCGAACCGCCGCCGCCCGAGCTGTTGCCCGAGCCGCAATAACCCTTCTGGATAAACCACCCCAACCGAGCCATCCAGGGCCATGCTAAGCGGCCCCGCACCCTCGCGGTGACACTCGATCGAGCCACCCTCATTGCACACCTATGCCAAGCCTCCCTCGTAGCACACCCCCACAGCCCTTAGTGGCCCCTCGTGGCCTGCTGTACTGTCCAGTGGCTCGGGACATCCAGCACGGGTTGGGCCGGACCGAGCAGGCTGCGATGAACCCAATGGGTTGGACCACCCAGCGGGCTGGGCCGAACCCAACGGGCTGAAACCAGCAGGGTCCAGCCATGTCGGGCCAGACCACGTCAGACAAGACCTTGAACCACTATGACCCATTTACTCTATATTGGCCATAACTTTGGCACAAGACGTCCGTTTGACGAATCGTCAATGGTGCTGAAAATATTAAAGTGAAACGATCTCTTTAAGTATACCCCACTGGAGTTTTGGATAAGGTTGGGAAATATTCGGGTTGGATCGAGCACGAATCCAATCAGGCCCTCGGGACTAAAAGGATAATAACTCACAGACCAGGCGTCTGATTGATGTGCTGCCTATTGTGTTGAGACCCATATGATGTTGTGGTAATTTGGGATACTTCTTCGTGGGACAACATGGAAGTTGGATAATCGACCATTGGCTTGGGGAGCGGACTCTAATGGAGAGGAGAAATCCTAGAGTGGAAACCCATTAGCTGGATGCGATGAGAAGAGTGATCATAGCAAACCTGTGCGGGTCAGCTCCTAGCGAACCTATGTAGGTCAGCTACTAGTGATCCTGTGTGGGTGAGCTCATGGAGATCATGTGTGGGACAGCTCCAGAAATCATGTGTGGGTCAGCTCTTCATGATATTGTGTGGGTCATCTCCAGCGTTCCTGTGTGGGTCAGCTCCTTGCGATTCTGTGTGGGTGAGCTCCTAGAGATCCTATGTGGGTGAGCACCTAGTGATCCTGTGTGGGTCAGATCCTAGGGATCCTGTGTGGGTCATCTCCAGTGATCATATGTGGGTCAGCACCTAGCGATTACGTGAAGGTTAGAAGCCGATCCTCTTAATAGAGTAAGTTGATTTAGTAGTTACATATAACCATCTCTAATACTATACCTAGAGATTTACCTGGTGTGAGATGAGTCAGTACCTCTGTGTTTTCCTCATGATTGAGAAGTATTACCTGAAAACTTAGGTATATGTATGGGTATATACCTATGTAGTTTTATATGATGAAATCATACTTTTTGGTTTATCCTTGGTGGATTTGGTGACACCTTGAGGGTCTCGAGGTCCCTACTGAGTATCGTTATACTCACCCCTGCATGAGATATGCCCACACCTTGTTTTGTTGGATGCAGACGACAGAAAATGCTAACTGAGGACGAGGGCTCTAGGACTGGAGGTAGCTCAGAGGTGGACTTAGATGAGGCGTACCATAGATATGACCATTTGAGAGTCATACCTACTATTCAGGTAGGATCCTTGGTGGGTGATCATAGGAGTTGTTCTAGTTTAATTGTACTTTCAGCTATCTTGTACTTTCCAATTTTTCCTTGTACTTTCGAGTTGGGCTTGTATTCAGGCCCCTTTTCACTTATTGTACTCAATTGTTTACTATTCAGTTTACTTGTGTTTGTATCTTTTTTTGTGCTTGGTTGTGTGTACTATAGGTTATAAAGGAAATTCCTTCCTAGTTTTAGGGAATACGCCTTCGGTGCTGGTCACCAGCCTCTGGCCTATGGAAGGTGGGCTTGGGGTAGTCACGACACGGGCCCTGGGGGATGGGTGGTGACAATATTAGTCCTCATTCATCCAAGAGGGACCATCCAAGAAGCATCTATGAGTGGAAAATGAAAAATTTATCATCATCATACAGTAAAACCCATAGAACACATGATAATGATACCTTGGGGTGCATGGTAAGATGGATGGAGTCTCCATATGGTATATTATATCACATATGATCTATGCTATATATAGATAAAAGAGTATAAACTCACATTTATGTGAATAACCATGCATCTTTGATCCTAAATCTTCAAAGACTCAATATAGTTAATGAATCTCTGTAAATGGTGTCAATTCTTAAAATGATGAAACAAATATATATTTTATATTTGCAGTGCTATCCAAAGGACTCATCATCCTAAAATAATATCTATATGGGTACCAATATCTAAAATCTCTCAAGGGTTCACAATCCCATTTCTAACAACTAATCATGGGTACCACTATGCTCAGATAAAATCTTCTATAGATACTTAATTTAAATATACATAAATTTTACATTTATTATATGTTTTAATTAATACATATCATATATATTAATAGAAACTAATTACCGATATTTTTAGATTCATAGAGAATAGGTAAAAAACAAATTTTTTAGCAACAATTGTGAATACTTTCCCATAATTATTTTCATATATACCCTCTACTATACTTATCAAATGACATAATCATCTTCATAACTTGAGGTGTGGGAAAATAATAAAAGGGTTATCTCTAATTAATAGTAAGGTAAACATATCAACTATTCATTATGGCTTGATCAAAAATATGATGGAAAACATGAGTTGGGAGACAATATCAGATAAAAATACCATTATTTCAAAAGTGACAATCGTAAAAATTGATTTGAATTAATGATCATGTCATTTTATTATAAGAAAAATGAAAATACATCAAAACAAATTTCATAGAAACACATAATGAATGAAACAAAACCTGAATTCAAAACATAAGACAATATAATATCTTTCTATCATGTAACGTAAAGATCATTTATAATATATTAGAAATAAAAGAAATTGATGAGAAGGGGAAAAAGAAGAATATGAAAAAATTATGATGTTATACAATTTTATCCACGATTTAATTCTATAAAAATATCTATGTATTTCCAAGAATTAATTTTTGAGAAAAACATACATATGTCCTCTATTTAATTTAGTAAACAAATCCATGTCTGTCCACCCTTTTATAAAATGAATAAATCCAAGTATATAAACCCTTTATTTTGTGAATGAAATAAATGTATATGAACAATTAATTATTTTAAGAAAAATATAACTGAAACTAATGAATTATAAAGTTATATAATACCCTTACCATAATTATCCATAGAGATGAGTGACACATAAAATGAAATCATTCATTTTATCTTAAATATCCGAAAAGGAAATCATCGGTTTTATTAAATTTTCAAATGGTGTCACATAAAATTAAATGATTATTTTAAACCAAACCCCCAATATTTTAAAAGGAGTATTTAAGAATATCATATAGAGATTTATTTATATTAAATTTAATTATAATAGAATATTACTTTCAATAATTTAGAGGAATACCAAAAATATGTTTTTCAGAAAAATTGACTCTTGATAGCATCTAAAAAAGATTTTATTTTCAAGGTACATTCCAAATAAACATTATTTTTATGATAAATGTAAAAAAATTCAAAAAAAATCCAAAACATCCAATAAATGAGCCTCTAAAATAACTAAATTATATTTCATAATTTTATGTAAAGATGATAATACAATATCATGGTATAGAAAAACGTTATAAATATGTTAAAAATCCTTAATTGAAACCCCAAATCATTAAAAGGATAATGATATTTTTATTAAAATGAATAAAGGGGAATATAAGGACCATTGGAGATAAAATAATTTGAATTACCATAGGGAAAATTAGATCATTGGTGGGAAATAAAAACGCATATATTGAAGAAAAATCCATTATAATAAATTTAAATGATTCTTGAAAATGATTCATCAATAAAAAATAATAAATTTAATGATGATGAATAACATGGTTTGAAACACTATTTCCCTAGAATGAAATGGTGGAAATAAAAAATAGCATTATCACAAGATAGATAAAATCAAAAAATAATGGTTTTAGAAAAATAGGAGTGATTGTGACCTATGGAGATGATTTGAGTAATGAAAAACCTTATCATTATTCCTGGGTTTTGAAATACAATATAATATGTTGTATAAACTACACATGTATCTTAATATAATATTTATGAAAAATATTTATGCATAGAAAAAATTATAATTATAAATTATGATTATTATCTTATGAATAGTAGTTAGTTTATTTTTAATTTTCAACATTAGGTGTTTATACTTTGGACACTTTGTAAAAGTTTTTCAAGAGCGTGATCCATAATGACTCTTCTAAAAAAGTTCATAATTTTAATATCATTAAGGTTTCTATAATGGATGAATTTTTCAGATTTTTGTTGTATTATTTTCCCTTCATGTGGGTTACACTCCTAATCCTTGTAGATAAAATTGATAAAAACAATACATATTTTATTTTATTAACCAATGAGTGTTGTTTTATTAATTATTGTTTTAAATATTGTTATATAATTTTCAAAAAACCCCAAATAATTATATAAATAATTATATAATATTTTATCCGTAATTATGTTTTCATAGTAATCTAATACATAATTTCATGGAACATTTCAATTAGTGGTCTAAATATACCCAAACATTAATATATAATGATTAATGTATTATTATGAGGAGTCTTAGGACAATAAAATCTCACTAGTTGAATAATAACACAATTTAGTGTTCATTAGTGTGATATAAATAATTAGAAATAAATATACTAATAATTAATAGGTTCTCCAATTTATCATAATATGATAATAATTATATAAAAAACATAATATTTATCCATTTAACCATCCTCATGACAATCCATTAAAGGCAATAACGAAAAAAAATAGAAATCCTTCATTATATGTTGGTAGTGGTCTAGATGTATGCACTATTAGTGATTCTATTTTCTATTGAATGGGAAAAATATAAAATATAGTTTATCATTTTTGAATCTAATATTTTTTTTAATATCATAATTATTGATTTTATTCAATATTAGTACTATTCATGGATGTCTATTAAGGATAATGAAACATGACATTTTTTGGATGAGTTAGCCCCCACACACACACACAATTTAATGTATTTGTCTCTTTTCACAATGGTAAAATGGAAGTGTGATTATTTATTGAAAAATAAATTTAATAAAATGTTAGTATAATAATTATATTTATGTCATAAATTTATAATAATATAATATAATTTGTTGATGAATAAGTTTTCATAATGAAGTAGAAAAGGTAATGATATGTTTCATACTTATACCTCACTTCATGGATTGTCTCATTTGAAAATGGGTTGAATCCCTTAAGGGATTAAATTTTTAGATGAAAAGAACATGTTTTCAGTTGATAAGATTGTTGAGGATATGGATGGGAAGATATTAGAACAATTTTAGAGGGATTTGGAGTGAGGAGAAACGAGGAGATTAAATCACCATTAATAATAAAAAATAGATGACATTTCCCTAAATAACATTAACATTTACCCAACATGATCATGGATATCAAAGAGACTAATATACCTAGGGATTGACTTTAATTTACTCCCACATATTATCACCCACATCCATGGTGGTATCCAGAGGAATATCATTCCATAAACATTAAATTCTATATCTCATTGATGAGTATCTTCATATATATTATATCTGCTATGTTCTACTTTCTTATGTAGTAAAATCATTTTAACAATCACTGTAATTTCTGAAACAAGGCTAGTACCTATGAGGTTCATATTTCCATCTTCGTCCCAGAATGTTGAAGTCCTATATCTCTTCCCATAAAGAGCTTCATATTGTTTTGTATGATTTATGGAATTGAAATTATTTTATATGTAAACACTAGAAAGTGTAGGTGCTGATCTAAACATTTTATAATTACAAAGAATAAGATATCAACATATCCTCCAATGTTTTGGTGTTCCTCTTAGACCGATCATCTATCCTAGGTTGATAAGTAGTTTTGAAACTCAAATACATCACTAATTATTTATAAATTCTTCTCTAGAACCTCAAGGTAAACCTAAAGATCTTTTTTATTTACAATATTGATTAGAATCCTATGCAGTTTTAACACATATCTTTTTTATATCATGGATAATTTGTTAAGAGGGAAATATTAATAAATAGAAATACACTTATCTGAATTTGTAAGATGATCAACTATAACCCAAAGAGTGTTATGTCCATTAGATAACATGGGGAGTTCATAAAAAATATCCATTGAAATATTTTACGATTTAAATACTCATATCATTAATGGTTTCAAAATATACATAGAATTGTTTCATTCATACATAACTAATTAGTAAACCAAGCATTTATATGTGTATTCTGAGATTTTTCAATTCTGTTTATCCAGCAAGAATTCTTGCAACTGGTCTGTATACATATTCATACTACATGGATGAATAAATAAAGTAAATGAACATCATCCATATTTTTTATCTCATGTTATGTTTTTTATGGGATAGAAAACTATATTCCATACCTTATAAAAACATCTTTATAAAATATGAACATTAGAATACTAACTACCATTTACTATACATGAGAATCATCCTTGATGGCTTATGTAATAATTATGTGAATGTATAGTTGAAAAATAATTATGGGATGACTGTAATTTTATCCTTGCCTTCTGATTTCAAGATTCATCAATTTCAAATCCATGTGTATTGATTAGTTTTAAAAAAATTTCATGGATAAGAAATTATATTCTCATTATACAAAAGAACACAATTCAATATTTTTGTGGAAGCTTCATCATATATCAGAAAACGTTTATCCAATATTGAGTATTGTATGAAATAAGATAGTAACTAATATCTTCTTAATCATCATGAATCTATCTAAAAATTCCTTCGCCTGGAGTAAATTTACTCCCTTCCATGTATAAATGGTTAATAGATTGGATTATAGTGATATTTTTTCTCAAAAAAGGATTGTAGTATCTGTAAAATATAATAAATCTCTTGATCTCAATCACAAAGGATGGTCACCACCATTATAAAATCACATATGTCTATTTTGTGTTCAAAAATATACCCTCACTTCTGAAAAACTGACATAAGAAAGATAATTTTGATTCCAAAAATCAAACTTGTTGAACTTGTAATGTAATTTATTCTTTCATACATTCCAAGCAACAATTCTAAAATTATCTTCTTATTATTCCTTTCTCTTTGAATAGAAGATAATTTTATCAAAAAATACTACCATTAATTTATCAATGTAATCTCTAAATACTATATTGATCAAATCCTTAATGATAGAAAGAGAATTGGTAATCCCAAATATAATCAATATAAAAACACAACATCCATAACCTATTAGGAAAACTATCTTGGGTATATTATCTCCCCTTACACATAATTGATAATAACTTGATCAAAGTTCGGTCTGTGAGATATAAAAAAATACTTGTATTTGATAGAAAATAACATCAATATAAAGTTGTGTTTTTACTGACAATGATATTTTTATATTCCTGATAGTCACTATATAGGATAATTGATCCATACTTATTATTAAAAAAGAACTAGTTCACCTATGGGTGAAGCACTTTGGCATATTTTGCCCTTATCCATATTGTCCTGAAATTTATTTTTTAATTCTTCCAACTCAATGGGTGAAATTATATAATGACATTATGTTATTTATATTGGATTAGGTATGAGATCAATTAGAAAATCAACTTCAAACTTGATTGGATGAATAGGAAATTTATCTACAAATACATTAGTGTACTATGATAAAATATTCATTTGAGGAATTTCAACATCATCCCAATCATTTAAAATATTAGTCCCTCGTTGATGGGTATCATAACCCATATTATATAATTTTATTTTTAATGGATATAATAAAAATATTTTCATATATATTTGATCATATTATGGTTGGGGATATGAAATATGATATCATTATCTTAAAAACGATATGTAATTTATGTAGGAATAACCAATCTACATAAAAATTGATTTTTATTTCGACCATGGGTAAAGGAACAATATTTCTAGGATATTACATCCAACATGTTATGATTAGTGAATAGTTATATATCTTATATTCAAAAAAATTCTAGTGAGTGTATTTTCATACATGGTTCATTATCCAATGATTGAGGGGGTTAGACAAAATTTTAAGAAAAATGTTATATATAAAATATCGTGAATATATAGAATCAAATAATTTATTCAAATATCTAGACTATGGAATGAGTGTTACTTTCAAAACTTTGTTATAATACTCCACATTAGTAGTAGTGATAACATATGATAATCCTTTCATCCAATGTTTATGAGGTTTCTGGGGTTTATTCTATCCAACCTCATTGTGGATTGGGAAGTTATTATCATTATTTACAGACATAATGAACCAGAAGAATTGCTATGGTTAGGGACTTATTTTCCGGCATTATGTTAATAAGCTTCATGGAACTACATAAAATTGTTTTCAATATTTCAAACCCCAAAACATATATTAAACATACAAATCCATTGAATTAATTCCTTTGGTGATTCCCCCTATATATTTGACACATTTAATTATGAAATATCATTCCCCCATGTAGATTATTATAATTGATTCCATGATACTATACCTTTATTTTATTTTACCAAAAGTATTGACATCTACTAGATTCTATATCCACATCTAATACACATCAAATAATTTATTCATAGCATCCAAATTATCTTCATACTAATTCATTTTAGATAATTAGTTTGAAGCCACTTATTAAATGATCTATATTTCTTTTACGTTGGGAGATATAACAAGAGTAATACCTCATTATCCTCCTAAAAAATTCTTCATACAATTCAACTGAATCATCCTTCTATTTTTTACCTCAATGAATTATAATTCTATCATCCTCTAAAGATTTTTCAGAGTGTCCTTGTTGAATAATTTTTTCTGAACAACTCCCACTCCAATGAGTATAGTTTCTCCATTTCCATTGTACAAATAATTATTCTTGACCACTAGTAACCAGATATATCTTGATGAAAAACAACCAAAATGACCTTCTCATGATCCAATTTTTGAAAAAAGAAAAATAACTTTTCAATCACAATGATCCACTTATTAACAATAAGTTGATAATATGATCTATTAATGGAGGGTGAGAATTGCCACATTAATTCATTTATTAAAATAGGCTCCTTCCATATTTTGTATTAGAGGTCAATATGATTTGTGTTATTATTCATATCCTGTGATCATTGGGTGTACATATATATGTTGTTATATAACCCAGATGACACACTATTTTGTATTTTATTCATACTATCACCACATTATCCCTCACACTCATTATTAGTTTAGATCCTCTTTATTCCAACAACTAATTCAAATAAAATAATGGTTACAGACATTATTTCTGAAAATGAACAAATGGAAACTATGGTATTATAATAAATTTCTCATAAATGATATTTATAACTAAACCTAGAAACCAATATTCTTCATTCCAGATTATACACAATAATTTTAATATTTGATTCTCTAATATTATCATATTCTATTCAAATTTAATTCTTCATAAAAAAATTAATTTACTAATGTATATCCTAATAGAGTTTCTATTTAGTTGTTTATTATTAATCCCACACATAATAAAATATTGAACACCTATAATTGGATGTGAAAAAAGAAAATTATTTTCATAGTGGAGAACAATGTCTTGTAATGTTATTCTCACTTGAGGAGCATCTAAATTTTGTTCACTCAATTAATCAAATTCAGCTAAAGTATTTGTTTTTTTATTATTTAAAAAACAAAGATAAACCTTAATGGGGTTTTATTTTCACCTTCCAAAATAATGAAATGACATGAAATATGAGAATTTAAACTAACATGAAATTATAAACCTTATAAGTTATAGAAAAATGAAAGGGGTTTTGGATTTGGTTTTGGGATCAATAATTATTTTCCATTATTTGTATAATTTTAGATTTCTAATAAAAATATGAAATATCATTAGGAATTAATATTAATTTTTTTTATAAATTTTGGAATCCTTAAATTCCTATATAAAATTAATTCAAACTCCTCCTACAATCATGTTTGATGACAGACCTTGGTCGATAATGTGTCATCTTCCAAGACTTGACTCTATCAACGTCGTCTCAATAATTGATTCAATCAACTCCATCACGTGATGATATATTCAACTAATAGAGTGAAAAGATATTAGTGAAATAATAGAAGTAGATTTAGTTTCATGTTATGGGGGACATCCTCCACACTTGGGACATTCACCACACCCATTAATGCTTCACATATCCACCACAAACATAAAATAGTATTTAAGGAAAATTTAAATAAAACCATGACCTCCCCTAGGAAAATCCTTGAGTCAGCCTCCCATTATCATGATCATAAAATTACTATGGTGGATAAGGAGTATAAAAGAGAATAAATAAAATAAAAAGAAGAGAATAAAAATAATTTGAATGAGAGAGAGTGAAAAGAAGAAGGATAGAATAAAAAATAAATGAAACAACATAAACAAATGTTAAAATAATAAAAATATTAAGAATAATATTATTATTAATTAAAAAAATTGTATAATTTTGGAAGTGAAATAATGAAATATATGGAGGTAACATATTTAAAAAAAGCATGGATGAAATATTTAATTATCTAAAATTCAAATTACAAGAACATAAAACAAAAAAAATGAAAGAAATGAAAAATAAAACAATGGGGAAAATAGATACTAACATGTCCCTTGGCCTCTTCTCCATTTGGGGTGAATTTCCATCCTTCATCATGGATAACATTCTCTTTATATAGGCTAAGGGGGCACCATCATTCTTTATTAAAATTAAATAGCTTCCATATATCCCTTTAATATCTCCACTTCATTTTCCCATCGAATTGTTGACCATTTTATACCCATTTAATGACCGAATTTGGGAATAGATTCTTCTTTATTGTTGATAAGAAATGTATTCCACATTTAACAATCAAATTTCATTTTCATTAAATATTTTTAGGAAATGTTACATTCCATTATCAATGAAAATTTATTCTACATTGGTAGAATCATGTGGGGAAATAGTTATAAAAGTTGTTCTTATGGATTTTTTCTTTCTCCAAGTAAAATTCAATACCATTTAAACCATACATTTATGAGATATCGGTCCAAATTAAACAATATATAGATCATTGCACAAATTTTGAGGCATAACTTTTGAGAGTATGTTGGGCCTTAAAATTATAGATTGAAATATTTTTAAAGAATAATGAAATTAATACCAAGATGTATTTAATTATATAAAAAAAGGAATTTCATGACGTAAAAATGCGTATAAAGTGTTATTATGAAAATACTTAAATAAATTAAAATAGCTAAATTCAAAAAATAGGCTATTTTTTTAATTAATCCAAAAATAATAATAATAAGAAGAAATGTGATAATTAACCGTAAAATAAAGATAATTGTTATTAAAAAATTGAAATTTAAATTAAAATTATTGAAATTATTTTCTATATCAATTCCCCCATACTAAAACTTTCCTTTACCTCAAGATTAATATCTCAATATTAAAAACTATAGGGCACTAATGATTTCATTATTTAAATTTCCAGTAAATAAAATTAAACAGTAATAAATGTAAAATAAAACTATCAAATATAACATAAAATATCAATTCAATATCCCATTTTGAAAATAAATAACCAATTAAATTATTTTACACTTTCCTATTAAAAATGATATAACTTCTCATTTCATCATGCATGCTCCCCAAATAATTATGATTAAATGTTCTTAATCATGATCTAGCAGAATTTTTAAGCTTGTGTCCAATCTATAATAATAAAAATTCTTATAGTGTTATACTCATATCATTAAGAAATTTTATATATCCATAGGATTAAAAAAATATAATTCCCCACTTTGTATAGTCAAAGGACACATAAAATCATGAGGGATCTAAATTAAGGTTCAAATGTATCTAAGGATTATGGTTGGTAGGATTTGTTATTTTTAAAATCTAGGATTATGGATATTATTTTTATCTTAAATCATAAATCACTCTTTTATAAGTAAAAGTTTCAATGAATTATCCACTTCAAATTGTAACAACTCACACTTCCCACAAAAATAAATGTAAAGGTGATGAAAAAAATGAATCATAATGAATTATTTGTGATCCTTATTCAGTTTTTTCATCAAAGTTTAATATTTTTATCAATGAACTATGTCATTTTATTTTTTTATAAATTTATACATAGAGTTAAAATCACATTTACAACCTTACCACATATGATAAAAATCATTAGTCTGGTAATGGTGATTTTATTTTCCTAAATCAATACCGATTTTTTAATTTTTTTTGTTCATTTTCAATTTTAGATATTTTTTTAACGAGGACAAGAAAAATAATGAGTAAAATTAATGAAAAAAAACCTTAGTTATTATTCACATTTAACAACACACACTTTTTCCTTATAACGTATTTCATACCTTTCATCATGACTCCTTTCATCCCCACAGGTCAACATTAAAATATAATGAATATTTTAAGAGTAGGGTATGAGTGGATAAAAAAGGATTTAGATTTGGATCATTCCTAACAAGTTCATTCCTTGTTTATCTTGGATAAATAATGATTGATTTAAAGTTATCATTTTTAGGATAATGTATTTTCAAATTAATCCTCAATCATTCTTAATGTGTTTTTTGTATAGTCATTAGCATTGGAATTTTCAAATAAAAGTTATATCATGTGTCATGTCCCAAGATCACTCATGAAAAATGCTCAAGAAAACTTTTTATGTTCATGGTAGAAAAATATTCTTGGGAATGAAAAATATTATTTTGGACAACCACCCAAGCCATCGATAATAATAAAAAATTAACTCACATGAATTTAAAAAATTGAATGAGTTGAAAATATTTGGTTAATTTCATATATGTGAATCAAAAAATTCCCTCAAATCATGGGTCTTCATTTTAATATCCATGATTTAATTTAATAATTTCTTTCTCCATTTCAATAATTAGATATCATTAATATTGAAATATTAAACATGGAATCACATGATTACTAAGAAAATCGTGGATCTTAGATAAGTAATGTAAATCCTAAATCCAAATGCGGGAATGAAATTTCTTGTTTATACATCAAAAAAAAAATTGGAAGAAAATATAGAGAGGCTAAAAGATAAACAATAAAAGTGGACTCCCTTTCCCATGAATTGGTGTCCTCTTCATTCAATAATTGTGGGGTTCTCTTCTTCAATCATGATCCTAAAAATTAAAATTAATATATTAAGAAAAAGGATCATGTCTTTTAAACTAAAAAAATAAAAGAGGTAGTGGGAAAAAATGTTAGAAAAATCTAAAAAAGGAAATTTACAGCACTATACCGAAACTATAGTGATTAATAATTGTATGATCAACTAAATGGGCCCTAATTTTTTAATGCATACAGAGGGTTGTACCAGATGTTATCTATAATCTGATATTGGTCGGAGCCTCATGGATTTGAACCACCACATGTAACATTTCCCATCCTATGATCCTTCATTCATTATGTGGAATGATCCATGTATCGAGTATACCAAATCAACCACCTCCTTCAAAATTTGGTATAGCTTGTATAGAGGGGGAAGGATTAAGTATGGATTATCCACCTTCTTTGTTTCAAATTTTAAAAACACCTCCTTATTTTCCAATGCTGGTATCACATAGGATGCATGAATTGAGTGAGAAATGGATGAATAAGTAGGTATTTTTACTTGAAAAATATTTGGATTCTAAATTTTTTAAATGTAATTTCTCCCTTTATATGTGATTGTACTCTATCTTAGTTTCCTTAGTCTCATCTACTTGGATATTTATATGGTTATACTCTTCTATATATTCATTAACATTATGGATCTCCATGTGTTCCTCAACAGTTTAACTTTCTCTTTCATCATCTTCCTCTATAGAATTGAATAAATTTACTAAATATAAAAATTTAAAATAATAAACGGTGATAGTAAAATTATATTGAATATGATCTGAAAATAAATATATAAAAGAAATATCCTCTCCATAATTTTTATTTAGTTCAATCACATACTCATTGGAAATTTCCTTATGAATTTGTATCTCAATGGATAGAGGCATGTAGTTGGAATCCTCCATCATTAATTCAAATTCCAACACATGGGTAATTTCTTATTTTAATAGTGTGCGATCGTATTCATTTGATGGTATAGTGAGATTAATTTGGTCCTCACATAAATTTGAAAAGTCATCCAAATTTGGTTGATCTCATATTTGTAGCTCAGTAAGTAAGTCCACCTGTTTTTCCTCCTCTGCTAAATCATGGAAAACAAGTGTCTCGTATTAATGGTCAAATTTATCTTTCTTTAATTATTCATGGAAATATTATGTTATCCGATCCATATTTTCTCCTAGATCATGAACAATCTCTTCATGATCTTGAATATCATATTTAATTTTATGTTTACCCACATTCTCTTGAAATTGTTCAACGAGAACATCTTTAAAATTGTTGGGAGGAAGAAAAGAACACTTTAATGGGGTCTCCAAAACCTATAGATAAAATATCGACAAGCATTCATATAATTTTGTAAAATATACATCTAATACATCAGGAAACGTTTGTTCAAGGGTCTCAATGAGATGTTGGATGAGGTCCTAGAATTATACTTCTGTATAATTTGGCTCTATTCTCCTCTAATCTGTCTAGCCCATACGAAAATAATACCTTTAATAGACAGTTGTGCTCCAGCTACAAGTACTTTCACATGTGAGTAATCATTATTCCATGAAGAATATTCGTAATTTGAATACATCATGGATTTTTTTAAGTAATTAAATATTTGTAAATGTAAAAATAGAAACGTTAAGAAAATAATTATTCCCCCAAAGAAATGAAGTGAGTTTTAACACATGTCTATAATGGGGCATGAAAAATAAAATTATTTTCCTTCTTCATCATAGTGGATCATCACAGTTTTCTCACATGAAGAGTGTCTCTTTTTTGTTCCGTGAATTGATCTAACTCATCAAAATTACTTGTTTTTTTGTATTGATTATTTTTTGGAATTAATTATTACTATTATTGGGTTTTTTTGTTTATTATCTAAAATAATGAAATGAAATGAAATTCTAACTCCTCCTGTAATTAATATTGACGACAGACCTTGGTCGAGGGTGTTCTATACTCTAGGAATCAGCTCTATTGATGAATTTTCTTCCATTTAATCTCTCAATTCTATCATGCAAAGTGAAATTAAATGAAGAGAAGGAAAATATATTTAAAGAAAGAATAGAAATATATTTAGTTTCATGTCATGGGGAATAGTTTCCACACCAAGGAACTTCACCACACCTATTCGTTTTACTCATATCCACCAAAAACATAATAGAATATTTAATTAAAAATTCCACAAGACCTTGAACTCCCTCTAAGAAATCCATGAGTCAGCTTTTCATTATTAGTAGTAACAGTTTTCAATAGTGGTTGTGGAGGAGAGAATAAAAAAATAGTAAAATAAAATTAAATGGGTAGAGAGAGAGGGAAAGAGATAAAAGAAGATGAATAAAATTGTAATAGAAACACAAAAATATAAAGAAAAATGTTAAAATATTAATATAATAAAAATTATTATATGAAAATACGAATATGAATGGATGAAAAAGAATGAAATTGGGGTATGGAACAATTTCCATGAATAATGAATAATTATTTAATTAACCAAATTTCAAATTACATGATAATAAAACTAAAACCATAACTAATAGAAAATAAAAATAAAATATTGGGGAAAATAAATAGTAGATGACCCTTGGCTTACTCTCCATTAAGGGATTAGATCCCTCATTTATTGTGGGTGAACTCTTTCTTATATAGGCCAAGGTGGTTCAATCCTTAAGTATTCAAATTAAAAATATTCCAATTCTCCCATTAATATCTCCTCCATATTCTATCCACCAATATTTTTCTCATGGTATGCCAATTTAATTATTGATTTTGGGAAAGTTTTCTTATTTAATTTTGTTAAAAAATATCTTTATCATTTTAAAACCGAATATAAGCTTTATCAAAAATGTGTATGAAATGTTATGTTCAACTAACTCCAAAAATGTTTTTTGGATAGGCGGAATCAATGAATTTCAGAAATCCTATATTCACAAGCATTTATTTCCGTGAAATTGGTAGAATAAAGTAGGGCCGTAGTTGGAAAAGTTATCTGTTAGGAGAACATATTTTTCCATGTAGAATTTTAGATACTTTGGACCATCCAATTAGGATATATGGACCCAACTTCAAGAATATCCTGATGATTGTATAAATATAGGGGCCTGACTGGTGAAAATATTTTAGGCCTCCAAATGTTGGATTCATATATTGATCCAAAATATTAAAATGAATCCCAATATGATTTAGGCCTAAAAATCAATTTAATAAGGTAAATTTGGGTATAAAAAGATTTGGATAAAATACCTAAATAAATTTAAAGATTTAAATTCCAAAATTATGCTATTTTTTCAAGTAATCCAAAAAGTATATTAAAACCATAAAATGTTATAATTAACCGTAATATAATATATTTTTTTATTAAAAATTTTATATTAAAATTTAAATAATGGAATATATGTTCTCTATCTTGGACCCGGGTGAACATTGAGTTAATACCCAACAATTATTTTTGGGGTGAATAGAACTTAGTGCATGTGTTCCATAGCTACACCCACATTAAAGTATATAAATAGAAATTTAATACTAGTAAATCCACTAAATAAAAATTCTACCATTATGTTGTCGTATAATTGTATATTTAGAGACTTCTTTAGGGTTTTCCCTAAGGCTAACAAACCATTATGCAGAAGGTAACTAAACAGATCTTAGAAAATAACAAAATCTATATTTGAATCAAAATATAGATACCCATAGTAAACATGCATAGACAATTAATTTATCATATCATTTAAATAATACGCAGTATAAATGGATTTACAATCCCTCAACTGATAAAAACATGAGTGAGTGTGAAATATTTGAAAAAACGGTCATGGGATCACAATTGATATTCATAAATCATTAATGATTCATAAGGAACATGTTATAGAAACATAATTCTAGTGAAATTTCATAAAAACATGTCCTAGAAACAAATAATTTATGTAACATCATAAAATTAATGCTTAAAAGAATAATATAAAAGATATATTACGTAACTCATAACACCGATCTTTAAGAAAATTTGATATATTTTAAAAATATTATTATTTAAATTTCAACATTATAATGTAGTAGTTTGATTAGAGGTATGAATATGAATTAGAAAATTATTAATGATATTTATAAATGTTTTATAAAATAAAATTTCATTTATTAGTAGATAATAATTAAGTTCTTAATTCTCAAGAAATTATATTCAAGCTTGATGAATATGTTTTCATCAAAAATTGGTTTTAATGCATTTTCTGTGTAAATGTTATAATAAATTTACACGATTTTTAGAAATTTTATTTGATAAAATGTATTTCATTTTTGAAATAATAATTTCTTAAATTTAGGAATAATTTTTAGTATTTTTGCAAAAAAATGTTTTATGTGAATAGTGTTAAATATTGATTTTTGTAAAACATTCATTTACATTCATTAAATAGAGTAATATAAAAGTCATAATATATTTTATAGTTTTTAAGATAAAAATAAGCTAAATTTTATTAAATATAATAAAAATAATTTCTTAATAATAAACATTATATTTCATTTTTGTATAAGATCATTTTTAGGCTTCATAACGTAATTGTCTAAAAAACTACTTTTATTTTTGTTTTATGATTTTTTTTAAATTATTGGAACATATATAACAAAAATTCTATAAAAATTAATTCACAGTTTGAATCAGTAGCTCCAAAATTTTGAAACCTTATCTCTTTTATTTTTTATCATTATGAATATTAATTTTAGTATGTTTTTATTACCTGTATATGGGAAAAACATGTGAAACATGGATAAAAATTTGAGATAAGACCTAAAAATACACCTAACACTATAATTTATCCTATTTAATGAGGATTTTTGAACAAGTTAATTTTATATTTGAACATATTGTAACTTACTTACACAATGTTTTTCTTATAACATTTATATTTTTTATGAAAATTGATAATACATAATGTTAATTTCATGATTCTAATTTCTATTATATGTTGTGATTAGAATAAAGGTAGTATTTAATGTTAAAAAATTATTTTGAATATATTTTACTTATTATAGTTATATATTTTTTATTCGATGTGATTATATAACTACATTAAATTATTACGCAATAATGATATGATGCTTGTTCAAGTATTAGAAAAATCAATATAGATTAAATAAAAAAATAAAAAATAATATGGTCTGGGTGAATTTTGGTATTCCTAGATATAATATATAATTATAAGGTATAAATTATTTTAAATATGTTTATATTATAATTCATATTCTTTCATGATGAATTTGCGGCTAAATTAAATAAATTGTATAAAAATGGTATTAATAAATTTTTATGATAAAAAATATTTTATTAAATTATCTAAGAAAAATGAAAGTGGAAAATATGGATGAAAAATATTATATAATTTCATCCATGTATATTTGGGAGATAATTTTCTCCATATAATTAATTTAGTACCCTATATGAGGAACAATGTGTTACCAAAATTAAGGATAAAAATGGAAAACATGGTGTTAAACCAAAAGATAAATATTAAAATTCAACATTAATGTGTCAAAATATAATTTTACAAAGGGGATTAAATTGTATCATTACCTACTCCATAAATTATATTTATTTTCTTAGATGTGAAATTATTATCACATATATTAAATTTTAAATATTTTAAATAATTTCAAGTGTGTCCAATACCCCAGTTATAAAATAAAATCTCATAATCTTCATTATTCACAAATATTTGGAACTCTAGATCATCCAAAAATATTATATAACACATTTATAGCATTCATACATTAATTATTGATTATATTTTCTTCTCATAATAATATATTAATAAGGCATAAGGTGTAAGCTGAATAAGGTCTCTAAAAGAAGAAGTAATCATCTTTACTGACTCTTTCAATATTTATTTTTTCTTATACATCATCGAAAACAATTTTAACCATCCAGAAATTATTAACCTAGTGTCATAAACATACTAATATTAAATTATTATTGTTGTACTGTAACATTTATAAAATAACCATAAGGTCTGAGTCAAAGTTCCACATGACCTCATGTGTGGTTCCTCTAATGCAGGAGGCTTCTGACTAATTAGGAGAGTATAAGTCCATTAAGGGAGAGACTATGCCATCTATAACATGTCATATGATCAATGATAAATCATAAAAAATATAATGAAAAATAAATAATCATATTAAATTTAATAAATCATAAAAATCACATCCATGTTATAAAAATTAACATATCCCAATGTGGCCATCCCAACAATGGAAAAAATAAAAATAAATAAATAGTGTGATACTCCAATGTATTACTTGATCCACTCGATCTATATTATCCACCACTAACTTATCAACTATAGGTCCCTTTACCTTCACTAGATCTCTAATCATGAAAAATAAAAGCACATAGAAATAATAGAGTTGGGTGTGACTAGAAGACCCTGTATGGCACCACCAATCTATTCATAAAAACTCTGCACAAGCATAATATTATGTAGAATAATAATAAATAAATTCACACAAAAAGAAAAATCATATCAATCGTTCATGAACTAAGCAATAGGATACAAATATTTGTTATACATCATGTCATAAAACATCATAATAATCATGGAAACATATCAATGTCAGAGACCCTAGGACGAGACTCAATAGTTGTATATGCCCCAAACCTCTATGTCAAACCAAACTATGTCATCATTCCATGACATTATATCTAGTTTTTGTCACATAGAACATCATTATTACCATTTCCACATTAGTCCAATCACTCAGGTTCTTAATTCCCCATAGTCACCACATACGATTCGAATCACTCATGATCATCATTCCCCAAGGTTAGGGCACACTATGACATCATGGCATGTCATCTATATTGGTATTGTCATAAAAGAACATGTTTCCTCTAAACACAACCCCCTCTAGAGAAACCGAGCCATGATGGACCCACTTGACATAATGTTACGATTTATAATAGAACAACATATCATATACCAAGAATATCACAAGGAAAAAAATGAAATCATACATAACATATGAATAGTGTTAGAAAATATGATGATACGTGAAAAAGTTATAAAAGGGCTATGAAAGAAACCTAGAGTGCTTTAGAAGACTGCTGGGGTGGATCTGATGCTTCAGACTCAGAACAAAACAAATAAGCGAATCTAGGCTTTATGAGAGAGACATCTGAGGGAAGTTGTTTAAAGAGTTCCTATAAGACCTTATGGTACTTGGAAAGTGGATGTTCAAGACATATGACTTGAGAATATACTTTCTTCAAGAGTCTAATTAATGTTTATGGTGGTAATTTCACCTTTTGTTACAATGCAAAATGAAAAATCATCGGTTTAAGCCAGATTGGTAACCCTGATACAATATTAATTTCTAAAGTTCTTTTTGTTGATGGATTAAAGTAAAATTTACAAAGCATATCTCAAGTATGTGATAATGGATTTAATGTTAAATTTGAAAATGATGCATGCAATGTTTTTAATTCAAAAAATGATTTAGTTTTCACTGCATGTAGAAAAGATAATATATATTTTGTTGATCTAAATTCCTTAGGCAAACAAAATGATTCCTTCTTAAATGATTTTCATAAAGAGTCTTGGTTGTGACACAGAAGGTTAGGACACTGTAATGTTCACTCACTTAGGAAGCTATCTAAGAAATTTTTAGTTAGAGACTTACCTAAATTATAATTCCCACTTGATAATGTGTGAAATCCCTATCAAAAGGAAAAAACACACAATGTTTCTTTCAAACCAAAGAAGTAAGTTTTAACTTCCCAAACACTTGATTTGGTTCACACAGATTTGTTTATACCATCAATAGTTTCATGTTTAAATGGGAAGCACTATGTTTATGTTCTTGTAGATGACTTTTCTAGGTATACTTGAGTATACGTTCTAGCTCACAAAAGTGAATCTTGTTCCAATTTTGTTAAATATTCCAAGTCTGAAGAAAATCTTAGTGGACATTGAATTAAGTCCCTGAGAAGTGATCATGGCCATCAGTTTGAGAATAATGAGTTTGAGTCTTACTGCTCACACAATGGAAATAGTCACAACTTTTCTACCCCTATAACACCTCAACAAAATGGAGTTATAGAAAGAATAAGTAGGACCCTTCAAGAAATTGCTATAACTATGCTTAATGAGTATGAATTACCTGTTTATTTTTGGGCTGAAGTTGTAAATACAGCCTATTATATCATCAATAGAGTTTTAATTAGACCTGTTCTAAAGAAGACACCTTATGAGCTTTGGAACAATATGAAGCCTAAGGTTAATTACTTTAGAGTTTTTGGTTTCAAAGTCGTTATTCTTAATACTAAATATAATCTTGACAAATTTTCTCCCAAAAGTGATGAAGGAATTTTCCTTGGTTATTCCATCTCGATTAAAGCCTATAGGGTGTTCAATAAGAAAACCAAATGTGTGGAAGAATCAGTTCATGTCAAATTCGTTGAGACTAATCCACATGAGCATAAAACCTCTCTTGAACATCTTGAATAAGATTTGTCAATGTTGAACCTTAATGATAACGATAGTGAATCCCCTATAAAAGTATCCAGTTCTGGAAAATTTCTAGAATCTACACCTGCTGATTCTGAACCAATAGACAATAATGAAGAATCTAGTTCAACCCTTCCTTGAGGTATTTGGACTCTTAGGAATCATCCTTTAGATGCGGTTGTAGGTGATTTAAATAGAGGAAAACAAACTAGAGCTTCTCTAAGAATCCAGGTTGAACATCAAGATTTTCGTTCACAACTTGAACCCAAGAATATTAATGATTCTATCAATGGTGAATTTTGGGTAATGGCTAGGCAAGAAGAACAAAATCCGTTCGAAAGAAAAAAAGTTTCGGAATTAGTGGAAATACCGAAGGACATCTTGACAATAGGTACTAAATGGATGTTTAGGAAGAAAGTTGATGAGTATGGGAATATAGTTAGAAATAAGGCCAGGTTAGTTGCACAAGGATATAGCCAAAAGGAAGGAATAGACTATGAGGAGACCTTTTCACCTATAGCTAGATTAGAGGCCATTAGGATACTACTTGCCTATCAAACTCATCTGAATTTCAAACATTATCAAATGGATGTTAAAAGTGATTTTCTAAATGGGTATATAGTTGAGGATGTGTTTGGTTAACAACCCCCTGGTTTTACAAACCCCCATTTTTCAAATCATGTTTCAAACTTTCTAAAGCTGTATATGGTTTAAAACAACCTCCAAGAGCATGGTATGAAAGGCTTGGATCTTTTCTTATTTCAAAAGGTTTTAACAAAGGGATAACTGATCCTACTCTTTTTATCAAAAGGATTTCTAGAGATTTTTTGATAGTACAAATTTATGTGGATGATATTATTTTTGGATCTTCTAAAAATTCATTATGTGTTGATTTTTCAAAAATGATGCAAAATGAGTTGGAAATGAGTTTAATGGGAGAACTCAAATTTTTCCTTGGATTAAAGATCTTTCAAAATAAAATTTTCATTGTTTTGAATCAAAGTAAATATATTAAGGATCTTTTAAAATGATTTACATTGGAAGACATTAAAGGTAGTGACATACCTATGAGTACCACTTTGAAGTTGGATACTGATGAAGCGGGAGAACCAGTGGATCAAACCAACTACAGAGGTATGATTGGGAGACTACTCTATCTTACAACAAGCAGACCTGACATTATATTTAATGTATGCAAGTGTGCTCACTTTCAATCCAATCCAAAAGAGTCTCATTTAACTGCTGTAAAAAAGATTTTTAAATATCTCAAACATACTCCCAACTTAGGACTATTTTATCTGAAAGGAAAATAAATTGATTTGATGAGTTATTCTGATGCTGACTTTGCTGGTTTCAAGTTAGATAGAAAAAGCACCTCTGGGACATGTCACATTTTAGGCATGTCACTAGTATCTTGGTGTAATAAGAAACGGAATTCTTTTGCATTATCGACTGTCGAAGCTAAATACATAGCTGCTGGTAGTTGTTGTGCTCAAATTCTGTGGATGAAACACACTTTACTAGACTATGGATATCAATTCAAACATCTCTCTATAAAGTGTGACAATACAAGTTCTATTAACATTCCCATAAATCCAGTATCTCATGCTAGGAAAAAGAATATTGATGTGAGACATCACTTTTTGAGGGATCATTATCAAAATGGTTATATCACTCTTGAATTAATTGGCACTGAACATCAATTGGCTGATATATTCTCAAAACCTTTTAATTCTGAGAGGTTAAATTACATGAAGCATGATTTAGGTAAGATTAATTTTAGTACATGACACCTCACCATTTGACCTCACTAATACACCTCACCGTTGGACCTCACTGATACACCTCACCATTGGACATCACTGATACACCTAACTGTTGTACTTCACCATTAAGAACCTCACTGTTGGATACCTCGCGGTTTGATTTTTTTAAGGTAATCCGACCCTTTTTTATTCCTATTCATTATTTATATTTTATTTTTTTAATCCCTAAATGATAAAACTAAAGGCTAAGAACATATCTCAATCCACCTTCCTCTCTCAATCTCAAACCTTGCTCTCGAAATCCCTTAACCCTAACTCTTTATTTGAACCCTCGAACCTCCTTCAATCTCCATGGCCAGAACCAAGAGACCCCCGACTATCAATGAGGATGTGCCAAAGCCAATGTGGACTCAAGACAAGTCCAGTGGAAACAAAAATACCCCTACAGGACATGTCAACATGCATCTGACCAAGAGAGAAATCGTTGCTGAGAAGGAGCTGAGTGAAGAATGGCTGCTGTCGAGAAAGTCATTAGTGATGGAAGCACTAGATGCACAACGATGGACTGAGTGTTTTTCCAACAAAAATGGGCCATACTACCCAATGCTTGTGAAGTAATTATATGAATACCTGATGTTTGAAGAGGAAGATGATGTTCATAGGCTGGTATCTCGAGTTAATGGCAATGAAGTTAGTTTTTCGTCTGCTGAGTGGGATGCTAGCTTGAGAGTTCCTCATGAATGAGAGTATGCATACTATTCTAGAGTGGCTCCTATAGATAGTGATTTTTTTTGAATATTAAAAAGATTTGGAAGATCTAACATGGAATGGAAAATGAAGGAATATCATTGCAGCTGATATGAATGGAGAAGACAATATTTTTTTAAGTTCATTCAGCATGTGATTAGTCCCAGGAGAGGGGATTTTGCAGTGTTGAAGTACCATGACATATTCTTGGTGTACTTACCGAATCATAGAAATAAGATCAACCTATGTAGGTTACTGATGGCACAATTGGATGATATAACTAAGGAAATCTCTGAGTCCAATGCCCTATTCCACGACAAGATGATTTCAGTAATGCTAAAGGTAAAGGGTGTGGCTAGAAATAAAGAGGAAATGATAGTGGCTAAGAAAACTGTTTTTATATCCAAGGTTATTTGAAAATTCCTGAAAATTAGCTGGAATTCCTAGAAGAAGGCATGGGTGAATGATGAAGGAAAAGTGTATGAAATGTTTGACCCTACTACTCACCCATCTAGACCAAAAGACAAGAGAGATCCCGGCCTAAAGCCTGATGAGCCAGAACTGGATTATTCAGATGATGAGGAGGAAGTTGAAGGGGTTGTGGAACTTGAAAGAGAGAACACACCCATTGATGATTGGAGTGATCCTGATTTTCCTAACAGTCCTGTAAGGACAATAGCATTCGGAGCAGATAGCCCTCCAAAAGAACTACCAAGAAGAGAGATTTTTCTGAAGGACAGTGATACTGAGAGCACTGAAAAATAAGAAGTATCTCAAAATATAATGTGAGACACCTCTGAAGAGGATGAGGCTACTGAGTCAGATCATTATTCTAACGAATCAAAGGAGGATGGTGATAAAGATGATGGAAAGGATGTTGTTGTTTCTAATATTGATGATGAGAAGAGTGAATAAGAGGAGCTCAGTTTGAGTCCTTTGATAGGTAATACAGACAAGACAGTGTCTGTCCAAGAAGAAAGAGTGACACCTACTGCCATTGAAATAGAAGTCATTGATGACTCAGTGGAGGCTGTGACTCACCCCACTGGTGATCCAACTGAGCAGACAGTTTTTGAATCTACTGGAGTTGAAGAGGAGGTTGTGGAGTTACCTAGAAAAAAACAATTATAGTTGAATACTTAGGAGAGAGATCCAAGTGAGGGGGAGAATTTTGGTTCTGTGTCTATTCTTCATAATATTGAAGAATGGTCAGAAGACCCTGGATATTTGGTACTTGGGCTGGATTATGATGATTCGGATTGTGATATGTCAATAAAAACACATCATGTACCTACTATTTTAGAACCTGTCAAAGTACCTCCAGTGGTTCCCATTCCTGAGAACCTTGCAACTAAGTATGATCTAGAAAAACTAAAAACAGATTTTCTCTAGATGTTTGATAACATGGCATCTGAAATGGAAAAGGAAATGGGATTAATTCAATAGATGAATGTCTCTGAGATGGCTAAAGTTCAGTCTTCCATTCAAGCGAGTTTATCCCAAGATATATCTCAATGCCAGAATCAACTCAAGGATTTATCTTAGTCTGTAGAACTTCTAAGATAGTCAGTGGTAAGCTTCACCACTCTGATGTCTTCTATGGGCCATACAGACAAAGACATTCACTATATCAAATGTGTGGTACAACAGATGGTTGCGGTGTTTGAAAGTTTTATGGAATCCATGAAATATCATGTGAAGGGCCACGATGAAGATGTGAATAATCTCATCAGTGGGTTGTCCAAGTCATTTAAGGAAACAATTTCCTTCTCTATAAAACCTTTGTCTTCCTCTACCTCTGTTTCAACCTCCAGTGCACCACCTGTGGACTTTTCAGCTTTTAGGACAGTGGTCAGTGAAGAGTTAGCAAAGATTTCGGGTGTCAGTGCACCTGACTCTCAATATGTGACTCAGATTCTATGCACTTCCAATGAAGTTCAGAAGGTAGTTAGTGACTTCATGAGAGAGGCTTCCCAGGAACAGAATAGTATAAATGAACAGATCAATTTTTTATTATAAAATGAGTAACTCCAAGCATCAGATGGATGCTCATTTCAAGCTTCTGTTGGAAAACCTCAAGATTCCACCAATCACCAGATCCATCAAGCAACAAGTCACTCAGTTGGGCCTGTTGAATACATCCTTAGAGAAATTTATATAGAAAAAGGATGATTTCATATCGGCTATGGAAATAGAAGGAAGCATTATTATGGACTTCAAAAACCTTCTTCTACCCTTTCTCCATGTGGATTGTACCCCTGTCATCATACTTCCTGCCTTACCAGCATATCAACCCAGCAGTTCTTCCATGATTTCTCCTTATTAGGCCATCGGATGTCTTAATCCACTGATACCTTTGCGAGCTACCCACTACAGTCCCACAAGAGCTTTTGTTTCTACCCCTCCAGTCATTCTTGTAGCAGTTCCTAAACCTGATGATCCATCTGCTCATACTCCGTCTTCTTCTTCCAAAGGGAAAGACCACTTACCTACGGATTATTTGGATTGAGTCTTTTTTTGTCTTTTGATAGGGACTATGTATTCTCTTGGGTCATGTTATGTACTTCCTCTAATACAAGATTTCTTTACTCTCTTTAATTGTGTTTTTTTTCTAATCACAAAGGGGGAGAATTGGTACCTATCATATGATTTTATTACTCTTTAATGGACCAATATCATCTGATTTTACACTCTTATTAATCTCTGATACTTGAGAAATTATAACTAAACTAAGGGATCTATGTCTAGTAACTGTATTATATGTTTATTTGTGACATCTATAATTAATTCATACTGGCATAATTTGTGATTATCAAAACGGGGGAGATTATTGGACTCACCTGTTTTGATAATCCCAAATCATGTTTAAATACTGATCATGATATATTAAGTAATTTTCTAATCCTTTTAAACTGTATTTATATTATTTATCCTGAACAATTTATATTTTTAGTCTCATGAATTTGTTGCATCAGCATAAAGTTTACATTTCTCTAAGTATAAGTTCACTGTTAAAGGCTACTGGTAAGAGCTTTCTATTTAAGGTCACTGTTATAGCTCACAGTTACTCTAGGTCACTATTTCTAAAAGGCCACCATTGTAAATCTACTATCACTATTATAAGATACCGGCAGAAGGTTACTTTCAGAAGTCTACCGTTGCACTTCTTATCAATGCTTACAGACTGAGTCACCGTTACAAGGTCACTGCTGTGACAAGGCTTCTGTTAGAAGTCCACTGTCAGACTCTTTCTCAAGTCATCTATTAAGAGCTCCACTATTGTTCAAGTCTACTGTGAGAAGAAGTCTGCTGACAGAAAAAATACACCATTGATGAAGTCAACTGTTAAGACAGTCTACCACTGGAAAGGTCACTTTTGAAATAGTCTGATGTTTTAGAGCTACCATTAGAAGCTCACTATTGAAGTCTACCGCTGATCAAGCCTACTGACTGAAGCCGACAGTTAAAGGTCTACTGTGAGCCTACCGAGGAAGTCCATAGTTGAAGAACACCCTACCATTGAAGTCTACTGTATGACATGCATATACTACCAGTTTAATGATAACCTATTCTTTACGTAAACAATTTATTAATACTATCATAACGGTCATGTCTTGACAATTTAATGCACTTGAAATTATTTAATGATATTTGTAGACATATCAGGAGACAGTACGAGGTATGAGGAAGACCAGACATGGTTGAATCATTTCTCTTGTCAGCCCCTACTGAATCAAATGATAAAATATGAGCTATAAAAGTGTATATATATATATATAAGAGTATAGATATATATCAAAGAAGAGAGAATATATTGAATATATTGAATATACACACATACGAGAGACATATACAGCACCAAAAATACAAGAAAGAAGAAGAACACTCGAGCACAAATTCTGAAGCTTCACAAAGATCTGTTGAAAAGAACATTTTCAAAAGCTATGGTGGTGTGCTACAAACAGCTCCTGACTCAAGAAGCTGATCATCTCTACATCTGGAAGTCAGAGCCTGGAAGTTGCGACACTCTGTTTTAGAAGCAACTTCCAAAGAAGGACCAAACCATCATTTCCTTCATTTCAAAGAGTCCAGAGATGATCTGCCAACACACATAGCATTCTAAACTTATTCCTACCATATTTATCTCTATTGTGTTTAAGTATTTTACATTTCTGAGAAGTGTGTATGTCATATAGACACTGACTCTTGTGCTGGAATAGAGGGATACTGAAAATCCCCATATAAAACTATCTGTTCATTTGATTCCCACGCATAACTGTAGAAGAAGTCTAGTGTGGCTTGGTAGTTTATTTTCCCACATATAACTGTGGTAGAGGTTCCCAAACCTGGACAATTTGAAAACTATTGTAAATACTGATACAACTTGTGTATCATTATTTAAATATAACTTCTTGGTGATAGGTGATCACCAAGTGGAGAAGATTAGTTCTTGGCTTAAAACTGAACCTCTTGTTTAAATTTTTGTGTTAAAATCTTAATTGCTCTGTTTTACATTAATCCGCTGCTTATATTTTCAAAGATAGAAATCTGTTTTTACATTCACTCTGACAGTTAGTTCCAGTTAGTGTGTATATGTGATTCGTTTAGTAAACTTGTTTCAAAAGTTGAATTAGTACTCATACTGATTCAACTAAGGATTAATCAACCTTTGAGAAACCTATTGAATAGTAAGTCACTTATATCTCTACAACCTTAATTAACTGGGTTGTTTTTAATTGGGGGATTTTAATCCTAAAAGTTTTTAACAAAAATTTTAATTAGAACTCAATTCACCCCCTCCCCTCTTGAGTATCCACTCCGACCAATAAAAAAATTGATAACCTAGAATAAATTTGATGGATAAATTCATTTTAAAGGGTGTAAAATGTAACACCCTGAGATTTTGTGAAATATGCTTTTCAAAAAAAAATTACCTTTATATATTGATCATTTCATGTGATACTGTATATATATATATATAAAGACACCAAGTCAAACATTCCTTTCACATTACATTGATATATCGCACATTACACGACACCAACTCAGAATATGACACATGGAACACTGACTTGGAGTATTTTAAACCCAACCAAGACTTGGAGTATGTTACACTCAACACTGACTTGGAATACATTACACACAACACTGATGTTTCTACGAAACATAATTTTAGAGCTACAATTATTAAAATGATATAATTATAACTGAGTCACTAAACATAGTAATATGAATAGTAATAAATACTTTTCAAATATTTTTTATACTGGTATTATAGAAATAAAAAATATTGGTAATGAATGATATTATTTTGGGAAATTCCTTAAATTTTTAAAAATATTATTTTCCCAAATGAACTATAATTCATGTCCTTTTTTGAAAAATGACCAAATTAATTTTAGAGAAATATAGAAATATAATTATATAAAACGAAATTTATTTTTTAATTTAGAATGCTGAAATTAGATTAGGCTGATTTTTTGGTATTTTTCTCAAAAAACCCATTTTTTGGTTAATGGTGAAAAATATTGCATTTTAGTTATTAACTACACTTTCCTTTAAATAATTATTATTGCTAAATTATACTTGATATTTATTTAAGTTCACATTATATATATTTTAACACCATTTAGTTTGTTATAATTAATTTAAATTTTAAATTGAATATAATAACTTAATTGACTTTTGAACATTTTTTTACTTTAAAAACCTATTATTTCATTAGATCTACGGGGTTAGCATAAATCGTCATTTTGCAACTTCTGTGAATTGAATTTTAAAAAAAATACATACACCATTATAATAAGTAAATTATTTAGAATATAATTGTATCAAGTTAATTTTTGACCCAAATGATTAGTAAAAGTAATGAAAATTAATCACAACAATTAAGGTCAAATTAAGATTAATTAGGGACCAAAAATTAAACTTAGGGGGCCAAATGAGCTATAAAATTGTAAAGAACCAATTATATAGACATATATAGTCCATAAAACAAGAATTATATATTTTGGATGGTTTTTTAGTAATTTTTATTTAATAACATGTGTGCACCTTACTTGTTTTCAAAAAATCTAAGTGAGTCCTTTTCCTTCCCTATAAAAGGCCATCACATCTCCCACTTTTTCACACCACTTAAACCTCTCAGGTTCAACCAATATCTTACCATTTAAATTCAAAACATCCTTTTGTTCCTCTTAGAATCCTCACCCTTGGTAAAATAAATCCAAGGATCCTTTTGGAATAAACCAAAAGGATTTATCTAATTAAGATCTTACCTCTTCTCTCAAGATCATTTCTGTAATTTTCCATCTTCACCCCACAACTATATTTATTCCAGGATTATATAACAAAAACAGTATTTTAAATATAAAAGGATATTTTTATGCTAATTTTTTGACCTACAATTACACACACATCCATCTAATGGGTAACAATCATATTGTTTCTATGTACGGTGAACTACTCCCTTATGAAACAATGATTATTCATTTTTTAATTACAACATGTAATGGTATCCATTATAATGGAAACTATATTTAGATATGATATAAAATATAATTATATTATCATTATTATTATTTAATTTTTATTTAGTATATACCTTTACAGTTTCCATCTTATATAAATACGATAATTCTGTTTCAGGAAGTGTGGACTATAGCCCCATCAAAGGGATATGATTCATTCAAACACTACATGGATCATATTAAGGATGGTTTTATGGAATATAGAAGATATATATAATATAATGAAGTTAATTTAAACTGATATATACACACAAATATATATAAATATATGTCTTTTACTTCCATTCTTTCAACGTGATAATTAAAAATAAATAGCGTTCATGTGTATGTACGACCTACCATTTCCTTGAATGGTTTATTATATTTAATAATAATATATTCTATAGATTATTATAATAATAATATTTCGTATATAAATTATATTTATATCATGGTTTGAATTCTTCATATCATGATATATTTATAAGGACCAAAGATATAACAAATTGAGACACACGAGAAGAATTGAGAGAATACTACACGAAGTGAAACCTTCACATGGGATTGTTAACAATCCGGTAATACATGGTCATAATCAAATATTATATGGAAGTAAATTTAATATAGTAATTTTGAAGATTTTTGAAATATTTATATTTATTATATAGGTGTTTTGAATGAGTACGATTAAAGTAATGACACAAGGTAAGGGGATTTCAACTCACTTTTTATTTTTTTGAGATCGTGCGATTTTCTCCACATTTTAATTTTGGGTGGTGCATGTACATCCCATTATTGTATTATATGTATATTATACATAAATTTATGGGTATTAACATATTGATTTTGTGATCATTCTTTCATATATTTTACATTTTTAAAGATACTAAATTAGTAAAATAGTTGTGTCTCAATTTTCCTTCTTTGAGAATCGTGTTTTGTTATGAACCTATTTTTTTAGGTGAATAAAATTATATTTTAAATGTTTTGTCAAGAATTTATTAATTTTTTTATATTTTAATCTTCCTTTAATTTCATTTTCTTACATGGAGAGTATGATCCCATGTTACCAAGTTATAAGAGTCTTTTGAGGAAATCTCTTTGATTTTCAAGATTATTTATGGTTAAGCTTGCATTAATGAAATATAATGATCAATCTCTCAAGAACATTCATGAAATTTATAATAATCTAGTTATTCAAGTTATATTCATTTATGGATCCTATATTTCTACTCTTTGGATCAAAATATAGTTAAGAATTTGTTTCTAAGAAATCTCGGCTTTACCCTCTCTTTGGTAATAAATATATGTTTTCTAAAAAGGGTTCCAAGAATATTATACTTTTATCCTAAAATAATTAAAATAAATTTTTTCCAGTTTTTTTATTTTTCCAATGTTTTCAAATGAATCTTCTTGTAATTTTATGAACGACGAATTTTTCTATTGTTTTTACCTTGCAAAAGGAATAATCTTATTTACATTGTATGACATGTATAGATTTACCAACCATTAATAATTTGAAGGTTTATTTTTATTTTTAAAAGGATAATTTTTAATAAAATGATTTTCAAACTATATTTTCAAGTGAATATTTTTAATTTTTTCAACCTTGTTTTATAATTTTTTAAGGAATTTTTTTTCAATAGGTATTATGTATTAAATAGTATTTTTAAAAGATGAAATCATATTTACCTCAATACATGTTTTCAAAATATCTTTACAAGTTAATTTCCATATATGATAACATTACTTGATGTTACTCATTCTCTTCTATAAAATGAAACAAATTTTTCATTAATATTATTTCTCGAGTGGTTTATTTTTTGATGGAATGATGCATAAGAAACCTATTTCACTTCTATAGGTTTTATTATTTTGAAACCTAACTCTTTTTATGGTTTATTCATTCATGATGAGAATATTAAACCTATCTATTTTCATAGGTTATGATGTGTTTAAATATTAATAATGCCCATTTAATTTCATGGGGTATGATATGATTTTTATAAAAACTATCTTTTTTATGGTACATGATATGATGGATGTTTTATTTTATTTTCTCACCTATATGAATGATTTTTTTATGATATTGGGGGAACATATATATCCATCTGATAAATTGGGTAACAATAAGTTGTATATAAGATCAAGGGTAAATTTTGTTATTGTTTATTCTTGAAAACAATATGGTACATGGGTTGTATCTCATGAATAAAAGAGAGAAGGTACACAGGTTGTATCCCATGCATTAAAACCAGAATGTACGTTGGTTGCAGCCCAAGATTAAAAGAAAGATGGAATATGGGTTGTAGCTCATGATTAAAAATAAGAAGGTACATGGGTTTTATCTCAAGCATAAATGAAAGAGGGTTCATGGGTTTCAATCCCAAACTGGAAGCAGGTACATGGGTGGTATCCCAAGCCTAAACTATTATGGTCCTCGACATAAGTATTTTTTGTAATGTACTGAATATTAATCTAAAATTATTTAATATGCATGTATGTTAATCATTTGTTGTTATAGTGTTATCACACTAAATAAAATATGAGGATGGACCATGGACTCCTAGAACCGAAAAAAATCTAATTTATGTCTTCAATAAATAAAATATTATATGTGATACCTAATTTATCTAACATAATAATCCCAACCACTTGGTCTGAGTAGAAATATTATGTGACCTCATGCACATATCCTCATATTTAAGAGGTTTCCAACTATAAGTGGGTTTTTATGTCTACCATGAGGACACTATACCCTAAGTATCATGTCATAGGATTGATAATAATCAATAAAAATATATAATCAAAGTAGATGTGAAAAATAACTATATAAAATGCATATAAGGGATCCAAATGTGGAATTCATGTCATGTGGAAAAAGAAGTAAGGTAAATGAAAATAAATAAACAACATGTATTCCTTTTTCTATCCCGATCAACTATATGTTCCACCAACCTCTTCTCAACTGTAAACTATATAGCCCTTTCCCTTATCCAAATTCCTCCTTAAATCTATATGTTCATCAAAATTTCCAATTAAGGTGTGAGGAAAATAATTATTTGTACATATACAATTTTTTATTATCCAAGTTTTCTTAAGTATACATGTTTGTTACATAATAATAACAAATGAATAGAAAGAAAATAAACATACAACAAGATACTTAGAGGTCATTTAGTAACAGAGTTTCCACAATCCTCGGTATTACCTTCTTTTTCTCCATGAAAGAAGGATGAATTGTAAATGATGTTAGGAGACAATAAGGTATCCATAGGGATTCTTAATAATTCACTCAATATCCTCACAGAATCTTACAAAAAAGAAACATGACATTCCATTAGCCTTAATTACAACATGATACATGTCATAACATCGTGTATCTAGTGCACTAATCAGAAGTTCATTGGGAATCAAATGACATGGAACATGGTATGAAATCTTATAGAGAATTCTCAACATAGGATGTCTTTAGAATAATAATACCTCTATCATATGTTTAGGTCCATCATATCAATCATCAAATGTCATTGACACACTCCCTCTTAGGGAATTTTTTTTCACATTGATCCACCAGTTTCGAGAATGATGAATGATTCCTCTTATAGCAGGGTAACATAAAACAAGGAAGAATAGTCCAATAAATCATTGTACACCTTTCATATTGATTATTAGTAATAAAAAATCACATTTGATCATTATCGGACATGAAATAATAAGATTCACCCATATAATAATGAAAATAACATCATAAAAGGACTCATGGATACACATGAATATTCATGTGATCTTTATCAATCATGGTTAAAAGTAATGCTAATATAAATATCACATCATTGAAAGAGTTAAAAAACAAAGAGGTCATTAAAAACATCATGATTTTCTATAGATCTAAATTTATTCAAAATCAAACTCAATCTATCTTGATTTCTAATCACACTCATGGAATAAATAAACACACATGGTCTCATGGATCTAGGTTGCATGTTAAAAAACCAATACAAATTAAAATGTGAAAGTAGTGTAACACACACAACAATAATCAGGCGTCATCCATAGGCGGCCAAATAATTAGCTAGAACACAAGGTCCAATGTGGCCAACGACACCTTGTTATTTTATTAGGCACCATAAATTCAATTGCTTAATAATCCTTAATTAATTAAAAATTATTATTATTCATGACATAAAATAAAGTAATGGTCATTCCCTAACATTTCAAAAACTCATATCTCACACAAATAGGGTTTAAAAAATACCAATGGGTAGACACCCAAGACCACCTACTGAAACCCACATGAAATCACAATCAAACAAAATATTAATTATGTGATATAATATGAAAAAATGAAAAAAACGTAAAAAAATTCCCAACTGGAAAGGAACATTTTGAATCATGGTTTTACAAGTTGGCATTGAGGTTTACTAAGGATTTCATCACATGAACCATGCTCTACCCCAATAAACAAATTATCACATGAAAATAATTCCACCTTCTATCAAATATAAATTTAGGAATACATTTATATTAATCAAGATTAATCAACAGAATCCAAAAGGCATCAATATGATCTCTTTTGGAGAATATATTGTTGAAATAATTTTAGATAAAAAACATTGAAAAATTAAAATAACAAATTAATGAATGAATGGGGAAGATACAATGAGAAGGTTGAGGGAAAGGCACATGGGAGAAGAGGGGTACCCCCTTGCACAATTCAACTTAATGACTCTCTATTTTTCATTTATACTTATTTTAAATTCACCCATTATTTACCTCATTTATTCTCTCTCCTAAATCCTTACATGCTAAAACTCCCTTATTTTCCATAAATTAAAAATTCATTAATTTTATTTATGTATATTTTATTTCCAGAATTTAGTCTATCTTAATACCCTAATTTGTTTAATTTTATTTATTCCCCTTAAAAAACAATTTGTTATCCATGACATTTCAAGTGTTAAATATTTGGAATCCCCCTTTTATAATATATTAAATTATTCATTAATGTATATTGAAAATTCATTCACAAGAACATATATATATTTATTTACTAGGATAATATATATATACACAGACACACACTGGTATATACTTATACAGAACCACATATATATATATATGTAACCCATTTATATAAATTCTATATATATATATGTATATATATATACATTCACACTAAAATATATATACATATATATTTTAACCCACAGACACATATATATACGTATGTATACATATTTTAATTTTATTAGACACAAATATTATTTTATTAATTTAATTATAATAATAGAAACAATATTATTAATAGTATTAAATATATCTCATCAATTTCACCGTTAAAATTCCTTATAAAATCTTCATTAAAAGATGATAATATTATTTTCTACATAATTATATTTATTTATTATAACATAATAACATAACCATTATTACATTACCACACAATAACTAAATATTCTCCATAGGATAAATGACTCTTATTAATTTAGGTAATTCAATTAAACTTTTAATTTCCATATTTTTCTTCAAAACATGTAACAATAATAATATTATTATTATTAACCTTTAATGTGACATATCCAAAACACCTACATAGACAAAACTTATGTCACACATAGGGTAAAATTCATATTCAAGATCTAGTAGGGGTATTATATTTCTCAAACAATACAATGTTTTATATGTAATCATTAATTTTCAAAAAATATATAAATAATATTTATAAAAATTATCTTCATGTGGGATTTCACTAAATGCTTGAATGGAACATATATTATGTTATTCGAAGGATAAAACATACATCCCAAGCCTAACTGATGACTTAATTTCCCGTATGGTAAACTATTTTAGAGATAGTCAAATTATTTTGAAAAAACCCCACATGTATAATATTTTATATAAAAAATTTAATTGTTTTAGCACCAAGGATATATTTTACCCATATCATCGTGAAATCTCAGTGCCTAACTCTGAAAATATCTCATAAAATATTATAAATTGTTAACTGAGTTTTTACAAATACATAAATCCATCAACATATATAAAAATTAATTTTGATTGGAAACTAACATTTCTCAGATAAAAATAACCATAAATTATTTAAAAATAGTTTTATTACCCAAAATATTTTGGGTATGTTATAATTCTCCCCCAATATTGAATAATTATCCTCGACATGTATCCCTGGCTATATCACTAAAAATATTTGAGCCATTGAATTCGAACATCAAACACCCACTCCCACATATTCATAATATGAATAACATTACAAGCATAAAAAAGCCATGTCCACTCTATGGGATCACTATAAGGCTTCCCAAGGAGCCTAACCTAAACCAAAGGTACAAACCACTTAGTAATAAACATTTTCTACTTCCCTGTACATTATTAAAAATAATTTTTTTATATACTAATAGAATAACATATTCAGTTCCACTAATTAATTCAAATAAATACATATCACAACATCTTGTAGACATAGTTATATGATATAAAGTGAAAAAATACCAAATAGATAGCACAAAACAAATCGTTTAATTAAGAAATTCATATGAAATATAAGGTAAGGTAAAAACATGGAATAAGAACATAAATGTGTTGTCATGGTTCATGAACTCAATGTAATTCTCATTAATCACAAAACAATATCGTATGAATCCCTCATGGTGACTTTAATCAACTGTAATAGAAAATAAAATCACACATTTTTGGAAGCACTAAGGTCCACTGCATATTTCTGGATAGGTACTATTATAGTTCCCCTTCTTGAGTAACAAAAATCCTATCTTAGGTCTACCCTATCCAAAATCATGTAAATAGAAGAAAAAAATATTTGTTTCCATGTGCTTTGAAAATATTTTTCTATATTATCACCCTAAACACCACGTCTGAGCTGAAATGCTATGTGAACTCACATGTGCCTCCCCATTTACAAGATATTTTTTTACTATAAGTGGTGGTCTACATCTATTAGTGGGTAGACTATAACCACAATATGATTCCATAGGATCATTAATAATCAATAAACAAAATAACCAAAAATCACAACAAAATTGAAAATTGAATAAATGAGGTACATATAAGATCTCTGATAGTGTATAAGCATTCAAGTGTATAAAGAATAAGATAATTTAAATAAATAAACAACTGGTCCTCTATGTATTTTCTATGTCTACTACTAGTCTCATCCTCATATTCTTATCTTTCCACCATTGAGGCATTCTCATTTGTCTAAATTGTCATTAAATCTAGACGAACATCAATATTTTCTGTTTGGGTGTGGGTAAAACACTTAGCAGGACACTGATAATTCATCCTGATCCATGTTTGATCAAGAGTAAAATATCATGGAACTATAATCATAAACTCATAACAATAAAAAAATTGTGCAATTTTGAACCGACCGGTCATGTGTTAAACAAGCCTCCATGAACCTCGTCTATACCTTCTTTGGATTTATACTAGACGGATAAATCAAAAAAATAATTGGAGTATACATGACAGATAGAGGAATAGTGAATTAGTCACTCTATATTCTCATGGCATCGATCATAAATGCAACTCGGCATTCCCTAGGCATCATGTTCAACATGATACTCGACATAACTTCACGTATTGAGTGAACTGTAATAATGTTCAATAGGAATTGAGTAAAATGGTACAAAAAATACAATAATTCTGTGCATCCACCAAAAATAATGTTTATGAAATAATGTTATCTCTACCCTATGATCAATTCTATCATTGTCATCATCGGATATCATGGAAACACTCTCTCTAAGGGATAAACCTATCAAAATGATCCACCTGTTCCAATCATCACGAATGATTCATATGATGGTAGGGTAACATAAAACAAAAAAAAATCATACAGGGGAACCATATTATGAAATAACATCATGATCATTAATAGATGGAAAAAATTACATGTGATCGCCATAAAACATGGAATAAAAATCTAAAAAATTATAATATTGGAAATAGACTCATATAATTACTAAATGATACACATGGAATGACATGTAATCGGTATCAATCCTGGATAAAATGTTATGCTAATATAACTACAACATCATAGAATAAGTACACATATAAACATATATTGAAAATCATCATGAGTTATAAAGAAGCTAAAAATGTGATCAAAATCATAAATAATATATTAGGGTATCTAAGTATGCTCATGGAATAAATAAACACACACGGTGATAAGTGAATTTCATGTATACATTTTTTAGTATTTTAATGTGTTGATATTTGTATTTAATTGATCAATCATTCCAATTTTTGAATAAACTGAGTTGTTTTATGTTTTGTGGCATTAATTGATGAATATGTGAAAAAGTATAAAAAAATGGGAGTAAATATGTGGAAAATTCCATAGTACGACACCATATTTTTAAGTAAAATCATAGTTGGAAATTCAATAAAACCCATGTTACACGTTGTGTACCACGAGTACACGTTGTGACTTCATTGAAGATGCAGACCATTGCTATAACAATCTATGACGAGTGAACACACTGTGAATCACCAGTGTACATCGTGTATCACAATTACACGTCATGATGAGGGTAAAACATAAAATTAATGAGAATGACTTGTGTAATATTCTTATTGATGCGGAGGTGATGCAGAAAAGGTATACATGACATGTAGTCTAAGTACACATCATGTTGGTGGTTAAATTCCAAAAGTCGCAGTTGAGATCTACACACGGGTCACGTTGATTAAAAAAAAGTGGATCGACATTACACATCATGTTCCTTCATTACATGTTGTTACTAGCAATGGGAAGACCCCATTCTACACATATAAATAGAGCCCCTAGTTGCACCTTTGGAGCATTCTGGAGTTCAAGGAAGAGGGAAATGTCGGGTGTGAATCTGTTGTGCCTCCCCAAGTTCATAATCTAATTTTTTATGTTTTATTTTCTCTCTCATTGTTATTATCTCATCACTTGGATGATGGGATAAACCCATCATCTTTTAAGGTGATGTAGTCAAAGGGAGAAGTTATGTTTGATTTTATCATTATTATTCATGCCTTTGGATTGTTTCAATATTTATTTCAATTTCCAATCCCCTTTTTTATTTTATCATGTCTATTGGTAATTTATTCTATGAGTAACATTAATATTGCAAATATGACTACCCTAATGATGGAAAGACCATTTTCAACGGAATGTGAAATCAGGTTTAATCATGGTATCGAGAAAACGTCGATTCAATGAAATCCTATATTACTGGTCAAAGGGAAGTAGGGGATTACTGCATTGAGGAGGAGATATGATGACCATTGGATATCCCTCTTCTTGAATCTGACACCAATCATGAATTAATCATCCTATAGACTGAAATTTCACCTGAACCAAGAAATTACAAAACCGAAACACACTTTTCAATTCTTTTTAGCAGACCAATTAATCTACTACTTCATTTTTCACTTATATTTATTTAAATAAATTTCAAAAAAAATTCTCACCACCTTTTAAAAATAATAAAAATATATATTTTTGAAATTCTAAAAAAACTAATTTCACCTTATCTTTGGGTTTGATTGTAATATTTCCAAACACAGTGTTTTTAATTAATCGAGTAGAATACGTTGGGTTTTTATAAAAAAAAATTTATATAGTACCATAGAGAACAAATGAGTCCATGTGGGGATATAACTGGGTCTCATGGATCTAGGTCTCACTTATTAAAATATCACACCTTACGGTGTCCATGTAGTGAAATATACACATTTTTTATCAAGCCTCAACCATCAGTGTAGAACACAATCCAACACACAAGGTCAAATGTGAACCCTAACACCTTTTCAAATTATTAGGAATATTTAATTTAATTAATTACGTCTGAATAATCATGAAATAATGAAGGATTTTTATTATTCATGATATAAAATGAATTGATTGTAATTACCCAATGAGTCTAACCACATATCTGATGACAATAAATTTCCACAAAACCAAAGGGTAGAGACGCAAGACCACCTACACACACACCCACATGCAATCATAATCATGAATGAATATAAATTATTCAATAGAATAAAATATATCATTGAAAAATGTTTAAGAAACAACCTAAGAGGTAAAGGGATTCCTTCCTCATGGTTCTCCATGTCAACATCGAGGTTTACCAAGGTTGTCATCACATGAACCCTAATCGCACCCAATTGTAAAATGATCAAATAGTATCATATCTTTTCCACCATCAAAATAAATATTAAAATTAATTTATAATCATTGAAAAAAATCCAACATAACCAATGGTGCATCAATATGATCAGTATGAGAGATGATAAAGAAGAAATAAGTTTGGAGAAAAAATAATAAAAATAAAAATAAATATTAAATGATAGATGAGGGAAGATATCATGATAGTGATGAAGGAGATTCTTATGGGGGAAGACGGGTTACCCATTGTGTGTTTCTCACTATTTCCCCCCAATATCCAATTTATACATATTTTAAATTAATCGATTATTTCACTCATGTATTCTATCTATATGTTCCTTACACGAATAAACTCTCTTCTATTTCATCAATTAATTACACCATTATTTTCATTAATTCCATTATACTTCACCATTTATTTTATATTAATACCCTAATTTATTTAAATTTTTTATTTCATTGTAATAATCATCTGCCACACATAACATGTCATGTCACTCATTTTTAAAATCATAGTTTTTAAATATGTTAAATCATTCATTAATATGTATAAAAAATTCACTTATATAGGTATATATATTAATATTATATATGTATACACACAACAACATATACATATATACACCAAAATATATACATATAAACCATATTTATGCAAATTATATATATACATTCACACTAAAATATGTGTTCGTATATATTTTAACCCATATATATATATTCATATACATATTTTTATTTTTCCACATTGAACATTTATTTTCACAATTTTATAATAAAAATAAAAAAATTTATTATATTTAAATATTACTAATATTATTTTTAAATATTTATCATCATTTTTTCTATTATCATTTCACCATCAACCATCATTGAATACTAATAATTTTATTATACATGAAATTTTATTGATTTAGAATAAGATAACAATATAACTATTATTTCCTAACCACCTAATAAAAAAATATTCTCCCATGAAGAAACAATGCTCATTCATTATAAAAATCAAATTTCACATGTGATTTTCATTTTATTCTTGAACCCAAATAATAATAATAATAATATTATTATTATTATTATTTTCCTTGCGTGTGATGTATCCGAACGCCCTATGAACACAATTATTATATCACACCAAGGGTAAAAATAGTATTCTAGACCTAAGAGAGGTATTATATTTCTTATATGATACCCCATTGAGGATATTATCCATTATTGTACTAAAATATATTACAAAATTAATAAATAAATTATACTCACATGTGATTTTACCAAACACCAAATGCGAAAAAAATTTTGTTGTGCTTGTGTAATTCTTATATACCAGACCTAAATGATGTGTCATATTTCTAATATGATGCACTACTTGGGATAATATAATTTTTTTTGGGAAAAAATAACATTCAAATAATATAATATATTTATTATTATTATTATTTTACTGTTAAGGGTTTGTGGAGCCTAGAGTCTCATGCTATTACAATGCCAAAGTCCGAAAATATTCTATAGAATATTTAATGTCTTAATAGTGATTTTACCATTACATAGATCCTTTGTAAAATTTATTATGTTTTTACTAAAAATTTACATTTTCAAGAAATATACCCACAAATTATTTACAAATAGGGTTTTATTATCCACAAAATAAATGAGGAACTTATATACGATTGGCCAATAGCAGTGATCAGGATGGGTAACCTTCTAGTTATTTTCTCAGGGTTTATTAAAGTGAGAAAAAAGAACAATAGAAATAATATGTGTTGGGATTCGAATATAAGAATTAGTCTAATTTCAGATTCAATGAAGTGGGTGGGCCCTAGTGAGGGTACTATGTGTCTACAAGGAAATAGGTGGAAGCTTACAGACAAGAACCTGACGATCTTGTTAGGGTGGGGTGCATGTTCTTTCAGTGATTCCTTTTTATTACATTGGTTTTAAAGGAGGAAGATGACATTAGGTGTGATTTCACTAGATGTGTATATATGTAGGGTCCACAATGAGTATGATTTTCTCTAAATGGTGTTTTATAGTGTAAAACATCTTAATGATAATGTTTTGAAATAGTAAATGATATGGATCATGTAAATAACGTGAAACTATATTTTTAGAAGCCAACCTGATTAGAAATACACATTTTAGATTTCCTTGTTTGGTGTTTTGATAATGTTTTGTGACCATCTAGGATGTTTCATAGTGAGTGGGTGAGTGAGGGGAAAATTATTAAAATGAAACATTATGGGCCTATGTGGATATTCATTAGTTTGAGGAACTGTTTGAGCATGTGGGTTAGGCCCATGGAGGGTACCATAATTCGGTGTGTCAACATGTGGAACATGGTAGGCCAGGACTCATCAAACATGTTTTTATAGGGTGTTTTCACTATCATTGGGGCTATTTTCATTCAGGGAAAATCATTTTACCCCTACTTTTTATCCTATGAAAATAGAAAAAATCATCTATGTGTATGAATAACCTACTGTCTCCATGTATAAGTAAAAATAATTTTTTCACATCAATTTACAGAGATGGTTGTACACAAGTTAGTAATGAATATATATATTATTTATGAACTGCATATTATTCTATACATATAATATATCATTTACCTCTTTTATCTTCGTCTTGTTAAAAATGACAATGTTTCTCAAGAATATGTGCGGACTACCACTTCAATGTAGTGATGTGATTCATCTATCATTTCCCTCATTCAGGAATAATTATAAACATTTATATAATATATATCATATTTATATTATTAATAACCATATGGAGATGATGGAACCAAGAGAGAGATTCCAGAACAATCTATGTCAATTTGAAATATAAATGGAAAATGAAAGGGTTAACACATGAAATAATGATAAAAATGAATTATTATTAATTAAATGGTGATAAGACATTATAAGAGAAACATGTATCATGTTATAAGTGAAAATATTATTTTTTATAAAATTTTAATAAAATAAAACTTATTATACATGATCTTATGAGAACATACGATGAATGTTGGACTAGAGGTAAGTGTTTCACATCATAATTTTGTTTCAATACATACACCAAACTAAATATTTGTTTCTTTTATGTGGTAAATATAATACCCATTGGATAAGATATATTAGGAATCCATATTTAATCATTTTATTTAGTTTTTTATCTAAAGTAATTTTATTCATTAGGGATATGATTCAAATGTTTCTGATGGAGTAATATTTTATTTAACAATCCCATCCACAAATGAGATTATGTATATTAAATATTCCTTTTGGATAAGAGTATGATCATTATTTATTAAACTTGATCTATTTTAATATACTCTTACAAATTTTTAAAATTAAAATTTTACATTCATATTCCTCTATTTATGTACAACTAATTTCTAAACAATGTTGGTTTTTGAAAATTGATTTCATTTTTATTTTTGATCTGGAATATTTTTCTTCCAGGTCTATATATTATTAAGTTGATTTAAATAATTTATTTAAATAAATTGTTGATTAATGAAATTTTTACATGTGTTCTAATTTCATTAATATTCACTAAAGGGATCATTAATGTTAATTTCTAATTTAGGTGAATTTAACCAATAATGGGAACATAATATTTGTTTTAAATTTCACAAAATGGATGAATTTTCGTTCATTCAGGAATATTATTTTCATTAATGAATCCGCTATTTTTTTTAATGTAGATGATTTTCTTAATATTAAATAATATTATCATACTTTATATAAGTGATTTAAAACTGAAAATGTTATTTTTAATGAATTTTTCTTTTTATATTATACAATTATTTTCATATATATCAATTTCTATTAATGAATATTATCATTTATAGGGATTATAATCAAATTATTCCAACACACTTCATTCTAAAGATATATTATAATCATGTTGTTGTATTTATTGACAGGGGAATATAATAACATTTCATATACTAGTTTTCAATAAAATTGTTTATGTTGATTTGGATTTGAATTGTATTTCACCACATTCATATGATGAATTAATTAGACTTATTGAGTGATTAAAAAGACATCTTCTAGCCCCAAGATTTATTATATGGTCTTATGAGACAAACTATCATGGGTATTTGGTGTATTCTATGCCAATTTATGTAAATTGTCCAAGCATGAAGTCTAAATGAAATGATTTTGAAGATAGACATTTGAATTCCCTTATTCTATACTTATTATTATTTATATTAAATTGTAATAAATGTTTATATTCCAATTTTATGGTATTAGATACATTGAATTTTTTTTACACACTATTTATTCAATATTATTCAAATTTTATCTATTCCATAGTATATTTTGTTGTAATAATTCCCTTACTATACATATGAGATTACTGTTTGTTATTTTTTTCATTCCCCATGACAGTAATAAGGTTACTATGAGTGATTTTATGGATATATTATAATAAATAACAATGTTCTGATGAGATTTTTAACTGGTATCTCATGTTTTAAATTGTAATCTATGAATCATATATGTATATAGTATCATGTGACTACTAAAATATTATATGATTCAATATGTGATATATTATATCTTTTCAACATATAGTATGAAATCTAATAGATCTGGGTTCTAGGATTATAGGAGTTACATTCGATATCAAATGAAGTTTAGTTATATCATTATGAACTAAATTTTGGAAATAGTGGATTATAAAATATAACCCTATATCAAATTAGGGGAATAAATCTATTTATATAATGATATAATAATGTTTGGGTAATATTTTTATTGTGTGTTTTTACTATAAAATATATTCTATATGGATACAAAAAATTATATGTAGTTATGTTAAAGTTGAACCTTCTATTTCTAACTATTAAATGGGTGGATTGACTATTAACTCGATCATCATCAGTTCCTGATGGGTGGGCCTAAGACTACACAATGTGTTAGACTCTTTTGAGGGATATTATTTGTATGATTCCAAAAAAATTTACATGACATTTATAATGGTGTTTACTTTATTTTAAGATATTCCCAATGATACTAACATTCTGATTTCAAGAATAACTATGTTCTAATTCACATTTTATGGTTTTTGTTTAAATAAATATAGAATTATATACTATTATATAAATTTGATAATGATATAAACTATTGTAGTGTATGATATTGATTAGAGTATGAAACAATTTGAATAAATTGAAAAAAAATTGATTGTGAAACACCTATATATTTTTGTATTAGAAAATATTTGTCAATGTCATATGCCACTTGCAAAACAAATCTTAAAGAACCCGAAAATGTATTTTTCAAATATTACATTTATAATATAGTTCTTAAATTTTCATTTATAAATAGTAATTACTAAATTATAAAAATTATATTGTTTAAAAATTTATAAAATCAATTCATTTGATATCGGTTAAGATGAAATAAATAGAAGAATCACATGAAAAAAGAAAATCCTTTCTCAAGAATTTTACATTTAGAAAAAAGGATATTGTCGTGCATTTCATAATTAAATCAAAATTAATCTTTTAGACGTTTTGAGAATTCATTTATGAAAATTAATTTAATTTTCAAAATTAAAATTTGAATTTATTTTTATTTATTGTATCATAATTTTTGGAGAAAAATAACTTTCTTATTTTTAATCACCAATATATATTTTAAAAAAACCTCGTTTTCACTTAATGTATTTAAAAATATAAATTTTGTTTTAAAATTGATTAAATGTTAGATTTATTCGACTATATTTTTAATAATAATATTTACATTATTATAATCTGTTATATGATCAATATGAGTATAACTTTTAAAATAATTTGAAACCATATCCATTGGAAGTTCATTTTTTTTGATCAATGGGTTTAAATTATATTAAATTCCAAATTTTCTATGAATTGAATTTTTAAAAATGGGATCCATATATATAATTAGAATAATTAATATTATATAATAAAGGTAAGTTGATTTTTTGTCCTCATGAATAGAAGAAACAAAAAATATTAATTACTATGGTTAAAGATAATATGGTTTACCTATGGTAAACTAAGAAGATACGTTTTAGAATAACTTAATGAATTGTAAAATTCAAATTTTATGGCCATATATCAATTTTATATCATCAATTTATTAATAATGTTATATATTTTATCAGTATTTCATGTGTAAAATGATGTTAAATTTTATTCTTTTATAAAATGAAATGTGTGTCCCTCCCCAACACATATAAATGGGATACCCTTATCCTATCTTATCCACACTTCCCAGTACACTTTTTTAAGAACCTCCATTATTAAATCCATTCCATATGTCCCTACACACTAATTATATTCCATTTTTTTATAAAAACATTCTAGGAATAATTTATGTGTAATCTTAAAGTTGTTGTCCAGAGGAGAGGAATTGTTCTAAACCAAGCACTTTCATTTTATTTATTCTATTAACTCTATAAAATATCAATGATTATGCTAAAATATTTACCCTAGTAACATTCATATATTTATATTCTATTTGATTGAATAACCTATTTCAATATTTTATTCCATGAAATTTCAAGTTAAGTCATCGATTACGGGTATGGAGGATTACCACCACTCGAAATGATGTAACTAGTATTCCATCATCACCTATCACTACTATATATAATGAATAATTTATTTAATCTATATATAAATATAATATTAGTTATTAAATAATTAATCTTGTATAACTAAAATACAACATCGACTTACTCACCTTCTAATGCATTGGAATGAAATAACTATTCTCTTGCATATGCATGGACTACCGCTTTTATTAAGTGATTTAAAACATTTTTCATTCAATTTATAAATAAAACGTAATGTGTATTTATTTAATGAATATATATTTTACATATGATATAATAATTTTTTTGGAATCATGAAATATTTTATAAATTACTTTCATTCTATCTGTCAGAAAAATCAAAATAATGTTCTTGCATATGTACGGCCAATCAACTCCATGAAAGGATTAACTCATTTTTTTATCTGTAATATTTAAGGGAAACATTAAATAAATATATAATTAATAAAAATTATATATAAGGAATTTTTAAAATTCTGGATATGATATAGATACAATCAAGGTAAAGGATCTAAACCACTAGATGAAAACATACATAAAAAACATAGAAGATATCACCCATGACAGTGTTTCTAGTAATGAATTATTAATAAATGGGTGATAAAAAGCAATAATGAAATCATATAAATGTGATATATATGGGTTCAGTTATGAAATAGATGTATCATCAATATCTAATTAACATATAGGATGTCTGGACTCATACTATTAAATTCAATTATATGGTAATGGTTTCTCATATTACTTTTACTTTCATTAGAATCATGCCATATTCAAAACTTATTTATCTTGTCTATTGTATAAAATACCCCATTGATATGATATGTATTGAATATATTTATATTCATGATATTATATGTTTCATATGATGTTATTTATTACATGGGGGTTGTGATTCAAAATTTTCAAATGTGGTAAGGGTTTTTTTATTACAATATAATTATTTAGTAGGACTGTTTATGATAATGTTTATAATGATTAGATATTCTGATCTACATCTCTTGAAACTAATTTATTTTCTTCTCTTATGTTTATTCATGATCATTTATTATAATATTACAATTTCCCTCTATTTATTACATAAAATTATTGAGAATATTTTTTAAGAATAGGTGATTGAATTTCTTTATTCATCAAAAAATAATTTTTCTTCCATATCCATGTTTTCTAAAAAAAAAGCAGACATATTTTTATCTTTTAAAATGTAATATATAAATTAATTTTATACACATTTTTCACTATATTCAAAATGGTTTTAAATATATCATCTTATCATTTCCAAAATGAGCACATTTAAACCATTTTTCAGTACTACAGAATTTTTTTAATTCATCAGAAATATATGGAATTACCCTAGCTCATGAAGACTAATTTTTTTTAATCCTAATTTAAATAATTAAAATTTTATTTTTATAAAATACTTTTTTCTTTATATTGTTGAAATTTTTAATTTTTTAATATTATTTTCAAAGTAAAAAGGATATTATCCAAAATGATTTATTTATAGCATTTTCTAGTATTTATATTCATCAACAACTACAATCCTCATTTAACCATATGATCCATTAAAAATATGTTCTAATAATATAATCAATATTATTTCTATAGATGGATTATAATATCATTTTTTGGGATGTATTATTTTGATACCATTCACCATCGGTCATAGGATTGTTTATTATTATGTTTATTGATCAGGAAAAGTATTAACATTCATAAACTAGTTTTACAATACCAATGTTTATATTGATTAAATTTATTGACTATGAAAATTATTAGTATTTTATATGCCTATTTTTCATGAAAAAAAATTTAATTATATAATGTTTCAATCATTTATATGTGGATTTCATTAGACATAGTAACGAATTTGCGGGTCCTGTTATAGCCCTTGATTCATCACATGGTCCCACGAGACAATCTTGTTTGGATATTTGTCTTTGGCTATACCCATTTACATATTATGTATTATCACAATACCATGATGTTATGGAGAAGATGTATGGAATTATGCATTTACTAATTAGGATATCAGTAATTGATATCCAGGTTATTATTCGATTGGATAGAATATCGATGGATAATTTTCTATATTAGGTGACTATTTATATGGAATTATTTTTTTAATTAGTAATTCTATACATATTAATATTCATGTTCATGTAATTTATTAAATGGTTTTCATTTCATTTATTTACCTATCTGTATTGAATATTCATTATTTTTTCGTGACAGCTTCCACTATACACATACCCATACAAGAAATTAGAGCTCCTCAATTTCATATGTTTCCTTTACCCAAGATTCCAAGAAGTGTCTTTTGATTAATATATAGAGATATCTTAAAGGTAGTAACTGTAATATAAAAAAATCTATGTTTTATTTTATTTTAAAAAATTTAATTTTAATATCATGTATATTAATATTTTAACAAGATAATTAAACTATTATGTTAATTAAGATATGATCGCATATATCTTATGCCAGTGTAATAAAAAAACAACTAATTATAGCCTACTAGTGTCGGGTTCTTTGCAGCTGGAATTGGAGAATGTTTAGTAGAAACCATGGGAACATTATTTTAGAATATATCTCTTACAAAACAGATAATTATGTTTAGTTTGAAGAGAAATAAATTTTTAGGATAACATTCTAAAGTTCTGGTAAGTTATATATTATGTGGATTTACAATAAATACATTCCTATAAAATTACTAAAAGTCAATCTAGTTTTTGGACAGCTATACCTATGGGTAATAACATTGTAAATAGTGCATTGGGATTTGATTCAATCATCACTGGGTGGAAGAAAATGGGCCTTTCTACACACATAGTTTGACACTCATGTGTGATATTCTTGGATTAATTCACATTTAAATTAAAATTCATTATGAATTTTTTTAAAAGATAATTAAAATGAGTGACCTATGTTAAACCTAAGGTTTATTAGATTCAAAATTTGTTTTCATGATATAGACACCCAATAAATGATTATAGGGTTTCCCATTATGGTTATTGTTTCACATATAATGTTTATTGGTTTTAGTCAAGGGATAGAACCCAAGGAATCATGTCAACACTAAATGTGATGGACAAAGTGGGTATTATGAGAAACTAAATTGGATGATGATTAGGGAGGGAGACACTATGAATATATCAAATAACATATGATCATATATTATTAATAAATTCCACCTTGAACAACTTCAAACTCTCTGAAGAATATAATAATAGAGGCTATTTATAGATTGAGTAGTGGAGACCATGGGGGATAGAAGGCTCAATTTTCTTTTATGCTATAAATGTGGAAAGCGACACTTAGGATAATGTCTCAATAGAATACGAAAATGTTTTATTTTTTAAAAAGGAAGATCACAGAATAATTAATTATTGAGTAAATTTTAGTAGTTAAATAGAGAGAAATAAATATCATCTTAGAGATTAATTTATAGTTCAATGTATTTACTGTGGATACTCTATGACTTATCCAATCTAATTCAATTTTTAATGTTCATCTCCTACTCCAAGTAAGGACCTATTATATATCAATTATTATAGTAAAATGGATTATTTATTCATTTATTGTGATTCATGAGTTTTTTCATATAGTTTTTTCTATCAATGGTATTTTGACTATAATAATTATGAAAACTATGAGGGTTTTTTATTTATTGGAACCATATATATCTTCATTTAAGGAAATAATATGATTTATTGATACCATCATCGGTATATTATTTTAAGGCTAATTATATTTTCAATGTCGTTGATATGATATTTTTAGGAATTATGTAATGGACATCCGAGATGATTAAGAGTGGTTTTGATGAAATTTATAGTAATATAACCCTAAGAATTAGTATAGTTTTTAGTGAAAAAATTATTTTAATAGGAAATTAATTATTATTTTTTGATTTAATATAAATTTATTATATATGATTTAGGTTTAATATTATTATCGATGATAAGGTAATAATAATCAATTATATATTACTTATTTTATTGAAAAAACCTAATATATAATGAAAGATGTTGTGGATAAAAACTTATTTTATGATTAATGTTATTTTTCAGGATTTTTATCATAATTTTTTAATTATATATGAATTATATTAATATCATTTTTGAAAAATGACATCCCCGCATGCCGATTGTCAACCCATCACATTCAGATTGGTTGTGGGGATTGAACCTATAGCAGAAGATATATATAAGAAAATCACCCATAATTTTCCTATAGAATGTACAGGTGAACATGAAAATATTTTTACTCAAATGGTTTAATGGATAAATATTATGTTAAATTTTGTAAAAATATTATAATTTATACTCTTTCTTGTGTTTTGTCACTGATTATACTTAAGGAGACATTTTATTTGAATGAGGTATACATAACCATTGGATTTAACATAAATGATTATTATTGAAGAATTATATTAGGTATTTTTAGGAGTAAGAAGAATGGAATTGTATAACAATTAATGTTAAATTATTCATTATTGTTGATATTATTGAGGTCAATTTGGATTTTGGGTTCTTTATTTATCTATGCCAATCCTTTAATTATAATAATAGAATTTTTAGATCCTAATGTATTAGTTTTTCATTGGAATGATTTATTAATTTGGGTATTGTCTTACATTATAGTAAACATTAAGGTTCTTTTAAATATATAATAATATATTATTATTATATTTATTATTTTTTGATCCATGAAAAGATAATTTTAGTGCATCATGCATTAAAAATCATCTTGAATATTAAATTAATGGAGTTAAAAAATGAATTTCTAATTCATAGAAGTAGAAAGAAATGAGGAAATTATTTATATGAAATAAAAATATAAAATATAAGTACATTATAGAGTGTAATATATCATGATAGTAAATTAATCCATTAGATTTAGGAAATGGATCTTGAAATTAAAATTTTATACATTTACCTTCATTTCCAAACAATCAATGGTCTTTTTACTGCTCACAAATTTAGGGATTTGTGGGCATTAACATTCTATTTATAATTCACATTATTATGATCAAGGACCTCTATAAATCATAATAATTAGTTAGAATTTTCCTAAAAGTAAATATTTTTACTTCAAATGAATTATTTCCAACATCTAATCCTAGTTTAGGGTTATTCTATATGTGATTTTCACATCCCATTCTTTTTTATCAAGTAGAAGTCTTATTAACCCATTTTATAATTCATTCTTTCAATAAAGGTATTTAAAAATATCTGACCCTTTATTTCCATGTTCAAGTAAAAATTGAGATGAAAATATATACTTAAGGTCGATAGAATTTTACTCATTGATATTTTAGAAGAAGATCGTTGTGTTCGATAGTATATAGGACATGCAACACTTAGCTGAAACGACCCATGAAATAAATTTGTTAATCATAAATCTTAAATTGTATAATTTTAATTTGAATATTATAATATGACCAAATAAATTACGAAACTTTTATGCCGTATACAATTATAATATATATTCATTGGTCATCAATTATTTATAAATAAAAATAATGATTATTTAAAATTAAATGTACCTCTGAAAAACAAAATGTTTTTTGAATAAAGATTCATCAAATTTTCCATATTTTCTAAAAATAAATTAATTAAAATTTTATATATTTGAATTGAAAATTTTAACATTAGTTTTCCAATTAAATGTAAAAATTATATTAGTGTGTTCTTGATGAATTTTCTAAAAACAATATTTTTGTATGAATTGGAAAAATACTGAATTTTATTGAAAATGACCTTTTCAATAAATAATTTACAATGATACTTTTTATTAAATACTATTTTGAAGTAAAATAAGTAAAATTATATAAAAATTAATCAAGTTTAGTTCCTTTTATCAAATTATATGTTCAATTTTAATATAAACACTTTCTATACTATTGAAAACATTTCATTTCGAAAAAGTGTTTTTCATAACATTTATGGGAAAAATGATAAAATAAATTCTTCCAATTTTGTTATGTGAATTTAAAAAAATGGATTCAATATTTTTAATAATAATAATTAATATTATATAATTTTTTCATATAATTTTTTTTCATAATTAATAGTATTAATTGTAAAAATTATTTACCATAGTTAAGGTTAAATCTAGTTAATCAAGATTTAAACAAGAAGATAAGGATTAAAATGACCTATAAACATTTACAATTACTATTTTATTGTGATATTTTGACCTTATTGAATCTAATATTTTATAATTATCCATTTTTTATGATTTCTAATTGGAAAATGTTGGTACAATTTATTCTTTTAAAAAAATTCCAACTCTATCCTTCACGCCAATTATAAAAGGGAAACACCTATCATCTACTCTCCACAAATATAAATCCTTTATTTCATCCAATACCAACCAAAAACAAATAATTATCTCACTAAAAATATATATTCACCAATATGATCACAAAAACTATATAGTAAGGATTTAGGTATAAAAATAAAGAGGATGTTCAGAGAAGGAGTATAGTTGTTAACCACGTCTTGTCAATTTCATTGATTCATTAAATCTATTAAATATACAATCAATGATGAAATATTAATAGAGATATGTTTCTTACATTAATATTTTTTGTTTTTATATAATAGCCTATCCCATATTCTCTTCCATCAAAAGGGGAAATTGAACCATCGATCACTTGTGCGGAGGACTACCACCAATTGAACTGATTTAATTTGTTTTCCACCACCTCTCACAACTAGTTATAATTATTTATTTAGTATAAATATATATATTATTTATGAAATAATTAATATTTTGGATTTATAATAACATATCTACATTATTACCTTCCAATTAATTAGAAAAAGATAATGTCACCCATGCGATCATTTGGCCTACTGTCTCCACAATGTGATGGAAATTGTTTTTCATTTTATTTTAACATGGATTAAAATAAGGAATTTTTAATGAATATTTATAATATAAATGATATATATTATTTGACTCTCATTCCATTGATCCATTAGAAAAATGAAAACAGCATTGATGTATACATACAATCTAGAATCTCCATGAACAATGTAACTCATTTTTCATTCCTTAACATTTTTATATTATTATAAATACTTATATAATGAATATAAATTATATTGACATACTTTTTAATAATCTATAGGAGATAAATCCATTCTAAATATACATGGACTGAAACTATAACACAAAAACATAGATTAAAAAGGAATCAATTATCACCTGGAATAGTTTTTTAATAATGAATTTGTAAATAAATATCTAATAAATAGATATAAAAAATAATATATATTTGATATGTATGATTATGGTTTTGAAATATATTCATAGTAAATATAAAAATATTATATTTTAGTTTTGTATACATACAATATAATTCCAACATGAGTTATGGGTTTCTCATCACTCATTTACATTCATGAGACATACAAAAAATTCACTATTTATTTTTGTGTGTGTTGTATATACTACCCCATTAAAAATTTAAATCATGAATATATTAATAATTATGATATTTAATGTTTTATTTTTATATTATTTCTTTTATGGTTGATATGATTCAACTTTTACTACTATGGTATGGGTTTTATGTTTACAATCACATCATGTATCAGTATAGTTTATGAATATGTTTTTAGTGATAAAATTTTATAATCTATCTCTCAAAAAAATGATGAATTTTAATAATCTATGGTTATATATAATATTTTCCTCTCATATTAAAATTTTCCTCTATTTTTCACATAAAATTATTTAGAATATTTTTTAAGAAATATGACTTTATTTCTCTCTTCCGTAAAAAATCATTTTTCTTTGATATCCACATTTTATGAAAAATTTTAAATTTATTTTTAACATTATAAAAATAATTTTTTAATGAAGTTATTATCCATGAATTAATTTTGACAAAATGGTTATCAATTAATCTTCTTTTCATTTTTTAATAAGGACCTTTTATCCTTTTTATAATAACATGAATAGAATATTTTTTAATTTATATTTCATATATGGAATTACGTTCAATGATCAAATCATATCATTTTGAAGATTAATTTAAAAGTTTAAAACATTATTTTCTGAGGAAATATTTTAATAATATTCATGAAATTTTTAGTAATATAAAGTGACATTCAAAGTGAAAAGGATATTTTATTGAGGAATTTTACTAGTAGAATTATTATGGTATTTCTATTGATCAATTGAAAAAAAGTCATATTACCTTGAACTCCATTGAGAATATATAGTAATAATATATTCAATATTATTTCTACAAATGTTTTATGATCTTTTTGATTGGGATATACTATTTTATTATCATTATAAATATAACACATGATTGTTTATGATTATGTTCATTGACTTGGGAAATTATTACAATTCGTATACAATAATATTGATACTATTGACTATAATGATTATGTTTATTGATTGGATAAATTATTAACATTTCACATAATAATTTTTTAAAATTTATTTTCATATTGATTATATTTCTCTACTTTCTTATGAGGAATTCACATCAAAAAAGTATGTGACAGAGGGGTACTACTATATTCCCTTAATGCATCATTAGGGTTCATGAGAAAAACTAGTTTTGGTATTTGGATGAGGTATTACACATTTTTGTATGAATAAATATATAAATTCTTTGAAACAATTATAATGATGTATTTTATTTTTCATTTCCTCTTTATGAGATTAATTATACGTGTCTTTGTGATTATTCAGTTTGTTAGAAAATAAATATAAAAGTTTCATGTTAATGTGACTATTTATGTGGTAAAAATTTAATCATCATTTAATCATTCTATATTATTCTTCATGATCAATTTATTTATTAATTGTAATTTGTTTCATATATTTACCTTATCATACTAATTATGTCATATTTATTCCAGATTTCTTCAATTATAGGTGTCCCATTACTGAGCATTATAGCTCACCCATTTCATATATTTCATTTCATGAGGAATCCCAGAAGTGTTTTATGATTGATATAAAGGGACATGATAAATTTAATATTTGAGTTATCAAATTATATATTATATTATAATCCATGTTTTTAATTATATTGTTATTCTCAAGTATATATCTAGTTTAACATGACTATTAAACTATTCAACACATTGGGATGTGACTCCATATATTTTGTTCCTATATAATTAAGTAACCCCCAAATTCTTGGCTACATTAGTAAGGGTCATTATATGTTTTCCCAATGAACATTACAATATAGATAGTGTTATCATTGAGCAGATCAAGGAAATATTAGAGAAATATACATAGGTTTTGATTAATATCCTTTCCCATATAGAGCAACTAAATAGGATAGAGGATTGAGTAAAGTGTCTCATGATTATTCATATCCAATTATCTTATGTAATGACCAACAATATAAGCCTAACTGATCATCCCTACATATTAAAGAAGATAGAAATGTAGATTCATAGATAATAAGGTGGTAAGTCCATGGAAGTAAAAATACACATCATCTAATATGTTAATAATGTGGGAAGAGGAACATCGGTAAATTCTTAAATGGAAATGGATTTTTTTATAATTGTTTTGAAAATGGTAATAATGATCATAATTTAAATAGAAATAAATAAAATATTAATTCCTATCTATTTAACTATATGAAGATGAGGCATTATTAAAAGAAATTCCCTGTGTGTCATGGATTAGATAGATAATTATGTTTTGGTATTTATGGAAGAAATTATTTGATATGATAAGTGTAATATAGAGTATGAGAATATATTGAGAATCATTCTTGAGACATTTAGGGGAAATAGTGTTTTATGAGAAATTTAGAGAGTGTGAATGTTAATTTAAATAGTTTCTCTTAATTTAAATATTTGCTCCCTATATGAAATATCTATTTATCTTTCTAATAAAAAATTCAATCAAATATTTTTCCATTAAGGATGAATGTAACCATTACATGTATGAAATAAATGTAATTATTGACTATTTATAGATTTTATGGTTACTGTATATATATTTTCTTATATATTTGAGTGACTAATGTGTTTTTGGAGGTTAATATTATATTGATACTAGAAAAATACATGATCAAATCACTCTAATATTTGAGTTTCATTTTTTTCATAGAATATTTTAATTATTTTTAATGTTATTGATTTATGAAATGATTTATTATAAAAATGGAATGTTACTTTTTATAATTCAATGATTAACATAGAATTACTTCATATGAATGTCTCTTTATTTTGGATATTATCTCAACTTATACTAACCATTTTGGTTTTTTCAAGGTATGAGAGGAATAAATTTTCATCCATCAATCAATATTATATATAATTGGACATTAATTTTATCCCTTCAAGAATTATTAATTACTCTTAAATATTCATTTCATGTTTTATGTGATGATTTTGAAGTGGATATTGACAGAAGAACAACCAATGAAGTAATTAGTGCTTATGTAATGGAATAAAATCAAGTAATAATTCAATCAAATTATCACAATAATGACAGTAAACAATCCATCAATTGTAGGAAATGTTTTCTAAAAAAAAATCAATGCCATTAAATTCTCTTTCTAATTGATGATATTCATTAATCTGTATCCTATATATTGGTTTGTACTCAAAAATAATATTTTTCTCCATCACTCTATTTTTATTTGGACGTTATTTATCACATGTATGTAAATATTTTAACTTCCTTATAATTTTACCCACCTCTGGGAATATGAAAAGGAATTATTTCATGGGTCCTATATGTTTCCCATATCCATTTTTCAATGGATGTTTTAATATACATTAAAATGATTTGGGATGTCAACAAAAGATTTTTCAAATACTGGACACTTTATTAGTAAGGTAAATTTTTATTTAAATGAAAAAATTTAAATATTTTGTTTAAAACATAATACCCCATAAATCTATTTATATGTATTGATAAACTAGAAAAATTTCTTAACACATATAATCAAGCATTAATTGAATAGATGTATAAAATAAAAATAGTATTATCTGAATGATACTGTTATAACATAGCCGTTAAATTGGTTGTATGAATATAAATAACTATATTATTGTTTATATTTAGATGTTATTATATAATAAAAATATATTGATTAATTCATAAAATATAAATACTCAACTTTCAAAAAAGTCATTTTATTCATAAAAAATATGATTTCTTAAAAAAAAATTATTGAATTTTCTTAGTAGATATTATAATTAATTTTAGGAAATTGTAAAAATTTTATTTGATAAAATGGGTATAATTTCCATAATAATCAAGTCATAATTGTTTTAGGCTTTTCATTATTTTCCTTAAATGATTGATTTTTAAGGGTATATTGAAAAGTAATATTTTATTAAAAACTACCATGTCTATTCTTTAAATTGAGTAATTTAAATGTCCTATTATATGTTTTGATTTATTATTTAATTAAAAGAAGATAGAATTTATTAAACAGAATATTAATAATTCCATATTAATAAACATTACATTATATTATTGTATAACTTCATTTATATGCTTAATAACACAATTTTAAAAAAATATTTTTTCCATGGGTTTTTTACAAATTTATATTAAAAATAACTTCTTATTATTATAAGAATGGATTCTAGAAAAACTTATTCCATATTTGGAATTAGTAATCCCATATTGGGTAAATATGTCCCTTTTATTTTTTCTCATTGTGAACAAACATCATGGTAAAAAATTCACCTTCATAAGGGTAAAATACAATATAAACTATTTGATGGGCCTAACAATATATATACCAAATGAATTTATCCTATTTAAATAGTAGTGTTCTACCCATTCCATAATAGATAATAAAATAAAAAAATTTGTATCCACATTCCAGTCATTATAAAAATTTTATTATTTTAAAAAAATAAAAAATCAAAATTTCACTTTCATGATTATAATTTGTATAAGATGTTTTCATAGGGATAAAAAGAAGTTAATAATAGGTTTTGAAGTTTTAAATGAACATAAATAAATTATTATATATATATATATATATTAAAATTTATATAGATTGTATAATTATCATAAATTCTAATACAATGCCAATAAAAAACATATCCACGCAACAAAAAAATTAAGGTAAAAGATTAAAAAATACTTTTTTGATGACATGTGGTATAATAATAATTTCACAGCACACATAGTGTATTAATGAAAGTAATTGTATTTATATTCAAATTTTATTATGATTTCAATAATGTAAAATTAAATTAATAGTCCTAAAAATGAAATCAATGTCTTTTTATAATAAAAAATATATTTTATGGAATAATATGAAAACAAAAATTCATATTTAAAAAAGAAAGTGGTATAATAATTTTCTTAATTTTCATTAATTAGCTATTTTTAAGAACATTTCCCCTTGGATGTTAATTTGATACACTTAAATGCTAAAAAATGTTGTCTAAAATTAACGATAAAAATATTTATTAAGGGGGTGAAAATAAAAGATAAAGATTAAAATGAAACTGAATAATGTCAAAATTTTATTATTTTAAGCTATATAGACTTTATAAAACCTTAAAATTAAAATTATGGACATCTTCTACCATATTAAATTATTTTTATAATTATACTAAAATATCTTAGGTAATTACAATTATGTCATTCACCTCATTTATAAATTGGAACCTAGTAACATCCTTTATTCAAAATTATTTCGTCGTATATATTGGAAAAGGAAAAAAATGATTTCTTACTAGATTCAATCCATTTGTTCTTAAAATCATGGCCTTCTATAAATACCATACTATGAACAATTAACATGTAATCCAATAGAGGTCTCATAAAGAATTTATAATCACCATTAAGGACTATTTTAATATTTATTTACTCATATAAAAACTCATAATATGTTGTATCCATAATGAAATAAGGGATTTGGTATTATATGTATACAAATATTAATTTTGATGCTGGTAAATTAGTTTTGTATGACCTTTCCATCCTCTGGGAATGTGATCATCGCTATTTTGTAAATACAACCAATTATCTTCATATATTGTGGTACTTAAATTTTCATCAACAATTTTTTTGGATGGTTAAAAAGATGGTACTAATGAATGTAAATTTCATATTTGATCAAATTATTATTATTTAAATTATAATAAATCATTTTCCATCATTCTCTTCCCCCTGATAGAAAATGATTATGCTCCTATTTCGTACATGTGGACTACCACATCAGTGAAGTAGTGTGTTTAATTACTCATTTCATCCATTCATGGATGATAATAAATATGTATATAATGAATATATATGATATTTATATCCTTATCTATATCCTTTATATTATGTAAAAAAATTCATATTTTAATTTCCATAACTTCCTAATTGAAATATACATGATAACTAAAGTAGTTAACACTTGAAATGATGATGATAATGAAATATGTTTATTGAAATGGTGGTAAATTTTTATAATAAAATCATTAATGGTTTCATAAGTAGGAATATGATTATTTAACATATGTTATATAATTATAATTTATTATACAAGAATTTATTAAAAATTATAAAGCAAGTCCGACTAGAGGTAAGACTTTCTCATCACACATTGGTTTCTGTGAAGTTTTTTTCATATTAATCACTTTTTCATACCATGTGGTGTATATAATTAAACATTGATATGATATATCTACAATCCTTATATTTTTATGGTATTTAAATCAACATTTGAATGTATTTATTGCATTGATCTTATGATTTTTATGTTTCTAATGTGGTAAGTGTTTATTTTACAATACCATTCGTATTCATGAATATAAATATTTATTTTATTAATGTGATAATTATATAATAGTTATATCTGAAAATGCATACATTTTATTCCGCAATGTTTATTTCAATAAAATAATAATTTTCCTTCCATTATTTTCTCTCCATGCCCATAAAAACCCAAAAAAGTTTTTTTTAAGAAGAACTATATTTTTTTCTATTAGATAGGTATTAATATTTTCTCCATAAATATATTTTGGTTGAAATTATTTAAAGAAGTTTTATAAAATAATAAAAATATTTTTAAATTTTATTTTTCCAATGTATTACTTTCCAATTTTCTTAAAAGAACACACTTACCATATTATGAACAAGTTTCTTTTTACCATTTCTATTAACTAAATCATTGTTTTAACATTTACCAATTGAAAACATTTTCCTATGATCAAAACTATTATTTGGATTGAAAATTAATTTCAAAATATTCATGTTTTTTAATATAACTATTTTCATAATAATTTTAAATTTATTTATGATTTTTAATATTTTATTTCTACAAAAATACATTTTCATTAAGAAATGTTCCAATGATCTTTTAATGTATTTTAATATATTTTGACTTCATTTGATGAACCTTGTGATTTACTATAGATATACTCTAATGATGAAATCCAACATATTTATCAAAATGTCTTAATATCACGGGCATCTATTTATTTACTAAGTAATATATCGAAATTTAATATTTTATTATTTCAATATTATTTTTTTAACGAGTATATATTGAATTTTTATTGACATTTTAAATATGATGAATGAATTGGCCTTATTTAGTGATAAGTGTGTCCTATTATAGCCTCTCAATATATCAGTATGTCTCATGAGACAAATTAGCTTGATTATTTTCTATATGAAATCCCTATTTTTAAAGGGTGCCTTGGAATGAGTCCTTGATGGTAAGATGATGATGGTTGGCATATAGATTATATTTTTATGGAATTAGTTATTATTATCCAGGTAATTATTTTGGTTGTTATGTTATATATGGATAAATTCCAAATTTATGATATTAGGTATGTGTTATATTTGATTATTGATTATTTATACCATTTTATTCATAATTCATGTATGTATGATATCTTCTACTGTATGGTCTCTAATAATGAGAATTTGAGGTCCTAATTTATTATGTTTTCCTTTCCCCGTGATTCAAATAAGAGATCTATCAATGATTAAAGGGATATAACGGAGAAATAATAAATTAATTAGTTGAATATTATGTTTTATATCAGTTTTTATAATGAAATGTTATAATCATATATGTGTCTAGTTTCCCAAGACTACTAAACTATTTAATCCATATGGATGTGATCTCTTATATCTTGCACCAATGTAGTATGATATCCACCAACAATGGGTTACAAGAGTTAGTTTTGAACAAAAAAATCAAATACAACATAAAATCATAACATAATAAAATAGAATATATTTATATAATGGAATATCATAATGATTTCGAATAATATGGAAATAAGTCATATTTTATATTAGTAAATCAAACGTAAGTGTGGGAAAACATTGTCAAAAAGTCTAAGTATGTCTGTCATTTATTCTTTTAAAAAAACCATGTATATACCCCTTAACTTTTTGGAAAAATCTATATATTTCTTCATTTTTATTTTATGAAAAAATTCATTTATTTCTATCAAGACTTGTCCCCCAGGGCCTGTTCCATGACTACCCAAAGCTCGCATTTCATAGGCTAGGGGCTGTCGACTAGCATCGAAGGCATATTCCCTACAACTTGGAAGGCATTGCCTTTATAACCTGTATGCACATTCAACCAAGAACAAATAATGATACGAACTCAAGTAAACAGAATTGTAAATAGAGTGAGTACAGTAAGTAAGAGGGGCTAGAATACAAGACCAACTGGAAAGTAGAAGAAACTGAAAGTACAAGTAAACTGGAACAACTCCTGTGATCACCCACTAAGGATCCTTCGTGAAGGGTAGATACATCTCTCGAGTAGTCGTATTTGCGGTACGCCATGTCTAAGGTCCACCTCCGAGCTACCTATAGTCCTGGTACTCTCGTCCTTAGTCAGCGATGTATGTCATCTACACCAAACAAAATGAGGTGCGGGCATAGCCCATGCAGGGGTGAGTATAACGATACTCAGTAGGGACCCTCTGACCCTCAAGGTCTCACAAAATCCACCAAGGATAAACCACAAAGCAAGAAACCAACTGTCAACCCTACTTAGGTATACACAAATACATATACCTAAGTTGTCATGTAATCCCATCTCAATCATGAGGAAACACAAGGTCCAACTCAAAGCTCAAATCTCAACTGTTCCAAAAAGGAAGTAATACCACAAAGGTAAGTAACACATAGGTACGCCACACAGAAGAATGCCACCAATGTACTAACATGAAGGAATGTACCACACATGTATGAACTCAGCTCACACCAGGTATCACTTAAGCACAATAGTAAAGATGATTAGATATAACTACTGAATCATCTTACTATTTTAAGAGGTTCTGCTGCAGACCCACACAGGATCGCTCGGTGCTGACCCACACATGATCGCTCGGTGATGACCCACATAGGATATCTCAGTGCTCAACCACACAGGATCACTAGGTGCTGATCCACACATGATAGCTCGGTGTTGACCCACACATGATCGCTATGTGCTGACTCACACATGATCGCTCTTCATTCGTGACGTCACAGCTAGCTACAGGTTTCCCACACTACGCTATCTTGTCTCCAGGTGGGTCCACTACCCAAGCCACTAGTTGATACTCCAAATACCATGATGTCTCACAAATAAGTATTCCAAAGTACCGCCACATAATAGGGGTATCAACGCAACAGACAGCGCGTCAATCAGATGCCCGGTATGTGAGTTATTATACTTTTAGTCCCAAGGGTCGGGTTGGATTCGTGCTCAATCTAACCCGACCGTATCCCAACGTTATCCAAAACTCCAGGGGGTTATACCCCAAAAGTTTTTGTCTTATTCCAATATTTCTAACTCCACTGAAGGTTTTTCAAACGGACGTCTGGTTCCATAGTTATGGACAAAAGAAGTAAATGGGTAAGAGTGGGCTCGAATCTGGCCCGACCCGCTGTGTGGCCCGATCCATTAGGTTCGGCCCAAAACACTTGGTTCGACCTAGCCCACTAGGCGGTCCGACAAGCCGTGAGGGGCCAGGCGGGTTCGGTCGCAGAATGCATGAGGCCGCAGGGTGACTCGGCAGGGGCGGCACGGCCGGAGCGTCTTGGGGCCGCGAGGCTGCTCGGCCGAAGAGGCTCAGATGTGGGGCCGCTCGGTCGGAGCGACTCGGATGCGGGGGGGCTCATCTGGATCATCTTGGTCGTGGGGGAATCTTCTAGAGTGGCTCAAAAGTCCGCAAGAGGCATGGATCGGATGGCCACGGGCGGCGTGGCCGAGGAATCTTGGAAGGTCGCAGGGCAGCTTGGCAAGAGCAGGAAGGCTCCGGGGCGGCAACTCGGTTGAAGGCAGTGGTGGCTCGGCCCGGTCGGCGGCGACGGCTCAGCCCAGACCATGGCGGTGGCTCCTCCCAGTCGGTGGCGGTGGCTTGGCTCAGACGGCGGCGGTCATGGGCGACACGGTAGGGCTACGGGGGGAGGAGCCACTGGGTGTGGCGGCCATGGGTGCCACAGAGCGGCTCGGTCGCAGGGGTGACTCGAGGGCGTGGAGGTCGCGAGACTGCAGTGGTTGCGGGGCGGTGTTTTTGCGCTGTCACCTTTGTTGCGTTATACACCAAAAATCATCACAAGATTTCAGGAGAGGTTGGGCCATGTTTTTTTGGCTCGTACCCTCCATATTAGAGTGGTAGCATATGGTTTAACAAGAACATGAAAAATAATGTCAAGCTTTACAACCTCCCACAACGATTTATTCCCAATCCTGAAATAGAAATCAAGGGAAGAACATTGGAAATTTATTCATAAAAAAATTAAACCAGTACTTGGATTGTATATTGACGGAGATTGTGTGGGAGGAGATGATGTCATTTTGGAGGGAAAGACTATCTTTGATTGAATACGTCCAATGGTGGAGGATGTCCTGAGGATGAAATTCAAAGTCGTGTGTCGGTGTTCTTCATTGGAGGGCTTTCCACAAATTCCCCAAATCTCTCCCCTTTTCCAACCCTTTTCCCTAATTCCACCAAAATGAAAATATATCCAACTTCTTAATTTAAGTTTTCAAATTAAATTATTTTGTTGCAATTTAAAAATGGTTTAATTAATTAATTGATGGGTGGCATAATAAATTATTGGGAGGGTTGGCATAATTAAGTGGGGAGCTCAAGATGTTTCTCCCCACTTAATAGGGTGTTCAAGAGGTTTCAAACCTTAGGTGGTCCCCACCACTATAACCTCTCATGGGAGGTTATTCTCGGTGGTCCCCACCTCCATAACCTCTCATGAGAGGTTTTAGTTCAGGTGGTACCCACCTGTGAAATATCCACATGGGTGGTTATGACAAATAAAATAAAATGTGTGATTATTTTATTTTACTATTTCCACAAAAAAACCCAAAAATTAACTTTCACCATCGACCAACTGCCATTGAGGTGAACATGTTTTTAAGCGAATATTGGCATTGTGAGTTCAACGATTCCTCCAGATTTCAATTCTGAGCACCGGTTCAAAAGTTATAGAAACCCGCTCAAACGTTTACTGAACAAACCCAAACAAAAGTTCATAAATTCATTCCGGTCACTCTGGGCATCAGAATCACGCGCCGTCAATTTTCATGGACTCATAAAATTCCCATATTATTTAAAAAATTACATGGAAATTATTGGTCTTTAAATTCTCCCCATCTCAAGGAATTACATCCCCATATGCCACAACTCAAACTAAGGGAACAAGTGGGGATACTGAGCACGCATCTTAGCCTCCCACAACCATGTTCTCTCCTGGAAGTTCCCGTGCTACCAGCGAACGCGCACCAGAGGATTGGAACATCCACGAAGGACCCACTCCCATCGAACCTCAATCTATACTAGAACCTCCATAAAAGTCACCAATCGTAAACGTTTAGCACATCATGGCCGATGATGTGATAAGGTTCATGCACATATCACCTCATCTAGGATATGTGGAAGACGTTGTGCACCCAGTGCAACTGAGGTGGAAGAGCTTAGTGGTATGCCACCTAGCTAACTCAGCTGATGAACTAAAAGAGTTTGATGAACCATGAAGATAGCTTTTCACCTTAGCCAAATCTCTGCAAACCTCACCGAGGTGAGGCTCGTCGAAAAATGTGGTCACCATCTTCGAACTCTAGAGGTCTTCATTTCCTGTCGGCATACGACTCATGCCTGCTCTTTGCAGTCTTCATCTTCTCCTAGATGATCGTCACCTTATCTATGGTATCTATTACCATCTCTGGTCCCATGAGTATTGACTCCACTTGGTCAGACCTGCAGAATGGTGATCTGAAAGGTCGCTCGTACAACGCCTCAAATGGTGTCATCCCAATAGTGGAGTGATAACTATTTTAGTATGAGAACTCTACCAATGTCAAGTAATCCTCCCAGCTGTGACCAAAGTCGAGGAAACAAGCACGCAACTTGTCCTTGAGGGTCTGAATAGTCCGCTTAGTGAAGCCATCTGTATGAGGATGGAAGGTGGTGCTCAAACAAAGTTGCGTCCCAAAAGCCTCCTACAACCCCTTCCATAGTGAGGAACTAAAACGCACATCATAATCGGAGATAATCATCGAGGGTACTCTATGTAACTGCATAATCTTCTTCACATATAGGCATCACAAGATCTCTACTGAACCCTTTCTCTAATCAGTAGGAAGTTGGATGACTTGGGGAGTCAGTCGATGATCACCCAAATCGAGTCATGGCCCCTGGATGTATGTGGATGTCCTGTCACGTAGTCCATAGATATCCCATCTGACTTCCACTCTAGGATATCTAAAGGTTGAACCAAGCCTGCTAGTACCTATTTCTTTACCTTCACTTGCTGACAAGTGAGGCACTATGAATCAAAATCTTCTACTGCTTTCTTCATTCCAGGCCACCAGTACTATCGTTAGAGATCCTGGTACATCTTTTCCACTCTTGGATGTACTGCTAGAGGGGATGTGTGGAACTCCCTCATCACTTCCTCCTGAAGTGACACTGGTACCTTAGTATGTCCTCTGAAAAGGATTACATGATCCCTGCCTTCAGAATATCCATAAGGTGCATGTCCTGTGGATATCAGAGCACGTCGTGTCTCATAGTTAGAGTCCCCACGCTGCACCTCCCTGACTCAATAAAGGAGTGGGGGAGTGACTGTAAGAGTTTGAATAAAAAATTCTCCATCTCTATCCACAATGGATATCTACAAAGCAGCCAGCTGGTTCATCGCCTCGCCTAGCAGTTGTATACCATATCTAATGCTGAGTGCATCTACAACAACATTCCCTTTCCCAGAATCATAGACTATCTCGAAGTCATAGTCCTGGAGGATCTCAAGCCAATGTCTTTGTCTCGGGTTCAGGTCCTTATGAGAGAAGATATACCTGAGACTCTTGTGATCAGAGTACACTGTAAAGGGCTCACCCATCAGATAGTGTTTCCACATCTTCAAGGTTAAGACCACTAATGCTAACTCCATGTCATGGGTAGCGTAGTTCTTCTCATGTTGTCCTAGCTGTCAATCACCATATGCGATCACTGCTCTCTCCTGCAATAGGGAAAATCCGAGTCCGGTTCCTGATGCATCACAGTAAACTACGTACTCTACGCCCTCCTCTAGAAGCCTCAAGATAGGGCACTATTCATCCTTTGCCTCAGCTTTTGAAAACTACACTGGCATTTATCTGACCAAACGAAGGGTTCCCCCTTCTTCGTAAATGCTGATAGTGGTGCTGCATTGCTAGAAAAGTCTGGCACAAACCTCTGGTAATATCCATCCAAACTAGGGAAACTCCGTACATCAGGCACACTCCTGGGTGGATCCCAAGAATGTACCGCCTCAATCATCACTGGATCCACTGCAACTCTAGCCTCCAATATGACATGTCGCAAAAAGTGAACCTCTCGGATCCAAAACAGGAACTTCGAGAGCTTACGATAAAGCTGGTGCTCTAAGAGTGTGTCCAGTACAACCTACAAATGATAGGCATGCTCCTCCTCAGTAGCTGAGTAGATCAAAATGTCATCGAAGAAGACTACTACCTTGCGATCAAGGTATGGCTGAAAGATTCTGTTCATGAGTCCCAAGAACACTACTGGGGCATTGGTCACACCAAATGGAATAACAAAGAACTTGTAATGGCCATACTGACATCTGAATGTCGTTTTCTGCACATCCTCATCCCAAACACTGAGCTGGTGATAGCTAGACTTGATTTCTATCTTCAATAACCATTGTGCTCCATTCAGTTGATCAAAGAGGTCGTCAATCCTTGGGAGTGGGTACTTCTTCTTCACGGTCATCTGGTTTAGGTGCCGATAGTCGACACAAAGTCTCATGCACCCATCCGCCTTATTGGAGAACAAAATCGGGGCTACCCAAGGTGAAACACTGGGCCAGATGAACACCTTCCCCTGTAAGTCCTCCACCTGTACCCGCAGCTCACAAAGCTCCACAAGAGCCATCCGATATGCTGGTGTAGATCATGTTGTCATCCTAGGGTACAAGTCAATGAAAAATTCCCCCTCTTTGTGAGGAGATAAACTCGAAATATCATCAGGGAAAACATCTGCATACTATTCCACCACTATAGGATAGTTCAGACTCTCCACATCATCTGCTCCAAGGGTAAGTCTAGCCATTTGATGTGTGATCAGATGCACTCTCCTCTGGGTAAGTCCATCCTGTGCTACAAAGGCTCCCTTCTCTCTGGTGAAGGTAAAACTAGTCCCATCCGTGAGGAAAAACCATAATTTTCTCCTAATACAGTCTATCTCAGCATGGACTGTAGATAACCACTCCATAACAAAGATGACATTGTAAGGCCTTGATGCTGCAACTAAGAGATCCCAGTTGAATCTCTCGCCTCCTAGAGTAAGCTCACACTGTCGGCACTAGTGTGTAATAATCGAAGCCACTCCCGTAGGAGTTTTTAGCCATAAGGATCAAGCCAATGACTCCGTCGGAATCACGATGCTCCGATTGAGGGCAGTGGCAATAAAAGAATGAATTTTGACCGTGTCTATAAGTAATGAAACTAAGGTGGAGTAGACACAGATCATACCTCGTATCATCTCCAGGGCACCATGATCGTAAGCCTCAGCTGCATGGATCTGACCTCTCCCCTGTCCACCTGCTCCATGCGGTCGGGGTGGACCTCCAATTGGTGGTCGTGGTAACATCCTGAATCGCCGCCCCCTACCAGCTGCACGACCAACTCCTCTTCCATGTCTGGTTACTCCCGGCGGAGCACCTCGATCAAACCTCTATCTCTATCTGGGTTGTCCCTCGACTTCCAGCTGATCATTCATACAACGGGTCGGACAGTCACGAGCCATGTGACCTTGCCTGCTGCATGTGTAACAATACATGATCCTTTCCTGACTGGTTCCACCTAGGGTGCCCCACTCATCTGATCTTGAGTCATGCGGTCATACACCACTAGGTTTGGTCCTCTTCGCCCTCTGCAAATTATGTCAACTGCCAGTGGTAGAAGACTCTGCTAAGTGAAGATTGGTAGTGGATCTCGTCCCTGGTGATTGCTCGGCAAGGAAACTATCCACCAAGAGGGCTCTCTCTAACACCCCCGCATGCGTCGAGATGATAAGTGAGATCATCGAAGCCCTGGTCTCCCTTCTGATCCCCAACTCAACGGTTTGGGCCCTAAATAATGGGTCTCATACAATATTCATGGAGTAGCATGAGAGGTCAGTAAACCTCGCTAAGTACTGAGCCACAGTCATGCTGCCCTACTGCAAATGCAAAAGCTCCTATATTCACACTACATGAATATTTTCTGGGACAAACTCTGCCTGAAAAAGGCTCTCGAAGTCTACCTAGAGAACAGTCACCTCTTCGTGAACCTAGAGCACCAAGCTCCACCATATATCCAGTACTACCTATAGAAGGATGTCTGAAAGGATCACCATGAGATCAGCTGGTGTCCCTATGAGTCGAAAGACTCTCACCACAATCTCTAGCCAATCCTCAGCTACCTGTGGGTCCATCTCTCCTCTGAACTTGTGTGGCTTCTATAACTAGAACTCAGGCAACACACTCAGGAGGCGTGCACTCTTTATTGTTGGGGCTGGTCGCATCAGTGGCCCAACGGGTAATGGTACTGCTAGTGCCTCTGCGGGTGCCTCTACTGAAAAAGGGCCCTACACCAAGGCAACGTCGCTCGGTGGGCTATCAGTGCATAAACTCTCGGAACCATTGATGGCTGTCTGCGTAGAGCCACCTTGAAAACAAAAATGTGCACCACGGTTAATAAGTTATACCTAGTCAAATGACTCAAATAGATAAAAAGAAAACAATTGGAAACACACTCGCAATCAGTGTTTTCAAGCACTATGTCCAAAATCAGAAGTCAAGGTCATGGTGTATGGATACGTCAGCCACCGAACCAACAGTGGACTCCCTGTACTAAAAACCACTCTCATTACCCTTAACACTATTGCATCATAGAAAAGATTAGAGTCCTAGTTCTTTTGTATAACTAACTCCTCTTATAACAATTTTTCATGACATGTCCCTTGGGGCCCGTGCCGTGACTACCCCAAGACCGCCTTCCATAGGCTAGGGGCTGGTGACTAGCATTGAAGGATTATTCCCTAAAACTGGGAAGGCATTTCCTTTATAACCTGTAAGAACATGCAACCAAGAACAAAACAAGATATGAACTAAAGTAAACTGAATAATAAACAGAGTGAGTAATGTTAGTAAAATGGGCAGAATAAAATCCCAACTGGAAAGTAAAAGAAACAGAAATTACAATTAAACAAGAAAAACTCCTTTGATTACCCGCTAAGGATCCTACTTGAAGGGTAGGTACAACTCTCGAGTGGTTGTCTCTATGGTACGCCTCATCTAAGGTCCACCTCCAATATACCTCCATTCCTGGTACTCTCGACCTTAGTCAGCACTGTCTGTTGTCTACACCAAACACAATGAGATGTGGGCATAGACCAGCAGGGGTGAGTATAACGATACTCAGAAGGGACCCCGAGACCCTCAATGTCTCAAAAAATCCACTAAGGATAAACCACAAATCCAGAAATCAACATTCAACCCTACTTAGGTATATGACCATACATATACCTAAGTTGTCAAGTAATCCCATCTCAATCATGAGGAAACACAAGGTCTAACTCAAAGCCCAAATCTCAACTGTTCCAAAAATAAGGAATACCACAAAGGAAAGTACCACATAGGTACGGCACATATAAGAATACCACCAAGGTATTACCACGATGGAAAGTAATACACAGGTATGAACCCATTTCAAACTAGTTATAACTTAAGAACATTAGTATATTTTATTAGATGTAATTACAGAATCATATTACTCTATTAAGAGGTTCTCGTACTGACCCACACAGGATCGCTCGGTGCTGACCCACACCGAATTGCTCGGTGTGGACCCACACATGATCACTAGGTGCTGACCCACATAGGATTTCATAGTGCTAACCCACACAAGATCGCTAGGTACTTACCCACACAGGATCACTCTTCATTCTTCACATCACAACCAGCTACAGGGTTCTCGCACTATGCTTACTTGTCTCTAGGAGGGTCTGCTCCACAATCCACTGGTCGATACTCCAACTAAAACAAAGTCTCACGAAGATGTATTACAAAGCAACATCAAGTCATAGTGTTCTGAACGCAATAGATGGTATGTTAATCAGACTCCCGATTTGTGAGTTATTAGCCTTTTAGTCTCGAGGGCCCGGTGGGATTCATGCTTTATCCAACCCGACCGTATCAAAAAATTATCTAGAACTCTAGTGGGGTATAATTACAGGGACCATCTCGCTCCTATATTTCTAGTGCCACTGACGGTTCATCAAACGGAAGTCCGGTGAAAAAGTTATGGACAAAATAATTAAATGGGTCGTAGTGGGCTTGAGTCTGGTCCGACCAAATTGGCCCGGCCCACTGGGTGGTCCGGATGGCCGTGAGGAGCCATAGGGGTTTGGCCACAGATGGTGTGAGGCCACCGGACAACTCGGCCAGGGCAGCTCGGCCAACAGGGTGGAGGCTGCGGGGCGGCTCGCCCGGAGAGGCTCGGGGTCGCGGGGCAGCTCGGCCGGAGAGGCCCAGCAGCGGGCGGTGCAGCTGTGGCGGCTCAGAAGGCCACGAGTGGAGCGGTCGGGGCGGCTTGAAAGGCTACAGGGCAGCATGGCCCGAGTGGCCCGGCCGCAGGGCGGTGGCTCGGCGGATGGCGGCTCGGCCCAGTTAGCGGCGACGGCTAAGCAGATAGTCGCGACAGCTCCACGGATGATGTGGTGGCTCGGCCCGGTCGACAGTGGCGGCTCGGCCCAGATGACGGCGGTCGTGGGTGGCATGGCGGGGCCACAGGTGGCTGAGCCGCGAGGGGGTGTGTCCATGGGTGCCATGGAGCGGCTCAACAGTGGGGGTGTCGTGAGGGTGCGGAGGTCGCGAGGCGGTGGTGGCCACAGGGCGGTGTCGTTGCGCGGTCGCCTTCATCCCGTTCAACACCACAAATCATCACACGATCTGTAGAGGGGTCGGGCCATGTTTGTTTGGACCGTACCTTCTGCATTAGGGTGGTAGAAAATGGATCAATAAGAACATGAAGAAAAACGTCAAGCATTACAACCTCCCACAACGATTTACTCCCAATCCTGAAAAAAAATTCAAGGGAAGAACATGGGAAAATTATTCATACACAAATTAAACCCATACATGGATTGTTTGTTGACAAAGATCACGAGGGAGGAGATGATGTCATTGGGTAGGTAAAGATGATTATTGATTGAAGGTGTCCCACTCTGGAGGATATCCCGAGGAAGAAAGTCAAAGTCGTGGGCCGACATTCTTGGTTGGAGAGATTTCCCCCAATTCTCCAATGCTCTCCCCTTTGCCAACCCTTTTCCCCAATTCCACCAAAATGAAAATATAGCCACCTTTTTAATTTATGTTTTGAAATTAAATTATGTTGGAACATTTTCAAAGTGTTTTCATTAATTAATTGATGGGTGGCATAAAAAATTATGGGGAGGGTTGGCATAATTAAGTGGGGAGCTCAAGAGGTTTCTCCCCACTTAATAAGGAGTTCAAGAGGCTTCAAACCTTGAGTGGTACCCACCACCATAACCTCTCATGGGAGGTTAGGCTCAGTGGTCCCCACCTCCATAACATCTCATGAGAGGTTTTAGTTCAGGTGGTCCCCACCTATGAAATATCTACATGGGTGGTTACAACAAATAAAATAAAATATGTGATTATTTTATTTTATTATTTCCACAATAAAACCCAAAAATTAACTTTCACCCTCGACCAAATACCATCGAGGTGAAAGTCTTTTTAAGTAAATATCGGCGCTGCTAGTTCATTAGTGCCCTCATATATCAATTCTGATCACCGGTTCAAAAGTTAGAAAAACCCGCTCGCACGTTTACTGAACGTACCCGAACAAAAGTTCAGAAATTCATCTCAGGCACTCCGGGCCCCGGAATCACGTGCCGTCAATTTTTTTGGACTCGTAAAATTCCCATATATTGAAAAATTTACATGGAAATTCTGGGTCTTTACAATTTTAACCCCTTAATTTTGTGAACAAATCCGTGTATGTACACTAGTTTAATACGTGAATAGTACCATGTATGTAAACTCATTTCTATCTCATGAGATATAAGACCATAATCATTGAATAAGAGGGATATATAGAATCCTAAAAATAATTAAATATACATATTAGTGAAACGTAAAATGAAATCATTTAACTTATTAAAAATTACTCTTGAAGGAAAACGTGCTTCAGAACTTTTCAAAATTGTATCATATAAAAAAATCATTTGGTAGAAAAATTGTAATTTTCAAAATGGATTATTTATGAAAAGAACATATGGGGTGAATTTTAAACCATTAATCATGTAATTTATTTTATTTTTTGACGATATATTCATAATTAATTTATTATAAATCACTTTTCAGTTTTCCTTGTAATGTGCGTAAGTGGTTAAGGAGTGGTTCAGATGCATCTGAGGTTCATTTAGAGCCCCTAGCTCCAAATATCATTGAGCCAGACTAAGATTTACTATCAGTTCATGGTTACTACTAAACATACAACTCAACCATGCATATATTGTAGTAAAATACAATGTGTCATATATATAGGTTTAACCGTGCCCCTACGGATACACAGTTGTGATGTGATCTTCAATTGGATGGGAGGTGCCTCATGTTTTTTACAAACTATGCCCCCATTGTCATACCATTGTTGAAACACAAGTAATATGGTTGAATGGTTGGCCCATGGTTTGGAAAAACCTTTATGCTAAACCATGAACCCTTAAAAATGGGATAAATACACATTTCCCCATGTGTTCGTATATGGGATTCACCCATATTTCATCTGCAATATTACATGACAAATCTCTTTGAATTCTCCTTTGGATTCAACCTATACTTTGAGATAGATCCTTAATATGATATATTATTCCCTCACCATTAATTGAGTTGTATTTATAACTATAATCTCTCCACATCCCTTCCTTATGTCCTTTGTATATCATTCCATATTCAATTATATTTTTTCTGAGATAATATGAAACACTAAGAAAATTATAAAAGATTAAAATTTTATTCAACAACATCTGTGTCATGGAAAAATAATACTATATCTCATTACATGTAACAAAAAAATTATTTTAATGCTTGCAATACACGCAAGACCATGTTTTAACTAAAAATAATATATTATTGATATTATTATTTAATAGTACAGTTATCACATAGACATTAGAATTGAGGTCCTAAATTATATTAAAAATGTTATGAAAATTTATATTTTACACACATTTATTTTACTATTTAATGATTATAAATTAAATAATAATCAATTAAAATAAAAATTGAATCATTTTCTGAAAAACTGTATTTTTTATAAAATAAAAAGTAGTCATGCATTGCACAAAAATTTTAAAATTAATTTTTAACAATTTTTTAAATGCTATTTAATAAAATATAATTAATGTTTTAGTATTCATATCAACAATATATTAGTTTTAATTTTTGGTATTTTTATGAAAATCATCAATTTTTTGATAAGTAGTGACAAATAAAAAATTGAAATTGAAAAAATACATTTTCCTAAATAATTTACAATGATAAATTATATTTTGAATTATTTTTAAAGTAAAATAGTTAACTTTTATATCAGTTAATAAAAATTTAGGTCAATGAATCATTTTCAAATAAAATTTAGATACAAAACATTGAAATTTGTTTAACATTTTCTTTTAAAAATGACTTTCTCATCACGTCTAGAGAGTTAATTTTAAATTATATTATTCCAAATTAGGGAGTTGAATTTGGAAAAAAGAATTCCATATTTTTAATCATAATAATTTAAATGATATAATAATTTAAAAATAAATATTCCCATAATTAATGTTGAAAAAAGTAAAAATTAATTATAGCCATTTTTGTTAATATAGTGTTTTCTGTATTACATATGTTTGTATTCAAATAAATTTTACAAACACATTGGTTTTTTATTTAAAAAATTGGATTTAATATATGGAATCAGAAGTTATAAATTATTTAGTAAAACTCATTTTAATAGTATTCTTAAATTAAAAATTACCTTGGTAAATAAAAATATACAAGTTACCCTAGAAGAGAAAATATTGTTAACATTGAGTCAACATAAATACTATTCAATAAAATAATACAAATATGATTATTATTATTTTGGATGTTTTTATAGACCAAATAAACCCATAAATCCATTATTACTCAATTTTTGTGGCCCATGAGGTAAAGGAGACCTCCCAAGAGTGAATACTTTGTGGTATATCGAAAAACACTACTCCTCCTCAACTATAAAAGGGAACTCACTCCCCTCACTTATTCACACATTCAATCAACATTGGTTCATAAAAACCCTACCCAAATGACATCCCATATTACCTAACCAAATCATATAATCCTTATATTAGGTATAAATCCATATTAGGAATCCTTTTGTGAAAACCTATGTAGGACTCGTGAAGAAGAGGCTATATTCTCTAACATGCATCTTTATTTTACTTCATTCCACACCTCCTTCAATTTTTATTAATCCATAATTTTATGATTATCACAATATCATATATAATTAATTTTATAATATTCTCATGACCTAAAACCATATCCACTTCCATCAAATGGGTTGTGAAATCATCATTCATGTGAACAGTGCACTACCACCTTACGAACCAGTGTGGTTTGTTTTTCCGTTTCCACCATTCATGGTAGGTTATAATTATGTACATAAAGGGTATATATGATATTTATAACATAATTATACCTATAGAGTCATTATATCATATATAACTTATTAAATTCTATTCTTTAGGATACACAGTGACTTCGGTCCTTTGTACGATGAACTGCTACTTCACGAAGTGATGTGAATCATCTTTTGCTAACGTTTTTAAAGGAGGGTGAAATGGATAATTTAAATGAATATATGTTATTTAAAAAAGGTTATGATATTCATGTCATATTTATCATTCTGGAAATATAATATTTATTATTCCATTTCATTCCATTCCACTAAATGATTGATGATAACGTTGTTCATGTACATGTGGACCATCGACTTCAAGAAACAATGTGATTCTATTTTCCTCACCACACCACATGGATGATATATATAATTATATAATATGATATATAATATATTGTTATAATTCTTTTATTATAATATACTACTTACCTTCTTTTGATAATAATCATTGAAAATAGAAATGTTACGCATGTGTACATACGACCAATAGTCTATATGGTCATAACAGACATCATTTACCAAAACCAAATTTAATTATTCATTTTGAAGGTAAAATTTATTTATAAATGTAATAATTATTTCATTATTATTATTATAAATATCATGAAGATATTTATTATGTGAAATAAATGGATCTTAAATGAAAAAAACACATGTGAAAAAACAGGGTAATTAATACCCGAAATAATGAAAATAATGATAGATAATTATAAAATGGGTGATAAAATGTAATAAAAGTATCATGTATATTATTATTAATATGAATATGGTTATATTGAAATTTAATTACATGTTTAAAACTGATATATTGGATGTTAATTCATGTTATGCGAAATTGAACTATTAGGTAATATAATATGTCTTAACTTTCATTACATATAGACTTATTTGTTATTCTAAAACAACTCAATCATATGTTGTGTATATAATTTTCCACTGACATGTAATATCATGATTCATTTTTAATTCATTTTATTTTATGTTTCAAATTTAATTATTTCAACATGAAAATTTGACATGAATGTAACAAAGTGGTAAACTGTAATGTACAATCTCGCTTTATTTTGTGATCATTAATTTTATCATAATGAAATCAATTTCATCTGATCATTTTAATTATAAATTTTATATATCCTGAAAATACATTTTCCTGTATTATGGATGTTATTATTTCCAAAACTATACACCATTTTTATATATGGTCTTTTATTTTAATGTTATTTGATTAATTATGGAAATATTGATAAATCTATATCAATTAATCAATACAAATATTTTACAGTAAGGCCTATTGATTTCATTAAATTGATTTTTTGATATATGGGAAATTGTTTGAAAATATAGTTATGGTTGGGGCCCAGTATAATAAATCTCCTCATTTCATCATTAAGTCTAATGAGAACAAATTATGGTGCAATATTTAATGGGTTTATACCTATATAATTTAAATAGTCTTGTGAAAGGTATTGATGGTAGTGGTATCATGAGGCCTAAGATCATCGCATCCAATAATTATGAATTGAATTAATTATTAATTTTTTTATTATAATCAATAATATTTTAATTATGATATTATATATTTATTTATTTCATACATAATTTATTGATTAAATTGAATGAATTTTAGTTATTTTTATTCCCATTTGTATTATTATTTCTCTATTCATGATGTAAACTGATGTAAATGGAATGTTTGTTTAGTTATATACCATTCCACATTGATTATTATTTAATGAATCATGAAATATTCTTCTATACATAGCCCATACTAATTATTTGAGACAAGGCTTATTTGGTTTACTTTTCCCAGGATATCAAGGATACAGTTTATTTGATGTTGTTATGTATTATGTTATATTTTCTATTCATAATGTTGAATGGGTATCATGTATGTTTTTGGTTCTACAAAACCACTACACTGATTAATCATTTAGTATTTGATTCCATGAATCTATGTCAATGTAATAATGTAGGCACCGAATACAGGCTACTGAGGTCAAGGTCATTATATTTGGTATTAATGGAAGTCTAGTAGAAACCATGGAAACTAGATTTAATAAAAACCTATATTATATATTATTACCCTATGGTATATATTTAGGATATTTATATAATAACATCCAAAAGTATTTGTATTATAAATTATGTTTCATAAAGTTATGATATAATTTACTTTATTTTATTATTTCAATATGGTTCATGAATATAAAAATGGTATCAATACTCAACACCATTATAGAGTATTAACTATTTAATAATCCAATATATCTAGTATTGGAAAATATAATATTTTAGATATATTATGGTTTCCAAATAAAGATATTAAAAATATCATTGGATGAATGGAGGAACCTAATACATAGTGAGAATAGCCTATGATAGATCAAATTATGTGATAGAAGAACCCATTATTTTGTGGGACTAATGATATGGCTATTGATAAGAAATTTATTAAGTCTCTAGAGAAGATATTTATGGACATTGGATGTGGTTAAGAGGAATGGTTTACCCTTGAAGTTTATTTTCTCAATAGAGATATTGATCGATGGTGGTCATTGATCTAGAAAACTATGTAATAAGAGGAAATATAACACATGAATTGGAAACATTTTAAAGAGGTATTCTTCCAAAAAACAAATACATCCTTCATGAGAATCAAACTAAAATTGAGAGGATATTTCTTATTTTAAAGACAAAGGGCGAGGAAATTTGGACAAATTATGCAGCTTCCATTTCATGGTGAGCAGGTATGTTATGGATTATATACACAAGAGAGAGAATATGATTGATCATTTCTATAAAGGGATTAAAACAAGTCTCTAAAGGTAGTTGGGATATTATGAAGTTTATTTATATGATGGTATAACATTATGGTATATAAGAATGGAAAAATATTTTTCCAAGTGTTATGATTTTGAATAAAATAATGTTATGAATATGATGGAGGAGATAAAATAGATAAAGGGAAGAATAGAATGAATGATTTTTCAACTTGTGATAATTTTGGAATGAAACACCATGGTATTTTCCTAAAAGTAATGTGATTTATCTATACTTGTAGAGATAAAAGCCGAAATGGCTCTAATTAAAAGGGATTGAATGAATATTCTAATGTTTAATTCTAAAAATGTAAGGAGATGGCCCATTACGCAAAAACATTACCCCAGTGCCAATGGAATATAACTTATAAAAATATGATGGATAAAGGTAAAACTTATGTTGATTATACAGCCTAAGTGGAATGATTCATGTTCTTGGGTATTAGGATCCCTACTAAATTATTAATTAATATTTAAATTATGATATTATGGTTATATGAATTATAAAATATATAAGTATTGTACCGAAGTACTATTTCATAATGTATTTGAAAGCACATGTCTAATGTCACAAAGAAAATTATTTCAGTGGAATGTCAAACTTCAGGGAAAAGACATGATTGGGGAATATATAACCCATACTGTGTTATTGATATTGTGAAAATGATTTTTAAATAACAAAATTATTTATATGGATATAATAAATTATATCATATAGACTACCTTTGAGATGATTAATGATATTTTGATAAAGTGGTTTATAATATCATAATGGAGTTTACATCTATTATACATTTAAGGAATATGTCCAAACATATATGTACTACTTAATGAATAAAGAATAATTATGTTATTCAATATGGTTTTATGTTAATTCAGGATAATACAATGTTTCATGAAAATACATGATGTAGTTCATCATATGTTTAGTATGTGACAGTTAAGAGCTAGTTCATCTTGTTTTAGAGGATTAATGGTTAGTTAGTTTGGGAAATTCAATGAAATTATTTCAAATGATTTGTATCATAATCTTCTGTATGGATCGAAAGGATAATAATTTATAAAATGGTTTAATTTTAATTTTTTATGAGTTACAAAGAAAAATTTATTACTTAAACATATAAATATTTATTCGTATTAGATAACTTGTGCTAACTATATTTATTTTAGAAAATATTTCTAAATAAATGGAATGACATGTCAATAATTTTTTGGTATTATAATAAATTAAATGATAAAACTTATTGCTTTAGGAATAAAAAATTCTTTTTAAAATATTCATTTTCTGGAGTAAAGGATGAATTGGAAATTGATCGATGAAAATCCAATGGATGAAATTGTTCTTATCAATTAAAAACATATAAAGTGAGTATATTTGATTATATTCATAGATATTTAAATAAATAATAATCATTTTGAAAAATTTTTGGAATTTTTTTATCCTTGTACATTAATACTTGATGAATCATATGGTATTTTAAATCATCATTAATTTATGGTTTTGAGCCCCATAATTTTTCCTTGATCATTCACTTTCTTCTGAGAAATAAACTCAATCAATCTATATAATTATTTATCCTTTTTGGCAATGTCCATGTTTCCATTTCCCCATATGTTTTCCTAATTGGAAATCTACTTATGTGATAATATTAATGAAATTAGAACCACTTATCTCTCATATTATTTTGATTATTTATTAACCATTTTTATTATGTGAGATTTTCAAAAATGTTATTTCCAAATATTTAACCATTGATTAACAAGATCAATTATAAATTGTGACAAAATATTTATCAAATGTGTGTTTATTATAAAGGAATAAAATTTTATTTGATATAATATGTTACATAAAACAATGATTTTATTTTTCATTACATGAAAAAATGAATTTTCTCGACAGCATGCGTTATAAGAAATACCATGTTTTAGTGAACAACAATTTACTATTACTATTATTAATTAACAATATATATATCTTATACAAATTGTAATGGTGGTTATGAATAGTATTAAAAAATTTATGAAAATTTATAGTTTACATATGATTTATATATGTCTATTTATTATAAACAAATTAATAATGTATTAAAATTAAAAAAAGAAACATTTCGTGAAAAAACATATTGTCCTTAAAGGATGGATTCGTCATGATTTCAACATATATTTAAAATTAATATTTTACAATTTTAGAGTATCTATTTTAAAAAATACTACCTATTATTGAAATCATAATAGCAATATGATCTTAGGGTGATTTTTTTATTTTTCCACATAGTTTCATTTTTACATGAATTGGGAAAAGTACTAAATTTTAATTTAAAATTTCTTTTTCATTTAAATGATTTATATTGATATATTTTCTTTTAAATTTATTTTAATGTAAAATTATTTTAAATTCATATCAATTAATCAATTTTAGTCCACCATAATATTTTTCAAATTTAATTTTTATATAAAACTTTTGTAATCTTTTGAAAATCTTCACTTTAAAAACCTTCTTTTCCATCGCATCGGTGGGGTTATTTTGAAATTAAATTCTACCATTTAAATTATTTTAATTTTTAAAAATTAATTCACTATTTTAAATTATAATACTTTATATTATCTATTTTTGTAAAATTAAATAATGACCATAGTTATTAGTGAAAAAAGATAAAATTGTTTACCGTGATTTTGGTTAAAATTTGATTTTGTGCAATACATACATTTGTATTAAATGTATTTCACAAACTCAAAGTATTATTGTATAAAATATTATATTCAATATTTAAAATTTATATTTAAAAGTATAACATAAAAAAAAATTTACATTTATTATTGCTGGTTATGCTAACTAGGTAAATAAAAATATACAAGTTACCATGGTAAAAACAAAACGGGTAAAATGGAGTAAACATAAATACCATGGAATAACACGATAAAAATGTTTTTCTTTTTTGGTTAATGAAATATTTATAGAATGAATAAAATAAAAAAAATATTATTAAATTTTGGTTTATCATGTGGAAAGGGATACATCTCAGTAGTCGATACTATTACGTATTTACAAAAATATATATCATCAACTATAAAGGGGTTCCCACTCACCACACTTCATCACACATTAAAACCTCATTGGATCAACCAATACCTACCCATATAAATATCAAAATTTCCACACCTCATACTAGAATCTTTATCATAGTGATAAGTCAAACATATGATGTCTTTATTGTAATCCTGACGAGGATACCCAAAGAAGTGGTAATGTTATTCAATGACCATCTTTATTTAACTCATTTCCCTAAATCCTTCAATTATCAAAAAATAATGTGATATAATAACAATAGTATATAAAATATTATAGGATGTTTCAATAATAGGATAATGAACTAAAAAATCATGATATCCATAAAATGGGTTAGGAAATCATCAATTGGGTGTATGGTGGACTACCACCTTGCAAACTGATGACATTCGTCTTTCCATTTCCACCCATCAATGTAGGGAATGATGATAGATAAAAAGAATATATTTTATATTTATAAAATAATTATACATATTTGTTAATTGTATCTTATATACCATTCAACATTCCATTTGGTAGGGGACACGATATTGTCGCTTGTGAGTACAGTGGACTACTGCCTCATGAAATGATTTGATTCCTCGTTCAGTAAGTCTTTACTCATGCGTACATACGACCTACCATCTTCTTAATATACTTTAATTAATTTTTCATACAAATATTTCAATATTTTTTTAAAATAAAAATTAATTTAAAAATATTAAAAATATTTTCTGATTATTATTCAAGATATGACGAAACAATATATATATGAACGAAATAGATCATTAATAAAAAAAATATGCATTATAAAGCATGCCAATTATCAATCTAAAGAATGAAAATAGTGAAATATTATTATCAAATATGTGGTAAAATTTTAGAAAAGAACCATATATAATATTATGAATGTTGATATGGTTACAGTGTAAGTTAATGAAGATTTTAAAACCACTATACGTGAGGTTGAATCATATTCAACCAAAATAAAGTGTGATGTAATGGATTTCATCTTAATTTACATTCTACTGAGAATTATTTGTTTCTATGCACAATTTCACTATTATGTTGTGTATATAATTCAAATTTGACATGAAATACCATGATTCATTCCTAATTAATTTTATTTTATGTTTCAATTTTAATTTCATTACCCAGGGGATCTGACTTGGTAATTACAAAGTGGTAAATTTTATACTTTCACCTCACATTATTTTCTGGTTGTTACCATTATCCTAAAAAAATCTCATTATTGTTATAATTTTTCATTATATATTTAATTTATTCCAAACACCAATACTAATTTATGATATATGTGATTATTTCATAAATGTAAAAAAAATTTAAAATATACTCTTAATGTAATTTCATCAACTAGGGAAATATTTATAAATGTGTTCCCTTTAATCAATATGTCTTTTGACTATAAGGAATATTGATTTAATTTTATTAATTATTATATATAAGAGGAATTATTTGGAACTACAGTGATGGGTGGGGTCCTATAAAATATAGACCTCAGATTCATCATTAGGTCTCTTGAGGAAAATTAAAAGGCCATATTCAATGAGTTTCTATATATCATATTTACACTCTCTTGTGAAATTTCTTGATAATAGTGGTATGTTGATTCGTGTGATCATGTCAACCAAAAATTAGGCATTTCCTTCATTAAAAATTCATTTACTATTATACTTTATATTTTCATAATTCTATTATCTTAAGTTCAATTTTATTCCTAGTTTAATGATAAAATGGCTTGATTTTAATTTAGTTACCTTGAAATTTTTATTATTTCATTTTAATTTATGCATTCAAGATATGTAAATGGAGGGTTTGTTCTCTTATTTACCTATCAAATTTTGATTTTCATTTAATTGTTTAATGAATCATCCACTGTACATGACCCATACTAATCAACTTAAATCACCCTTATATTGTATCATTTCCTTGGATATGAAGAATATATCATTGAATGAGTTTTCAGGGATGATTATTATTTTCTGTTGTTATATATTCTGTTTTATTGTCTATTCAAATTGTAAAATGGGAATAATTTATATATTTGGTACACCAAAACATCTAAAATGATAGTTCCTTATTCCAATTTAATAATATAAGAACCAGATTCAGGATAATGGGGTCAAGTTTGTTACAAATTATTCCATATTTTCGAAATTTTTTCTTGTTTTCTAATATATCCCATTATACATTGAATATGATTCTAATGAATGATGATTCTTTATCTACCAGCCTAAATTATGTGGTATTTTTCTTTTTCCCTAATGTCTTATTGCTTTATATTTATTGACATTATGTCATGTGCGTGACCATTTTGGAAAACCCTTATAAATGTCTAATTATCAAAATAAAAAGTTCCTTCCAAGAATTTTATAGTCTTATTAACCCATTAATCAATGTTTAATGATGAAAACCTCAAAGTGAGACACCCCTAATGGCTTTATTTCCTTAACATCCAAAGTGTCTCATGCGTTTAAAATTAAATTAAACTACCAATTGATTTTTTTTAATTTAGCATAGCTAATGTATTGTATAATGAATTGAATGAAATTAAAATGGATGGCTATATTTAAAGATCAATGATTATCTTATAATAACATCAATTAACAATTTTTTTCAAATATGAATAAAATTTACTATTTCGGTGGTATCATTTTAATACTAGAAATTACAATTTAATAACACAATGTTGAGGGTGATACATAGTTCCTTATAAAGGACACCATGGATGGGATGATCAAGAAAAAAATTAACATTTTACTAGAATTATATACATCTAGGTAAGATATATGGTTTCACTTATAGAATTACTTAAACAAGATCACCATGAGGGTTCCTTTAAATTACCCAGGAGTGATACCATGTTCCCAAGTCCATTACCTTGGATGGTATTTATTGGAAATGTGGTTAATTTATTCTATGAGTGATTCTTAGTCCCATATGTAGAATACCATATATGGGATCAGTTGTTTTTACATATATAATCTAACAATTGTGATTTATGGGTTCCTTATATATAATTACATGGAAAAACTCATATAGTGATTGGTTTTAGAGCGATGTTGGAGTGATAGAAGGGTTCTTTTTTATGAAATGCCATGGGTGGTCCCAAGATGACAATTCATTAAACCTAAGGATGATTCTTTCTTTTGAAATAACATTTTAGTTTAATTTCATTAATATATACATGAAATTTATGAAATCCCATTTATATCTCCATACTCATATTCCTTGAAAGATAAGAAATCCTATTAAAGTTTGTATGGATGATGTGTGATTATGAATCGGGTAAAAACTATTACTAAGTGTTTTTATATATAATAAAATATTTTTATTTATATATATGTTGAATATATATACATACAATTACATATTTAAATATAAATTCTGGCTGACATCTGTTTGAAGATGTATGCCATAGGCTAAAGTAGGTTGCATCGGTCGGGTATCTCATAAAGAACCAGGTCTAATGAGATTTATTAATTTATGATATTAGATTTGTTATTATGTGAAAACTTATAACCATAAATTGAAATAATGTATCATTTTAGACACTATTGGTGGGGGCCTACTTAGTATATATCATATCCTATTTCGACCACCAGTTGGTACCCAAACATACCATATTGATAAATATAGGTACAAAGGGGATCTTACAACTCCGTATGGTGGACTTAATATCCTAGGATGGAGTATGTGATAAGATGACCGAGCCTATGATCATGATGAAAGTAGAGATATATTTTGGTCTTTTTTTCTTTTTTATAGCATGATTCAAATGCATGTACCCTATATCTTATGAGATTAACCTTTTATATAGTCTCTTAACGTTATTATCATTTATTGTAAAAGGATATTTATTCAACATACACAAATATATTATATATGGGGGTTTATGTTTATATATTACATTTAATATATTAATTATTCTAATTACATTTATTATATATTATTTTGATACACTTTGATGATTAGGGTATAATATTTAATGGACCTGATCTTATGATTTAATTATTAGGGTTTATTTGAACTAGATTTCACTTTATTACAATCCCATTTATATTTTATGATTAAGTAAAAGATAAATTGGGCAAAAAGTTACATAGTAAACTCTAAAATTACATGTGGGAACTTATAATCATTATCTATTTTCCACGAAACAAGACTATTAAAATAAATTTAATCTTGATTCATGAAAAATATACATAACTTGTTTCTTGACCTCATCCTTGTTCATACTATTCCATAATACCTTGGAAAAAAATTTTAAAAAATTTATATGACAACAAAAAACATAGTAAGAGGAATAAAAATAAGAAGGATTTTCATCCAATAAAAAACACGAAAATCCATGAAAGAACCTTTTCTTCAAGAAAATATTTTTTACTATAATGGTGTATAATGATTATTTAAAAAAAAGATATTTCTTATTACCTTTTGAAATTAGTGATTCCCAAGAAACACATATGTTAGCACAGAAAAGTCATTTAGGGTCCTTTTTTCATTATTTTTTATCACTCTTACAATCATTCTTATAATAACTCTTACAAATGGAATAACCATAAAGTCAACATACACCTCCGGAGAACTCAATACAATATAGAGATATAATGGGGCTCACTATTTGTATAATCTATATTAGGATCAACCATTCTTTATGATATTAAATTGACTTGATCCATTCATATAAGTTATATTTCTTTCACATTTGAACTATAATGGTGATGAACTATTCACATAAGTTCTATAAGGATCACATGTGATCTATAATGGGGAACAACCCTTCATATAATCTTTATCGGGTTCACCCGTGAGCTAAAATGGGGATAATCCCTTCGTATAATCTTTATTACGATAAAGCATGGTATATAATAGGGATAACCCCTTCCTGAAAAGTTTCCAAGGATAATAGAATTAAAAAAACCCTAGAAAAAAATTTTAAAACAATTTTCAAAAACACTTTCAGATATCAATATGACCATTTTCCTTTAAAATTCAATTTTAGAGTCTAAAAACCACACTAATAATAAAGAAAAAATTTAAATTAAAATGAAATTTAACAACATATAAAGGAATATTTAATTAATTAAGGTTTCAAGGAAATAGAAAATCCTATCATTCTGTATATATTAAAAAAACTATTAATTGCTATTATATTTTTGTAAAAAGAGTTGGAAGATATATTTTAAAAGAGTTATTTAAAATAATAACACTTACCCCAAATTTGATTCATTGCAACTATTATTTATCCTCTATAATAATAAAAAAATTATAATTATTTAATTTCTTGTGAAAAATTTACAATTTTTTTCCCATTTAAATCACTTATTTCCTTGTTATATACAATTTCATAATCATTTATGTTCACAACGGATGTTTTGATGATATTGGGTACTTATGTCCAAAATGAATTCAGTATGTTGATTAATGTCTAGGATTTAATTATTCTATCATATCTATAATTATATCACTAAAATAATTACCAATCTTGTACATTAATTATACTTTTAAAATAAACCTTAAATTATTTATAGGAAAAAAGTAACTATGTAAAAATTATGGAGAAGATGGGTTGTAAGTACGTATGAGTAACGATTTCAATTTTCTAAATGATCATTATGTAAATAAGGGAAATATTATTTTACCTGTAAATTATGATCAAAATTTCTTAAATATTAAAATAATTATTTATATATTCTTACGTATATCATTAATGTGATTTGGTGATGGAAAGCTAATCAGATCGCTCCTGGAAGTATTATTCCACACGTCTGGACGAACGATGTTATCATTTTTCTATGCATGCAATGCTAAGAATTAAAATGATATATTACATTTTAATAATTATCAATATTATATGAATATCACATATAAAAATTAATTCCATAATTATAATGAGTCTTGGGAAAAGGTGGCAGAAAATGAATTACATTGGTTCAGGATGCAGTAGTCTGCCATATACCCAAACAATGAATTCATTACTGATTTAATATATATGGAGATGTATATAGTTCATAAAATAACATAAAAACCTTTCATTATATTTAAGATACTATTGATGTTATTTTATTATGGATAAAAAAGTTTTTTGGGATGTTAGTGAATAAAAAAAGATAAACACTAAGTTAAAAACTATCGCTTTTCATTAGACAAGCTCATTTGATTAACCCCTTAAGTACACAATGGGTGTTGTAATGCCCAAAAAATATTTATTGAACTTTGGGGGATCCTAGGAAGGTATTAGTGTATGTATTGGATGGAAAAACAGGTTTTTAACTGTGAAACAATTATAAGAAGAGGTATAGTTTTATAAGAGAGGTGAGGGGACAACATGGAATCTATCAAAAGATTAAAATATAATAATACTATTCTAGAATATAATTCTTCTGAACAGGATATAAACAAAAACATAATGATATTTTAGACCAAACAGTATCCTATCTATTATTATTTAAGTTTCATATTATTTTTATATAATTTAATAAAATATTAATCTCATAAAATTTCATTATTGTCAATCATAATATGACTTAATATATTCAGCATAGAAAATCAATAAAATAAGTCAAATTATATACATATATTTAATTATATCATTAAAATTTCATGTTGATATATATGATTCAATTATTATATTATTCTACTACAAATATATTTATTTTAATATTTTTAATAACAATTTTTCATTTTTCCATCAATTAAATAATTACAACATCAGTATTGTCTAAGAATTTAAGTGAATTAATTATTAACCAAAAATGTTAAAAATATATAATGATTAATAGAAATCTATTATATTTAAAATTTCAATTTGTTTTTGAAAAGATCCTCTAGATAATTCAAAATTAAAATTATTACTGTCACTAAAAACAAGACTGTGACATGTTTGACTTCTATTTAAATAACATACCATAAAGGTCATAACCCCATAAATGTGGAAAAAAGGTCATATATTCAGAATGTTGATTATTATATTCTATATATACTCATTAAATATGATTTAGTTAATTTTTTGGGACATTTTTTGGTTCTTATCATTTTATTTTTAACGTAAATTACCCAATTTTCCCTTTACTATGGTAACAAATTACTATCTTCACTATTCATATTTAAAAAACGAATAGGGGATTTTTTTTTAAATTTTTATCAATTGATTCAAAATATGAAATCGATTTTTCAAAATTTGAATCCCAAAATTTTAAGATTTTAATTTGATATCAAAAGAAGCAACAAAAATCTGTTTTCCAAAAAAATTCCCTTTTAAATAATAAGTTTTTTTACAAATTTAAGGTGAAAATACATTTAAAATAAATAAATGGATTAAATTTAATAAATTTTAACTATTTAAAATTTGAAACTATTAAAAAATATAATTTTACCATGTAAATAATTTAAAATAAAATACATGTAAAGACCCAGAATATCCATGTAATTTTTTTAATTTAATTGAAAATTTACGAGTCCGCGAAAATTGACGGTGTGTGATTACAAGGCCCAATGTGCCTGGAATCAATATCTGAAGTTTTGTTCGGGTACGTTCAGTAAACGTATGAGTGGGTTTTTCTAACTTCTGAACTGGTGCTCAAAATTGAAATATGAGGGCACCGTTGAACTCACAACACCGGTATTCGCCTAAGAAGACTTTCACCTCGACGACAGTTGGTCGAGGGTGAAAGTTAGTTTTTGGTTTTTTCATGGAAATAATAAAATAAAATAAACGCATGTTTTATTTTATTTTATCTATTATAACCACCCAAGTGAAAGTTGGAGGTGGGGACCATGAAACCTTAACCTCCCATGAGAGGTTATGTTAGTGGGGCCCACCCGTACCTAACCTCCCACAAGATGTTACGGTGTGGGGACCACCCAGGACTAACCCCCCCCCCCATTTAATTGAGGAAAACCTCCCAACTCCCTCATAAATGAGGGAGACACTCTTGACCTCGTCCACCTTGATTATTCCAATGCACATGCCATCAATGAGCCAACCAAGTGTTTAATTATCCTTTTTGAATTTTATGCCAATGATGTAACATCCCAGGCAAATAAAGAATAAAGAATTTTCATATTTATTAATATTTTCGAATTAAATATTAATTTTAATTAAAAGGGGTTTCTACATTCGATAGCGTACTCGGTACGCAATGATGAGTTTCTTTGAAAACTTACGTTGCACACAAGTAATAAAATAATATTATTTTAAATGTTAGTTAACGAGTAGCCGTTGTACTGGCGGTAATGGATAGAAATAACTAAAAAATGATTATATATATTTTTAAATGTTTTTAGATTTACCCAATAAAAGATAAAGGCTTAAAATACGGAAAGAGTTCAATTTTAGGCATTTATACCCTAATTTTCATGAAAGGTCCACTTATCACCTTTTGACGGAGAACCGTCATTAAATATAGTTTTGATCAATCTTATAAATTCTATTGGACCAAAAATAACTCCTCTTTAGAATCGGGACATCAAAATTTACTTTCTGTAAATTTTTGGTACCTTTCCGATAAAGTTCATTTTTTAATGAATAGTGTAAAATGTTGTATTTTAATTCAAAACCTCTTTTTAATCTAATTTATTTGTATGATTAGATTATCTTTTTAATTGGTTTTAATCTGAAATTAGAAAATATTTTTACCATTAAATCCAATAGTGGTCATTGGAATTAATTTCACTTTGAAATCGGACTTAAACTAGTGTTAATCTTTTGATACTTATTTTTTCATAAAAACACGCTATTTTCTCTAACAGCGGGAATTAATTATTAAATTAATTAATGTGACTTATATGTTTTGAATTTTGAAAAATATACTTCATTTTTGAATTCGTAATATCAAATATATCTTAGGGTGAATTTTTTGTAATTTTCTGTAAAACTTCAATTTTTGATGAATAGTGAAACCACTAAGTGGTACTTATAAAGACTGATTTTCCGTTTAAATGAAATTTTTCCATCATTGTGTTTTGAATTTCAAAAATCCGACATACATGGTTGTCATTAAGAAGTAAAATGTGGTTCAATGAGGTTATAATAATTTTTTGGTGAATAGTAACTTATTAAGTTCTTAATCGCGATTAGTGGTAATTAGTGTAGTTTAAGGTACAAATAATGTTTTAATAATACGAAATGAACTTGACACATGTCCTACCCTCATTGGTTGTGTCATGGCCGACCAAGACAAGCCATGGGTCAACTTGGGGACCCCATGGAGACACTTTGGTTGGGAAATGACATAAATAACTTTTTATTTAATGTAAAAGTAAAAATGACACAAACATAATATGTTTTACAAAAACAATTTTTACATAGGGTTATAAAGATCAGATCTTTGATTATAAATAAACATTGGAAAGATAAAAAGATTTCCTACATCATAGTATTTTTTTTTATAATTTTTAGACATTAAATAAATTAAATTATTTATGACATAATAATGATGCAGTGATGACATCATTATTTGACGATTTAAATAAAATGGAAAGATAATGTAAAATCTATGAACTACACATGTCCAAAAACAATTTGATGAGTGGATTTCGAACCCTTATCACCTTATCCACGAATTATATAAATGTGGGACCTTTTAAAACCGAAACACATTTTCAAATAAAGTAATATTTCTTTACTTTCCAAAAGTGCCCCTCCTCTCCTCTTATAAAAGGCCCCCACCTCTACCTAATTTCACACACTCCTCGAGTCTTTGGCTCGGCCAAACCCTGACCAATTACTCTCTCCACATCCCTCTCCTCATCCTAGAGGATTCACTTTGGGAATAATCCTTTCAAAGCAAGCCTTTAGGCTCAAATCAAAAGGAGTTACACTTTTAAAGGTAATTCATTCTCTCTTGTTCATTTGTTTTATTTTGCTTCTCCATATAAACTCTTTTTATTTACTTCTTTTGTAACAACACCAGTATCTTCAATATACTAGGATGTTGTTATAAGATTTATTTGAGCTACACTCTCACACAACTACATCAAATGGTTAAAGAACTTACGGTTTCCGTGGATGGCGAAATTCTGCCTCCCGAAACGATGATTGTTCAATACTCATTTAACACCTTCAAAGGTGGCCATTATGATGTCACTATTTTTATATATGATATATAATATGTTTATTTTTTCTTTAAGCTTCTGTATATTTCATTGTGGGCATACCTTTATGGTTTCCATTATGGGTAAACACGATATCTTCATTTAAGGAAGTGCGGACTACCGCCCCCTCAAAGTGATGTGATCCGTTAATGCCATATGTGGGACGTGTAAAGGATGAATTTAAAGTTATTATATATGATGTTATACTGGAATTATAATATACCTCTATATCATTATTATTTCTTTCCATTAAAGTATGAGATAGAAATGAAAGTAGCGTTCATGCGTACGTACGGCTTACCGTCTCCATGAACGGTGCATTTCATTTCTTATCCCCAAATGTAATGTACTATTAAAAGTACATGTATATAATGGATATATAAAATTAATGATATATCTAAATGATGAATATAATTCTGGAATTAAAATATACATACCTCTCATTTAGTTTTAATTCCATTAATATGACAAAGAAATGAAAGTAGCGTTCATGCGTACGTACGGCTTACCGTCTCCATGAACGGTGCATTTCATTTCTTACCTCTAAATGATTATGTAATATTATAAATACATGTATATTCTGGATATATATGATACATATTATATCCAAATTGGTAATTTCATTCTGGATATGAAGAACCTTTGACCACACGAACAACATGTAATTGTAAGAAGTCCACTTTCGACTTAAGAACCAAATATTGAGAAAACAAACATTATTAACTTAAATGGTTACATAATGTTTATAACATGGCAATAAGTGATATAAAAGGAATAATTAACTATAAAAAGGTTCTTAATCAAGTATAAATTAACTCAAGTTTATTATTCAGGACGTTAAAGAATGATCGAGTCAAGTCGGACCCCAGGTAAGGGACTTCGTCTCAATCTCCTTTCATTGAGGCATATTTCGTTTTATACACAACTTTCTTTTATACGGTGTATAAACCCCTTTTACTTTTACTTTTATACAAAAGGAATATTTTTCTACGAAGCATTTTACAAAACGACAAAAAGGAATGTTTCTTTTAACGCACGCGGCGACAACGACCTTTTCCGCCACCGTGAGTATTATTTGGTCTTTGGCTTCCTCAACAAGCCGTTGTGTTTTTAAAATGAAATAAATACCATATACTCTTTTATGTATTTTGGTATTGAAAATTGTTTTGATAAAGGATTCTATTATGTCAATATATTTATGATATATTGTGATTGAAATATGGAAATGTTATCATTCCTTTATATTGGTTTTATGTTTTATGATTTTATATTGGTACTTGGACATTTGACGGGTGGTTACGTGATAAACCATATGACGGGTGGTGCCGTGAATACCAGGACGGGTGGTTACGTTATAACCTCCAATGCATTGGGTATAGAAGTCGGCCGTATGGCTATTCCATTAAGTATGTATGGAAATTGGCCGTATGGCTATTCCATTAAGTGATATGTGTGGAAGTTGACTGTATGGTTATTCCACTTAAGTATGTTTATGTCCCAAGTAACCTTTATAAATGTTATGTGTTCTTTTTATGGATTTTATGGTAATCCTTTGGTTAAAAAAAGGTAAGTAATGATACTTTATTCAGTGAATAGTTTTTTACAACTTCATGAAGGTGAAGGTATTACTTTGATAGAGTATACATGGTTTACTTGATTTTGAAAAACTAACAGTTTTCATTCTTTGTGTATCCCTTACTGATCTTTTTATGCTCACCCCAAGTTTTTTTGAAATGTTTTCCACAGGACTTAATGTGGAATAAGGTCAAGGATGGGATCAAGGGAATGTCATGCTATATAAAACATGTAACTAGACATGTTTATTTTAAGAGTTTTTTATTATGGAAACTTAGTAGAAGTGACTACTTTGTAATCTTTTGAGATGTAATAGTTATGTTCTAATTCTCTAAAACTCTAAACCTGAAAATATCCTCAACGAGAATTATTCATTTAATTCAATATTAAGTAAGGTTTAAGGTCGGGGCCTTATAGTTGGTATCAGAGGTCGGTTTAGACAACTTTAGGAGTTAGAAAAGTGTTAAATTATAATATGATTGAAATGATATAGCATTTATGGATAACCATGTTGCTTCGCCTAAGATATTTCTGTGTTGAGAATGGTTTTCCACAGAGGAAACAAAGCAGCTATGTTGGGACGACATCAGGATGAAGTTAACCTTCCAACTCAGCAACCTGAGATGGTCAGAATCGGAACTGAACAGTTTGTTGCAGTGATGGAACAGTTGACTTAGGCTATAAATGGTGGTGGTATCCATGCACGAGATCAGCCAGATCAACCGCAGAGGAACATGTCAGTGGTGGAACATTTCATGAGGCAACATCCCCCATCATTCAGAGGATCATCTGACCCTGTGCAAGCTTAAGGGTGGATTAAAGAACTGGAGAAGATTTTTGATGTCATGGGGTGTTCAGAACATCAAAAGGTTAGTCTTGTTGTTTACCGTTTTGAAGGTGAAGCTGATCAGTGGTGGTCGATGGTGAAAAATATAAGGGATAGTGATGAGATTGAGGATCTTCACTGGGACGAATTCAAAGGTATGTTTCTTGAGAAATATTTTCCTAATGTGGTTCGTCTTAGGATGGAAAAACAGTTCCTAGAATTGAGGCAGGAGGATGATTCAGTGGCTACTTATGAAGAAAAGTTCACTCGATTGGCAAGGTATGCTCCAAAATTCATACGAGATCTTGATAGTAAAATAAACCGTTTTTACTCAGGGTTAAAGCCAAAGTATCGAAGGGCTTTATCTTCTCGTGAGTTTAAAAGTTATGAAAAACTTGTTCGATGTGCAGAGAAGGTGGAAATGGAGTTGGACGATGATCAGGTGTTCTATGACAAACAATAGAATAAGAGGTCTAGTTGTCAGGCAAAGGGGAAGAATTCATCAAAGAAGCAAATAGGTAAGAAAATCAAATATCCATCCTGTGAGAAGTGTGGTAAAATGCATCCTGGAGAATTTTTATCCAAGCCTGGTAAGTGATTTCGGTGTGGTAAGTCTGGTCATATTGCTCTAAAATGTAAGGAAGATGATCAAGAAGGAAATGAAAAGTCAATGGTAAGATGTTTTAAGTGTAATGAAATGGGTCATTATGAAAACGAGTGTCCAACGAAGAACTCAACTGGGGGAATGCAGCCAGACTACAAGCAGAAAGGGGTGGTGAAATCCTTTCCAACAACTTCAGCAGATGTTGGGCCATCGAATGAAGTGGTATCAGCTCCAGGGAGCTCAATATTTTTTGAAGATTGACTTGAGGTCGGGGTCCCATCAGTTGAAAGTAAAAGAAGAAGACGTTCCGAAGACTGCGTTCCATACTAGATATGGCCATTATGAATTTGTAGTTATTCCTTTTGGGTTAACCAATGCACCTGCTGTATTCATGGACCTTTTGAATAAATTTTTCCATGAGTTCTTGGATAAGTTTGTGTTTGTGTTTTGAGGTTTGGGAAGAGGTTATGTGTGCCTTGTGATTCACAGTTGAAGAATGAGTTGTTATGTGAGTCTCATAGTTCCCCGTTGTCAGTTCATCCTGGCAGTACTAAGATGTACAGAGAACTGCGGGAGTATTACTGGTGGGATGGAATGAAAAGAGACATCGCTGATTTTACTGTGATGTGTTTGACATGTCAACAGGTTAAAGCAGAGCAGCAGCTACCGAAAGGGATGCTTCAGCCTTTACCAGTGCCAGAGTGGAAATGGGAGAATATATCCATGGACTTTGTTGTGGGATTACCGAAGACATCTCAAAGTAATAATGCAATCTGGGTTATTGTTGATCGCTTGACCAAATCTGCTCATTTCCTTGCTATACGAGATACTTTCTCTCTTGATCAACTTTCTCGTTTGTATCTTAAAGAGATAGTCAGGTTACATGGAGTTCCTCTCTCCATTGTATCGGATCGTGATCCCAGGTTTACTTCTAACTTTTGGAAAGGCCTTCAGAAGTCGTTGGGTACTGAATTAAATTTTATTACAGCTTTTCATCCTCAATCAGATGGGCAGTCAGAACAAACAATTTAGACCTTGGAGGATATGATACGAGCTTGTTCGATGGATTATTAGGGAAGTTGGGACCAACATCTTTCTTTGGTTGAATTTTCATATAATAACAGTTTTCATTCCAGTATACAGATGGCACCATTTGAGGCATTATATGGGAAGCGGTGTCGAACTCCAGCATTTTGGAATGAAGTGGGTGAAAGGAAGCTGATGGGACCAGAATTGGTAGAAGAGATGGCAGAAAAAGTTCAGTTGATTCAGAAGCACATGAGAACAGCTCAGAGCAGGAAGAAGAGTTATGTGGATAACCGGGGGAAGGATCTCTCTTTTGAGGTAGGTGATCATGTTTTTCTCAAAGTATCACCATGGAAAAGTGTGATGCGATTTTGTAAGAAAGGAAAGTTGAGTCCAAGGTTTATTGGACCATATGAAATTCTGGAGAGAGTTGGATCAGTTGCATACCGGGTGGCTTTACCTCCGAGTTTATCTCAGGTACACAATGTTTTTCATGTTTCAATGTTGAGAAAGTATATGCCAGATCCATCTCATGTTTTGAGTCCAGAGGTAGTTCAGTTGGAAGAGAACCTATCTTATGAGGAACAACCGGTCCAAATTCTTGACCACAGGGAGCAAGTGTTACGGAATAAGGTGATTCATCAGGTAAAGGTTTTGTGGAAAAACCATGTGATTGAAGAGGCAACGTGGGAATCTGAAAATTCTATGAGGGATAAATACCCCCACTTATTTTGATAAGTGAATAAAATTGTGAGGACGCAATTCCCAAAAGGGGGGAAGGATGTAACATCCCAGGTAAATAAAGAATAAAGAATTTTCATATTTATTAATATTTACGAATTAAATATTAATTTTAATTAAAAGGGGTTTCTACATTCGATAGCGTACTCGGTACGCAACGATGAGTTTCTTTGAAAACTTACGTTGCACAGAAGTAATAAAATAATATTATTTTAAATGTTATTTAATGAGTAGCCGTTGTACTGGCGGGAATGGATAGAAATAACTAAAATATGATTATATATGTTTTAAATGTTTTTACATTTACCCAATAAAATATAAAGGCTTAAAATACGGAAAGAGTTCAATTTTAGGCATTTATACCCTAATTTTCATGAAAGGTCCACTTATCACCTTTTGACGGAGAACCGTCATTAAATATAGTTTTGATCAATCTTATAAATTCTATTGGACCAAAAATAACTCTTCTTTAGAATCGGGACATCAAAATTTACTTTCTGTAAATTTTTGGTACCTTTCCGATAAAGTTCATTTTTTAATGAATAGTGTAAAATGTTGTATTTTAATTCAAAACCTCTTTTTAATCTAATTTATTTATATGATTAGATTATCTTTTGAATTGGTTTTAAAGTGAAATTAGAAAATATTTTTACCATTAAATCCAATAGTGGTCATTGGAATTAATTTCACTTTGAAATCGGACTTAAACTAGTGTCAATCTTTTGATACTTATTTTTTCATAAAAACACGCTATTTGCTCTGACAGCGGGAATTAATTATTAAATTAATTAATGTGACTTATATGTTTTAAATTTTGTAAAATAGACTTCATTTTTGAATTCGTAATATCAAATATAGCTTAGGGTGAATTTTTGGTAATTTTCTGAAAAACTTCAATTTTTGATGAATAGTGAAACCATTAAGTGGTACTTATAAAGACTGATATTCCGTTTAAATGAACTTTTTACATCATTGTGTTTTGAATTTCAAAAATCCAACATACATGGTTGTCATTAATAAGTAAAATTTGGTTCAATGAGGTTATAATAATTTTTTGGTGAATAGTAACTTATTAAGTTCTTAATCGCGATTAGTGGTAATTAGTGTAGTTTAAGATAAAAATAATGTTTTAATAATATTAAATGAACTTGACACATGTCCTACCCTCATTGGTTGTGTCATGGCCGACCAAGACAAGCCATGGGTCAACTTGGGGACCCCATGGAGACACTTTGGTTGGGAAATGACATAAATAACTTTTTATTTAATGTAAAAGTAAAAATGACACAAACATAATATGTTTTACAAAAACAATTTTTAGATGGGGTTATAAAGATCATATTTTTGATTATAAATAGTCATTGGAAAGATAAAAAGATTTCCTACATCATAGTATTTTTTTTATAATTTTTAGACATTAAATAAATTAATCTATTTATGACATAATAATGATGCAGCGATGACATCATTATTTGACGATTTAAATAAAATGGAAAGATAATGTAAAATCTATAAACTACACATGTCAAAAACCAATTGGATGAGTGGATTTATAACCCTTATCACCTTATCCACGAATTATATAAATGTGGGACCTTTTAAAACCGAAACACATTTTCAAATAAAGTAATATTTCTTTACCTTCCAAAAGTGCCCCTCCTCTCCTCTTATAAAAGGCCCCCACCTCTACCTCATTTCACACACTCATCAAGCCTTTGGCTCGGACAACCCCTACCCAATTACTCTCTCCACATATCTCTCCTCATCCTAGAGGATTCCCTTTGGGAATAATCCTTTCAAAGGAAGCCTTTAGGCTCAAATCAAAAGGAGTTACACTTTTAAAGGTAATTCATTCTCTCTTGTTCATTTGTTTTATTTTGCTTCTCCATATAAACTCTTTTTATTTACTTCTTTTGTAACAACACCAGTATCTTAAATATACTAGGATGTTGTTATAAGATTTATTTGAGCTACACTCTCACACAACTACATAAAATGGTTAAAGAACTTACGGTTTCCGTGGATGGCGAAATTCTGCCTCCCGAAACGATGATTGTTCAATACTCATTTAACACCTTCAAAGGTGGCCATTATGATGTCACTATTTTTATATATGATATATAATATGTTTATTTTTTCTTTAAGCTTCTGTATTTTTCAATTTGGGCATACCTTTATGGTTTCCATTATGGGTAAACACGATATCTTCATTTAAGGAAGTGCGGACTACCGCCCCCTCAAAGTGATGTGATTCGTTAATGCCATATGTGGGACGTGTAAAGGATTGATTTAAAGTTATTATATATGATTTTATACTGGAATTATAATATACCTCTATATAATTATTATTTATTTCCATTAAAGTATGAGATAGAAATGAAAGTAGCGTTCATGCGTACGTACGGCTTACCGTCTCCATGAACGGTGCATTTCATTTCTTATCCCCAAATGTAATGTACTATTAAAAGTACATGTATATAATGGATATATATAATTAATGATATATCTAAGTGATGAATATAATTCTGGAATTAAAATATACATACCTCTCATTTAGTTTTAATTCCATTAATATGACAAAGAAATGAAAGTAGCGTTCATGCGTACGTACGGCTTATCGTCTCCATGAACGGTGAATTTCATTTCTTACCTCTAAATGATTATGTAATATTATAAATACATGTATATTCTGGATATATATGATACATATTATATCCAAATTGGAAATTTCATTCTGGATATAAAGAACCTTTGACCACACGAACAACATGTAATTGTAAGAAGTCCACTTTCGACTTAAGAACCAAATATTTAGAAAACAAACATTATTAACTTAAATGGTTACATAATGTTTATAACATGGAAATAAGTGATATAAAAGGAATAATTAACTTTAAAAAGGTTCTTAATCAAGTATAAATTAACTCATGTTTATTATTCAGGACGTTAAAGAACGATCGAGTCAAGTCGGACCCGAGGTAAGGGACTTCGTCTCAATCTCCTTTCATTGAGGCATATTTCGTTTTATACACAACTTTATTTTATACGGTGTATAAACCCCTTTGACTTTTACTTTTATAGAAAAGGAATCTTTTTCTACGAAGCGTTTTACAAAACGACAAAATGGAATGTTTCTTTTAAAGCATACGGCGACAACGACCTTTTCCGCCGCCGCGAGTATTATTTGGTCTTTGGATTCCTCAACAAGCCGTTATGTTTTTAAAATGAAATAAATACCATATACTCTTTTATGTATTTTGGTATTAAAAATGGTTTTGATAAAGGATTATATTATGTCAATATATTTATGATATATTGTGATTGAAATATGGAAATGTTATCATTCCTTTATATTGGTTTTATGTTTTATGATTTTATATTGGTACTTGGACATTTGACGGGTGGTTACGTGATAAACCATATGACGGGTGGTGCCGTGAATACCAGGACGGGTGGTTACGTTATAACCTCCAATGTATTGGGTATGGAAGTCGGCCGTATGGCTATTCCATTAAGTATGTATGGAAATTGGCCGTATGGCTATTCCATTAAGTGATATGTGTGGAAGTCGACCATATGGTTATTCCACTTAAGTATGTTTATGTCCCAAGTTACCTTTATAAATGTTATGTGTTCTTTTTATGGATTTTATGGTAATCCTTTGGTTACAAAAAGGTAAGTAATGATACTTTATTCAGTGAAGAGTTTTTTACAACTTCATGAAGGTGAAGGTATTACTTTGATAGAGTATACATGGTTTACTTGATTTTGAAAAACTAACAGTTTTCATTCTTTGTGTATCCCTTACTGAGCTTTTTATGCTCACCCTAAGTTTTTTTGAAATGTTTTTCACAGGACTTAATGTGGAATAAGGTCAAGGATGGGATCACGGGAATGTCATGCTATATAAAACATGGAACTAGACATGTTTCTTTTAAGAGTTTTTTTATTATGGAAACTTAGTAGAAGTGACTACTTTGTAATCTTTTGAGATGTAATAGTTATGTTCTAATTCTATAAAACTCTAAACCTGAAAAGATCCTCAATGAGAATTATTCATTTAATTCAATATTAAGTAAGGTTTAAGGCCGGGGCCTTATAAACGACATAATAGATTTTATAATATTTTATTCTTGGATACCTATTATTTTGTTGGAAAAGGAGGAAGGAGATTTTGTGAGAAAATATCTCGCCAATGAAGAACTAGTTTCTCTAATGACGAACGAAGAACTCATTCTTCCATTGAAGAATACAAACAATGAGAGTTTTCGACTTCTTTCTCAGAAGCTATTTGTAGAAGAAACTGATGTGGGATATCTTCAATGACCAGCCTTCCCTCATCATCATCGTCAATGAACCGACGCATGAGCTCAGGATTGGAAGTGTATAGAAGACGTGATGAACGATGACAACTCCGTCTTCTTCCCTGCGACTCCAACGACGAATAACGAACAAAGGTAGCAGTTTAATTTTATTTAAGTAATATTTATTCCCATGTTATTCCTTTCATTAAAACCAAAGAATGAGGATGTTTTCCTTTTGCGGGAGGGTTGTTGTGCTTCGTTCTTGTGAGACAATTTCTATCACCTGAAACATGGAGGGTGTAGACCAAACCAATGTGGTCCAACCCCTCAACCAATCTCCTTTGTGGTGTTCTTCAAAACGGAGGAAAGTGATGTCAAAGGTGACGAAGGCGATGAAGGAAACAGCCACACTACACGTGGCCTCTGCGACCCATGCTACCACCACGATGCTCCGACGCCTGAACGAACCAGCTCTGCTACCCCAAGATAAATCACGCCACTCACCGGCTTCCATGCTGCCCCGTTTGCGCCACCCGCAGACCGAACCGGCCCAAGACGTGTCGTGTTTCGGCAACACCACCCCTCGGATGTGCCGCCCTCGTCGGCCACGCCTCTGCGCCCCTTCCACGCTACCCCCAGCTGAACCGGCTATGCCCTCGTAGTGCCCTGACTGAACCTTCCCTACACCCAGGAACGAACCACCCTAGAGGCGCCTCATGGCCGAGCTTCCCACGCGGCGCCCTCTAGGCTGAACTGCCTATACGCCAACCTACGCCCGGTCTGTGCCCTGGTGACCAGTCCGCGCCCTCGAGGCCCTCTACGACCACTCGTGGCTAGCTGGGTGGGGCCTATCGTGCCATGCCGAACCTAAAGGGTTGGCCTGCCTAACTGGCCAGGCCAGACCCAATGAGTTAGGCCAGGTCGGACAGGACCCGAGCGCACTACGACCCTTTACATTCTTTTGCCCATATCTTTGGCATCAAACATCCATTTGACGAACCATCAGTAGCTCTAGAAATCTTGGAGCATGGAGGTCCCTTTGAGTATTTTTATTATGGAGTTTGGGGTATATTTGAGATACGGTCAGGTTGGATCATGCACGAATCTAACCGGGCCCCCAAGACTAAAAGGCTAATAACTCACAGACCAGGCGTCCGATTGACGCACCTTCAGTTGCGTTGAGACCCCTATGACGTGGTGGACCTTTGGGATACTTCTTCATAGGACTTAGTGGATGTTGGAGGATCGACCATTAGCTTGTGTAGAGGAACATCCAGAGAAGAGTGAGCATTTCTGTAGGAACCTAGTAGCTGGCTGAGACTTGACGACTACTGACCATTTGGCTCGGAGTGACTCGACTATCTTAGAGGGGAGCACCTAGTTGTGCTGGAAAACCCATGGTTGAGGAGATTCTAGTTGTGGTGGCAGTCCCACGGTACTCGACAGGAGGAGTACCTCTACGGGCTATGAGGGGGAGCGCCTAGTTGTGGCGGCAGACCCATGGTGGGGAGCGCCTCTATGTGATGCAGCTAACCCATGGTACTCGACAGGAGGGGTATCTCATCAATCCATGGTTAGTGGTAAGCACCTGGTTGTTTTGGAAGACCCATTATACTCGATAGAGGAGTAGTTATCTTGCAGCTAATGGTTTTAAATGTTACTACCCCCCTAGAATAAAATCTTGGTTGATCTGAGCATGTTATTTTGGGTTTTCCTCATGATTCAGATGAATCACTTGATAACTTAGGTATATGTATGGGCATATACCTAAGTAAGGTTATCGGATGATCATACTTTGTGGTTTATCATTGTTGGATTTTTTTCAGACCTTGAGGGTCTTGGGGTCCCTAGTGAGTATCGTTATACTCACCCGTGTATGAACTATGCCCGCACCTCATTGTGTTGAATGTAGACAACGGACAGCGTTGACAGAGGATAAGAGTACCAGGACTGGACGGTACCTGGAGGTGGACCATACGGCGTGTCAGTACACAGAGGAGATGAACGGACGTGGAGTGCTGAGGAGGCGATCTGTACCTACCCTTAATGTAGGAACCTTAGCGGATGACCCGATAGTTGTTTTTCCTTTTTACTCAGTTGTACTTCTACTTTCAGTTTCTTATAATTTCTAGTTGGGCTTGTATTTTGGACCCTTTTTACTTACTGTACTCTTTTGTTGGTTATACAGTTTACTCGTTTTTGTATCTGCTATGTGTGTTTACAGGTTATAATGGCAATGTCATCCCAATTTTAGGGAATTACACCTTTGGTTCTAGTATCCAGCCCCAGGCCTATGAAAGGCGGGTTTGGGGTAGTCACGACATGGGCCTCGGGGGATCGGTCATGACAATATAGTTTTCAATAAACATTTGTATTTTTTACTATTCCATGGAAAATTAATATTTTTTGAAAATTATCAAAAAACTATCTCATCAGAATCCTTAAATGATGTATTTAAAAATTAAATACATTTTTATATTAAAATTTATAAAATTTCAATAAATTAATTATAATAATCACCCACAAAAATAGGGAAAAAACATTTATTTAAATCATAATTTTTAAGAATAAAATCACCTTAATAAAAATATATTAAATTTTTAAAATTAATTAATCAATACAATTGAAATAAGTGAGACCAATTTATATTTCATAATTTAGTTAATTTTATTCAATCATGCTATTTTAAAACCTTGGTTATAATGATAAAATTAAAATAATAATATTCCTTTCTTCATTTGAGGTTCATTGTTGTGTATCTTGTATGCTATTGAACAAATTATATATTCATTTAATAATTAGGATATTACATTCCCCTGGTTTAGAAATATAATCCTCACAATTTGAACTTGGGATTGATAATTATGGGTTTGACTGTACAAAATACCTCTGTTAAAATCCAACCTCATCAAGAGGATTAATAAAAAATCCATTTGATAAGAAAAAAATTGATGTAAGAAGTTCATATAGAGTAACACATACTAGGTTTACATGTAGTATAACATAAGTGGGATGTGAAAAAAATGATATATAAGAGATAAATAACTCAAAAGGACTAATAGTAAGTCATAGAGAACATAGTTATGAGAAAATTAACCATCACAAAACCATAAATTTATGACGGGTTAAAAGACTATTGATTTCTAGTTAGGAGAACTAAAGTGACAATGTATTTTTCAAGATAATTTTCCTGTAGACGAGGAATTTCATATCAATATATACTAATAATGTAGTAAATTTAAATGACATGAAAAGTATAATTTCAACTATTAATCAATTTCCACCACAAACTCTACTTTTTTCCATTGGACGAGTACAAATGTTTCATGACTAATGTACTAAAATAACGTTCAACAGATGAAAAAACTTCCAACAATTATCAATAACATATTCCTCATGTCATTAAGAATTAACCAAAACCACTACGGTTAGTAAAAGATATGATTATTCACAAAAAAAATGAATAAATACTCATATGATAATATCAAATTTAATCTATAAAATACAACAATAATACCGAAATTTCAACATAAAGCATTCAATAAATAACTATGATTAAATTTCATCAAAAAATATTATAAACTAATATTGAAACCCAAAATCATATGGTTTTGATCACATACTCTTCCTTTTTATAATTAACATTTAACATCAAATCCTATAAATGACTCTTAAATTCTCATACCGAAATATTAATTCCCTAAACTTATATTCATAAATATATTCTAATATTTTACAAAAATAACATGAACCATCATAAATAAAAAAAATACATGCCTCTAAAATATTATTCAATTTTTTTTATTTCTAAAATAAAACCCCCCAGTAATCTATTTATCATAATCTTGTAATGCTCATAATATAATATTGATATTTTTTAAAAATTACAATAATCACATAATAACAAAAATAAATTTCAAATCCCAGGCATACCGATATAATAAAACATTTATTCCCAATTTTTAATAACCCGTAATTAAATAAAAAATACACATATTGAAAAATATCATTAATCACCTTAAAATTTAATAACATAAAGCCTAAAAATGGGTTTCTAATAAATTTAACTTATGATAAAAAATAAAATTATAAACCAATGATTATTTCCATAACTTTTAAAAAAGGAACCTATTCTCTAATTATTTATAAACCCTCATTTGATATCAAAAATAAGGAATCAGATATATACACTACATATTCTATTTTCATTGAAATATAATTCACATTATTACATTCTATATGATATTTCAGTTTAGAGTTATAGTGAATTATGAAATAATGATACATTGAAAACTCATAAATTATAGGTGGAGACTTATACCCATTATCTAGTTTTTCATAAAAAACTATTAAATAGAAACATCATTTCCTTCCATGATAATTATTCAAGATTTTCAACATGGGATCTTCTTCTCCCTAATCGTCCTTAAGCCTTGTGAATTTATTTAAAATACATTGGATGTGAAAAAAAAAATATAATTTAGAGACATAAATAAGATTAAATCAATTATTCCAGTGAAATAACATTATACCCCATGACAAAACATTTTCATAAAAATAATAGTTTTTACCCTAAAAGTGTATTATCATAGTTTTTAAACAAATGATAGATATATTACCTTTAGAAATCAATGATTTACAAAAATGAATATAAGTCATCATAGAAAAAAATTGTAGGTTACATTGGACATCATTATCATATCTCTCTTATAACCACTCTTACTAATCAAACAAGCATATGGTCAAATAACAACTTCGGAGAAACCAATACATTTGAGAGATATAATGGGGACCATAAATTATATAATATTTAATTGGGACAATCTATTTTACGTGATCCATAATGGGTCTCAACCATATATATCAACAATATTGGGATCACTCATGTGAGATAATGGGGCTTAACCAATCATATAAGCTATATCAGGCTCACTAGTGAGCTATAATGGGGCTGAAACATCCATATAAGCTATATTGGGCTCACCTATGATCTATAATGAGGATCAAACATTCATAAATAATGTATATGGAACATATCATTTATGAAATAGTTGATAACTCTTTTAAACACATGTGAAAATACTATCAGATTTTAATATACCAATTTTAGTGTAAAAATAACTATTCATTTATAAAAACACAAGAACATAATAAAGATTTTCTTTTGAAATGAACTATGATCAATTATATAGTAAACATTAAATAATTAATATGTCATGATGATTCTTGGCTCCCAAAAATTCCACATACAAGATGAATAAAATCCCATCAAAATTAGAAAATAATATAAGGAATGCCTGAATGAACACTAATGAAATGTGCAAAGGGATGCACTTGTGAAGAAAAAATTCCCTCATAGACCCCCACGTTGCATAGTGTTCTACCATTTCATTAAGCATCCACGAACTCAATAGTTCGTAGAAGGAGGCCTTGATTTCCTCCGCTGTGAACGAAAATCTCCCATGGAATAAGTAGTCCTTAGGATGAGGTGGCATTGCCAGACCCCAGAAATGAGGCCTCCTGATGACTATGTACACTATGGGCTTCCAAAAAAGACATTATTTGGCCCACTCAGTTCCTCAATAAATAGACCCCAATGGGGGTCGAAAAGGAGGATATCTCTCTTGAGCTGTAAAAATGAGATGGAGGCTCTATCTCCTAGGAAATTTTGGATCTTCATGGACCTCCCCATCCATCATAAATGGAGAGTCTGTATCCTAAGGACACCTCTTCATGACTGTACGCACAAGGCCCCAACGGCTCTGTATAAGTTGCCCACAAAAAGGCATGTTAAATAGAGAAATTTTTGTCATTAGAAGAGGCCTTTCCTACCAATTTACTCACAAATGTCTTCAATGCCACAGATCAATTCACCTGATCTAATAAACCCTAGAATCATAGTTTACACATTCCTTCCCTATCATGTTCGAGGAAAGTAGGAACATCCCAACGTAATTATCCTCAAGTTAATCATGGTTTCAATAAAAAATTTCCAAACCATAAAACCATATACTGAAGGATGGATCTTCAGTAACCTTCTCAAACATCTGAATTTGAATATTTGTGTCTTGAGGACACCTATTCTTGACTATATTCATAATTCCCCAGTGACAATGAACACGTTTCCCAAAAAAGGCATGTCAACCAGAGAAATTTTTTCCTGCAAATAGGCATTTCCTTTCTTCATAAGAAAAAACATATTCCATTCCATGTATCATTTTCCCTCATCTGAGAAACCCCATATCCATGATTTACACATTAATCCCCCTCCATGTTTGAGGTATGTCAGAATTTCTAGCATAATTTCCCTATAGTTAAAAAAGGGTTCAATGACAAGTGGTCCTCATTATATGGCCTTAAAATGAAATTCCTTAATAAATCCTAACCATATAAAGTTAAATTGTTATTTCTCTATACCACATGACATTAAAATTTATGGAACTAGTCCATACAAAAAGACATTAAACTATGATTCCATTGTCTAAGATACATGAATTCAAACTATAGTATAATCCCTATGAAAATCAAAAGGGCACCCCCACTAAGTTTAGCCCCTAGATTTTCTTACAAGAGGTTTCATGAGTTCTCCTCTATGCCTCTTCCCAGGGAGTACCTGGATATGTTATTATTACTATCTAAGGTATGAAATCAAATGGGTTTTATTGGGTCATTCAGTCTCCTCTCCCTATCCCTTTGGGATATTGTACAATCTATCAGAAGATGATTTGAAATGTTTGATCTTTATATCCGCTTCCTCTTCTTGTTTCTCATATCGATCATGAATCACATGGTCTTATAGGTTATTAGAGATCAAGAAATCTACATAACCCGAGAGCATGGGACTCATCCTAGGTGTAAATACCAAATTCATTGAATTTTGAGAACTCTAATTCCTAATCCAAATGTGATATGTAGGATGCCTATCTAATTTATGAGCTCAAAGGGGATCCTTTTCAAAGTTCAACCCCAATCATAACCCACCATTTCATCTAGGACTCCTTTGTGGTGTAAGTCCCAACTGCATATCGTGAGGGGAATTCTCCACCAATGTAAGCCCCACATCATGCTCCCATTATAGTCTCCCTTGAGGGTGCAAGTCCCAACTGAAACCAAACTATGGGGGCTTTGATTCCAAACCAATTAGATACTTAGGAAGCCTCCCTGAATTCCATATTTGACATCAATGTGAACTTAATTTTCATTAAACCACATCCCCAGTAGAGTCATATACACCCAAAAGACTGTATTTCTTCTGGACATCCCAGAATCCTTTTGCATAAGTCCCTCACCAAACCTTGACTAGGATCCTTTCACCAAGATGTCTTTGTGGCGCGATGTCAAACTCCATGGATGTGTCATTGTCACATGGGCTTAAAAGGTGGTGTGCCTAGTTTAAAAATGCTAAACTATGTGGATTCTGATTCCTTTTGAAAGTATACATAGGATGCCCACATTTTTGGTTCAATTATGATATCGAAAGAATTGTTTTACCCTTTAATGAGGAAAAACTCTAGAGTTCCTTATCTCATTTCTTAAGCTTGCATTGTCTCAGTAATTCCCATCCAACGTATATCCATGATTGATCATGTGACTAAGGTGTAATTTGCAGAAACATTCTTGAGAATGAACCATGGATTCATGAACATATTAATATAGATTAAATCTATAAGGGAGTCCTGGAATAGGCAAAATCCCCCCCCCCAACGGTGTGATGATCCTGACCTCCCATCCTCTTGACCATTGTAGTCCTTAAGGGTCGTTGTCCAAATAATCCAATGAGTTATTACCTTTGGAAAGTAGGTCCATGAATCATGTATAAAAGATACATTGGGGGTTTCTAGATCTATAAATAATCTCATTATAGACCATTTGAAGACATTATACCTGACATGGCATAATTTTAGAAACACTTAACCTCCTACAATCGTCCTCCAGGACCATTCAATTGTGTCACCTCCTCGGAATATAAAATGCACACACTGCCCAGTCCCTGTGAGATCATCTCATCCCGAAAAATGGGTATGATGTGAATCAGGTCAAAAAAAATGATAAGAAAATATTATCACTCCATGTAAGTTAAAATAATACATTCCTTTTAAATTTTTTTAAAAAATTGAAGGGAAATATTACAAACGGGGTTTTAAAAGAAAGTATCTTACCCTTCGTTCGATACGTCGTGTAAGTTATTTATAATAACAAATATTAAAATGAGGATAATTATTTAATTTATTATAAAAATTTTGGAATTTTATTTCTACTTTATATCACTTATTTCATTGTTATATACTATTACGATATTATTTATGTTCATGTGTGAAGTTATCACGATATTCAGCACCTATGTCAAAAATGAAGTCTTCATGTTTCCTATGGTCAAAGAGGTCATTATTTTAACTATATATAGATTAATATTCATTATATAATTTTTACTTTCATTAAATAACTATAATTTAAAATAGAACCATGAACAATGGTTATGATAAAGGTACTATGTTACAATCTTGGAGATGGTAAGTCGTACACACGCATGGATAACAATATCTGTTTTTGAAGGATCATTAGGGAAACAAGTTAAATATTATTTAAATGTTAAATAAATAAAATAATATACTAAATATAGTTTTATTTCGTTATTTTTACTTATATATATCATCTAATTGATGTGTTTATTAAAATAAATCACATCTCTTCATAGAGGTGATAATCCACACATACGCACAAACGACATTACCATGATCCTATGCATGGAAAGGTAACAAAAAAATTATATATTATCTTTTAAGAATTGTATATATGATATGAATGACATATATAAACACTATATACATATTTATAAATATTCACAAGACACAGTGACGAAAAATGAATTACATCAGTTCATGTGGAGGTTGTCCACCGTAAACAGAAACAATGAATTATTTTCCCATTTAAATGATGTTAATATGTATATATGTATTGAAAATAACATAATAACAACTAGATATATATATTTAATAATGTATTTATTATTTTATCATGCTTGAATAATTATTTATCTATGTGAAAGAATAAAAAAATCGAAACACCATATAAAAAATGATACCTCTTCTTCAAATAATATCCTTTTATTAGCACCTTAAGAACACTATTGTTCAGGTTATTCCTAAAACATACCTCAATATTTATGGTAGGTTTGTGTAGGTACATTTTTGGGAGGCGATTGGCCTACCTAAATGGCTTATGATGTGTTAGTAAATTATAATACAAGGTTCCCTTTTGTAAGAGAGTGGAGGGGACTCATGAAATTTCCCAAAGGATTAAAATATAATATGACCATTTTAGAACAAAATGATTCCAAATAGCCCATAACATAACAAAGAATGATATTTTAGACCAAATATTATCAAAATATTTCTATATTTATTATTTATAGTATTTATAAATAATTTTATAAAATATTAATCCTATAAAATATCATGATTTTCGATTTTGATACTATTCATTAAGATAACCTTAAAAACATCACGAAAACAAGTAAAATTAGAAAAAAACTATTTTATTATATATATAACATGTCAAGTTCATAAATTTTACTCTTATATTAAATTAACTATCTCATATCATATTTATTTTAATATTTTTAATATGACTTATTTGATTTTTCATTAATTTACAAATTACTATATCAACATTGTGCAAGAATTTAATGTAATTATTTCATCATTAAAAATTAAATAAAAATTATAATTATCAATATAAATATATTATATTATAATTTACTATTTATTTTCGACCATTTCCTCTGTATTATACAATATTAAACATATTACACTCATTAAAAACACGAGTGTGATATGGTTGACTTTTAATTAAATAAAATATTATAAAGGTCATAATCTTATAAATTTTGAACTAAAAAGACATAAATTCAAAAATTATATTATTATTAAAGATATAAAATAATAAAAAAATATTTATGTGAGTTTTTTTATATTAAATTTTTTATGAATTTATTGTTAACCATAATTAATAAATTTACCCTTTACAAAGGTAATAAAATTAATATGTTTACTATTAATAATGAAAAAAATAAAATTGAAATATTTACTAAATTTTGACCCATAAATTCCAAATATATATTCCATTTTCCATTATTCAAACCACAGAAGTTGATTAATTTCTTTTAAAATTTAACTAACAAAATACAGCGAAATACAGTTTTTTTGGAGAAATTCCATTTTAAATATATCATTATTTCATAATAAATTTAAGTATAAAATACATTTAAAAACCCATAATTTGAATATAATAAAAAATAAAAAAATTATAATTTAAACCTAATAAAAACACAATTTTTCCTTGTAAACAATTAAAAAAATAAAACATTTTTCCTTAAAAATTAGTCTTCTCACTATTTTTGGAAAAAATATTTTAAACAATTTCCCAAAAATTAATTCTATGTTCATTTTTATATGAATATTTTAATAATAAAGTTCGTTTTTTTTTCAAATTAATTTTATATAATTCCCTAAAATTAATTATAATAATCACCAACTAAAAAAACAAAAATCATTTCAGTAGAAATCATATTTATTAAAGGATAAAATGAATTTACATAAAATGTAGTAATTATTTAAAAGTAAAAAATAAATAAATAATAAATGATTAATACATTTAAATATTTCATATTGTGTTTAATAATTTTAATTCCTATCAATTTAACTTCTAGGATATGACAATCACATTTAAATAATTATAATACATTGTTTTTTGACCCCATTATTGTGTATCAAGTGAACTATTGAACATAGTGTTTCTTTATTGAAATATCATTATAATAATAGTCTCCCCACCAAACCACCATACACTCTCATAGATATATATAAGCCTTTGGTATACGAGGAGGTGCAGTTATGGCCATGTGAAAAAAAGGTTCTGTAACATAAAAGTGAACGAAACATAGGATGCTACAAAGTGTTATCACTGGTCTTTTTCGTTTTTTAATACAATCTGGTTAGTAGACATGAAACTAGGTTGGTTTCATTATTCTTAGTGAGTCTATACCTAGGATTAGCTTACTCGAGTACCTGGGAATGAAAAATTACATGGGTTGGGATATTGTTGTCTTAGTTTGGTCCTATTATAATTTTACTGGTTTTACCATTGGGTAACAGACATGAGATTTGATGATTTATACTAGTGTGATAATTCATTTACACATCGAGGTATAGGGAACTCTAGTATAACCTCATGTATCATTATATGCACTTGACTAATTACATGTCATTTATATGTCATTCCATATTTATATTACTACATCATTACCAAATTCATATTATTGGTGCCTTAACTGTTGTATTTGAAAATGTGATAATGCTTCTTGTATGGATAATTAATTGGTTTTCTTATTCTTTCTATGTAAACCATAATGATCTTTTCCCAAATAGCTTGATTGTGTGACCTTAATTAACAAATTATTATTTGTTTGATCGATGTACCTTATGTTTAATAGGATGAAATAACAAATGATTTGTATTACATGAATCCTTTTTATATTTATTAATCATGTACATAAATATATTGGGAATGGTAATTAATTTAATCAATTCATTTTTGTATTACTAGTTACATAAATATACAAGATTTAAGGGAAAGGGAAGAGTTACATAACATGCCATTTTCTTATTATATTTATCTTTCCATTATAACATGGGATTGATGACCCATCTAACTGGACTTTCATATTTGTAAACATATAAATTAGTAATTTATAAAAAAACATTAAATTGTTAAATAAAAAAGTTGACTATTAAATGGGGTTTCCTATTGAAATTTCAAGGGTGATATCCTCTGTACCTTTTAATTGACACTCTGTGTACCATGTCCTCTTCTATGTTATGGGAGACATTGACATTGATCTAAAATAAGTAGTGGGCATTAGGCAGTGTCTATTATTATCATTTTAATCTTAAGATCAGATAGACCTATCATCAGAAGCATGTATATGGGTTACTGTTATATTGGAAGGACATATACATGTCATATTCTTTTATCTATGATATTATCTATTTTAAACCTCATTTGAGTCATGTTTTTATAATTTTTAGACATATTCCACCATGAAATCCTCGTGTCATGTGCTCGAAGGGTTGTGACGACCATGCTATAAAGGTGTTGGTCTCGGATCCGCCGGTATTTCCTCATGTGGTTCTACGTGAAGAACATCATCTTGTAACTAAATTGGGGATTGATTAACATTTATGAGAGATATTTCTATGCTTCATGAAGTCTTTATAGGGGGTCTGTGACATGCCTCTAATATGGTAGAGTTGATATGAAAATTTATGTTCAAACATCATTACACATTATTAGGGGATGACTTCTCTCATTCTATATAGTCATGGATGCATGCTATATTTTACATTGTTGAAAATTTATAGATGCCTAAATAGTGTTGTGTCATGATTGTGACTTATATGCTTTAAGATTCTACTAATAAAGGGTGTTACAGAATCACCTAGGCTAATAATCATCATGGTATGGTCTAGGTAGACTTTAGGAATTCCTTCAACAACTCATTTTTTTTATCAAATTCTAATAGAGGGCTGTACTAATTAATTTAGGATCCTATAGTAGGGTTCTATGTATGTGATGGATTATTCATTTCATTTCTCGAAGAATCAAAATTTCATACCATCACATTCTAGAGGTGAGTTGAGGATGTGGATACATTTTGAGGATGGTCTTACATGCACCATCTGATTTACATGTGAATATCATTTGGTTGACCACCATTTCTATGATAGTGAACCAGGTGGTCATCACTAATAGGAACCTAATGGAGGACGGTAGTTTGATCGATGGAGGTTTGGTATCTGGATATGGAAGAGGTTTGTCTAGTGGCTATAATATTTACATCAGATTTTCTTGTTGGGGTAGAGCCTATCGAATTACATGCATTAACATTTATGTGTTGTGTCACAATTGTAGTAGGGAAGCCTATAAGAATACCCAATTAATGATGGACCCAATTGAGTTCTGATCATGTGGGAGGATGGGATAACCTCATCATTTTTTCCAATTATTCAATCATGTACCATGTGATAAGGGGTATTCACCGAATCTTCATTCAGGTATAGGAGTTCTAGCTCCATGTCTTGAAGGAATATGAACTACTATCAGGAGATCAGGTTAAGTAGGTGGACATTTCCAAGGTATCCACAATCTATATATTCTTCTCCAATCGAGAGATCATTACTTTTTCAGTCAGGTTTCATCTTATTGAAGCAAAATTGGTCACATATATGCTATGTAGCCAACTCCTGGGGTGTATAGTTCATGGCCTTTTTTAGTTCTAGGTACTATTCTAGTAGACTCTACATTAGTTTCTACATTATTCCATATAGTATCTTAACATTCTTTAATATTTTCATCAATTTATGAATTCTTTGGGATTGAAATATAGTACGTCTCTGATGTGATGATTATAAACACACTTATAGGGGTTTGATAAAATATTGTACACCACTGAAAAAAGTATCCATTTGAGATAGAAGAGAATAATTTCTTATGAATCCTCTTCATCCTCGATGTGGTAGGATTGGAAAATTTATTTAGAATGTACTGGTTAATAACCTAACAAACTCATGTAGTATTATATCACTGGAGGGTTTCTCTCATATCACAAGGGGTGGTAAAAATATTCATAAAGGTGAATAGGATGTCCAGGATAGTGAATATGGACATGAGAATCATTTCTTAGGTGGTCTGATAGCGTATATTTGTATTATTTGTTCTGAGGTATTATGTAATGAAACATATATACTTCCCTCTTATAGTTTATTGTTTTAGGGATGTCTTCCCTAATGAATCTTCTAGGTTACATCCTATGAGAGAAGTGGTGTTCACTATTGAGATTGTTCCATGGGCGGCACCAGGGTCCATTACACTATAGAAAATATAACCTACTGAGTTTTGGTAACATAAGCAGAAATTATAGGATTTGGAAGATAAGGGTTTCATATGACCAAGTACTTTTCCATAGGGTTATCTTATGATATTCGCTAAAATGTATGATTTAATCCTTAGTATTTTTTGTATTTTTTTCTGTTAAACTAGATTACATTTTACAATTTGTATCCACTACCTCAAATATGATTCAATTTGGACAATATTTTGGGAGCATCAGTTTTCTCAATGATTTATTTTAGTTATGGATTCCATAAAGTGTATTTTATAATGTTATACAAACCACATATAGTGTGTGGGAGAATATATATATTTAATGAGTATCTGGTTATTCCATTTGGTTTTAAAAATGTTCCATCAATTTTCAGTGGATTCATGAATCAATATTCCACCCATTTCAAGATTCATTTATTATATTATTCCTTAATGATATCTCTTTGCATTATTTTACCATACATGACCATTCCCAATATATTGATATCAAGCTAAATACACTTGGAGAGAACCATCGATATGAAAAAATCCGAAAATTTCACTTTTGGATTGATATGGTTCACTTATTGTGTCTCATAATCTCATAGGAATGAGTGTAGGTTAACCTAGAGAAGGTGAGTGGTGTGGTTTCATGGGATCATCATAAGAACATTATTGACATTAAAAGTTAATTAGGGATGGATATAAATTATATATGTTTTATTATGAAGTTTTCAAAAGTAGGAATGGCTCCCTTATGCTTGACTATATAGCAGTTACGTTTTTATGGTTTGATTCATGTGAGATAACTTTTAGGAGCTGAAAGGGAGACATAAATCAATGATGACCAGATTCTCCCAGAGCTAGGAATGGGTTATATAGTTTATTGTGATTTCATATATATTAGTATTGGAAAATTTCAGAAGTAAGAATATTTATATATTGTTTATGGGGCCTCTAGATGATAAATCATTAGAGAAATTAAATAATTCATGATATTGAGATGGTGGTTTTTTATCATGATTCAGTCTATTAGATGAACTATTCATTGGGATAAATTTTCATCATTTAAATGAAACAAAAAATTATAAATTTCATTTCCAAATAGTGTGACGTTGTACTTAGGTATCATGTATGGGTAAAATACCTTCCGTATTTTTATTTGGATCACTATTATACAATTATAATGGGAACTAATGTAGCTTACACCCTATGATGAAATACTCTGACATTAGTTATCCATGAGGCCATTAGTGGGTGATATTTGATAGCCATATTTTTGAGATTCACTTGGATGATGAGGAATATAATGGGTAGCATTTTTTATAATCCATGATAGTGACATTTATATAAATCCAATCCATATTTCACCAGAACAATACTCAAGTCCTATTGGACACTATGCCTAATGTTTGCCTATCCTTAATCCAATGACTACCGACTAGAATCATGGTTTTGATTAGGGATAGTGTGGATAAAATACACTCTAGTGGTGATAATAAAAATGGTACATATATAAATATTCTAGTAATGTTCATAACAAAGTGGATACATCAATAAAAAATTAGTAGAAGCATAATAATGTGGCAACAACAATAAGTAAACAAGGGAAATGACATACAATTTGTAGACAACACATATCATTTATGGTTAATCAAAACAGGTAATCATGTTCACCCATGGCTATCCATAACTCTATATAAATAAATAATGCATTTAGAAAAATAAAAAGGAATCTTCATCTAATGTAAGAACCATTGTGTTCCTATGCCATCTATATGATGATAAGCAACATAACTCAATAACGGAGGTCCATATCATGAGATATATCTCATACATGATCTCAAAGACACAAGGTTTACACATGTTCTGAAGGGAGCTTCTAGGGTGTGACAATAATCTTAGTTGGGCACCAAAAACGTGTGCCTATCTGATATCCATAATTATATAGTATTATTTTGATTAGAAAGAAAATAGTGAAGCACATGCATTAAACATTTTATCTTCTCCACATGTTCTCAACAACCACAAGTGTTCATTCTACACACTTTATTCAACACTATAATAAGTATGAATTAATTGCCAAAAATATTTATATGTAATAAGAAAATATCTTCATTTATATATATATAGTGGTGATTATAACAACCTTTCTCTTTATTACATATTTAAACATGATTTATTACATATACATAAACTTATGAAAACATTTAGGAATAAGAGTTCTAGTGTCTTTAGGGATTATGAACATTACATAACAACATAAAACATAAATACAATATCTTTATTGAAAGCATCATTAACAGGACAATAATATTCCTTCGTACTTAGCATTTCATGGGATTACTTGAGGACGTACATAAGAAATGGGGGAGCTATAAAGCCTAGTAAGGGAGTAAATGAGGAATAAAATGAAGAATACCGTATATATTATAAAATAGGAATATCAATGGCCCACAATAAAAAAATGAACATAAGTTAATGATATATTATGATTATTATTACATGGAAATGTGGAAGCAACATTTAACATGATATTAGCATGACCCAAGGCTCATTGCACATGGAGGATGAGTAAACCCTCATTGAATGTGAATCAACATGATTAAACCCTCATTTCACTTGAATTATCATGAGTAGAACCTTATTTCACATGGTGTATCATGATATTTTTCTTTATCCAATGCACTGGAGTGTTATTAGGGAACACCCTTCTTAGTAATTTCATTTCCTACATAAGTGTGCCACATAGTTCATACAACATGGATCCATTAAAAGTCATAACTTACTCCAAGAATAAGGGATTTATTGTACATAAATGTAATTAATCAATAAATAAATACATGTGCATAAAGTTGAATAACCTTGATATAGAAATGGGTATGGTATACACTACAAGTTGATTTGGGCATGGAAAATCACAGTGAAATTTAAAAAGCATAATGACATGAAATAATAATGTATAAAAATATGTTTATGAGAGAGAAAGGAATGTCTCATCACATTTACATGAAATAGATAGTAAGGGGGTTATGTAAAATAATATCCCAATATATGTAATGGAATTTAAATGCATAATAAAAAAGAATTGTTTGAAAGTAAATGAGGAGAGATAAATTCCTTAAGAAATTTCAGTATGGTAACGGGTGTACATGGGAGGAATTACTGAAATATAAAGAGGACTCTCGTCCATAAAAAATTAGGAGGTCAGTATGGGGGAGGAATGAAATCATATCCCAACATTTTTAATTGAAAATAAAATGGTATAACAACACAAAAAAAGTTTGGACAAAAATGAGAAAACAAGAAATCCCTTACATGGAAGTGTTATCCCAAAGGCTTGGGAGAGGCTGGAGTGAGGCTTCTAGGCTACTTAGGGCGCCTTGAGTGGTTCTAGAGAGAGGAGGTTAGAGTTTTGTCGATCTCCAAAGGTTTTGAGTGAAGAGGAGTGGGATATTGAGTGGGTTTATATATGAAAGATTTGAGAATTATTTAGTGTTTTTGTTTTGGACACTACACATTAAACAAATCAGAACCACAAACCAACCCATGGTTCTTTCCCATGTTTTTTTCCCAAGGGGAGTGGGAAAAATAATATCATAAGGTCATTGGATGAACATAGTAAAATATTAGGCTTTATTTTGTGGAGGTTATTCACACTATCAAGGAAATGTTTTTAAAATGTTAAAATATTTAAAAAGTCTTGGAGGGTCCACTAATGCACCATAAAATTAATCAAACCAATCTAAATTGAAATTAATTTTATGTTAAAACATATATTTTCCGAAAATACCTTCTATGGTATTTTATTACAACACTATTTGGTCATTATGATGTCATAAAATACATTATACGTTTAAACAGTATTTAATTTTTACCCAAAAATGACTATCTAAGAAAATTATGAAAAATTCACCATTAGATAATTTCGACATCCTAAATCCAAAAATTAAATTAATTTTATCTAAATAATTTTATAAATATATTAATTTAATGTTTTAAAATAAAACTAAAATTTATTGAAAATTCAATGGTTCAGACAAAAATTGTTTTCAAACAGTAATAAAAATTTAATTGTAATCATAAAAATATTATATAATAATTTTTCTTTAATAATAAGTAATTTATTAATAATATTTTATCAAAATATTATTTAATTCAAAAATCCATTAATTCATCAAAATATATTTCTTAATTGAATATTAACTAAAAATAATACATGTGCTTTAAAAACCATTTACAATGTAACAATAATAAAATGAAAGTATATAGTTTATACAAAAGATAATCCACATAATCATAGTTTCAGGTTCTTATTACATAACCCCATATAACACCCACCTAAGACCTAAGGATAAGGTGTGCGATGGTGATAAACTCTTGGAGTGGCCTTGATAACATCTCTCGGGTGGTAATCTATTTTAACTTCCACTTCTCCCATAAGAGGTTCCGTTCAAGCTTTACATGTTGAAGCTCAGCTTGGGCTTGGTCAAGAGTGAATCACAGTAATGCTACCTCCCTTCCAAGATCCAAGAAATGGACTTCGTATGGAGAAAATATCTTGGATGAGGCCATCACTTACTTTTTCTAAGTAAATTGGATTTTTATAGCCCAATATTTATACATATCATGTGATCACTGTCCAAAGATTATATTAGAAACAGTAACAAAACTTAACGGTTTTTTAAAATCCAAAAAAATAAAAACAAGGAAGGTCATATGTTTTATATAACCATTTTACATAATAATATATTTAATTAGATCAAGAATAATTTTCATTAATAAATGTTTGGGTCATTAAAATCTTCCCCCTTATGAAATTTCGCCCTCAAATTTTCATTTTTCCATACTAAAATAGATGAGGGTAACTCTACTTCATCACTTCCTCTGATTCCCATGTTGACTCTTCAGACATGTGGTTTCACCACCACACCTTGATGAGGGAAATTGTATTATTTTGTAAAAAAATTTACATACGATCTTAGATCTTCACCGGCTTCTCTTCATATGAGAGGCAATTATCCAATGGTACCACCTATTGATTGAGTACAGGTTTTGGGTCAGGAATGTACTTCCTCAAGAGTGATATATGAAATTCATCATGTACATGAGATAAGTTTGGTGGGAGTTCTAGTCTATAGGACACTTCTCCAATGTGATCAAGGATCTCAAAGTGGCTTATGTACCTTGGAAAAATCTTTCCCTTCTTACCAAATCCCATAACCCTATTCTATGGTGATATGTGGTCAAATACCATGTCTCTGATGTCAAACTCTAGTTCTCCTTGACAATTATCATTATAGCTCTTTTGTAAACTATGAGAACCATTAATTTGTTTTTGGATGGTCTTAACCTTCTCCAAAATTTCTACGACCATTTATGGTCCTATGAGTTTTTTTTCCAAACATCATCCCAACATGCTAGTGTTCTACACCTCTTCCCATAAAGAGTTTCATAAGAATACCTTTGGATGCCTGAGTGGAAACTGTTATTTCAAGAGAACTCAACCAGAGGAAGTTGTTAATCCAATCATCCTTTGAAGACCACTGAGCATGTTCTCAACATGTAATCAACTATTAGGATAGTCCTCTCATATTTTCCATCAGTTTAAGAATGATAATCCATACTGAAGTTTAGCTCAGTATTCAGAGCATGTTTGAGATGCTTCCGAAACTTATAGGTGATTGTTAGATCTCGATCAGATACTATAGATAGTGGTACTCCATGTAGCCTTACCACTTCTCTTATGTATATCCACACTAGTTGATCTAAATAAAAATCCTCCCAAAATGCAGTGAAGTGTGTTGTCTTTGTAAGACAATCCACAACAACCCAGATAACATTGATTACTTTAGATGTCTTTGAAATGACAATGACAAATTCAATGGTGATGTTCTCCCTTTTCCTTGTTGGTATGGGTAATGGTTGCATATTCCCTTTAGAATTCTACCATTCAGCCTTCACTTAATGACATACCTGACACTTTTATGTATACTCATCATTTACCTTCTTCAGTTTATCCCACCAATAATTCTCCCAGAGATCTGGATACATCTTTGTGCTTCCTTAGTGAATGGATAAATTTGAACTATGTGAATCATCCAAAACATCAATATTTAACTCTTGATTTGATGGAACACTTAGTATTGTCCCAAAAATCACAATTTCTTATTTATTAACATTGACCTCCAAGAATTTACATTTTCTAATAGTTTCCACTTTCTTTTGAATTACCACATTATCCTTTTGAGCATCCTTTAACCTATCCAAAAGAAACAGTTGAGAAATAATTTTTGAAATGATTGATGATGTTCCCTACTTTATGATTCCCATGTCCATCATCAATGAATCTGAGAAGATTGGATCCTTTTCAATTCTCATTAATGATAGAATTGCTGAGTCTTTTTTACTTAGTGCAACAACCACCCTGTTCACAATCCCTGTGTTGAAATGGATTGAGAAATTATAGTCATTGATCACCACTAACCATCTTCATTGGTGTATATTCAACTCTTTTTAGGTGAATATATAATTCAGGCTCTTGTGATACATATATATATATCACACTTCTCTACAAAGAGGTAATGTCACCAAATTTTTAAGAGAACATTATTACAACCAACTCCAGATCATTTGTTGGATAGTTTTTCTCATGAACATTCATTTTCATTGAATCATAGGTAATGAATTTGTCATTTTGAATCTACAAAAAAAACCAGGACCCACATTGAAGCATCACTGAATATGATGAAAATTTCTCCACTTGTGGGCAGTGTGAGCATGGGTGCAGTGATAATCCTTATTTTCAACTCTGTAAATATTTATTTTCAATCATCACTCCATGAAAACTTGACTCCCTTAAGAGTTATCTTAGTAAGAGGGTTTGACAATCATGGAAAAATTCTTAAAAATTGGTGATAATATCCAGTTAACCCAAGGAATCTATGAATATTTTTCACATATGTTAGCCTTGACCTTCCCTTAATTGCAGCTATCTTAGAGGGATCTATAGATATCCCATGGAATGTGATGATATTTCCCCAGAATGAGACCTCCTTCAACCAGAACTCACCATTGTTTAAGTTTTAATAGAGGTTCTCCTTTTTCAAGGTCTCTAGTACAGTGATTAGATGCTCCTCATTCTCCTACTTGGTTTTGTATTATATTATAACATCATCTATAAATACTACCAAAAATTTGTCTAGTTAATCTATAAATACTATTTTCATCATTTCCATGAATAATTTTATTGAATTAGTGAGTCTAAAATTAATTATTATGAATTCATAGTTCCCATACCTCATATGAAAAGTAATCTTAGGGATATCCTTCTTCTTTACCCTTACTTTGTAGGCTCCTGACTGCAGATCCACCTTCGAGAGGTGTTTTGATCCTTGTAGAAGATCAAAAAAGTCATCAATTCATCGAAAAGGATACTTGTTCTTTATCAAGATTTTTTTTGAGCTCACGATAATCAATTCAAATGTGCATTGACCCATCCTTCTTCTTGATGAAGAGGACTGGTTCACCCCATAGTGAAGTACTTTGGAATATAAACCCTTTATCCATACTCTCCTATAGTAGTTTTTTAGCTCCTCAAGCACCAAAATAGCCATTCTATATGGATTATGTGATATTGGAAAATCCACAAGTATGAGATCAATTGAGAATTCAACATCTCTTCTAGGAGGAAGGCTAAGAAATTACTCGGGAAACACTTTAGCAAATTCCATCACAATAGGAATGCCTTCAAGGATAGTTTCTTCTATAGAATCAATCATCTGGGAAAGATACATGTTCTCATAGGGAAATAATATCCACTCTTGAGATAATGGTGCTAAATAAGATTCATCCTTCTCCTTTCATTTCTACCGAATCAAGGGTCAATTCTCCTTATAGAGAGTGATTTCCCTCTCACAGAAATTTATATTGGCTCTATATAGGTAAATCCAATCCATTCCATGAACTGTATCAAATTACACCATAGGGAGTTTGACGATGTTCTCCTAGAAGTTAAATCCACATATTATGATAGGGGAGGAGTTATATTCATGGGATGCAATAATTTCACCATTTTCAGTTCTCACTAACGTATTTACTTCTATGATTTTTTGTGGTATTTGGATTTTTCTAATAATCTTTTGGGATATAAAAGAATGCATAGAACTGTGGACGATATCCCTAAATTTAGCTTTTTGACTCTTGTTACTATACCCATTATAAACATTGGGAAGAGTATAATTAAACTAATAAACACATAAAGGGGAATCCAATTACGTTAATGGGATTACATATAAATTAGATTTATCTGCTGAACATATGAATTCATAGGCTTCAATATATTTTATTCATGATCGACTTCACAACGTATATTATAAGGGGTATTTTTTTACTTTAATAATGGTTGATAGAATTTTTATGAATTTATCAAAGCATATCCTCTGGGACTGGCGTAACCAAGAGTGCATCAAGGCCTGTTTTCATGAACAGGTTCTTATTTGAGTCTAGCTCAAGGAGGTGTTTTTGGGTTTTACCCCTAGATATATATGTGCTAGAGTGACCTCTTCTTGTTCGTATCTAGACAGGGATGTATTTTCTTGATAAGACACTTACTCAAAACTCACCAAAATTTTGGGATGTTTTTATTATATATAGTCTTATCCCAAAGGATTTCACTAGTGTTTTCTAATCCTAATCTAATAAATAACTAAACCTTTCCTTTCATACAAACTATAACAAACCTGCTCTTTATTACATATTTTAACATGATTTATTACATAATCTTGAACTTAAGACAACTATAAGGATCAAGAGGTCTAGTGTCATTGGTGCCTAGGAACATTACATAACAACTTATAAAAATATACAACAGCTTTATTGAAAACATCTTTTACATGACCACAATATTCCTTCGTACTTAGCATTGCATGGTATAACCTATGGACGTACATAAGAAAGTGGTTATCTATAAAACCCAGTAATGGTGTATAAAAGGAATAACATGAATAATAAATTACATTTTAGGAAATAAGCATTTCATTGGGGAACAAGAGAAAAATTAACAATAAGGCATGATATAGAATGTTTATTATAACATAGATATGTGGCAATATTATTAAACATGATATTAGCATCAGCCAAGGTTCATTAAACATGGATCAGGTGTAAACCCTCTTTTAATTGGAATTATCATGAGTGAACCCTCATTACACTTGCATTATCATGAGTAAACCCAAATTTCAAATGGAGTATCATGATACTATTATTTACCAAATGCATTAGATCACTATCAGGGCGTACCCTTATTAATAATTTCATTTCATGTATAAGTGTGACACATAGTTCATACAATATGGATTCATTATTTGTAATAACTTATTCCAAGAATAAGTCATGTGGAATACATAAATATAATTTCTCAATCAACAAGTAAATGTGCATAAAGTTGAATACCCTTGATAGAGAAATGGGTATGGTATTCAATACAAGATGATTTTGTCATGGAATATCACAGGGCAATTTTTGCAGCATAAAGGTGTGACATAATAATTTATAAAAAAGCTTGATTATAGAGAAATGAATATCTCATCACATGTATATTAAATGGAAATTGATGGGGTCATGTAACATTATATCCCAACATATTTATTGGAATTTAGATACAAAATATAAATAAATTGTTTTAAAGTAAATGAGGAGAGAGAATTTCCTTAAGGAATTTACACACGGTAATGAGTTTACATGGGAGGCATTAATGTGATAGAAATTGGTATCTTATCATTAAAACATAAGGAGGGAAGTATGGGGGAGGTTTGAAAGCATACCCCAACATTTTTAATTTTAAATAAAAGGTGTTAACAACATAAAGAAATTTAGAAAAAATTAGAATGGAAGACATCCCTTATTTGGAAGTGTGATCCCAAAGGCTCAGGAGAGACTTGAAAGAGGATTATCGGGTGATTGGGGAACCTTGAGAGGATTATAGTGAGGGGATGGAATAGATTGGTCTAGATCCCAAGGTTTTGAGAGAAGAGGAGTGGGAAATTTAGTGGGATTATATTTGAAAGGAGTTGTAATTCATTATTATTTATGTTTCAGACACTACACATTAAACAAATCAAAACCACAATCCAGCCCATGGTTTTTTCCCATGATTTTTTCCAAAGGGGAGTGGAAAAAATATTTTATAAAGAAAATTTCCTAACTTCTTAAAATATTAGTCTTTATTAGGTGAGGTGAGTCACACTCTCAAGGAAATCATTTTAAAATTTTAAAATATTTATTAAGTCCTTGAGGTTCAACTAAGGCACCGTTAAATTAAATAAACAAATCTAAAATCACATTATTTTAAATTTTAAACATATATTTGTAGAAAAATCCTTTTATATTATTTTATTAAATCACTATTGGGTTATTATGATGTCATAAAACACAATATATCTTTAAACGGTATTTAATTTTACCCCTAAATTTGATTGTCTTAGAAAATTATGAAAATTCACCGTTAGATAATTTCGACACCCAAAATAAAAAAAAATGATATTCATTTTATCTAAATAATTTTATAAATATGTGAATATAAAATTTTAAAATAATGACCGATATTTATGGAAAATCCATGTGTTTTGGACAAAAAACAGTTTTCAAACCATAATAAAAATTTCAATTATATTCATAAACAAATTATACGATAATTTATATTTAATAAACACTAATTTAGTAATGAAAATTTATTAAAGTATTATTTATTTCTAAAATCCATTAATTCATCAAAATATATTTCTTAAATGAATATTAACTAAAAATACAACTTGTACTTTAAAACCCATTTACAAAGTACCAATAAAAAATGAATGTATATTCTTTATACAAAAAATAATGCACATAATCATATTTCAAGGGTATTTTATATAACCCCTTATAAAACCCACTTAATACCTATGGTTATGGTGTGAGATGGTGATAGACTATGGTGGTGTCTTGGATAACATCGCTAGGATGGTAATCTGTATTAGATTTAACCTCTCCTATAGGTGGTTACATTAAAGCTTAATGTGTTGAAGACTAGCTTGATATTGGTTACGAGTAGAGCCTAGTGACACTACCTCCTTTCCGAGCACTGAAAAATGGGCTTTGTATGGGGTGATTCTACTGAATGAGGTCATAAGATCTTTTGTTTGAGTAAATTGGATTTGTTAAAGACCTATATATATACTAATCGTGTGATCATTGTTCAACTGCTATATTAACAACGATAACAAATCATAACTATGTTTTAAAATAAAAAAACATAAAACCAACGAAGTGAATATGTTTTATATAACCATTTTACATAATAAGACATTTAATAGATCAAGTGAAATTTTCATCAAAAAATCATTGGGTAATTATAATGGGGATCAATGTAATAAATCCCCAAGAATCCCCAAACAAAGTAAAATTTTTTACACCCTCGGGCTCCAACCATATGTTTTTCAACTAGCACCTCATTCCATTAATCATGTAACCATCACCCCAAAGTCATTCCCATAGAATTACCATGTCCCTTATAAGTCATCTTGGAAAATAACTATCAGCTCAAATCCGGAATATATGAGGCACAACACTATATTTCTTCTAATAAAAAATCATCTTCGACTCAAAAACTGATTTCCTGAGGGGTGGAGGTATCCATCATTCAAAATTTTCAGCCCAAGGGCCTTATAAATAACACTATACCAACGCCCACAATATATATTCTCATAACCATCAACTGATAGTCCATCACAATATAGTTGATTTTTTATTTTGAGTACCCCCTCAATATTTGATGGTCAAAACCTTCAACTAATAATCATAATCTATGAGGGCCTACACCAAAAAAATGTGGTCAAAACCACATTGACTGAGTACTATCTATGCAAAAAAATCCAAAATTTCTTTGTATAACAACGATGAAGAAAAATCCAAAATCAACCAAAGAAACATCATTCGGAACCTCATTCCCCTACGACCATTTTTCTAAATACTAAGGTACATTCCATCTCAAATTTCATGGTCCATTCCCCATATTAATGACCTCATATTCTCAATTAAATTCCCATGTCACCCCATCTAGTTAATCAACATCACCTAGGGTATCCTGGGCCAATCCCAACGTAATGAACAATTTATCCTCTATATAGGTTATCATCATCACCTCAATCCTCAAGAAATCCCTTTCATGTTCACACAAATATCATGTAATAAATATAAATAATTTTATAAATTCATGTACCACACCAGGACTAAACTTACCATAATGGTCTAAGAACCTTACATAGCATAACGATTTTTTTGAACCATGTTCATGACCATATGTAAAAACCATAACACTAGTAGGCCAGAGCTATGTCCCAACGTTATTACATTAGTAGTATGAAAAAGAGATCGCATACCAAAAGGAAAAATATTTTATTGTATTTGAAAAAATAGATAAAAACAAAACGTTTACATTACAACTTGAAATTAAACAAATCATAACCACCCAATTAAAAAACTAATATACTCTTAGCTTATCCATGCATGTCTATCGTAATATTAATCTTTAAATTTGGGAAAAAATAATATATAAGAAATATCTGAGACCAGATGCTCAGTAATTTTGAGACAATACATGAAGAAAATATAAATAATAAATTAAGGTGTATAACTAAAAATACATTCCATTAAATCACAATCTTGATTATAATATGGAAGGAATAAAATATAATTAAATAATATTATATAAATAATTATACGAGAATGAAAATTAACCATTAATATTATAAATGTAGAATAATCACAAAGAATATATATATACTAATATCATAATTAGGTAATTTATAATTCTTTAAATCATAAACATACCATCAAGGATTCGTTGAATACAATATACATAAATGTGTAAAAACTAGATCTAGTTTTTCTCATGACACCTACTAATGCATCAAGGGGATATAGAGGGCCCCTACTATCACATACTATGTCCAATGAATTCCTCATATTAAATGAGTGATACATAATAAAAAAATAAATACGTAATTAATGGTCATATGAAATTTAAATAATTTACCCAATCCATAAACATAATCATAAACTATTGAGAGTAACATGGATAATGGTATTATGATAGAACATACCCTATCAAAATAATTCTAAACCATTCAACAAAATATGGTAGATGGTAACATTAGATATCAATTTCAGTAATGAATAAGATTTAATAGAGTTTTCTGAAGATGAGGAAAAAAATCTGATAAAATAATTTATCAATTTTTGAGAGAAATATCCTTTTTACTTTTGGAAAGCAGAGTTCTTTTGGAAATTTATTTTGTATTTTTCAATAAATCATAATATAAAAATTCATATCCAGGACAAACAAATTATAATTAAATTATATTTTTGGAATACTAATAGATAATTCAATGTGAAATGGAAACTAAACTGAAAAAAGTAATAAAAGTAGTGGTTTAGAATCATTATAAATGAGAAACTTTAGTGCAGCTTAATGAATATTATAAAATAGTATTTGAAGAAAAAAAAGGAATAATCAATTTTATAAAACCAGAAATTATCAAATATAGTTTTTCATGATAAAAATTTTGATTTTATTAAAATATTGGATTCTTAGTACATTTTATGGAGTGTACATGAAAAGGGTAAGAAAATGGAAAATTTCTTTTCACCGGGCTTGCCTATATAGTGGAATTAAAAATGGGAACCCTATAAAACATTTATTTCCAAATAAAATAAAGATAATTGGATATGAATAAATAATTTCGGAAAATTGAAAAATAATATGGAATAACAATATAAGAATATTTATGAATTAAATTGGTGTAAATAGAGATAAATCATATCCTAAAGGAAAAAATGGAGGTTCGGTATGAAATCCTTACAATATTTCTAAAAATTTTCAACATATTCCCTAAATATACTAGAAAATGAAATTATATTCACTAATAAACTAATTATGAACCTATTATACATGTATTTTATTTATTATATTTTAATTATGTTCATTTATGACTGTTTTGATGGGTTATAGATTTAATTTCATCGATTGGGAGAGTTCGCTTAATTGGTATTCATGATTGGTTCACTTGTACAAAAGTATGAAAGATCATGTAAAATGTGAATTTTTATTGAGAATAGAAATGAAATTTTATTAATGGAAAAATAAAATATTAAATGGTAGTATATATAATTTTTTCCTGATATGGGTATGATTCAATAGATAAATGATAATGGTAACTGTTTAGACATTTTTTTCATTTTTTCGATCCTCAAGCTATATTTTTTTATTAATTAACATTATGTATATATAGTTTTTATATAACACTATATAAATTATAATAAAAATTTTAAAATATGGTTTAACTATTTTTATTTTACTATGACCATCCTTGAAGGTGGTATTTGAAAACAAAAAATTTTAATCCATGAATATGGGGAATCAACCCTTGAAAAACAATGATTTCATTTTTAGAATAAAATGGGAAGAGAGGGAAATTGATGGTAAATGTACTGCTAACAGTAAAAATTACATTATATTTTATAGTATATTTATCACATCATTTTGTAAATGATATGTGAGGAATTGATAAGAAAAGAAAAAAAATTGAAAGAGAGAGAGAGACCATTTTACCTCTTAAGGGTCGTCCCTTTGAGAACCTCCTTAAGTGGATTATAAATAGTCATTTAGTGAGAACAGATGGTAAGTAAGAGGTTTTGGATATTATTTGAATTTAAATTTTACAAGCTTCAAGGTATTGGTGTTTTTAAGATAATAGGTGGTGAGGGGTGACATTTATATTTGAAGATAAGTGTGTTTTTTATTATTTTATTCCTTAGCTAATTATTATGACTCAAGACTAGGAATAATATTGATTCATGTAACTAAATATAGTAAATAGAGAATATAAGTCCGAAACAATGATTTCGTTCCTCATCCATACATTATCCATGACTCTATAATTATTTTATTTACCTATAACATTTAATACAATAAATTTTAGTATTTTTCTATTCACAAAAAAATCAACTATTTTAGAAAAATCCCAAAAAATTACCATAACCATTTTTTGACATAAAAAACAAAAAATTTATATTTCATAAATATAATTTTCTAAATATTATAAATTTAGTTTTTAATTAAAACCATATTTTATTCGATTAATACTGGTTATAATATTATAATGTATTTTTGACACTTTGAAAAATTAATTAAGGTCTCATTAAATTAAATTTTCACAACAAGAAAACAAAACATAAACCTATTAATCAAATTTTTAAAGAAAAATTTTCTTTTAAATAATTATATTATTTAAAAAAATTAATTAAACTGTTGTGTTTGAAAAAAATTCCAATACATATTTTATCATTTTCAAAACATAAAATTATTTATTTGGTGATATTAATATGTCCTACTTTAATATATGAGATACCTAAATTTTATTTATAATTTCATATTTGAGAATAAATAAAAATTATAAAAATTATTTTAATATAATTACATTTACATTTTTATAAAAATGGGAATTATCACTATTCAATGGACAACAAATATTTTCAGAAAAATACCAAAATTTCACCCTAAGATAATTTAGACATTCCACTTTTATAAATTACATTAATTTTTTTCAATTAAAGTTTTAAAAAGTTTTCAAATTTAGTTTAAAACATGTTATCCATTAATATGAGGTGAAATAGCCTCTTGAAAAAACATAGTTATTTATGCACACAATGTGATTAATTCTTAGATTAGGCATATAAAATTAATTTGGATGATTGTAAAAAATATTTGATTGATTAAATAATATATAAATTTTTTAATGTGTTTAATACTATTCATTACTATAATATTAATGTCTATGTTATAGAGGTCAGATTTTAAGGCATGTATTGTGGTTTTAATCTTGTGGTTGCATGTATGTAACAAATGATATTAAATTTAAAATAGAGATACCATAATCTCTTAGGGGGTTATATTATACCAATATTAAATAATATTTCTCCTCAAAACATAATATTTCGATTGGTAATCATGGAGATATGATTTTAGAATACATTTTTTAAAATACCACATCATAGATGGGTTAATAAATATCCTCATAAAAATAGGGAAAGTAAAATGTGGATGTCCCCACAAATCTAGGCTTCTAAAAAGGAAAAAATTAGTGATAAGTGAAAACATATACATGTGAGAAAATTAAACTACAATGTTCTGATAGATAGTGATAGAGAACATGGTCACTAGAATGTATATTGTCACAAAACTGTAATTTTTTTATTGGTTAAGAACCCATTTATTTATCAAAATGTAATCAGATGATGTTTTTGATACAAAATATCTTCCCTGATTTTAGGTTTCTTTTGAAATATAAAGAATAAATTTGAGAAAAAAACATAATTCATTCCTTTCCATGTCATAAGCACAATCTCATCCTTTAGTTGTTCTTCGATCTATCTCAAATTTATTTTTTAAACTAGAAGATGGATATTCAAAATGATTTTTTATTCCTAGATCAGTTTAATGAAATGAACCATTAGACATTACTTCAGCCATTAAATTTTTTATAATTAAAAAAATGTTAGAATAATCTATCCATTATGATAAATCATACAATAATAATAAATTATGAACATAATTCATTTCATAAGTTGTTATCTTCAAGAATCGTCCAAAATATGTCTATCCAAATTCCAAGACCATTGATTTAAAAGAAAGGACAATTAACATTTTATTTTACCCAAACCCAAATAATGTATATCTTATTGTGTCGTATCAAATATTTCAACACCTTGATCACCATTAAACATTAATGGTAAAATTCATTATTCAAAAAATAAAATATCACATTTTTGAATATATTATTTAAATCCAGACATCTAATAATTCTAGCATAACATAAACCATCAGATCCCTAACCACCTAAATGGTCACCAATATTATCCAATAAATATATTTTTTTATAATTTCAAAATTAGGACCATAATAAGTGTTTTTATTTCTAAGTCATTTGTTTTTATGAAGACCAACTAACAAAAGAATCGCTTCTCTTAATTACAGGTTCTATTCATCACATGCATCCAATTACATAAAGAATATGTACTACATTACAATCCATATATACATCATGATTCTTGTAACCATAATAACATTAAAAAATTCTTTATTAACAAGCTTGCATTCCCTTCAAGCCTGTACCGATGTATTTTTTCCTACAATTATCTCATGTGTAAAACTCCATCATTCTTTTCTTCTCCTTATCAATTTTTAATGTTCCATTTTCTTATTCCCTTTTTTATCTTCAAAATAATTATAAATGGGGAATTGTATCACTATCTTGATAGAACATGATATTATATCCTCATGTGAAGATAATTTTTAGCGGACTAGTACCCTTCAAAGGATTGGATTAAGACCATGAAAGAAATGGTCAATATTGATATTCGGATTATGTATATAGTTGGTGGAATGACATTATATCCTTCTAATGTAGGATTCATATATAATAAAATTTCCAACTGCTTGTTGTCTTAGACATAGGAATTTTTCCCTACTTTCACTAATTGTCCCCTAGGAAAATAATATTCCATGAAATGTTCCTTAAAATCCAATCATTACATTTTTTCAATTTCCCCTCTATCCTTAGTGTTTTGAAATAATGACCCCAATTGACCTATATCTCCAAGGAGATGATAGAAATATATGATAAAATTCCCCATTTTGTTATATCTCAATGAGGTAAATATCTTCTCTAAGTAACATATCCATTTCTTAGATACCGATGGAGATGTAGTCCCATTGAAATATGGAGGTTTTTGTCGCATAATGTGGTATAACATTGATACACTGTGTTGTGGATCATGATGCTCTATATGTGTAACGTTATTAGTCATAACATGAGTTAATTATCCCAATATAGTTATAATTTGTTCATATCTAACTCAATCTCTATCTCTAGTATCCTTATCACCCATAAGAGGGAAAAATATAAATGGAATTCATGTGTTGATACTGTTTCCATTCATCCCACTAGGATCTTTTTCTAAGTAAATTCATACACTATATTAGATCAAAAAATATTGAAATAAAATGTATAATCTAAAACCAGTGAAACACACAATGTAAATTTATAATTTAGGTATAACTAATATTTAAGTTATAAAAATGGGTACTTTGGGAATATTTTTAAAGTTTGTTACAGGGTTATATTTCCATAATCTTTTTTTCTAAAAACATTATTCCAAAGTATCTTCTAAACTACCTTAGATAGAAATTGTAAAGACCTAAACCCTGATATCCTAAAGCTAGAACCTTAAATTATTACATTGGTACTATGAAAAATAGAATAAATACCAAATGGATGAATAGTTTAGTAGATTTTGAAAACTAGATACAAACAAAAAATTTACATTACATATTTAAATGAAATAAAACATAGTAACTCAATTTAAAACACTCATATTCTCTTATATTATCTCTGCATGTCAATCATAATAATTATGTTATAATCAGGGAAAAAATAAAACATAAGAAATGGGTCAGGTTAGATATTCGTTAAGGGTGTGAAAATATAGTAATCAAAGGAAAATGAAAAATTAATGTGAATAACAAATAATACATTCCATTAAATCCTAACCCTGATCATAATATAGTAGGAATAAAAGATGATTAAATAATTCCATATAAATAATCACAATATGATGAAACCTAACCATTGATATTATAATAGTAAAATAACCACATAGAATATAAATTATAATATCATAATGATAAACTAATAATAAATACATCAAAAATATATTGTTAGGTATTTCTCTAGGACACTATGCCTAAATGGGTAAAAACCCAATCTAGTTTGCTTAATGAGACCTACTGATGCTTTGAGGGACTATAGTAGGGCCCACCCATCACTTAAAAAGTCTATTTCATTCCTCTTATGAATGGTTTGAAACATAATAAACATATACATTCATATTGAAACTAGATTATGAAATTTAAAAAATTTCCCCAATCAGTAACCATTTCATAAACTGTCAAGATTAATATGGATAATGATATCGAGATAGTACACCCCTAGTAAAAATAATGAAAAAAATAAATAAAAATGGTAGATATAAATATAATATATTAATTTATAAAAATAACAATATTCAAAAGATGTTGTTAAAATATATGAAAATACACTAATAAAATTACTAAGGAAATCTTGAGAGAAATACCCATTTTACTTTTATAATAAAGAGTTATTTTGGAAAATAATTTCTTATTTTTCATAAATTCATCTTACAATAATGTATATCAAAAAAATAAACATGAATGAAATTATATTTTAGGAATAATAAAAGACCACAAATAATGAAATTCAGAAAGTGAAGTGAAAATATTTAAGACGAGTGATTTAAAAACATTATAAATGATATTCTTCAGTGTAATTTAAGTGAAAATATAAAAGTTTCATGAAAGAAAAAAAAGTAATAATTTTTTCAATAAAACTAGAAATGAAATAAGAATTTTTTTTTCATGATAAAATCATTTATTTTATACATATATTTGTGATTTTAATTGAATATGGAGTATAATTTAAAATTAGTATGAAATTTGTAAATTCCCATTAACTAGGCCCACTTATAAGGATGAATTAAAAAGTAAAACACATATTTACTCTTAAATATGGAAGAATATACCTAGATAAATTATTTTTTAACATTTAAATAGAGTATATAAATATTATACAATGATAATTAAGAAAACTTTTGTTATAAATAGAGAGAAATCATAACCCAATGGAAAAATTGATGTTTGGAAAAAACCCATCCATTATGTATGAAAGTGTTTTGGACGAGAACTTAATATCTTGGATAATGAAATTAGATTAATTAATAATTTAATTCATGACCTATAAAACACTTATTTTATTTATTATAATCTAATTATTGTCATTAATGTATTTTCTCATTGGTTATATGATATAATTTCGTTATTCTGGAGTGTTCATTTCCATGGATTTCTTGATTGGTTGACTTGTATAAAATTATGAATGATCATGTAAAATGGGTATAGTTATCCAAAATTGAAATTATATGGTCTTAATGAAAATAAATATAATCAAATTTTATTATATATAATTCTTTCCATATACGAGGATAAATTTTTTGATACATGTTAATTATAACCGTTTGGACTATTTTGGTTTTTTTTCAATCATCACATGCTAGTTTTTTTATAAATTATTACTTTTTATAAATATTGATTCCCTAAAAAAATAAGTTTTAATATATGTTTTAAATATATTTTAATCATTATTTTGGATTTATTTCCATCCATGATGGTGGTATTAGAAAAGGAAAAATAATTATCCAAGAAGGTGGTAAATCAACACCTCACTGATGATGTTTTCATTTTTATAATAATAAGTGAAGATAAGTAAATTAATTTTGGATATAATATTAATATAATAACATTAAAATATATATATTATACTATTTCTATCATGGTAATTCAGACATGGGAGTTTAGGAAATTGTGAAAAAAGAAAATAAATTGAATGAGAGTGAGAGAGAGATGGGTTTACATCTTGAGTATCGTCTCCTAGAGAACCTCTTAAAGGGGATTGGAAATGGTCTTTTGGTGATACCATAAAGGCCAAAACCCATGGAATAGGTTTGGGAGAATAATTTTGGAATATTAGACAATATTAAATGGATTTTAGGTGTGAGGTGAAGAGGTGGTGAGGGGTTGTTTTTATAGTCAGGGAGAGGGTTATTTTTTTATTATTTTCATTGGATTATTATTTTGACTCAAGAATGTGAATATATTTATTTTTATGACTAAATAATCTAAATATATAATGAGAGTTCAAACCAATAAGTTTATACCTAATCTATAAATCATCCATGGATCAAAAATTCATTCGTTAGCTACAATGTTAAATGTCGTATATTATTGTATTTCACTATTCACCATAAATTCAACTGTTTAAAAAATCCAAAAAACAGAACCCTAATCATTTATGGATGTGTAGAATTTAAAAATTGAATCAACTTTATAAAAATAATTTTATAAATTTTAGAAATGTAATATTTATTGAAAATTCTCATTTAATCAAAATATACTAATTTTAAAATTTTAACTGATTTTGTGACATTTGAAAAATTCAGTAAGTTCTCATAATATTATATTATGATAATAAGACAAAAAATATTAATTTTAGAATATATATTTTAGAATTAAATTTTCATTTAAATCATTATGAAAATTATAAAATCATAAATAATAATTTAATTTTCACAATTATACCAATACATAATTTATCATTTTTAAAAAATCGATTAATTAATTACATGATATATATATCATGTTTAAATTAATTAGATATATAAATATTATTTATAATTTCATAAGAGTGTCCAAATTGAAACCAATAATAAACTTTTTATATAATGAAATTAATAGTTTTATACAAACGTGTATTTTTCACTATTCAATAGAAAATAAATATTTTTCTAAAAATAACAAAATTTCACCCTAAGATGATTTTTTACATTACACCTTTAAATTTATGTTTTTATTGTCCAGTAGAATTTTTAATAGTGTCATATATTATTTTTAAAATAAGTTCACCATTAAAATTTAGTAAAACTACCTTTATAAAAATAGTTTTTTTATGAATAAAATTGGATTTATTCTTGTTGTGTACCTATAAAAATCATTTTTATGAATGAAAAAAATATTTTATGTGATATATAATATGAAAATTTCATATTGTGGTTAATATTATTCTTTCATTCCAAATTAATGTCTAAGTTTTATCGATCACATTTTAAATAGTATATCGTGGTTTTATAGTTTGTGTTGCATATAAGCTATCGAAGAAGCTAAATTGAAAGGTGAGATAGTGTAAAATATTTGGGTGTTACACCATAGGCATCTCAAATCATAAATTAAAAAATTAAAAGACATGAATTAAATAATTAGGGTTATCTTTTATACTACCCACATGAAATATATAAAACACCCCCCCCCTAAAAATCAGAAAAATCATGGAGAAATCTAGTAACATCTTAATTATATATAAAATACAGCCCTAAAAATCGACAATCTCAAATCACTAGGTCCATTCCCCCATACTTATTACCTCATTACATTAATCATAATACAATGTTGCCTAAACCTAGTGAACAATAATCCCCTGTGAATCCCATCCTAAGTACAACATGATGAATTATGTAATATCTGTACCAGTTATAAACATCATCTCAATCCACCTTCCATTTTCACTATATTACCACAATATTCAACCAATCAATAAAAATAATTTAACTAACTCAATTGGAATCGCTGACCAAAACTGCCTAATCTAGTCCAAGACCCCTACCCAGATAAACCATTTTTAGTGGAGATATAGCTTTCCTTGATAATTCTTATATAACCTATCAGAAAATTTAAATATGAATTAAATACCTAGAAATTGATTTTGGATTACCCACATGGAGAACATAGAACACACACCTAAAAAATATGAAAAATCATTAAGAGATATTGGAACCAACAATCATATACTAGTAGGAAGAACCTTGCTAGATATCGACTTATAACTTGAGATGATTCAAGATAAAATTTAATTTTAGATGCATGGGAAGAATATAGGGTAAAATATCGCATACTAATTTAGCACTATATTTTGATAGATAAAAGAAGAAATGAAGAAATAGGACCAAATTCCTTACAAATTCACTTCCAATGAGAAAAACACAATATGGTTTAGATCTTATATATCAAAGAACCCTTAAATCCTAGAGGATGATGGGATATGGAGAATACCCATGTATGTGTAGTTATAATGGTAGGAAAGGGGGGGGATATACTAAGGAAAGAGAGTCATTTTAGTAATTTCACTCAAATAAATTACTTGTATTGTTTGATAATAAATTTTGGATAATCATGCACTAATTGCGAGGTTCCCACATTAAATGTTCCATACTCAGACGAATGAGGATAATGGTATGAAAAACATTGTGCATACCATGTAATTCTACACTATTAAAAATAGTAGAGGGGTCTCCTGGAAATGCATCCCCACCCTTATAGTTTGAAAAACCATGTCCATTATTATAGGTGGTCCTCATAGTTACTCATGGTAGGCCACATGGTTTATTCAGAATTTCCACATCTATATTTTAATTCTTGAAGTGGAGTTCCTAGAGTGCCACACACCTGAAACATTTTCAAACATATGATGAACTTAATGACACATAAAACATATATATATATATAAACAAGGAACTTGGTCAATCAAAATACCATAATTGGTTTCCAAAGATCATGAGAAGAATTGATATAACCAACAATCACATAAATTCAAACAGGTTAACGATTTTCAAGCTGATAAAAAACCTATAATTTTAAAAAATAATCTATTTGGGAATTGGTATTTGTTAGGAATCATTCATATCCTAAGGAATTGTAATTGAGGGAGTGTTTCTTAGGTTAGTACCCACCACCTGTTAGGTTTTTTAACAAGAATAACATTATACAATTTTAAGGACCTATTTGTGTTCTTATAGACACACAAGAAGAATTGATTATCTAATATCATTCCACTATTTTTGATGTGATTGTTTGTATGAAAATAATACCCTGAGATGTAATTCATTAGTATTGGTGGCCAAGTATGAAGAGGTATATTGTATGTTTTATCACACGGGGTTCCACCATTCTATATGTTAAGGTGGATCCCCATGGGTTCCTAGAATTATACCTCCTTTATAAATTCTATAGTTCATGTGAGACCACCTCACCATAGATTTCATAATGGGAATGTTGAGATTCCTTATGGATGTGATGTTTTATGGGTGATCTCCTATAAGTTGACCAAGGTCTCACACTCTCTTCCTATCAAGGAGAACATTTAAGTAGATGATCATGGGAGGAATTAAATTCAAGAGATTTTAATCCATCAAGGTGTTACCAATATACCATATTAAAAAGATATAATTATTTTACATCATGTCTCTCGATGGGGTTCACGAAACAAAATGTGTTCATAAATGATTTTGATTAAAATATACCACCCTCAGACTGACAGTTAATATTACCATATGATACAGATGTTAGAGGACATGCTCTAATTAGGCAACCAGTATTTTGATGGTTATTGGAAGAAAACCATACCACTTGATGAGACATGTGGGAGAGAGGTCAGTGTATGTTCTTAGTAGCCAAAATATTTCATTGAAGATGTTTTACCACCCACGACATGAAAACATGTGGATAAGTTGTTTTAAGAAATGGAGGTTGTAACATAATGTTTTCTCAAATATGTAAATATATTAATTTACTTTTAAAAACCACTAATTTAATTATAGTATATTTCAAAACATGAAATAGATAAATTCAGGAGTTTCTAAGGAATATTCAGATACTTGAGAACCAAATTTTGGATAGAGAGACAAAACTGCATGGTTAGAGCATAGTTAGTGCTAAACGTGAAAATCAACCATGAGAGATATATATATTACTAATGAGGGGAACATTTTTATATCTAACCATTCACTTTAGGCCACATGTACATGTAGGGATATACAATGGGATGGAATGTTCCACATGTTATTTTTAACCATGAGCATCTGGCCACACTATTAGTGAAACTTTGGTAGTAAGGGTGCATGGTTGGTGCATGGTTTTTCGAAACCATGTAACCAAATCATGTACCCATAAAAATAGAATAAATATCTAATTTCCCTTTTAGTTTAGATATTTTTTTACCCACCTTTATTCACCAATTTGTCATGTGTAGCCACTTTGATCTCTCCCTTGGTTTCGTCATAGGCATTATTCTAAGTTATTCATCTGATCTCTAATTATTTCATCATCATTTGTGTTGGATAACTCATTGTAAGATCTATACTCTGATTTTTTTATTTACCATGATTATTCCCTATAATTGAATTTATTTTGGACTGAGCAAATATTCAATAATTTCAGGGAATTTATCTATTTCATTATTTTTCATATTTCATTTGATTCTAATGTTGATAACTTCTGAGGGTTCATCTATCAACCTAAAGCATACAGTTTAGTTCATTTTCTATAAATTTTCTTTACAATATGTGGTTCACTATTGTTCCATTCACTATACCCATTCAATGATGCCTCCAAAATGTCAAATCAACTAAATGAAATTATTCCACTATGCTTGGTATAGACCTAGTAACCAATGAATCAACATCATAAGATGACAACATTGATGTGATCCACAGCTATGGTTGTGCCTTCCATAATGGCCTAAGTGCCTCATGCATTTTAATTTTAATGAGAACCCCAATTCATGTGTGATTAATTGACACTTATTAATGTAATTTATATCAAATTGAGATACTAGAAAATAGTTGGCTATGTCTAAAGTACATTTCTGGTGTTTTTTTATCTTGAATTATTCAAATTAAATTAATTGTCCAACATGAATAAAATGTTTTTTCTTGAAGGTTTTGAGTTTAATTCTTGTGGAAACCATTTATTTACATTAGGATGGGGGTGATACAAGGATCTCGATTAAGGATTCCTTCGATGGTATTAGTGACCATAAAATTAGAAATTAAAATCCGATTTCAATACACTATGGGAGATATATTGAATTTTTTTAGAATACCTTGGGCAGGCTCAAAAGGTGGATGTCGTTACATTGCCCATGAGTGATACATGGTCACTAGTAGATTAGATTTGATAGGATCAGTGGGAAAATTTGGAATGTCATGCCATGAAAAATAAATGGTTCCCAATTAGGTATAAAATTGAAATGATTTTCTAGTTTTACCTATATACTCATCCATGAGTGAGACATCAAATCCCTATATGCAAAAACATTCAGAAACTCTTATAGTGATAACTGTTAGTGTGCACCTAGAGTGATACCTCGGTTCCATATTAACTAATTCCTTGGATGACAACAGGATGAAAATTGATTAAAACTAATGATGCATTAACCAAATCAAAGAGTATGTATGGTTTTTTTCTATTAATTATAGATGAATTTTTTGAAGGACCCATTATATAACCATGCTCATTTTCCCTGAGATTTATGAAGCCTCTAATAAATCATTATGGACACCATGGCCTTATGTATTTGGTACTATATATTTATATGTATATATATATATGAACATATATTTCTATATGTATATTAGGTATATATATATACATACCATTATATATATATATATGAGTGTTTGTGTACATGAAGGGTGACATATGATCTGAGACATTCGACAAAGGATGAATCTAGTAGTGTCGGTTGGGTGTCCCATAAGGAACCCGGTCTCATGTTATTTATTTATTTATTTTATTAATTTAAACATTAAAAACCAACTTTTCATATTATATGCACAAACTAAATTGACCAAAATGACATTTGTGGTTCCTATTGTGTATATCTCACACCATTTTTGGGCTACCGGCTGGTACCTGAACAGTCCTAATAGATGATGGTGGGGACAAATGGAAGCATCCCACATTGGATCCCAAACATACCATTATAGGATAGATTATGAGGGAAGATGGCCAAACTATGCTCATGATGCGAGTGTGGATATATTTTTGTATTTTTTTATTTTTTTTATAATGATTCATATTCATGTTCCCCATACCACATGTACACCCTTTTTATAGAATAGTGACATGATTATCATATTTTTTATGACAATGATTCAGCATCCACTAGTTTTTTATATATGAAAGGTTTATATTTATGAAATACATTTAATATATAATTTATTATACTTGTCATTATGTTAAACTCCTATGTTACACTCTAATCATGGGTGTATATATTCCCCACATTACCACTATAGACCCGCTTTTCCAGTCGATAGCCTCCGACATAATGTGAGGGGTGGTTGAGGACATATGTCCATCTAGGTTCGATAAAAAATAAGGGAATTGTTTTAGGGATAAATTTTTATTTTTTAATAATCCTTGAAAAATTGATTACATATAAATAATACCATTTTTTTAAAAAATGATTTACTTATTATCATCAAAGAAATACATGATGTTCTAGTCACTTTCTAAAGACCATTTTTTGAAGACAAAGTGAAAATAATAATATATATTTTTAGAAACATATTCATACCAAAAAATATTTATAATATTCATTTTTAATCATTATATATATATATATATACATATATTATCTATTTTTTCCTAATTCCCCACATCAAGTGTTTGATGTTTGGATAGTTTTCACTAGTTTTGTATGACCGATATAGGTATTCATTCTTCTTCCATTTTTATTTATTCAAATAAATTTAACATTAATATATAATAATAATTATATTTAATTATTATTTTCTAATTTACCTTTATGAGAGTTCCAATATTTATCCTTGAAAATGAAATAATAATTAGTAAACTATAGTGGTTTTCTTATCCAACAAATGGCGAGTTCTTAATTATCAAGTTAAATATTGTTATATCCTTCTGAAAAACAAGATGAAATTAATTATTAAAATATTTATATAATATTACATCATTAATTTTGTTTCCATTTTCATTCATGATATTATTGCATATGATTTTTTCATTATGTTGTCAAACAAACCCCAACACGAACATGTCATGATTAATGGATGAATATATAGTGATTTAGAAGAAATATAATTACATCATTAGAATAGTGAGATAATTTACTTTATGTTAGTGTGATATATCATAATTATAAATTATTTATATTTATATTTAAAAAATATGAATGAATTACATAATTTTAATAAATTATTTTCCTCATAGTATGTATGTTTTAAATGATTTAAGTAATAATGATTGTTTTTTATGATATCATTAATATTTCATCCAAATTTTCTTAAAATAACCATATTGATATAATTATTGTAAAATTAATAAATTAATCTAACATTAATGTATTTCATTTCATGGTGGTGATGAAAATAAAAAATGGAAATTAATTTTTCCATGGAGATGGTCGTCCACCTGAATAAATGGTTGATGACATAATTTTCCATTGAATGGGGGAAATGTGTAGTATGTTATATCATTTAAGAATATAAAATTTTTTATAAATATAATATTTAATTATTAAATTCAATATTAATAAAATATGTTTTTGGGGGATAATGAAAACTAAATGAGAAGATTTTTGTAGGTGGTTATCCAAACAGACACACAATTTTCATTTTCTATTTTTTTTTGGAAAAAGGTATGGGTGGTTAACGATTGAACCATCCATATGATTACATATTGGTTTAATTACGAAAATGAGTTTATAATTTAATGGGGTTTAATTTAATTTTATGATGAATAAGTGTACATAAATAAATATAATAAAGAAAATGAGTTTATGAACTTAGACTAACTTGTTAAATTATCTCCTTTGAAATTGGGGTTAATCCTTTCTGGGTTATTCTTCTGAAAAAAATATAACTTATTCAACATGTATAATAGTGTTTAATATAGTGTTTTCTATAATTGGATCTAATTATAGGGTGAATTTATATTTGGGGAAGTGAGGAGTGTATTTTCTATTTTATAATAGAAAAGTAATGAGATTTTTAAAAATGGAAATAACATTTAAATAATGGGATTTCATTCTCAAGAAACGCCTGAAAATTTTTTTTGATTGAATGGGTTTGGTAAAAAGGTAATCTCTAAATGTCATTATAATTTTTTTCACATAGTTTTTAAACAGGTTTTAATCTCTTTTCCTCATGAATAATTACATTTTACATTTTTGCATATATCATGGTAATTAGTTTTTACATAAGGTAAAATAATAATTGTGCCTAAAAATTGACTATAATAGTTAATTTTTACCAATTGAATCTAAATTTGAATCCCATTTTTTCTTCAATTTGATTGTGTCATAAAATAATGTTATTATGATAAACGTATAATTTATAAAAACAATTTTTGTTGTAGTTAATACATGCGTTCTGAAATATCAATAATAGATTTATAAACTATAATAAATATTTTTTAAACTATAAAATTTAAAATTTTAGAAAATATCTTTTAAGAAATATGATTCTTAAATTTATTCGTCATACGTTTATACTAATAATGGAATAAAATAATAAGTATTAGTAAAAAAAATTATTGAAAAATCCACCTAAAAATCAATATTTTTTTAAAACCTTAAAACATTAAAATTTTAATCCAATAATAATATATATATTCTATGTCCAAAAATTATTTTAATTTTATTAAATTAGAATTATAAAATTAGAACATTTAATTTTTAAATAAAAAAACAAAAAGTATTTAAAATTTTATTTTACTAAAAATACATTTATAAAACATTAAGATTTCCTAATATTAGTTTATATAAATTTATAATTTCTAGAATGAAAATATATTATTTTTTATAATACAATATTATATATTTTATTTAAAAATTGTTTAATATAATTATTATTGTAAAATATATAATACACTTATAAGTTATTTTTGGAAACACTAGTTCATTTTAATGTCAAAACTCATTTATTCTTTATACATAAAATTTATGATTTCTTTCATGATTAATATATAATTATTTACAAGATGTATTTATTACTATTATATATTTAATAATAATATTGATATTTTTTTGAAAAAAAAATTATTTCAATTCTTCGAGTGAAGAAATCTACTAAAAAATTAATTAATAGAAAAAAACATATACTCTAAAAACATGGGTGATTACATACGTGTCATCTACGGAGAAAATTATCCATTATCTTTAGGGTTATAGTCCTTATATTCTCTTCATACACATATGAAGTAGTGATAAGACCCCCCATCTTGTCCTACATGGAAAGGTACCATTAACTTACTTCTAATATGTCCAATTCTATCTCTGTGGGTGAAAAGGTGAATTATCTTCCTCATGTAGATCAGAAAAAGATTTATATAGTGGAGTATATGATATGTACAGTCAATTATATCTTTTTTATGTGCACACCTTTTCGTATAAGCATGTACACTCCAGTACATACCATGTTCTAAACTATACGACATGTAGTGAACAAGAGCCCCTTTCTATGCAGTATTTTCCTAGTCATGACGTGCAGTAATAGCATGGAATGTTAGTTTAACTTCAATGTATTCAAGATGGGGTCTGTCCATGTACCTGACCAAACTTGGTGTCATGTTCTCAGGGACCCTGAATGTAACGCCCAACCTGGGTGCCACATATAGGTTCCCCGACTAGGATTTTCGAATGATGCCAGACACACCTCCCTATACACTAGAGTATTCCAACATGTTGTGAGGTTCTAATATGTAATATAGGGGGAATATAAACTCCTTATCAAAGAACCACAACAGTGGCAATAAATATAAAATTAACAAATATAATACATTTAACATTTATCGAACACAATCAATATAAAACCAAGAATCACATGATGGACCAAAAAACAAGAAAATAGTTCCATAAACTAAAGAAGAAAATATTTCATATGATATAAGTGTCCCATGTGTCCAGAAAACCCAAAATTAATGACAACTATGCAATATCCCCAGTGGGTCCCAAATCCATGTGTGATTCACTCATCCATGATCCATGTCGAATCCCAAACACACTAATAAAACATAGGTCTATTTCCTTTATCCTATTTTTAAAACACAATTTATAGTCAGGAACCAATAAGGAAAACTAATTAGGGTGTGATTAAAACTCAATCGACCAAAATCAATGGTGTATAATGAAATATCTAGTCTGTAATAGAGTATGAATTATTTTAAAAAATAAAGATTAAATGAAAAAAGTAAAGGGGTTTCATATTTATTATTCTATATCAAACCAGATCATACCTACTTCAACCGATTCTTATGTCTGAACCATAACCTGTAGGGGTTTTTCATATTACTATTTTCATGGGTCTACAGTAGTAGTCTCGTACCCCATGGGTATTTCTATCAAAATTCGACATCCCACAAATCATTATTCATTTTGGTATATAAATATACATTAGGGGCATAGAGAAATAGTGTATCACCGCATGGTTATTTGGATTAGAATTACCTAACCCAAAACTCATTACATACATGAATCCATTAGGGGCCTAGACGAATAGTTCATCACCTTTTGGATATTTAAAATAGTTTTCCAAGACCATAGAACCATTGATTAATCATTTAAAAATATAATATATATATATGTGTGAAAAATCATTAACCATACTTCCAATCATTCAAATCAAGGATCATTATTTCAATAGTCAATCACAAGAATGGTTTGTCACTTTTTTCATAAGTAAAAACTTGAAAAATTTACTGATAACCCATTTATCAACATTAATTTCCAAACTCTTTATCTCTTCATGGATATTCCAAACAACCCTTTTAATCCCATTACCAAACATGAAATAAAAATTTAATAGAGTTGATAAATCCACATTTTCCCTTACACCTTCTTTTTTTCATCATGTCAAGTAAATTGGCATACCCCATTTGTTTCCATGAAAAACAATGTCAAATTCTACAACGATCCCGATGATATATGTGAATGGTCACTCAATTTTATGGAATTCAATTCAACTTTTTAATTTAAAATAAATATCCAAATGTGGAAACACAGTTGAACAATCACACACATATAATCATAATAATGACTATTTTAATTGACAATTATATCACACATCTTAGTATAATTGTTGAATTATTACCAAACAATAATACTCAATTAGATGTAGAACAGATGAATTATAAATAGTAAAGTAGATGTGGAATCAAAACATAGGATCAATATCTAATTAAATGAGATCCTTTAAAACCTAGATCTATACCATAAAAAATATAGTAATTCATCCCTCTCAATGGGGTTGGAATTATTGGAGAGAGATTAAGCTAGACAAAGAAGATATCACATTCTAAGATAGTAGTTGATCTTTCCATTAGATCTTTGATTCAAAATGGAAGGGGTTTAAGGAGATTTGGAACCTTATTTGGAGCCTAAAAAATTGAAAATCATGTTAGGTTGAAGAGGGGTGATTAGAAATAAAAAATGGGGGGTTATTTAAATATAAAATAAAATTTCTAGGTATTAAAAATCCATGCTCACCATTTCCTGGTCAGGACACGTGGTATGAAAAACTATTCACCCAAACCATGCATCCATACTATCTTGGGTACATGGTTACCCCAAGTTCGGTACACCATTTTACAAATCGTGTTCTAACCATGCAGAACCACTCTATCTTAGGGTTCATAGTTTGGGAGAGGGTATCGACACATCTTGGTAAAATTTTGCAACCCCTCCTTGTGGCTCAAAATGGGGTTCAAAATTGTCTAGGGGAAACTAAATGGTTTTCCCTTATAGTACGCCAACTGCACATATCACTATGGAATTAAAAAATTCTAAAAATTCACCATAATCAACCCCAAATCAAGTACCAAAAAAATTATGATAAAAAGTATAAAAGGATACATTAAAACAAGTACGAGGTGCCTCAAAAAAGGTCAGGTTAATAACATATCACCACCTTATAAAAACTCAAACTTGAGTTTCACTCCCCAGTACCCCTATGATTAAAATTTATCAATTATGGGTCATTGGGACCATATAGAATTTTCCCTCCCCCATGATTCCTCAAGAACATGGAAATGCTTGCATAATACTCAAACATTTAGCATTATCTTTCCCAACAACACATTATCACTATGATCAATAACAAGAATCAGATTCTCAATAAAGGACACATCAGCCTCATGATCAACATCATCAATGTCAATTATATGAGAAGGGATGGGGTGCTAAAAATGAATTTATAACACATTAAAAACATCATTCATATCACTATACCACAATTTAATATAAAATAAATAAACCACTAGTCTGATCCCCTCCATAATAAAAAAAATGAAAAACCTAGGAACCAACTTTCTCTTTCTCATAATCCTATAGGTTCCCATCATTCGAGACACTAGAAGAAATAAATGATCAAAAACTTTAATATCCATAGGTTTTTTATGTCATTTAACATAATAAATCTACCTAATTTTAACTATATCCATTAATTTATAAATCAACTAAATCATATATAATGCCTCATACGTGAGACTCGGTCCAACCAAATCTCGCTGACCTATATCTATCCAACATAAAGGTGACCTACACGGCCTTCCATAAAGATCATTATATGGTTGCATCAAAATCATCACCTGTTAATTATTGTTATAAGATAAATCAATACAAACTATGTATTTATCCTAATATGCGCCCAATGTTTATCATGCATTCTCATAGAATGTACCCTGGAAACATAATAGTACACTAGAATTTCCCATCTATATGTGGGTGAAAATAAGTAATTAGAAACACTTGTATATCAAAAAACTTTTTTCTTCCTTTACATAATTGTAATGTAAAGTGACAATCATCCTCTAAAGCTATCATGCACACTACCTGGTGAAAACATATTATATATGAAACATAAATGTCACTCAATTTATCAACTATGAATATCTCTCATACGAGTATGAAATGGGATACATTTTTTAACCAATTCACAATCAACCATATCACATCATACATCTAAGGGATCTTGAGAAGACCCATGAAACATTAATGGTAACTTCATTCTAATTCCACTCTGGAATGGGAAACAGCTGTAACAAACCACAAGGTCATTGATCCTTGGCCTTAACCAATTGACCGGTGTAGTATCTTTTCACAAAACCTGCAATCTCCCTTTTCATTCATGTCCACCAAAATATTAGACATAATACATGGTGAATTTTCCTCCAACTAGGATGAACCAACCACATTGAGGTTGGAAACACAAACATCATCTCCCTACACATATATGTAGGGACAAAAATACATATTCAAACCTAGATTTTCTCTTCCTCATCTATAGTCCAAAAACAAAGTTGACTGCCCACCTTCTAGGATTTCCCTAAATCCCAAATAATCTATATCATAATACTAATTCTCCTTGACACCATCCATAAGAGTTGAATCAAAAAATAATCATATTAGTTTCATCTGATTCATTCCCTCATGAACCTTCATTTTCACCTCACCTAGCAATGCCATTACTTCCACACAGAGCTATACGTCTAAACTACCTGGATCTATATATTTCAGATCAAACAATAGTAATACAGTTTCCTTTCTAAGGAATATAGGCAAGATAAAAATATAATTAATTCATATAGTAATCTTTTTTTCACTACTGTACATTAAATAATGTCTATGAGAATTTGTAATTTAATACTTTTTCTTAGTATACACAATAATGTTTTCACTAAATATATAAAGACACAAAAAGTATAAGGAATAAACAACCATAATTAACTCAAGATATTTCTTAGGTTAATTCCATTCAAGTGGACACAACTACTAGGTCCCATAAAAAACATGATCTCTCGTCATCAACATAGCTTGATGTCTGATCCTGGACACAACACCAAACATGGTATACTCCTCACCTAGATCGTGTAGGGTAAAAATTAGCATGACATTCAAACACTTATTCAACTCTTGGAAAGAATTCTCTAACCCTTTATACCATTAAAATTTGATCCCATTATTGGTAAATCCCCAAAGTGGTTCTTTCAGCATGGATTACCTTTAGATTAATATCGTATAACAACCTACAAAAACCAGAAATATTCAGATATCAAAAACAATATTTTTTTTCTTCCAAGAAACATCAGCATGAACCATCTTTGGGTCCGATAACATACCTTTCTCAAATATTATGTAACCAATGAAATGTTCAATTTTGATCTAGAATTGACACTTATATATCTAATAATATAGCTATTTCTCTCTCATTGTACTCAATTTTATACCAAGATGTTTGGAATGATAGTCGTGATTCTTAGAGTACATAATGATTTCATACAAAAATAGAAAAAATGATCTAGGTATTTATGAAATATTTATTTCCTCAAGGAAATAAACACAAATGAAGCATTTATAAGCCTAATTGTCATTGTGATTAACTCATATAGTCCATAAATACTTCTGAATGTAGCCCATGGTATATTAGAAGGGCTCTCTCTCAAATTATGACACCATGAACTCATATCGATCTTGGTGAATATAAAATATCATCTCAACTTGTAAAATATATCATTGATAAGTGAAATATGATACCTATTCTTACATGTCATATATTTCAACTAATAGTAATCAACACCTAAATTAATCATTCCATCAGTCATCTTATGAATCAAAATAAAAAAACCAAGGTGAAACACTAGGAAATATAAATATCTTATCCATTAATTCCTTAAAATAATTCTTAATCACTTGAATATCTATAGGTTGCATTCAATATAGTGGAATGGGAAATTGGATCATCTCCTTGCATAAGATCAATTTTAAAATCAACAAATCTCTTAGGTAGAAGCTATGAAAAGTTCTTAAGAAAAAACATCCTTAAACCATTCCCATAAAGGTGGAAAGACACATTTCATCATACCTCCATCATTAGACAACAACTGAAACATTGGTAGTTATGTCTCATAGTTACTGGGGAACTACACCTTTATGGCTGGATATCCCATTCTCCCTAATAAAAATTACTATTACCCTCAGGAGACATAAATCCTACCCTCCTTTAGTGATAATAGATGATGGAATGGTATGATACCATCCATTTTATACCATCCAAACAAAAATGTTTGTGAAAAAATTGCATCTCCTGTATATAAAAATCCCAATGGAAATGTTATTCACCAAAATCAAAGACATGTCCCTCAAATAGATTGAATTCATTTTACCATACACCCATCTATGTATTGATCATCATAACCCCACTAACACAATCCACTATTAGAAACAAACAATTCAAACAATTCAAATATATAAAATAATTTTAGGCCCATATATCAAATAAATTTCTAGTAGGTATATAATCTATAAGAATAATATATTAGACTATTAAAGACCCATTATCATTATCCATAAGGGAGGGTTTAACTACATTCAATAACTAGCCCCTTTTCTATGTGATCTAATCTTGGATCCATGTACTATAATTGTCAAATGAAATGGGTACCCATTACCTCAACTACCACATCCACCACCTTGACAGAAATGACCAACAAAACTCCATCTGATTGACTGATACAAGGTAGAAGATGTCCTTCTAGTACTCTAGTTTGGATTATCTCATTCATCAGTACTGATCAGTCGAGGGTCCCTATAGTACCTTAATTATTTCTCCAATTTTACACAATATTGGAACTCCACAAGTGGTTTAGGGAACTAGTGATTAACATGAAACAACCTACTATAATGATAGAAACACACTCATTTACTTCTTGGGGAAACTGATCCTTCTCCCTAGATACATTTTTTTCCACTACCCCAATTAATATTACAATATCGATTATTCCTACCATCAGATGGTGTACCTCTTGGTCATCCATTAAAAAAAACCTATACTCCCCTAGAATCCTCCTTCATTTTACACTCAGAAATTATATCCAAATTCACCACCTCGACAAACTTGTTTTAATAGAATATGTTAACCTAGTAAATAATACCACATTTAATTCCATCATGAAAATATCTATTTAAAGTATTATCATCCCCTATGAGTACTAGGACAATTCTCTTTAAGAGTTGGATGCAAAAAAACATAGTAAATCATATACATACTTCCTCGGTTCAACAGTATAAACTCTGGTGCTCTCTATTTTTTTAGAATCACTATTGAAATGTTTTCCAGGAATTTATCATGAAATTACCTCCATACCATGCTCTCCAACTAATCATCCTGAGACAAAATATACCTCTAACACATAGCTTGACCAGGTAAAATATGATCACAAAACTTGAATCCTTTCTCTATAGCAAGATCTAAATGGTAAATAATTGTTTGGATAGACTCAATCCAGAACTCAACAATATTAGGTCCACCATATCTGATGATGCATAGAGTGTGATGGAACTATAATTTCTAGTTTGGATCAGAAATATTTGGCATAGCTCTCCATAACTCACTTTCCATAAACTACTCAAAAAGAGAAATGTTCCCATGGTTATTCTCTCTTGTCCCTTCAAGAATAACTATTTGGTCCTATGGTTCTACTATGGGACACACATTTGCAGAAATTTCCTCCAGTGATCTTGTTATCAAACATTATCATGGAGGTATGTATTCACAATTATAAGATTACTACATAGGACACATAAAACATAATTAACACATGATAAGTAGATAGATTCATAAAGGATATATGAATTCATCCCTCATACACTGCTAAACATTCATAATAATGGCACTAAAACTACTCCAAACATTTCTAACCCAAGGCCTAGAAAGTGAAAAGTAAACATTTTTCATTTAAAAAGATTCCCAATAGAATCTCATTTAATCCATTTTGAATTACAACATTTGGAATAATTTATAATTATCAATTCCTTTTTGGGAATCATTTAAAATAAAATTACTCAAATTAAGAAAAGTGATTTCATTCCAAAAAAGATGACTCATAACATTTTTTTCCATGCTTTTCTATCATGATGCATGACAAATAAATTCCATAGTGCCTAAACTTATTCATGTATAATCAAAAATAGTTCCACACTGGCCCACATAGAAAGTCCCTGGAAAATAATAACATCACATAACTAGGAAATCACCCAAGGTAAAATGACATCAAACTATACCTCAAAGATATAGAACAATAATCCCATGCTAGGGACTTGAGTTCTCTGCTAGTCATGGGTTACCTACTCCCATGAACTATCTCATGAATAATTCTTCACTCATACAAATCTCTAATATAACATTAGCAAGTAATAATAAAATTGAAAATAATAGAAAACCACTATCTTATACAACATTATAACACACAAAACTATAGTCCATATACTAGTTACCTTAGACAATTAAACACATGAACTTATGTATTCCTCACAATACACCAGAGGCCTCCAAATACTAGAAAGGGTCTAATATGTATCATGGGGACACTATACCCCCTTTTTGAAAAAAATAATAATAACAAAAATAAATATAAAAATTACTATGTAATGAAGATGAACAATAATCATCCAGAATCAATATATGACCAAGGATCACATGATGCACCTTGAAAAAATAAAGAATTACCATAAAAAAATAAGTAAAATTTTCATTGCATATAATTGTAATGTGTCTAGTGAAAACCTCAGCATAAAGGCTAACACTAATCTCCCTATTAGGTATCGATGTCATGTCTAGTTCCCTTATCCATTCTCCGTCCTAAATCTGAACTAATCCATCTAACATAAGTCTCTTACCCTTATATTATCATATAATCATGAAGTATATTAAGGTAAAAATCATGAGGCCCATGTAAAGAGTGAGTACATATCAGTATGCCACTTCCAAAGTTGTCTAAATCAACATCCATTCTAAAATATTGTATTCATTAGAATAAAAATTAGAGATTGAATGAAAAAAAGTAAATTGGTTTCACATTTAATATTTTTTCATACCATATTATAACTGATTTATCCCACTATGGACTCAAAACCATACATTTTATAGTTTACACTTTTCATGGGAAATAATTATTCTAATAAATTCCAATTTCATTCTTACATTAGTGTTCTAGAGATGCTTTCTGTAACACTATGGGTATTTGGATAAGTATTCCATGACCATCATTCCATTTTTCATTTATATATATAAATATAAACTATGTCTCTTGGGATGTATTCTGGAACCCCATAGGTAATTGGAGAATGAGTCCTTGAAATGAAACTTATTGTTCACATGTATGCATTTTGGAAATAATTTATAAATCTAGAACCCTAGGGTTATTTGGATTAGAATTATCTAACCAACAACTCATTGATTGATCATTCAAAAATATCATATATATATATATATATCAAATATAAACAGCATTTACCTTCACATAAATCACTAAAATTATAGAACACCATTTAATTTTTCAATCAAAACCATGGTTCCTCACATTAATGACAAGAAACAGGTTGAAAAATTTACCTATTAATCCATTTATCGTTATTTATTTCACAACTAATAAACCCCTTAATGTTAAGACAAATATCCCTTTAAATCACACTGTAAAACCTGAAATATGGATTTAGTTAAATTTCAAAAACACAATATTTCCCTTACACATTTCATTTATCATCATATTAAGGTAATCTAAATACCCCATGTTTTTCTATCAATCCTAGGTTCATAATCTCAAATTGGTACAATAGGATACATGAAGGGTCTCCTAATTTCATTAAATTCAATTCAAAATTTTAATCTAAATGAAATTTCAAGAAATGGATATTAATTGGAACAATTATATATATAATATCATAATTAATACTATGGTAATTAGTGATTATACCACCTTCCTCATTATCATTGATTAACAATCTCCATACATTATTCCTCATTTTAATGTAGAAAAATAAAATTAACAATGATAGGGGAGATCTAGAGTCAAAAAATAAGATTAATATCCAGTGAAACAGGATCCATTAAAACCATGATATCTGGCATAAAAAATGGAAGAATTAATCCCTCTCAATGAGGATATGAATATGGTACAGAGAACCCTAAATGTCAAAGAGATAACTTAGTGCAAGAGAGGTCAATACTTCCACTGGATCATCGAATTGACACCAATGGGGTTTTAGGGTCCTTGGAACCCACTCTAGAGTCTCCAAAAATAAAAAGAAATTAGTTTTAGTTGAATAGGGGTGACTGTGGGTATAAACTAGGGGTTTATGAATTTTTAAATAAAATTTAAGGAGATTAGATGTTCATGCACATGGTTTCCTTGAAAAGCATCATGGTTTGAAACCATATGTTCCCTATCCATGAACCCCTACAATCTAGGGTTAACAGTTACTCCTGGGAAGAAACATGGTTTTTTATAAAATGTTCCAAACATGAAATGACCCTCTATCTAATGGTACATGGTTTGTGGGAGGGGTGTGATACGGTTTGGTCGAACCTTGCACCTTCTTCCTATGGATCAAAATGGGGTTGATGATTTATGAGGAAAAGCTTCATGGTTTTCCTTAACCATGTCCAATCATGCATATCACAATATAATTCCATAATTCATCAAATTCACTTGAAAACCTCTAGAATGATGAAACAACCAATTTATAATGAATAAATAGTAAAAGAGTACCTAAAAATGTGTACAGAAAACCTTAAGAATGTTCTAGATCTTACACCACAATTCATGTACATAGAGTTTACACACATAGTTGCATATATCTTTAACATTAGGTATAAAAAGGACCCTACATGAAATGTTATCTTCATAGAACATTCGATGTAGATGGGTCTTCTCAGAGTATAACTTATTTGAACACCATAATTGACAAAAAATACAAGAGAATGATCTGAAACCAAATGAAAAATAACCAAGAGGTCACAGTAATAATAGAGGAATAACCAAAAATGATATTTGATTCTAAATGATGTGATATGTAAATATAAAATCTCATACTTATTAGAGAATCCTTGAATTTTAATTTTCACTATGTTAATATTTCTGCTTCATACTCATAGTAGCCTAATCTTGCACCTCAATTCAACTTCCGACAAGGTCACCCACATTCTCCATCCTCTGTATCACACAATAGTTCAACATCATCATATTAATAGGAGATTGTACCAAATTATGATTTAATAATTGAGTATAGGGGGGATGATATAAAATTTAAAATTAATAAATGTTTTTATTAGTAATTAAAATGATATTTTCCAATTTTATAGGACCAATGGCTTAAAATTATAATGGAAATTATCCATTGTTCAAGTAAAACTCCACATTCCAAACTCAACTATGGAGTTAGAGTATCCATATAAAGTCCTATTTATGAGATATCACCATTCAAACTTCCAAAAATAAAAAAATATTTATTTCAACAAATATTAAATATTATGAATAAATTTTATGGCATAGAATCTCTCTAAATTCCATCTTGAGGGTATATTTCTTGTCCTAGATCTAAAATTACCCAAAAACTTTTTGAGATCATTTTCTTTTGTAATTTAACATTTTTTCATTGTTAAGGCTCAACACTCGTAATATCTATAATAAACTAAGTCTTTTATGTGGAAGCACTAAGGTCTCTACATGATCTATCTGATGTGAAATGGTGCATCAATATTTAGGGATGGAATTGAATTCTGTTAATGAAAAAGTTGACTGTGTTGATGAGTTTTTTGGGATACCTACTTCCATGGGATAATTATTAGTGGATATTAAATACTATGGTGTAAACATAGGTTGATCCATAGAGAACCAAATTGAATATGGAATATTAGAAAATTATAATTTAGTAATATCCTAATACTGCATAAACTATTTCAATCTTATTTATGTTTTCAAACATTGTAAAATGTGATATTTATAATTAAAAAATTGATTATTGATTTCAGAAACATATTTTAACAAATATGATAAATTTTTTGTTTATTACATGAAAAATCATTAAATATTCATATTATTTTTTAATGATATTTTTTATCAATTCAAATATCAATTTAGATTTTTTTCTTCTGACTACATCATTTCTTGTATCATATATGTCTTCACTACTATTTTATAATTTTAGTTAACTAAATAATGAATATTATAAAAGTATAATTATTTTTGTTTACTTTTTTAGGTACCATTATCTAGTTCATATTTAAATTTAAATTTTTATAATATTTTATAAAGTATTTACAAATTTTATTTATTAGATCATGAAAAATCAAAAAGCTGAGTTATATAAATCTTCTAGGGAGGAGGATCTATATACTCTTACAAAGGAGCCTCTACATTTTCCTATACATGTGCCCTATACATCTACATCAGAAGCCAATTTTGTTAGGTTTGATGAATGTGTTAGAACAAGTTTGCCTAAATTATCTATTTCTCATAAAATGGTCAACATGACATATCATCATTTTGATAGTAATTGTAATATTATAGGTCAAAAAATAAATCAATTCAGTAGTTTTTTGGGTATATAATATATGAAAAAAATATGAATTTTGATTTCTAATTTTTGAAGATTATACATGATGGTAAAATATCAACTATGGGATAACATTTTTGTAAGCACATTTATTACTATTTATTTTATCATAATACACTTTGAGTAATTTTGGTCAATTTCTTTTTCACATGATATAATATATGATTTACCAAAAACAAATGTATAAGTGATGATATATTAATCTTTTTTTGTCCAGAGATATATAGAAATTAAATAAATAGAAATTTTAGATATCATTTTTGACCAATTTAAAATTAACATGCATGTAAATTATGCATTTTTCTAAATGAATATACATGTATATTGTTTTTTCAATATAGATTGTATAAATCATTTTTTATAATTTCAATGATTCTTTTTTGAATTAACTTTTTTATGAATACTAAAAATAATCAAATTAATTATTTATTCATCAATAATTAATATAAACTATTGAGACTTCATTAGGTTATATTATTGAATAATTAATACCATCATAATTATCCTCATGATAGGTACCCATTAATTTATGTTGAAATGATGGAAGAAAAGTTTGAAATATTTAGAGTAGATTCTTCATATTTGGTTGGGGTACCCCTCATTCCCACTAGCTAGTCATAAATAATGTAAAATGCACTAGATAAATATAAAGGTACAATAACTTATGGATGTGTCAAAGGATATTATAGAAAATATTTGAATAAGTAATTTATGCTCTTTATAAACTCTATAATTTATAATTCTAATAAATTTATGAAATATTATTTATAGAAAAACCATATGAGGAAGAGTGTAGATGAGACTATATACCAGGGATTAGGACCTATATTTTGGATAATAGATAAATAACCAAAGAACACATGGGTCTCCTATACGGATATGATGTGGGTTTATATATTAATAAATTTATTAATTTATTTGGAAATTATTTAAGGGAGTATATATATAGTCCTTAGTAGATCATGTTCAATAGATGGTTGATACAATAGATGATATGATTAGATCATTGGTGTTGATTCTGTTTCTAGGAATACAATGACACTATCATCATTGATATCCCACTCCACCTTCTCCTCTATAGTTTCCCATATACAATGAGATATACGTTGAGGATCCCTATTATCACGTTATAGAATATGTGATCATAAATTATATTTGGGATAACATATATTACTATATGGTGGATATAGAATAGATTACTATTATAAAATGGTATATTATAGAAGCGACAACTAGAGTATTTTTCCTTTCAGATGAGGTTTTTATGGGTAAAAAAGTGTCCAACATCTTTTACAAGGACTATCTAGACATTCATTATAAATTATCCCTGAGGTATGAATAGATTAAGTCCATTAGTTAATATTGGCATTCAAAATGCTTTAAATGATTAATATATATATATATATATGTTAAATGCAATGACATGTTATATATAAAAAAATAATATTTTAATTTCCATTCAACATCAAATAATATGTTTTCTTAATGACTTTACAAATTAAAATCATATGAATTTTTTTTGGATGATTATGAATGAAAAATGAATGGGGATTTTTGTTCATGAGATTTTCCATTGATGATTTGTAATATATTTATCATAGATCTTATAGCTGTAGATATTTTAGGACTTTCAATGATTTTCATAGTTTCAATGTATATTAATTGTCATATTTCATCCAAAATATGATTTTGATCAAACCAACTATGTATGTTTGATTTTTTATGTATCTTTTTGCACTTGTTATTAACTATGATATGATGTGTATTGTATCGAATCATGATCATGAAATTTATTTATCTAATAGAAAATGAAAATATCATCTATGTAAAGAACATGATATGTTTCTTAAAGATTTTAAATTAATGCAATTATGTTTTATATGTTACCTTATATTGAAGGTTATTAAATATATGGTTCACATAAGATAATTTTTCTTACATAAAATACTACCACAATATATTTTTTTAGCTGAGTTTCCATTAGATGTTGTATTTATTCCATCAGAAAACACCACTTACACATTATAAAACACCACTTATATGTTATGCTCTATACACAGTAATGTGTGAGGAAACATTAAAAAATTATTAGATAGTAAATATTGATTAAATTTTTATTATTATATATTATAATATACTTTTTAAATTTATTCATATCATATTAAAATAGATAATGGACACAATATAATCATTCAGTAAGAAGAGGATAAAAATATATATTTTCTTGGTGGAAAGGGGAATTCTTGGTTTACAAAAATAATAAATGATCCATAAATCATTATATTAAATTTCAAATATATTTTTGCAAAAAAATAACTGTTAACATGGAGTAATAAAATGTGAGTGTTGTTATTTATGACTTATATATGATTTAATTATAACTTGGATAATTACACCTTTTCACAAGGTTGTGTTTCATTATGAATTTTCTATTTATTTATCATAATATTATATTTGGGAATAAATTATGAGTATTTTATTGGTAATAAATATATTTTTATGATCATTATCCATATAATAAACACAATATATACCTTATAGAAAGATTATTAATTCATTAGTTTGTAAATGTGTACCAATTTTAGTGTATCACTTTAAATTATTAATGTAGATTTTTTATTTTATCTATGAAATTATAAAGTCTTTGTATTTTTCATGGTGTTTTGATATATATTTATTATAAAATTTTACATTTTTTAATATATATTATTCTTTTTTTTCTGGGTTTACTCATATAACAAATTAGAGAATTAGATACCCTAATTTTTGCATGATAATTAAATATTAAAAGGTTATCATGTGAGTGAATGGGAAATATCACATTATTAATATCTAAAAGGGTTTATAATAAGATAAATATAAATTAATTTAATCAAATAAAAAATTAAATATTAAAATAAATTATTATTTAATAATTACATATTAGAAAAAAATTATTGGAATGGGATACAAAAACCTCAGCAACCAGATGAATTTTTATTTGAGTATGAATTTGATAAAAATGTAATTTATCATGAATAGTATCTCAAAGGTATGATTATAAAATAGAAATTTGGACACTAAACACTAAGAAATATTTTTAAAATATATTATCACTAATGAAATAATAATATGAGAAGAAAGAGTTGTGATTAAGAACCCTGAAATTGACATAACAATGCATTAATGAAATGAAATAATGGGAGGGAATCATCAATACCTCATTAACAAATTAATAAAGGGAATGAAATGAAATGGAAATATAGGAATGGATTCATATAAATATCATTCTTAATATGGATCATAATAGATTGATTTCAGATAAAAATGTTAAAAATGAATTCTGAACCATTACTTATTATACTTCTTATATTAAAAACCAACCCTTCTCAAACCCTATATTTTTTTGGAAACTCTTAGAAGTAGATATTTATTTTTGTAAAGACCCATTTAATTATATAATGGTGATATTAAAATAAAATAGAAGTAACAGTTTTAGTTGAGTGGGGGGTTTAGTTATCGGGTATTCAGATAAAATTTTATAGAGTGTGAACATCCAATGTGATTATTTTTATTTGTTGTTTGGGTGTTTCTATGAGGTCCTTGAGTTGAATTGATAATTTTTAGAAATAACAACATGATGGTGCACTAAAAAAGTTCAATAGTTTTTATTATGAACTCAATAGATAGATATCAGCTTCCTAGATTTCTTTGAAGTTTTTCTACTAGGGATAGATCCTCACCGACATGTTGTTGGGGGTGTATCGTGTAGCTGGTGGAGTATTGTTTACATATCACTAGTAGATTGGGTACTGTTTCCTCTAGAAATGGGGTTGACCTTATTGGTTTAAGGTTCAAATATTCCAATCGGTTTCTAACGGGATTGTTAGTAGAACCGAAAACATCCAATGATTCTATATCCATCTGGACATACATTCCAAAGGTAGGTGCCCATTAGTTGTGAACTGATGAGGCATTAGAATTTGCATTGGTCGAGAGGATGGGAGGTCGGACTCATCACACATTTTTGAGGGGAATTATTTTCTACTCCGGGCTCTCCTTATAGATTTAAGTTTTGTTTGTGAATCCTTATTAAATTACCAAGTATGAAAATGAGCATTACTTTAGATCTGATAATCAATGATTAGTATTTAAGAGATTTAGCAAATATTATATATTTATTTGAGGTTCTTCATCGATATAGAATCATCAATATTTGTTAAAGATTCATAGTCAACGGTATACTTCAATACATTATATAGAATGGTCTTGGTCATTATGATAACCATACTGGTTTTAAATCCACTCAGCGGGGCACTTGATGTTTATTGTCATTCAGAAGGACATTTATTATTTTAGAGTTGGGATTGTACCCACAAATGGGCTACCTACATATCCTTGTTTTAGAAAAGGAATTAGAACCCACGTAGTTCGAGTAATGAAGTATGCAGTTTATGTATGATTGATGGCTCAAAGAAAGATGTCATAAATACTTTTACACTCTAAGATCACGTGAGACATGCTTGGTGTGAGAAACAAGAGGTACTGGTAAAACACGGAGATTGTTCCATGACAGATGAAATCATAATAAATAATGTGGGGATTATGTATGTATGACTACCCAAGATGGATGAGGATTGTGATTTACTTCAGGGATAAAACCTGGGAACAATGTCCATAAAGGTATATGTACTTTATGGAGATTTGGATACCTAACATAGGAATTAATCCAAAGAAGGATGCCCAAATTAGAGGAAATTAAGACTGGTTAAGAGAAATTATGGCTGGGACTTAATCCTGAGAAGGAGGCCCAGGTTAAGGGGAATTATGATCGGGGCTTACTCCTAAGGGTGATTCCCATATTTGGGAACTTGGGGTTTATTCCTAAGGAGTATGCCCATATTTTTGAACTTGGGGCTTACTCCTGAGGAGGATTCGGAGATTAAATATCTTTAACTGGGGCTTACTCTTTAAAAGAAGGCCCAGGTTAAGAGAACATGGAATGGGGCTTACACTAGAAAAGGAGGCATAGGTTAAAGGACTTTGAAGACCGGGGCTTACTCCTTAAAAGGAGGCCCAGGTTAGGAGACATGGGGATTACTCCTAAAGAGGATGCCCATATTTGGGAATTTGAGATTCGGACTTACTCCTGAGAAGGAGGTCCAATTTAGGGAAACATGGACTGGGGTTTACTGCTGAAAAGGAGTCCCAGGTTAGTGGACTATTGGGACTTACTCTTAAGGAGGATTCCCAAGTTAAGATCTTCTCCTTTAAAAGAATGATGTTGAATGAATAAAATCTCTAACCCTAGTGACATTAAGATATGTAAATCACTAGGTTTTGAGCGATATTACATAGAATCACTTTCAGGTAAGGAAGCCAACAAAGGAACCATGTCATAAATGATTTTGATGTGTGTTTTGAAGGCAAAATATTGAAGAGGAGAGGCGGATTTTAAGAAAAGAGATGAATGGATAGGAGGGGAACCCAAAAGAAGGTAGGCGTGCAGGTCCTGTTTGGGCGCACAAGTCCTGGTCGCATAGGTATACCTGTGCGACACATGTGTACTTGTGTGTTGGCCAACCCATAGGGTAATACATCGGCGAGACTTGGCTCAAACCCTTAGTATTATACCTCATGTCTTATAAAAGTGTGGCTCGTAGGTTCTATTTAATGGATAAGGCGGCACACATGTGTGACCATTTCCCATATGGGATGGACACTTAGGAACGCAGCTGTTTATGAATTTCAACACTTAGGACTTGTTACCTCTCTTTAGATCTTCCATTATAGGTAATAAATTATCTTAGAAGTGTTCGAAAGACTTAAAGAAGATACTGGGGCACCGAGAGCTGAAATATGAGTTTATGGATTTTTTGTCCTCAAAATGGGGGACCCACAAGGGGTATTTATAGGCTGCCAAAGACCTTGGGCGAAAATCATATAGGGTGTGCATGTCACCTGCACACCCAATACTTGGCGCGCAGGTACCCTGCACGACCGTCTTGGAACTTGCATGTCCCATGCTAAAGCAAGTCCATGTTTATACCTTTGTCATTTTTTTATATTTCTTCAAATGATTAATCACTTTGTGTTAAGGTATTTTCCTTTTCATTCATTAGACTCTGTCATAGAAAGGAGCATCAACAAAAGTCCCCCCCTCATAGTTGGATCCAAATGAATGAGGATGTGACTCTGATGAAAAAAGGAAAAAACCAAGGAACTGCGGTACGTAGGTGTTGAGGGCGCAGATGGTGTCACGCAAGTGCAAGCCGTACAGGCTTCGGTGCACAGGGGTGCGGAATTCCCTATAAATATGTGGCCATTCCTCATGCAAAGCATCTGGTTCTCAAGGATTCCCTCTCTTTCCGTGCAAGTATCCTTTGTCGTGCAAGTGTCTTGTATTCCACTGGTATTTTGTATCGTGCTTCTGTAGAGGTATTTGGACTTGCACGGTGATACCTGCGCACCAAAAACTTGCGCGACACAACTATACTCGCGCACCAAAATTTTACTTGCACGCCTTAATGCCTTAACCATTTTTTCACTTTTCATAACAAATTTTATGAAAAATCAACTCACTTAAGAGTTAATTATTCGACCTTTGTGCAGATTCAATGGCTCCTAGAAGAATTGGAATGACTGACGAAGTGACTAGCTAGCGGATTGATGATATGCTGAATGTTGTTGGCCATGATTACTATGATATATGTGATAGCACTCTTCTAGATCTGTGAATGTACTAGAAGAAGTATCAACTTAACTTTCAACAGAGAATCTACTTGCCTCTATATGGGCATTGTCATCTGCAAGATGTCGACATTCTAGAGGCAAAGAATTATCTCCCACATTCTTGGTTTCATAATTACACCAATTTTTCTTCAAGAAATATCTGAAGTGGAAGGGAGTTTTTAAATACTGGAACAGTGGAGAAGGCCTACATGATTCATCAAAGTTTTTGTACGCTAGATCTAAAACCTCACAAGCCCGAGCTTCAACCACATTGTTATCCTTCAATCTTTCGAAATTTTTAGATGGATCAATCCAAAGGCAGGAAGAAGAGTTGGCACATCTTTCCTGGAGGAGCTGTGAAGACAACTTGGATGTGGTCATACTGAGTGCGACAAAACTGTGTAGATTTTTTCATGTATTTGAAAGGAGCTATGATATATGAAGCTCTCTGGGCTGGGCAGACATATGACTACAGGAATGATGAGTTTGTGCTGGAGGTAATCAGCCACTGGAGACCAGAAACCAATTCCATCCATCTGAATCATAGAGAAGTAGGCATCAGTTTGTGGGACATCTACAAGATCTTAGGGGCTCCAATTCTAGGAGACATGTATGATGAATTCATCCCCCCACCCAATGCGACTTGGAATGATTAAGAGAAGACACCGACTTTGGATCGGGAATTATTGAAAATTTCCCACAAGCTCCAAAGTTCAAAGACCTCCCTAACTCATTCTAGAAATGATATTCATCTAGAGGAGTGGATGAATATGTTTCTTACCAAGAAGGAGGAGAAGGATTGAAATGACAAGGGGCCCACCTGTACTCGTCCTAATACCTACCCCAGAACAGAGAAGAGGACTACTCTTTTGGCACATTCTGGTCGACCCTAGAAGTAGGAGAATTTGAGAAGTGGGGATATGAAGTAAATCCGAGAATCCCAAAAATGACCCGCCTGGCTAGTTTCTTAGCCTTGTGGCTCAGTGTTTATCTTCTGTCTGTCAGGGATTCGAAGGGAGGCGTCTGCCCAGGGACCTTCATTGTGGTAGCCAAGTTGGCTAAAAAGAAAATGGTTGGGTTGTCCACCCCCATTTTGGTGATGATTCACAGGAGCATACTCCATGTCTTTATGGGTAAGTCTCCTTTGAGAATAGTGGTACCATTCCGAGATTTTTGGGTATGGCTAGCCACTCATTTCAGGACATATAATGTTTAGAATAGAGTATAGGTTCGTAGAAGTTCCTTCAGGCCATCAGTGTAGGAATTATCTGGAGTTGCTCCATCAACCATTAACCCCTATGATATGAAGGTGAGGCTGAGAATGTTTAATGAATTCTATTTCTTTCCTTATGGAAACTCACCAACCAGGCTATTTGTTGATGATGGAACCGCCGATCTGGAATTGAGATCGTACATGCTAGCTTATAGATATGGTGTACTGGCCACCAGGATTGACGGATATATTATATGCGAGTCCTATGCTCCATATATATTTACACGCCAATTTAAGTGTCTGCAGCTGACTGTTTTATCCCCTCCTATGCTTGTCAGGTCAGAGCAGAATCTGATGGTTTCCCTAAAAATATGGTTTCTGACATATATGGAGAAGACCGGGGCAATGTTTGATCTACCTGTTGACAAAGCGGTGAGTAAATTGACTACATGGTATGCGGAGATCTGGATAGCATAATACCCTGAAGGGGTGTTGAATCGTCCTGTTTATCAGGTGGGGAAAAAGAAAAGAACTATAGATAAAGAAACCCTTCATCAGGAAGGTGACAATTCCCCACCTAGAGATAATTCACCAGGTTCCTCACCTAGGGCTGACTCACCGGATTCCCAAGATGGGGATCATGAGGGTCAATATGCGGAAAAACGGACTTGTGCGAGATATAATCCTCCTGTCATAATAAAGATACCCACTCCATCGACTCCTAGTGAGTTACCTCATTGAGGAAACTTAATCATCATTACTTTATAAGGAAACAAATCTTATTTTCTTATCTTTTATCTGTATTTGTCGGAGCTGGGAAGAAGCTGAAGTCTATGATTGTAGGACCCTCCTCGTAGCCTTCTATTACACATGATGAATATTTACAACCAGAGGTTGTTCAGACATGGAAGAGTTTATATTACAATACTGAAACCTCATGGCTGGATTTATGCGAAGGGATACACATCCCTGGAATAGGGAATCTTCGGGCTTCTTGTGATATCTGTTTTGAGGATAATCCATATGAAGTGTGGGATTACGTCAGAGAGGTAAAGATGCTCATATATTCCATCGATGATTCCATTCCTATCACCAAGAGGGTGAAGGAAATGAAATATCGTGGCACCACTGAGGGGACTGGTGGTTCCAGAGATGAGGAGTGGCACGATTATGTGGCTCCTGAAGATGTTAGTCTCTTTCCTTATTTTATTTGCAACATGATTTCAATCCAAGATTTTTTACTCAATGAAATTATCTTCATCATCCTGCAGCTTGCAAAGAAACAAACTGCTGAGGTTCCTTCACTATAGTATAGCCCTGGTGGTACTGCCATCGGGGCTAATGAATCTCTTCACTAGCCGGGTGAGGTATCTCCAGGTCAGAAAGCCATGGATGAGGAATTAGAAAGTCTTTTCACTCTCCAATACATGTACTTGGAGAGGAGAATATCAACACTCCAAAAAATCCAATGAATCAAAAGCATCGAAAGAGGAATTCCATAGCTAAATGTTTCATCAGTAGTGCTATGTCCTTCCGATAGTTATGAGTCTTAACCCATGAAAATATTACTCATACTTCTTGGGATTTTGGGAGCATCTTCAATTTCCCCTTTTAGGGAGAGGATTGACCCTCCTTTGAGGACGACAGAGGGTACTGGTGAATAGTAACAAGTTCATGTTGGTTTGGATGCCCCTAAAGTGGAGCCATCATCTGTTCCCAGTACCACTCCTACTACTTCTCTAAGTAGAGAAGAGCCCGATTCTGGTAAATTAACAATGCGTCATAATATGTTGAATGAAGACATCAACTGACATCCATTCTGTGATACTTTAGGTTTAACCCCGGTACCGGAACATTTAGTGTCCACTGCAACTGACGCCGCAATTTTATCATAGGTCATTGTCCAGGGTCAGAGGCCATAGAACAAGGGTTTCCCAGATGACGTATCGAATGCTCCCACTGGTGATGCTAACCAGGAATCTGAGATAACATTGGATGAAAGGATGGAATTTGGAACATCTTTTGAATATTTTTTTGATCAAGTTAAATTACCATGTAATTTAGAGGATTTTGGACATGAGTTTTATCCTTCATCCGGTTAAAATAACTTTGTATTATATCTCTGACTATGATTGGTTAAAATATGCACTTCCATCTAAGAAAGTTGCTGAACTGCCAATACCTAAAGGGGGAACAGAAGACCCTACTATTGTAGATACATTAGCTCAAGTGGATCTTAACCCAGCATAGCTTCCTGAAATTTATCCTAAAAATCCTGTTGAAGCTAGGAAAGATGGGGATGATCCTTCACATGATTCTGATGTACCGTTGGGTAAGGGATAACAGTATTTGTGGTTGTACTTAATTTGAAATACAACTTAATCCACTTTTTTCATCCTTTGAAACTGGCCAAAAACAATCAATATACTCTGCAGGGCTGTCAATTTCAGTGGCTAGATCTGGAGGTGAAGCCTCAGCCTCCTCCCCAATGGGAATAGAAAGTGGAATAACAATGGTCATGGGGGGAAGGAGCAGATCAGGGTACTTCTCTAAGTGCATTAATCCTGGATTATATTCCCCCCTGTGACAGTGATGCTGAGTCGAACATAGAAGTACAAAAGGCGCTTCAATTTTCACGATGAAAGGCATGGAAAAATATATGGAAGATCATATCTGAAGTGACTCTTGAAGAGCTATCATCGAAGATCCCCTGACTATCATCATTGTTCGTCATGTTGGAACTTGGCAGTTTTGGATATCAAGAGATCCTTGTCGCAGTGAAACAAGTCATCTTAAGAAGGGAGCAGGAGTAGAAGTACTGTCAAGACATGACCATAATAAGGCTGTCAGCCAATATCAGTGAATTTTAGGCGGCGGTGTCCCATGCTGAGGTTGATCATACTGCCATGCTGAAGGAGCTGAAGCATAAGATCAAGGAAAAAGTTGTCCAGTTGATGCACCTTCAGCAACAGTTAGATGTTGTTACTGGGGAACTTGACCAGCTTAACAATTCATTGGAAGGAGTTCAAACGAATGGTATGAAGGACATTGAAAATTCCAAGATGGCACTCTATCAAGCTGAAAATAGTGAATCGGGTTGAGGTCTTGAGATTCAAGTGGCTGCTGATGAAGCTCGGGATGCTGTAAATCAAATGAAGATTTATGTTGACAGCCTTTTGTAATTATTGTAAAAGAGAAGAGACTCCAGTCTGTGGATGTCCTTCTAACTCTTGTGCATCAATGAATAATACTTTCATCTTTAATCATTTGTGCATGCCTTCTTTTTCTACTTGCATTAAATTTTACTTAAGCCAATGGGCCTAGTAGGCATTGTTTGATTATTTCTAGGATTATTATAAATAACCCTACGAACTTTAAAATATTTTTATTTCTCAATATTAACTAAATCATAAAAAATGTATGTTTAATGAGCTGGGACTTGACATTTATTTAGAGTTCCCTTGTCTTTTGTGGGATGTTTAATGTCATGCACGTCGGACATAAAAAAAGGCTAATGTTTAAGGTCACAATAGCTTTGACCGAATGGATTAAAATTGACCCAATTCCTTGATAATTTAACTGAAAACATATTTCCACATTCAAGTTTGCAGGAAAACATGTAATCTATGACTTAGGAAATTTTGAATCTAAGGAATGATATGAAAAAAGTACTAAGATACATTAGAAGAATTATTTCCTAATAGTGAAGTTTCCATTATTTAACAAACTCGTTATGTGGTTGAATTATACAGGGCCACTTAAGGGAATTGGCTGCATAGTCAAATACTAGCATCTTTTGGATGACATGTCTGTTATGTAGACTACTTATGCAAGGTTGCCTAAGGGCACATACTACATAGTCAGGAAAAAGAACTCTCATAAATTTTACTTTTCTATTGCTAAAAATTCAGTGGATGTTTATGGAGATTCAAATTTTCCAAATCATAGAGTTTGCTGTATGGAGATAGGTACTTGAATATAAAGAGGATGTTACCAATCAAGATTGTCAAAGAATTGGATGAATGTAACTCCCACGAAGGTCTGGCCTAAATTTAGGGAAGGGAAATATAAACCATGGACTAGAGTACTTTCAGATCATGAAAAAGAGTATGGGACAAATATGTAAAGGATGGCAATTTTGCGGATCCCTACATATTTTCATTAAGACAAATAAGAAAAAAAAGAGGTTTTTCTCCCTAGAATGAAGTTACCGCTACATAAAAAACCCCTTAAGTGGTTGAATTATGTAGGGCCACCTAAGGGATTTGGTTGGATTGTCAAATAATAGCATCTTTTGGCTGACATTTCTGTTATGTAGACTACCTATGCAAGGCCGCCTAAGGGCATGTGTGCATAATTTGGCAAAATAACTCTCAAGTATCAAACCTTTTGTGACCAGAAGTCAAGCAAAAAAGGATTATGGAGATCTAGAATTATTTAATGTTAGGAGTATGACACATCAAAATGGGTACTGTCCAATGCATGAAGGAGATACACAGACCAATTCTAACCATAATCATGTTGGGGCTGGGTCCTGAATTGAGATGTTGGACTTCACTACATATCTCATTATGTTGAGATTCAATCAAAATTTAGTTCTTGAAATACAGTTTAATGTCATGTAGGATGAGAGTGTATGAGATCTTAGTTTAGGGTCATCGAGCTTGGACCATTATAAGGAGTACACAGTGTGTTTTATAAAGCTGATGTGAATGAAGTCTAGGGTTTCCATACCACATTCATGTTTTCACAGGGGTTTTTCAGCCAAAGGACTAAAAGTGGAATGTGGGGTTTGGCCCAAAGACTTGGGGTTAGATTTGAGGGATGCTCGAATGTTCATACGTATCCCATAAGCATGGGAATCAAGCGGCACATAGTTCTTGAAATACCCTCTGTACAGATTTGGTTCATACAAGTGAAGGGTGAAAGGGGACTTTAGTGCAATGATGGTTTGACCCAAGATAAAAGGTTCAGGTATTTCCATGTAAGCACGTAGTCTTTAGAATATAACATGATTGGAGATCAATGTAAATAACGATTCCCTCTCAGGTGAGGGTGTCAATGAATGTTGTAGTTTATTGTCGTATTGGACAAAAGTGTGAACAGTTTAATGTCATATAGCAAGGACGATGGTGACCCAATGTAAAAAATATTGGTCCTAGGGGTGGTTTCACAAATCAACATCGTACGAGACGAAGGTGAACCGATGTGAAGAGATTGATTTTGGGATTGAACCTCAGGAGGTTGCCTACGTACCCAGCCTAGAAGGCAACGGTCAAAGTCAGCGTAGTTCGATTAAATAATGAATTGGTAATCAAGTTGTTCTCGAGGACAATGACCTAAAAAATTGTGTCGGGACTTACACATGGTTAGCGGCCCAGAGAGGGTGTTATGGTTGATGTTTACTGTAATATCACGTGATTTATACTCAGTGTGAGAAACAAGAGGTAGAAACAAAATTAACGATGCACAATTTAATGTCATGTAGGACATATGAAGGGACTATGCAGTTTAAACTCTTGTAGTGAGGACTATTGGTGCTGCACAGTTTAGTGTCATGTAGTAGGGCAAAATATATCTTAACGTTATGCAGGACGTATTAAAGGGACTTGGTTCAATTTTACATCATGTAGGATGAATGAGCAGTACAGTTTAATGTCATGTAGGACATATATAGGGACACAGTTTAACGTCATGTTGGATGTGAACACAGTTTTGCATCATGTTGGACAATAAGGGTGTTGTACAGTTAAGCATCCTATAGCTAAGATGATGGGGACAATACAGTTTAACATCATGTTGGATGAAAGGGGAAATGTAAAGTTTAATTTCATGTAGTAAGGACAAAAGAGAACACATTTTAACGTCATGTTGGACTTATTAGGGACTTTTTCACAGTTTAATGTCATGTTGGACGATGGCACAGTTTAACGTCATGTTGGACGATGGTGCGAGTAGTTTAAGGTCATATTCATGGCCCAACGATTATGAAGTTTAACGTCTTGCTGGACGTAATAGTATTTGTGTTACACAAAATACTTCTTTAGAAATCTGGCATTAGTTGGAGTCGTGATGAGTTCTCCATTCATTGAGATTAAATAATAAGCTCCATTAGAGTAAACCTTATGTATTGAATAAGGTCCTTCCCATTTTGGCTCCATCTTGGGAGGCTTCTTTCCTTGTATCATTGGAGTTCTGAGAACCAATACCAATTCTCCCTGAATGAATGAACGAAGATGATCTTTTTTGTTGAAATCTCATGCAATTCGATTTTGATAGACTTCAAAGTGGTGCAAGGTGCACAATCTTTTCTCATTTAATCTTTCCAATTAATCCATTCAGTTTTGAGATTGTTCATCTGTAGATGACTGATCACAAATGGCTACCCTGAGTGAGGGTAATTGAACCTCAATGGGCAAGACTGGTTCTGTTCTATATACCAATGAATATGGAGTTGACCGCGTTGCAGTGCGGGTGGTGGTTTGATAAGCCCAAAAAGCATGAAAAATTTTATCATGCCATGACTTTTTATCTTTATCCACCGTCTATTGCAGTGTATTTGAAAGAGTCTTGTTAAGGATTATTTTTGGCCATTGGTCGATGTATGATACCGAGAGGAATGGTTGGATTTGATGATGTATTCATGATACAACTTCATTACCTCGGATGAACAGAAGATGGTGCCATTGTCTGTAAATATGGTATGAGGGACACCAAATTTGGTAATGATGTTAGACTTGATGAAGCTAACAATGCTTTAAGAACTAACGTCATTGAGAGGTATTGCCTCTTCCCATTTGTAAGAGATGTCAGTAGCAGTAAGAATTTACTTAAACTACTTGGATGTAGCTGAAGGATAAGGTCCTACTACATCCATTCCCTATGTGAAAAATGGCCATGAGTATTTAGCTGTATGAAGCATCTCTGGGGGTTGATGAATGAAATTGTCATTTACATGGAAAGAATGACACTTCATTTTGAAATCAACACAATCTTGTATCATTGAAGGCCAAAATTGTCCAATCCTTCAAATTTGATAAGATAGTTTATGTCTGGACTAATGGGCACCACAAACTTCGGCATGCACTTCTTTTATGACATCCATTGTCACTTCACCGTCAATGCATCTGAAGATAATTCCATCAAAACCTCTTTTGTATAGAATTTTCTCTAGGTGATCTGGGCTATCATAAAGAGGGAAGCTGACCACACATCGCTGGATTTGTTCTTTCCCGACTCTATCAGGTGGGAGTGTTCCATTTTAAATATATTCCCTTTTAGGTGTCATCCATCCTGTAGTATGACCATATGGTTCAGAAATGGGACTAATTTCATTGATTTCCTCTATTCTGGTTTGAACATAAGGTGAAATTTTACGACGGTGGGCAATACTGATGATTGTATCGTCCTGATTTGAATCTTCCATAGCTGTGGTTATATTAGACAGTACATCACCTTGGGCATTTTGTGATCGGGAGACATAAGAAAATGTCGGTTCCGAAGGAAATTCCACCATTAAATCTCTGACGTAATAATACAAAGGGATTAACTCTTCTTTTCTGATGGCGTAATTCCCATTGAGTTGTTTGATTATCAGGTCTGAATCACCTTTCACCTTTAAGCGATTCACTTTTGCCTGAAGCGCTAACTCTAATCCTATGATGAGAGCTTGGTATTATGCTTCATCATTTGTCCCACCTCCCAACAATGAGAAGGAATAGGGTAGCACTACCTTTTCTAGAGAAATGATCATAATTCCTAACCCAACTTTGTTGAATTTAGGATCATCCATTTTCTTCCCTGTTGGACTTCTGGAAGCACCATCAAAGTACATTTCCCATGTTTTAATACTATCCTGAATAGAGAACACTTCCTCATCGAAAAGTTCAATATCTAAAGATGTATCTTCTACTAAAGGGTGTTCAGAATGGAAATCATCTAGAGCTTGGACCTTTATTGCCTTTTGAAACACATACTAAATATCAAATTGCTGCAAAATAACCGCCCACCTTGCCAGACGTCATGTAAGCATTTGACAAATAAGGATGAATTTTAGCAGGTTATTGTGAGATTCCAATTAGACCTCGTGATGTTGCAAGTAGTGTATCAACTTCTAAACTATAATGATTAATGCTAGGAAGCACTTTTCAATACTTGAATATCAGGTTTCTTTTTCAAGAATAGTTCGATTGAGATAGTAGGGCTGTTTTCATTCCCAGCATCATTCTTTTGGGCAAGAAAGACATCTAATGACCGCTCTAAAGCTATCACATAAATAATAATTAGTCTTCCTTCAACAGGTGGCATTAATATCGGTGGACTCAAGAGATACTCCTTGAGAATATTGAATGCCTCTTGGCATTCTTTTGTTTGCTGGTAAGTGACTCCCTTCTTCATTAATTTGGTAAAGGGTAAACATTTGCCTACCAATTTGGTGATGAAATACCAAATATAGGCCAAGTGTCCTTGAAGTCCTCTCAATTCCTTTAAATTTCGAGGATGTGACATACCAAGGATTGACTTTGTCTTCTCAGGATCAACTTCGATACCACGATGGCGTACAACAAAGCCGATAAATTTTCCTGAGGTTACCCCAAAAGAACATTTTAAGGGGTTCATATTCAAATTGTGTTGTCAAAGTTTGTGGAATATGATTTAAAAATTATCCAACTGATTAGAACGTTGTATGGATTTAACCACCAAATCGTCCACATAACATTCAACAAACTTCCCTAAAAAGGTTTTGAAGATACGATGCATGGCACACTGATATGTTGCGCCGGCATTCTTTAGGCCAAAGGGAATTACGCGATAGCAAAACACACCCTAAGGGGCTCTGAAGGATATAGATTCTTCATCTTCTAGAGCCATTTGGATTTGATTATACCTGTAATATCCATCCATGAAGGAAGGTGCTTCATTGCCAGATGTTGCATCAATTCAGAGTTCTGTAATCGGAACTGGAAAATCATCATTAGTACAATGCCGATTAAAATCTCTGAAATCAATGAAAAATATAATTTTTCCATTCTTCATTTTTACAGGGACAATATTAGCCAACCACTTGTGTTACTTAACTTCTCTGACGAAGTTGTATTTGATAAGATTATCCACTTCAGCTTTAGTTTTTGAAGCATAGGATGGGTGTGTTCTTCTTGCGGCTTTCTTAAATCCTCAATGTTCTTCTAGAAAACCCAAACGATGAGTAGCAACATCAGGATCGAGACCTAGAATCTCTGTATAGTTCCAAGAAAATATATCTCAATTTTTATTTAAAAATGAAATATAAATCTCTTGCTCTTCAAGAGTCATGGTCGCACTAATTAATGTGGGGAATGGATCTTCTTTTGTACCCAGATTTATTTCTATGAGTTCAACCACGGTGGTAGAGATACCCTCTTCAAATGTTGGGGGAGAATCCCTGAGATCTTCCTCTTCTTCTTCAACATGTTTTATTTCTTTTGTTTCCAATTTCATAGTAGATGATGAAGTAGAATTTCCATGATCATGAGAGATGTTAAAATTTGAACATCTTGAAGAAGAGGCTTCCATTTCTGACCCTATAGATGATGAAGGGTCTTCCTTGGGTAATAAAGAGAAGATGATGGATTGAAAATCAACATCATCATTCACCTATGACATTACTATAACTTCTTCTGGCATGATTGGCGAAGTATAGACTTGATGGATTTCACTGGATGAAAGGAAGATATCTCCATTTGAGCTCTCATCATTTCTTGGTGAATCGCCACTTTCTCCCATGCTATCTGGCTTGATTGCCATAATTGAAATTATGGAAGTTTCCATAAGAGTACTTGGATTTGGGTCTATCCTATCAATTTTACTGATAGGAAACACATATTCTGTACTCACATTTGTGAATGGGTTTACTGGAATCTTATCCAAACCATATGGAGCATTAACTTTGGTAACCTCCCTTGTTGTGGATTTCTCCTTTCCCTTCATGTGATAGAATTCTACCTCAATGTATTGAGATTCACATGTTTTGAATGGGGCCTTATCACCATAAAATGTCCCAATTTGACCATTGAAACAATATTTGAGGCATTGATGGTATGATGAAGGGATAGCTGCATGTTGATGTAGCCATGGTCTTCCAAGAAAAACATTGAACTTTGTATCGTGATCAACAACCATGAAATATGAATTGGATACAAGGTCTCCAAAATTATTTCTGAGTGTAATTTCGCCCAGTGGTTCTTGTTCAATTTTATCATATCCTTGTAACATCAAAGAAGAAGAAGATAAATCAGATTCTGTGAGGCCCAATCAACGAAGTGTATGAATGGGGATGAGGTTGACTCCTGAACCATTATCAATGAAAGCTCTTCGGATGTCTACAGCATTGACCATGCCAGATAATTACAAAGGTCTAATATGTCGATGCACAACATCATCTTCATCTTCATCTATGAAAGATATCACTGCATTGTATTCTGCAGGATTATTCTCTACATAGTAGACTTCAACCGCAACAATTTCAGTTTCGAATTCATGAGGACTTGAAAATGCCTCAATGAGTGCCTCTCGAAGATCCTTTGATAGATTAAAGGCTTTCCGAAGTCATAGCATGGCCGGTACTTGGTCCAAATGTTTCAAGACATCATATTTTGTATCCAAAGGTCTCTGTTTCCCAACAGGAACATGTGGTTTCACAGGTGCCTTAGAAGTTGATGCTTTAGAAGTAGATGCATCTTGTATCAGGGTAGGAGTTGGAAATACTATTGGATTTGGAAGATTAGACCAAATAGGTCTATTTACATACTGAGAGGAATAACGTGTAACCTCTAAACAAACCTCCAGAATAATTTTTCTAGGACTGAATCTTCTATTGGTGAAAGAATTTGTTTCTTTTTGTTGAGCCCGCTGAAGGGCTCTGCCATGAGTTTCTGCTACATATACAGTTCTAGCAGGGGAAGAAATTGAATAGTGAATTCTAGGATATCCAAGTCTTCCTCTATATCCCAGACCTCTGGAACTCCCTCTAATTCCTTTGTTTGATATAGGGAACTCAGGGTCATCAAAATAGAAACTGTGGCTGGCATAAGGATATGTTAGGTGAATAATGTTAACAAATCCAAAGATCAATGCTTCTTATGAGGAAGACTCTACCTGATTAGCCAATATAGGTTGTGCGTTTTGGTGGGATGGTTCCCGTGGATTTGATTTAGATGGCATAAAATCCGCTAGAGTCAAGGAAAACTTGGGATTTGACACGATCTCCTCTTCTTCTGATTGTTCCTTTCTCTTTTAATTATGTCATTTCTTTGAGGATTTTCCTTCTGATGAAGAGGGTTTTTCTATGGCATTCATAGTAGAAGACACAATTGGTTTCTTCAATTGCATTCGCAAAATTGCATGAGTTCGGTTGGTCATTTTCCTGACCATCCAATCATTATATTTCTGCGCATTCTTTATTTTGACTTCTTTCCACTCGCCTTCTTCCTCTATATTTGTAGTAGTAACACATACTACCTGAGATGAAGAACCTTTCAATTTGACTTGTCCTGAGTCCACCATCTTTTTCAGGAGGTATTTGGAGAGAAAAAAAATCTAAATGGGATTCCCCAACATCTGATAAAATGTTCAATAATTGGGGATGTCTTCATCTCCTTCCTTATTTGGCCATTTGGGCCTTGGTAATTGAACCAAATTATTTTCCAGAGCCGAAATGAAGTAACCAGGAACTTGTTCATTTCGGAAAGAATAAACTTTTCTCTTCATATCCTCAATTTTTTTTGTCTTTGATCTCTTTGATCATCTTGATGAAATTGCCTCTATTGTTGATTCTCGGGAGGTGGATCCCTTTGATAAGATTATGGTTTTGAAGTAGAAGCATATACATGTGATTGTTAAAGCATAACTATAGTAGTCTCTACTTTACCCATTTCCTTCCTGGAGCTGATGGAATTACATGAGCTTTATCTTTAGTCTTCGTAATAGAGTCTTGAATCTGCTGAGCGATCAAATTAAGGTCTCGAAACCCTCCAGTGTATTTCACAGGAATCAATGGTGTACACAGTTCATCACACAAATTTTCCACATAGATTGGCAAAAACTCTTCTTAAGGGAGTGCTAAGATTAGGGAATATGTTAATCACATCCAGCGAGCAATGAAATATGAAACCCCTTCATTCTCTTTTTTCTTACAGTTTTTAAGATAAAAAATTGTTGTCTTTGGCAATGTTGAGCTGAATTGAATAAGGAATATTTTGCGGAGATCCTCCCATTCGGTAATTGACTGGGATTGCAAGATTGTATACCAAACAAGAGCAGGCCCTTGTAATGACTGTATAAAACACCTAAGCTTAACTACTTCTTGTTGCTGAGGGGTTCCCATCATAGGATCACAACGAGAAACAAAATGTGTTAAGTGTTGCTCTGGGTCTCCCGAACCATTAAATATTTGGAATGTGGTACTTTCAAAATTTGATGGGGGGGGGGAATTGCATCAACCCATTCAGGGTAAGCTCTATTTATGGTTGAATTTGTGCATGATTTCCCTCTATAGATTCCAACCAAGATGTTAATGACTCAATGGTAGTTATTAACTTTTGAGAATCATTCGTTTGAACTTGGACCTGAGTAGGTGCAACAACTGGAGCTTGAACATGTATGGTGGCTGGTACTACAATTGATGGTAGAACCACCGATTGTGGTTGTGCATGACCCATAGGACTAGACCTGTGAGGGTGTACTAATAAAGGAGGATACTATTGATCTATCTCAGCAGCTGCAACAAATTCCATTGGTTGACTGACTCCATCATTCTTAGGAGGAAGACTACTTTGAAGTAGTTCTGCATTCAACCTCCTTAATTCCTTCATTTCTTCCTCCTGTTGTGAAAATCTTTTCTCTAGTGAGTGTGATTGGCCTTCTCCAGAGGGAGGGTGGAATGTAACTTGATTATTTACTTTCCCCTTGTTGGATCCCATTCATAGAGGGGGAAGTTGGTTACTTTAAGGAATACCTAGATTCTGGGTAAACCTTTGGTTTCGTGTACGCACACCTCCTTCAATTGTGTCGGTGTGTACAACTTCTTGAGCATGAACTTCTTCATCTGATCCCTCTGAGTGAGCCTCATCTGGGGGATCAGAAACAACTACATTGATGACATTAATTTTTGCATAACACATTGCATCCCTTCTATTTTCATTTCTGCGATATTGTCTTCTTCCATGCCCTTGATGAGACATTGTCTTTTGTTGATTATATCCCTCTAGAACTTCTTGACGAACAATAATTTGGAGGGAATATCCTAATAATTCAGCTCTTAGTTCCTCTTGTGGATTCCTCCCTAATAAAGAGAATATTGAATTTATATGAGGAAGAGATTGAGGATTTGAAAAAGTCCCCAGTCCTGTGGACTGGGGCTACTGTTCCTGCACAACTCCTCGAATCCTATTTGTTGATTTCGAAGGGTGGGTTAAAAGAGTCCCCAGTCTGGAAAGCTGGGGTGGTTCTTGAGTTTTTATATCTGAGACTTTCTTAAAATATCTCCTAATCATGCGTACATTAGTCCAGAAATTAGATGGATGCATCAACCTACATCCACTCAAATCACCCAGCTCAAATGACCGTTGGATGATTTCTGACACTTCTGTCACTTGATGACGCACTCGCTCTAAATGAGAAGATTGTTCGATATTCTCATTTTCCTGATGCAAGAGTAATTTGAAAACTTGATCTCTTTATGCCTGAATTTGATAAGAACTAGTTGAGGCATGTTCTTGAGAGATCTTTTGATTACAAACAAAGCCAATTGGTTGTGGCCGGCCATGGGTAATAACATTGCGTGAGACCATTTTCGGCAGGCTTTGTTAGCTGGAGAGTATAGTGAAATGTAGTGCTCCATGGACACCCCATCCCAAGATATGAATACCAGATGGGACATTGGCAATTAACTGACGTAATCTTCTTAATTCGCCAAGTCATGAACGCTGAAGGGCTCTCTGCTGATTTTCAGCCTCCAGATATTGAGAAACTGAGAGAGAGGCCCAATCAATTTGGCGATGTAACCCGTCTATTTTCTTGAAATGATTTTCATATTCATCATAAGATAATATTTTATTTTCCAATTGAAAAAGATTTTTCCACATGTTGAGATGAATGTCATGAATTCCATCTTCCGTCAACATCTATGGAATGTCATATTGAGAGTCGGCCAAAGGCCAAAACATTTCTGGAACTTCACCTTTCGTCAGTTGTTTTCTCATATTCAGCACTTCCTATTTATTATTCAATGAAGATTCTTCTACCTAGTTAGACCATATCTGGTGCTTTATTATTGCTTCATCAGATTCAACAAGATTGGTAGAAAATTCATTTACCAGAATAGAAGATGAATGACCGAAGGGTGGTTCGGAGAATGAACTACACCCCAGGCTATCTTCTGATTGAGAAATTATTTCACCTGCTAGCGGTAAAGCATCAGACATGACTGGCTTAACATTTGCAAGTGCCTCAAGTTAAGATGGCTTTCTCATCACTACATTGTACATTGGAGCATTTTCCATGCAATGTGGATTACTACTGTGGAGAGGACTTTTTCAGCAAAATTCATCATCATGGGGAGGACCACCATGGTGGGTTACAACAAAAGATAAAACCATTTTTTCCTTGATCTTCTGGCCATGCAGAGGGTTATCATGGCTCTCATCTGAAGATGAAACATCGAGATTGACCAAATTGTCATGAAGCAAGCCTTCATGAGGAAGTGTCTGATGAATACCTTTGGAATTAATGTTCCCACTATTGAGAAACGTGAGAGTATAATCTTTAATTCCAACAGATAATTGTCTGAGGGCTTCAAGAACTCCAACATCAAGAAAGGCCTTATTACAGGTTGGCCCTTGATTTCTTGGCTGTGTTGGACGGGTCTTTTTCTTAGGCGCCTTCTTACTCACTTTGGGAACCACTTGTTGACGAAAGTGGTTACTATGGGCAGGTGTATGTGCCTACTCAGGAGAAAGGATCAGGTTAGGCTGATTATCTCCACTCAAATCAGATGTATGTGCCTGACTTGGTTGTTTGTATGACATGGGGGTGTATCCCCCACAACCCTATTGGACTAGAACAGAGGTGTGTGTCTGTTATGGGGTGAACTGTTGATGTTTCACTCCACTGGTAGGGATAGATTTTCATTTCATTCCCTATGATGCTGTTGCAGCTGTTATAATATTCAGACAGGCATCCAGAATATGAGCAGAGATTTGCTTCTACTCTTTCACCATTCTTAGAATGTGCTTGGTGACTTTAGCTGTTAGAACGGGAATATACGTCCATTCCATGCTTGGAGTAAGTTTATATTCTTGCTCCTGTCTTCCTTTTCCTATTGATGAATTTTGACAGTACTCAAGTGTGGGGGTAGAGAGTTGTGTCTGTCTCATGTTTGTCATTGGGACTTTCCAATTGACTTCTCTAGGTGCTACAAAATGTGACTGTTGGTAGGCTTGATCAATACTAGCAGGTGTATATGCCTTTTGATTGCTCTCTTCCAAACTTGGTTGATGAAGTTCCTTCAATTTTGGTAGACGAGGCTATTGGCTGGATTGATGAGTGTAAGTGGGTGTATGTGCCTATTTACCAGTTGTCAATACATTGGGTTGGCGGGCTTCATCGTATGTAGTTAGACGAGCCTCATGACTAGCTGATTATTTATAAATAGGTGTATGTTCCTATCTATTATACTCCACCGGAATTTCCTGACTGGAATGGTGTATTGTTGTCAGACGAGTCTGCTGGAAAAAAGAATTAAAACACACGGGTGTGTGTGCCCGCTCATTTCTTTCCACCAAGTTGTGTTGGTGGACTTCTCCAGAAAAGGCAGAGATAATAAACTGCTCACTTTTGACCGGTCATCTCCTCTGGTGGATCATCTTGGGGACTCGGGTCTGAGGAACCTGAGCTGAACCCCTGAAGGTGATACCCTCATCATGATGAGAGTGCACTGTCGCATGAGTCTGGCGGTGATTGTTGATGGGAGCCCTTGGGAAGGACTCATGTCTCCTTAAATTAAGTCTTTCAGTGGCCTTCTCATTTACCTCCTCGTAATATGGAAGGGACTGGTGATTGCGTTTTGGGGATAATGACCTGAAACAGTTGGAAATGGTGGTTGACACCACCTGCTTCTTGATTGCTGGTCATCGCTTTCTGAACAACCAGGGTGAATTATTGACTTGGAAGTCTTATCGAGCGACCTCCAAAGTAGGAATGGTATTGTGTTGATAGTATTCCTTAACCAGTGCATTTGATACCAAGTGTTGAAGACACTGAGTAGGTGATGTTGTCCTCAGAGAGGACAAGGATCCAACAGGAGTAGCAACAGAGGTATTCACAACAGAGGCATCCACAGGTGTAAACTTTGGAGAGGCCATTTCTGTAATGCATATGATCTTGGAAAAGATTTCCTATTTGATATAACCGACATAATCAAGATAAGTTCGGCCACTACATCTTTTGGATGTGCCCAAATGTTATTGGTTGTTTTGTTGGCCCTCTTATTTAGTTTAAATATGGGCTTAACAAATAAGTAAAACATCATTTTCACTTGGTTAAGGATTCATGTTGGGTTCACAATTTTTTGTTTCCTTTAGAAATGGGGATGACCTTATTGGTTTAAGGTTCAAACGTTCCAATCGGTTTCTAATGGGTTTTTTCATAGAACTAGAAAAATCCAATGATTATATATCCATTTAGACCTACTTTACAAAAGTAGGTTCTCATTAATTGTGAACCAGTGAGGCTTAAGAATTTTCATTGGTCGAGTGGATGGGAGTTTAGACTCATCACACCTTTTTAGGGGAATTATTTTCTACTCCAGGACTCTCTTTATAGATTTGAGTTATGTTCGTGAATCCTTATTAAATTACCATGTTTGAAAATGATCTTTCCTTTAGATCTGGAAATCAGTGATTAGTATGTAGTATATTTAGAGAATCTTTTATATGTATTAGAGGTTCTTCATCGATAGATAATCATCTGTATTTATTAGAGATTCATAGTCAATGGTATCCTTCAACACATTATATAGAAATATCTTGGTCATTATGATAACCATACTGGTTTTAAAGCCACTCAGCAGGGAACATGAAGTTTATTGTCATTCCGAAGGACATGGATTATTTCAGAGTTGGGATAGTAACCCCAGATGGGCTGCTACATATCCTTTTTTTAGAAAAGGAATTATATCCAACGTAGTTCGAGTATAGAATTATGTAGTTTATGTATGATTTATGGCTCAAAGAAATATGTCATAATTACTTTTACGCTCTAAGCTAACGTGAGTCATGCTCGGTGTGATGAACAAGAGGTATTGGTAAAACCTGACGATTGTTCCACGAAAGATGAAATCATAATAAATAATGTGGGGATTATGGATGTATGAATGCCCAAGATGGATGAGGATTGAGATTTACTTCAGGGATGAAACCCGGGAACAATGTCCATAAAGGTATATGTGCTTTATGGAGATTTGGATACTTAAATTAGGACTTAATCCTAAGAAGGATGCCCAAATTAGAGTAAATTAAGACTGGTTAAGAGAAATTATGACTAGGACTTAATCCTAAGAAGGAGGCCTAGGTTAAAGGAAATTATGACTTCGGATTACTCCTAAGGAGGATGCCCATATTTTGGAACTTAGGGTTCATTCCTAAGGATGATGACCATGGTTGGGAAAATGGGACTTACTCCTGAGGAGGTTGCCTAGATTAAATATCTTGAACTGAGGCTTACTCCTGAGAAGAAGGCCCAGGTTCAGAGAAATTGGACAGGGGCTTACATCTGAAAAGGAGGCCTAGGTTAAGGGACTTTGAATACTGGGGCTTACTCCTGAAAATGATGCCCAGGTTAGGAGACTTGGGGATTACTCCTAAGGAGGATGCCCATATTTGGGAATTTGAGATTGGGACTTACTCCTGAGAAGGAGGCCCACGTTAGGGAAACTTGGACTGGGGCATACTCCTGAAAAGGAGGCCCAGGTTAGGGGACTGTTGGGACATACTCTTAAGCAGGATTCCCAAGCTAAGATCTTCTCATTTTAAAGAATGAGGTTGAATGAATAAAATCTCTAACTCTAGTGACATAGAGATATGTAAATCACTAGGTTTTGAGAGATATTCCACAGAATCCATTTCTGGTAAGGAAACCAACAAAGGTACCATGTCGTAAATGACTTTGAAGTGGGTTTTGAAGGCTAAATCTTGAAGAGGAGAGGTGGATTTTAAGATAAGAGATGAATGGACAGTAGTGGAACCCAACAAAAGGTAGGCGCGCCGGTCTTGGTCATGTAGGTATACTTGCACGACACATTTTTACTTGTGCGCTGGCCAACCCATAGGGTAATACTTGGGAGAGACTTGGCTCAAGACCTTATTATTATCCCTCATGGCTTATAAAAGGGTGGCGCGCAGGTTCTGTTGAAGGGATAAGGAGACGCACTAGAGTGACCATTTCCCATAAGGGCTAGACACTTAGGTGCGTAGGTGTTGAGGAATTTCAACACTTAGGCCTTTTTCCCTCTCTTTAGATCTTCCATTCTAGGTAAGAGATTACCTTAGAAGTGTTCAGAAGACTTCAAGAAGAGACTAGGGCACCGATATCTGAAATCGGTGTTTCAAGATTTTTCGTCCTCAAAATGGGGGGCCCACGAGGAGTATTTATAGGCTATTTAAGACCTTGTGTGAAAATAATATAGGGCTCATAGGTCACAGGCGCGCCCAATATGTGGCGCGCAAGTACCCTGTGCGACCGTCTTGGATCTTGCGCGTCCCTTGCTGAAGCAAGTCCTTGTTCATTCCTTTGTCGATTTTTGATATTTCTTCAAATAACGAATCAATTTGTGTTAATGTATTTCCCTTTTCATTCATTAGACTCTATGACAGAAAGGATCTTCAACAGTTACCTAATCGGATTCATTATATTTAATTAAGGATATATTTTTAATTGCAATCCACCCATTTGAACCCCCTTCTTGGGTTCCCATTTTAGGTTGAACAAACTTGAGGTAGGGGCTCCCTATCAATTCCTCATCTACCACATTTTCCTCAATAAATATATATTCTATTGAGATCATTTCTTCATGCAAAATAGTTTCAAGTATTATTATTTTGAATTCATTTTTCATCACTAACGTTTTCAGAAATTTTTAATTTATCTAGGGTAGAATTCATTTTATATTTCATCGAGGTGTCATAAAATAAAACCTATATAAGAATGATTCATTATAAATGTTTTTACAAATCAGAAAAGGAAACATGCCACATGTTTGTAATTATTTTATTATAGATTCATATCCTAGTGTATTTGTGAAGCCTGTTACCTTTTCAGTAGGTATTCTGTAACATATTATTATTATACTTTTCTGATGGTTTAGTAATACCCAAAATAGAATTGGGAGGATACCTCTAATGGTAAATTCATGGATTCTTTGGAGTTTTAGTATAAACATATATTTTTTCTTATTCAGTAGGTCATTAAACACCAAATAATTGGAGTACATATAGAATAATGGGTGTAGACACTGTGTAATGGTCATAGTGATAAATTCAAAAACGAGGTACATAGAATTATAGGTTTACACACAATGTAAAGATTTCACATCGTGTGTTGAAATATAAAATGTTTTTCAAAAAAAGTGACATATATTTTTCCATATATGAGTTTTTTGGATTACATGACATATATGGGGATTAAACTCCTAGTAATAGTCACAACCTATAAATTTAGTGTTATAAATAATAGGTTGATTATTAAATTTGTTGCATGCATTTATTTATTTCTTTAAAGATTCTCTCCCTAAGTGATTTTGTTTATTTTTTCCCTTCTAGGTTGATTTATTATTGATTTATCTCCCTTTTGGTTAAATTTCTTTTCAATATGTATGTAATCATTCTGGTTCTTCTTTGGATTTGGTAAATATTTTGGATATGACTATGGTTATGCCCTTATTTTTTATCTTATATTGTAATCTATATAGTGATTTTAGTTTCTTGGAATTTATTGGCATTTTAAGGATGTTATCTTGGATTCCATGTCACCTTTGTCAAAGGCAGTTAGGTTTATAATTTTTTATGGTGGGTGTTTCTATAAAATGGGACAATTTGAAGAATTTCAAGTCATTATTGATAAATTAATCTAGTTTTTTAATTTATTAGAAGTCATATGAATTTTTAATACATTTCGTGGAAAGTAATTTTTATTAAAAAAGTGAGTTTTCTTTGAAAATTAATTTCATGTATTTTGAAATGGGTTTAGATACTCTGAAATGGATCATCGTGGATTTGGAAATGTTTTCTGAAAATTTGATCATGGTTTCAAAATGAATTAAAAAAATTTACATTTGGGAAAAAAATTATTGGGAATAAGACATAGGTATCCATAGTGTATTTATGGAACCACTGGGAGGTATCCTTTTGTGATATCGACTTATAGGACTCGATATAGGTTTCATCCAATGCTATGAATGTTTAGGATTATTAGTGCCTAGAACATAGTTTACTATATGAAAGATACTATATTTAAGGTGATTTTGTTATTTATGGATAGTTATCACATGATTGTGTTTATTATAGATTGTTTTTCCTTGGGTTTTATATTATATTGTATCATAGCTTCTCATGATAGGATTTTTCATTGATATGTTTCTACCTATTTACCTATTGATGAATGTATGTGATTTTCTCCTTATTTCACATCTACATATCATTTTTATATTTTTATTATATGAAAGGTGTTTTTGAAAACGAAATGGAAATTTTTTTTAAGACAATTTCATTTCTAAAATTTCTTTTCAAAACTATTTTGGTCAAGAAAAACTAGATTTATTTGAAGCCTAATATTAGACCTTGTATAGAAACTATGGAGGTATCCTAATAGGATTTCGATAAAATAATTATTATGCATTTGGATGTTTATAGATGTTTTTTTGGGTTTTAGTTAATGGGATGATCGTCATGGAGTATATAGGAATCACTTATTGTCGCTAATTTTAGTTTCGGTTTATTAAGAGGTGATTGTTGGTCACATTGGGTTTTGAAATACATTTTGGTATAAAGTATTTTAGCTAGTATTTTATGTAGTTATACTATCTATGTTGTTTTATATTTGCTCTTTTCTTGTATATATTGATTTTCATAAATTCAAGATGAGTTTCTATTATATTGTTTTTCCTATTTTAAATGATGGTATAGTTCAAGTGTGTTGTCTAGTTTACCAGAGATGGTTCATTATGATTTGGTATCAAATGAATACAAATTGAAATGTGTGTTAAAATATCATGGGTTTTGTTTTATGTCTTGAGTATGAAGGAGTTGGTACCATAGTAATTTTCATTGTAAGTACAGAAAAGAGGCCTAATGTACTCACTTCTGTGAGTAAAATCAAGTAATAATGGGTGTTTAGGGACTTTTACCTAGTTTTAGACTTAATGTTTGAGGTAATTTGAATTAAATATATGGTAATATTATTTCAATGGAAATTTGGATTCTAAATTAAGGTACATCATAGTTTTTTTAAATTGTTAATTATGTAATTATTTTTTATAATTATCTTATGTTGGTCCTGTGATTTAGGAAACTACTGGGGAGTGATTAGTGTATTCATTTTGTTAGAAAACTCTTCATGAAGTGCTCTTCCAAATATAATATAGAAACCCATGAGAAAATATTCATAGAAGAATCCTACAATTGAATCTATAGAAATAGATGTTTTTAAACACACTATTAAAACAATTGGACAAGTGGGTTTCAGGAACAAATGGTGTTTTTGGAAACATAGATCAAAATTTTCAAATCAAAATTCAAATTTTTTTCATTGTGAGAAATGACCCCATAATTATAAGGAGTTCGTTGAGTGGATTGATAGGATCATAAAATTCATGAATATCCCTAAAGACTATAAGGTGGGGTTTTCCAAGTATATTCTCAACAGTCCATGAATGATAATGTGGGACTCTATTTTGAAATATATTTTACATGAGATTATTACCAGGGTTTCCATTATAAAAATAATTAACCATTAGTTTTACCCTAATAAAATGAATATGGATAAGACCTAAGATTTTGGGGCCTCATATCAGGGTTAGCGTAATGTTATGAAGTATTATTCCAATTTTGAAATGTTGGTACATCTATAATTGGAGCTTCCCAATTATATGTACTTGATGGCTCAAAGAAGATAGTTAGTACATAGAACTGATATTCTGTTGTTGATGATACCCAAGTGCCTTTCGATTTTAATGGTGGTAGTTAACAAGGAATATTTGGCGAAGGAAACAATAATTAGGGTGAAATTTTTAGGTGGATATTTTTTTGTTTTTTTGTTATCATAGGTGAATATTCTGGCTGGAAGAGGAAGAGTTATAGTGGTATGTTTTAGTCAAGAATAGTTTTAGGTGGTTTTATAGTGCAGTGGTAGGTTTTCTAGCACCAGTGTGGAAGGTGGGGTTATAAGTATCCTAATAAGGTGTGGGCTCTTAATACATGTCATCAATGTGGATGATCATACCATATATAGCATTTTTTGTAAAAGGATATCATATGGATCTAGGGAATTAAAAACACTCACCATGTTTTTTAGGTTCATGGAGATTTATACAAGGGTGGTGGGTCTAATCCATATCCAAATGGAGATGATCATAGGGCTAAGACCATAACTATGATGTCTGGACCCGAATTCCACATAAATGGTTCCTCTAGCTAGAGGTCCCCATAGCCTAATGCATGCCTCCCCATATTCCAGAGGGTACTAACTATCATTAAGTTCCAACTATGTGTCCATGGGAATGGTCTAGGTAGCACATTAGTGTATTTGATCCATAACAAAAAAGAAGAATAATAAAAAATGAAAAAATATATAATAAGAACTTATAACAAATGGAACAGTAACCTATCATAGATAAAACACAATATAAACATCTATTAACAAAATATTAATCAAAATAAATAAACTAAATTGTATAAAAAATAGTATGATGTGACATCTATAAAAACTAGAAAACATGTAAACATGAAAGTAGGTAGTAAAAGAAGTGGATTCTAAACAAAATAAATAAAATAATGAAATTAATACAAGCATTTTGATCTCCCTTCTAGTAACCTGGTACAAATATATCATCCATTTTCAAGAATGCATTTTCACATCCGCAAGAGGAGGCTTACCCTTATCTACACATGCAAGCGTATAGTCTGCCCGAGTTCCATTAGCAACCCATATTAGGTGTGAGATATAATCATCAAGGAACCACTAAAAGCATCTATAAATATCATTTCTGTGTACATAACAGGATAGTTTAAAGATATAATACTGAAAATTTATAATAATAATTTTAAATGTGTTAGTAGTGGGTTTCTAATGGAAAACCAGGCTAACATTACATGCTTTGACCCATATTGGAATATCTCTTAACAAGTATAAAGGGATGGAATGAACAGTAACACACTATTAAGGGATCTAATTCCTAGTATGAAAATATAGGGTCCCCATGTCCAGTATCACAAAAACAGGGGATATAATGCCCAATAAGACATCATAGGGTCTATATGCCCAATGTCACAGAAATAGGGGATTCCATGCCATGTATCACATTATAGGATTTCCATGCACAATATCACAAAATTAGGTGACACCACGACCAATATCACAATATAGTGCACACCCTTCCAAGAACCACAATAAAGTACATAAATTCCTAGTATCCCAAAAATAGGGGATTCTATACCTAGTATAATAGTGCAGGGTTGTTGTGCCTAGTTTCACAAAAATAGGGGAAGACATGTCGAGTATCACAGTATAGGGTCCCTATTCCTTATATCACATTAGAAATAAGGGACCCCATTACAATTTAGATATTTAACTAATAAGTATCACCATTTTCATTTAATATAATTACCATGGGTCTTCATTTCCATTATAATTCATAATTAATTTAACAATTAAATAGGATTTACAACTATTGAGAATCATTCTATGAAGAAATTAAACATTTTTTCATTTAGTCATTTAATGTGGTAATACCACTCCTAATAAAATAAATTCATAATAATTTATAATATAATTTACCATGTTTGACCACTATATTCATCCACTATCAATATGATATAATCAATTACAAGTAAATCCCTACAACCCAATAGGAGATTTGGATGTAACTCATTTGGGACCTATTATATATTAGTAGGGAACACCCAAAGGGATGGTTCAATATGAGGTGTAATATCTCAATATGAATCATGTTCTATCAGTATATTAGGTTTTAGGAAATATAAATAATTAAAGAACAATTCAATTTTAGGGAAAAACATGGTAAAACCCAAATGTGACATATATCACATATTATAAATTAAGTATACATTAAGAAATTAATATTTTACCACTTAATTAGAGCTTGTAGTACACTCCTTATACATTATTTTCCCTTTTCTATCCTCGACAGAGGGAAACCCGATCAATTGATAAACTCCCTAGCAATATGGTATATGAGCCTACATCAATCTAATGTTATCAAGGGAAATAAGAAGGAAAAAATTTTCCAAGGCATTTAATATCATACATGTAGGAATCAATCGAGATCAAAAGAAGATTTATAAGACTTTGGATGGAAGAGATATCAAAGATTCTTGGTTGATCCAAGGTGGGAGATCCATGGGAGATAAAACCCACAATATGTGGTATAATATGGGAAATTAGGATAAGGGGTTGAATTAATATGTTTTTAAAGGAAAATGGAATTTTTTCCAAAATATCAATATTATAGGGTTTTGTTGCATGGTTGACCAAACTGTGTGCCAACTATGCTACTCCCACAACCTAAGGAGGGACCCCACACTGTTTCATGGACATATTTTTAATAACAATGTGAAAACAAAGATGTATGATCTGCAACATTTTTCCATGATACCCACTTAGGTGTGTGACCTAAGGAACATGGATTTGGAACACCAAGATCTATAATTAGTCCCACTATCTACCCATCTCACGATTAGAGAAACAATGTGAGCTAAATCACAAATTTTCAACTAACTATGAGACCGGTTAATTTACCACACTGTCTATGGTTTTGATAAACAAACAATCCCCATACACCCCGGTAACCTCCGTGAACCCGTTAGGAATCCATTTTAGGACCATGATTATTAATTACACTAAAATATAGAGGATTCATTCCTTATTAAAAACCATGTTCATTAAATCATACCCCTTTATAAAATTCGTCCATGAGTTCACCGTTCAAGGGTAGTGAAATTTTTTCTATGAACAACTACTACAATTGTGAACATATGTTATATTCCCACTACCAAGTCTCATCATATATATGGAAACACTTCTAATTCATCTATACTAAAGGAGATGACCAGCATTGAAGATCCATTGTGCTCAAGTCAATGATGCATATAAGTTACTCCTCAAAAGAAGCATCAAAATCCATCTCCAAATCCTAATGATCAAAAGTATGAGAAGGTTCAGTATGATAACTATGAAAATGTGAAACTTTTATGACATCATGAATTTTATGGAGCATATAAGGTAATATAAACAGATATGCTACCGTCCAAATCCACTCCATGATCTCAAATGGCCTTAGAAAGCGTGATGAATTCTTCCCTTGCCTCTGTATATATTAATTCCCACATCTTGGGGATACCCATAAGAAATCATTATCCCAAACCATGAAATATAGAGGACTTCAACCAAAATCGACATAATATTTAATACTATACAATGTAGTATACATCCACTTATTGATTATTTTAACATACTCTAATGTCTCTTGGACAAGACAAGGACCGAGTAGCGTTGCCTCTCATGCCTATAACTGTTACATTGGTGAACGAAATGACCTACTATATAATTCCTTATATCAATCCTTATTTATCATATATTGAATGATATTATTTTAAGATAAATCAATTAGATGGATATTATTCCCCAATAAACCGTTAAAACAATGTAATTCTACTCAAAGCATGTACTATGACACCTATATTATCCATTTTGACTGGTTATTGGTTGGGGACATAAAATATGTGATCAAATACAATTGTGTACCCAAAGAAAAATGTAAAACCTTCTAAAACCATTATGAGAATGTCCAAAAAATAGATCTTTAAGCTTCTGCTCACTATTGGCCTCCTGAACTATCAGCATCTGAGTCCTCCTACTCAAAACCTCAACTACGACATTTACCTTACTAAGAATATTGGAAAGATCAATGTGGAAGGACTATAGATTTTAAACCCATATTGAAGTCCTAATATTCATTTATCATTTATTGAAAACATACCTGAGGCTTTTAAAGTCTATAAACACCATAAATTATCTCACAATAGGTAATTCCTCAAACAATTCATGGAGTGAACGATAGATTCCAACTCAAGATCGTGCATTAGGTAATTCCATGAATGAGGCCTCAACTACTATAAACCTTATGAAATGACTCAATCTACTTTCATTTGAACAACTCCTTGACTAATACTTAATGAATCACAATCGAGGGTATAACTTCTTCCCAGCTCTGACGGAATTTGGATCGATGATGAAGTCAGTCTCCCTTTTTTCTCCTGAAATGTTGTCTCACAGGATTTAGACAATATTAATTTGATAGAAATTTTAATTAATACTTTATGATTTACATAAAATAATGAGAAGTCTGGTATAAAGTAGTTATAGTAACTGGCAATCCCTATGAATATTCGGGTGTCAAATATGTTCTTGGGATACTCCCAGGTTACCATAGCTCTCAACATTTCATTTTCAACTAAAACTCATGTATATTATATAATATGACCAAATTTGTTATCCTTTTTGATCAATAAATGAAATTTACTAATCTTATCATATATCTGGTTCTCTCTTAGTGTATTGAAAATGATCATAAGATGTGTGGCATGGGTGCTTTGAGTATGAGAATACACCACAATGACATCAACAAAGAAAACCATAAGTGAATTCATATTTTGATGGAAACCCCAATTCAAACGACCCATGAATACTACAGTTGAGTTCATAATACTATATGAAATCACGATACAATCACAGAGTGTTACAGTCTATGGGAGGTCATAAGTGAAATATCAAAAGACCTGATATGAATATGATGATAACATGATCTCAGGTCGATCTTCAAGAATAACCTCTCTCCATTGAGATGTCCAACGAGATCATCAATTTGGGGAAAAGGAAAATATTTTTATCCATTAATCTAATTTAACTTTTAATAATCTATATAATGACTGAGGGTTCTATCTACCTTCTTGGTGAAAAGGAATGGTGAACCGTAGGGATAATTATTATGTTATATAAATCCTCTTTCCTGAAAATCTTCCAACTTCCTTTTGATATCATACAACTATGTATTAGACAACCGATAAGGAGTAACAAGAATCATTATATCTCTAGGAACCTTCATTATTATAATATATACTTCTCTATCATGAGTCTATATGGTAAAGTCTTCATCGAAAACATCCTTTAATTGATCGACTACGGGAGGTAAATTTAAATGATGTAGTCCCTGATCATTCATGAAAAGCATATAAATCTATATGGTCACTCCACCTATCCCATGATTTTATGTTATAGTTCTACCCTCTTGGACATTCCACTTTCCCTTGTAAATATAAGCTCTTCCCCTCTAGTTATCCAAACAACACCCTCTGGAAATATAATCCACATATTCATGTTAGGGAACCAACTAGTACATCCAGATAATGGAATCAAATCCGATCATATTGAGGATTAAGTGGTCCAATAAGATATGATGGGAACATTCCTCACGGTGGAAGACCTTGAACATGCATATACTTTGAGAATGTATACTCAAAGGTTTATCCATCATCATAATTCCACAAGGGAATGGAACTATGATCCCAAGGATATCTATTACTAGAAAATATATGAAATGATTTGATGCACCTATATTGAATAAGGAATAAATTATAGTATATGATACTAGAATATTACATCCAATTGTAGATGGAAAATAACCCCTATCCTCTTGTATAGACTGCACTGAATAGATATGGAAGGATGCCAAGCCCTGTGATGCCAGATGACTACCTAGAGAGTGTCATCTCTATTAGTGATTAATTTCTGAAGTCTGGATACCATTTTCATTCCCTCCTCCTCTTTCTGAATGTCCAACAGTACTCCAACTATCTTCATAATTAGGTACCATTGAACCTACAATTAAAGGTGGTTCTAGAATAGACCCTTTCTCACTCGACATAGATGGGAATGTCATGATGAAATGTGTTAGATTCCCCAATCTTCTACTACCTCTACACATGATAGGGTCTCTAGAAAAATGGTTCCTATTATTAAATGTATTATGAAATTGGTTAAAAAAACATAAAACTATATTCAGATGTCACATAACTACCACTACTCACATGCACAGTCTCGAAGCATCACATCCAACTGTTAGTCAAACCACTACCCATGTTTCAGTTCTGAACTACCCTGTCACACTATGCCTTATTCCAATAGGATCTTCCTATGGATGAGAGATGAGTTCACTATATTAGATACATGAGTCGACTAGAAAACATTCACCAAATAATGAATATGATTCCTCATGCCATCATCAAATCATCTCATTTTTATTGTCTCGTCAGTAGTATAGATGGGTAAAAATGATGAAGCTATGTTAAATGAGATGAATATAAAATATCTATCAAAAAACGGTTGTAGATTAATTAAATTCATGTAAGTATTATCCTTTAGGATCTTTGGGATGATATTTTTAAAGAAGCATGACTAGAAATCCATCCATGTTGCTTCCTCATACTGACTCGCATGGTTCAGGATTTCCCACTAGGGTTTTGTGGATCTTCGAAGCATATAAGCACTGAGTTTAACTCTCCTATAAAGAGATGAATCTAGATTTTAGAATTTTGAGATAACCATATGGTACCAAAACACTTTACCTGATGGTCTTCTATCCCTTGAAAAAATGGGAAGATGTTGATGTTGGAACTCCTGATTTAACACTCCCATATAAGGGTAAAGTGTGGTGCTCCATGAAATTCAGCATTAAGCAGTATAAAATATACTCAAAACCAATCTTCATTTTATACATTAGGATTAATAATATTTTCCACATGAGGAACTACAAGAGTTTTAATTAGAGTCTCAGGGCCACCATCACCAGAGAATGTCCATCACCATCCTCCTAAAATATGACTATAGGACGTCATAGTTTCATTTCTCTAGAAAAGACCAATAATCACCCATAATTAAATTTTATAATGGAAGAATGAATATATACAAGAATATTATAGGAATAAGGGATTTCTATGAAATAGTATCTCCACTTTTATACCTCAAAGAGTAAGTTCTATGTTATAGTAACATTTTTATAGAACATAAGAGATGCTACCTACTTCCTGCTACTAAAGTCGTGGCTCGGTTAATCTATATTTTTTCAATTTCAATTTAATTTAATTTATATATTTACTAAAATTAAATTCATATTTAGGTGGTTGATTAAAATTTTTCAACACTTCCAATTAATAAGGTCATGTACACCTCATGATTCTTTGTGTGGCATCGACTTGATCCATACCATAACATGTTCCGGTCAATGCAACCAATGGTTCATTACTCAACATTCCCTAATTGAATAATTAAGGAATATTTTGAGATTAATAAGGGAATAAATGTTAGGTTACAATAAGAAATATATGTACCAATTATGTTTTTCGAACCCCTATAGAAAATTTCTATTTACTAGAATTTATATATCATATACAAACACATAATATTGTCATGCAGTTAAATAGCCCAAAGAAATCATAGGAAATTTGAGAAATAAAATGATTCTATATGGGATGGAAAATGCATGGAATGTGAATTTCCTATAGGTTTCCTAATATGATTCATGATTGATACATCATTTATATCATCCCATCATGCCATGGATAGAAATTAAACCTCAAACATAATAAAAATAATAATCATTGGATAGAAAAAGTGACATACAACATTGAAATGATATCAAATGTAATAAAACATACCTTACAACAATTCTTATTTCATGAAATTTGGTATTTACCCCTATTGTGGGTTAGGTACTATAACAACCCATCCCCTGGGGCCCATGTCGTGACTACCCCAAGCCTTCCTTCCATAGGCCTGGGGCAACCGACTAGCACCGAAAGACATATTCCCTAAAAGGGGAAGGAATTGCCTTTAAACCTATAAAAACACACAGTCCGAGAACATGACAAGAAGCAACAGAGAAGTAAAATATTATAGTAAAATTGTAATAAAATTAAAGGGGCCAGAATACAAGCCCAACTAGAAAAGTACAAGTACAACTGAAAAGTACAAAATAGCTAAAAGATGAAAAGAAGCTCATGGATCGTCCACCACGGATCCTTCCTGAAGGGTAGGTACAGATCGCCTACACAGTACTCCACATTTTCTCGTCTCCCCCATGTCACATCATGCCGAATGTCCACATTCAAGAATCATCCAGTCATGGATCCCTCGACCTCGATCAACGTTGTACGTCGTCTGCACAAGACAGAACAGGGTGCAGGTGAAGCCTGTTCTGGGGTGAGTATATCGATACTCAGTAGGGACCCCGGGACCTCGATGTTCTCCTAGAATTCCATAAATAAAAATAAAAGGGTAACACCACGGAGGTAAAGTACGACACAGGTAATGTACCACATAGCATAACCTCAAACACAAGCACAAAGTAAAGACATCTCACACCAGGATTTATTCTAGGGGTAGTAAAAAGTAACATCCCCAGTCAAAACGTCAAATGCCTCAGCTGCTGGAGAACTCCACATCTATCGAGTACAATGGGCCTGCCGCATCACACAGAGGTGCTTTCCACTAAACTTGATCTACTTTATTACTGCTTCCCATCGCATACTATGGGTTTGTGGGGTCACACAGATCCATCCCCCCCAACGTATTCTTCTAAGGAACTCCTCCCAATCATGTACCGTGGATGCTCCCCATCGTGGCCCACCAGGTCACACAGAACCACTGACCCCCATTGTGATTTACTAAGGTACTCCCCCCCATCGCGTACCATGGTCTTCGAGTCACTCTGAGTCAAAAGTCAGCAGTTGTCAGGTCTCAACCAGTCACAGGGTTCCGTGCATAGTGCGCTTAGGAGAACCCATCCCCAAACCATCAGTCGTTTCTCAACAAGAATTAAGTCTCACAAAGAAGTAACCCGATGATCTGAAATTTCATAAGGGTTCTAATGAAATAGACAATGCATCATTCGAACTCCCAGTCTATGCATTATTGGCACTTCAGTGCCGAGGGCCTGGTTGGATTCGGGTGCAATCCCACCTGGTCGAACTCCAAGTTTCTTTGGAACTCTTATGAAGTAAGTCAAAAGGGATATCTTTATTTCCAACAACATATATAGTACCTCAAACAGGCATCTGGTCCTCAAGATAATCCCCTTTGGGGGTTTTTGGGCCCGGTTGGGCCCGGATCCAGTTCGACCTAGTCTAACCGACCCGGCCCGACCCAGTCTGGGCAGGGCCGAGGTAGACTCGGCTGATTGGGATGATGTCTGGTCTGGACCACAAGAGGGGTGTCCCACATGGGTGGGCCATCCTGAATAAGGAGGCCCGCAAAGTGTCAGCAAGACCCGCGGGGGACGGCGTCCTGCTAGGGCAGCGGCCTGGTCCAGCGGCAGCAGCCTGCTGGGGTGCCAGCCTTGTCCGAGGGCAGAGGCTCGCTCTGAGGGTGGTGGCCCATTCTGAGGGCAGAGGCCAATTCCAAGGGCGGCGGCATAGTCCGAGGGCGGCGGCCCGGTTCGAGGGCGGTGGCTCGGTCTGAGGGTTGCGGCCCGGTGCGAGGGCGGAGGCCCGGCCATGGGCGACGGCCCTCTATGAGGGTGGCAGCCCGCACTAAGGGCAGTGGCCTAGTCCGAGGGCAGCAGCCTGCTCCGAGAGCGGCGACCCGCTCCGAGGGTGGCGGCCCGCTCTGAGGGCTGTGTCCTGCTCCGAGGGTGGCGGCCCGCCTCAAGGGTGGTGGCCTGGTTTGGTCCGACGCGGGGAAGGGGGGGGGGGGGTTGAAACACCCTGGTCTCCTATATTCCCAAATGGACGGATGGTTGTTCCGTTGGCGAGGCTGCGACGCCATGTGGGCACCGCTCAGTCATCGCGGAACCTGCCGGAGGTGGGTTTGGCCTCCGTCATGGCTTTGGTCACGACTTCCATTCACTGGCTGCACAACGGTAGTGCTGCCTTCCTTCCCACAGCCGACCGTCATGCTGGCCACCACCTCCGTTCGCCACGATTGATGAGCCACAACATTCCTCTTGCAGCATGGGTCAACATGCTCACAGTCTTCCAAGGTGGCGCAAGGATAGAAAGATTGTGGAGGGTTCGTGCCCGGTTCGTTTGGCATGCTCCCTCCGCGTTAGCTCATAAACATGAAGGGGTTAATGGTTTAATAAAAAATGAATTAAACAATAAGATTAAACCCACAATATTCCCCACAATAACCTCCTGCAATGACGAATGAATCGTTGGTCAACTAGTTAGTTGGGTGACCCACGTTCTTCGTATAATTTCAAAAATGGGGAAGAGGGAATCAAAAACGCACAAACAAAAATAAACCCTACATTAAAACATTGTTGAGCGCTCACGGTTGAGGGAGCCTTGTTGTTCTTCATCCCTGCAACAAGCTGTCCTCACCGCCGCTCGAACGTCAAACTCCAGTTCGAGGTTTCAGTGTCGTACGTCACCTTTTACTAGGTTCGGCTTCATCCTCTAAGGGCTCAATGTTATGACACTCCAACTGAACATTGTTACTTAGTGAAGCTTTTCTGATACCCCTCCCCCCAAGCTCTATATTTATAGGAGAGGGGGAGAATAAGTAACAATGAGAGGATTAATGGGGACCATATATTAGGAAGCTTCCTAATTTCCCCAACATCTTCTTTACTTAATGTTGGTGGGTCAACCCATTTAATGGCATGACACACCACTAGCCCTACCCTTTAATTGGTCTGTTGGAAATTTATGAAATAAAATACCAATAATTATTTTATTTTATTTCATTTTAAAAAAGTCACAAAACATAACTTTTTCTCCTAACCTACTGCAGTCAAAGTAAAGCCTCCCTTACGCAATTCCTGGAACGACAGATTCAACGACGCCTTGAGCAAGGATTCAAATGTTATAAAAATCTGCTCACGTGTTTTCTGAACGTACCTGAAAAATAGTTCAGAAATTCATTCTGAGAACACTGGGCCTTGGAATCACACGCCGTCAATTTTCACAGACTTGTAATAATTCCATATAATTAAAAAAATTATAGGGAAAAATTTGGGTCTTTATATCTATACCCATGCACCGATTAAAATCACGTTCCAAAGCATTCCTAAACCCATTCCTATTTTCTAAAAATAGTAAATCATGAATTGAACTTTCTCTGATACCACTCTAATACATCCCAACACGTATTCCACTTCAGTGGTTCCCCAAGCCGGAGGGCGCATGTCCTCAAGTGTGCCTCCCCATATGTAAAAGGCTACTCACCTATTGTGAGGACCTAGGGTGTGTCCATGGGGAGACTATTCCTTATTTTCAGAGTATCACAATGGTGCAATCAATAGATAAGTAAATAGTTATAGAATAAAAAAAGTAAAAGGCTACATAAGAATGTATAATACCTATAATGGTAACTTTTTGTAGTGGAATCATTATATAAACATCCAGGATCAAAAAAATCAATAGAAGTAATTTGTATCACATAAAAAATAGGATGATTTCATGTATCAGTAAAACAAGGAAACATGTATACATGAAAATAATATATCTATGTAGTACATGTGTTTGGACCCGAGGTGAGCATTTGATGGGAAACAAGACAGTCCAACAAGAATCATCATGTTGGTACCATGGCTATTATATGCATTAATTTGAGTATGGTTTGTGTTTGTTGTCAATCCTTAGTGGAAGTTAGGAATGAGTACAAGTAAAGTGATCATACAGTTCAAGTAGACAATAGTAATGAAGGTGGCATCATTTCCTAGTGTTTTCCAAATTTTTGGGCCTCAATATCGAAAAATGAAGACATGGATTGTTGGTAAAAGCTGGTTCATGCAAATCGGAAGTGGTGTGCGAAAAATAAGGGTTGTGCGCGAAATACTTGAGCTAGGCATGAAAAACAGTGTGGTTCATGAAATAGTGGATCAAGGTTTTTTTCGAAAATAGTGTTTCAGAATCAGAACATTGAAAAATAGCAAAGTCATGGGCTCTGTGGAAAATCTGGAGATGTGCGCAAAAAATGATACCAACTTGAAAGATTACACGCCAGATGAGATGTTTTTCACGCCATAGGGGGTTTTGCGCATGGGAGTCTCAGATTCTTATAAATAAGAGGTGACCCTCCTCATTCTGTAGGGTAGAAAACTTAAAGAAGGCCTGAGGTTTGATGCACATAAAAGGATTGCGTAAAGGTTCTTGCAAAAAATAGTATGTTTTGTGCGAAATATTCTAGGTTTCGTGGAAAATTCCAGGATGCGTGAAAATGGAAGAGCTGCATTTAAAAATTGGAGCGACGCGTAAAAGACTCATTCGCGGGAAAAAGGGTGTTGTTGCGCGAAATATTTTTCTGCGTGAAAAAGGAAATTTTCTGCGCAATAGTAAGGTCTTGCGCGCAAAGGGTAGGTGTTGCACGCAATTGTCAGTGAAACTTGTTTACACATTTTTGATTATCCGAATTAGTGGTTCAGTGTGTTCAAGAGCATCAATTCAAGACTTAAATGCAACCATAGTCTCGTGCTGAGTAAAGACAATGACTTCAATGAAAATCTACTAAAGAGACCCTCATGTCTATAAATTGACTGAGACTTCACCAAAGGTAGAGAGCTAGGGGAGTCAACGAGAGTGACCTGAGGGACGCCGTGAGCTATCCCTGAACTTTTGTATAGGCATTGTTCCTTGGACAAAGTGACTATACCTAAACATTGTAATCCACATCTAGTGAAGTTTAGTGGAATTAGGTACGACCGACAACCTATCGGCATATGCTCCTTGGACGTAGCCCTTTGTGGTGTACCAAGTAAATGTGCTATTTCAACTTCCTAATTTCTTTTTTTATAGGTTTAACAAGTTTCTACCAACATGGGAACATGATCCACAACTTTAAAAAGAAAAATTTAACACCCTGATTCACCCCTCCCCTCTCAATGTGTTCCGGGGTCCTTCACATCACTCATCTATTATTGTAGAGTGTTTCAGATCACCATTTTTTGACCTAATGTGGTGCGTTGTTATCCTTTTGGGGGAATTGGATTGACACCACAGGGATTGGTCAGTTTATCCCTTTTACATTATGAAGGAGGCACAAAGTCAAATGGTCCCAAAGATCGATTGTAAGGGGTTATGAATTTGTCCAATCTGTCCTCATAGGATACGATTTCCTCTTATGGTGTCCAATGGGTTCATTCATAGATCCAGAAACACCCAACGACCATATTATCCATGAATCATGGACCTGCTTTATAAAGGTAGTCACTCGTTGGATGATGATTTTTCCAATGACCCTTAAGGACTCCATTGGTCGAGTGGATGGAAGATGAGGATCATCACACCATATTGGGGTAATTATTAACTATTTTGGGACTCTTTTATATTTAAGTCGTGTTCTTATTTTCATGAATTCGTGGTTCATTCCCGAGGAGTGTATACATGGGATACCCCTCCATTGCAGGATTATCATCTATATACATGGATTTGAGGCTACGAAGGAAATGCTGACTTAACCCATTCAATGAGGCGCTTTTGAGTTTATCCTCATCCAAGAGAGATGAGAGGTGGTTTGGTGTTGGGTTCAGACCCATAATATGGGATTCCTATGTATCCATGGAAGAGGAATCATATCCCACATAGTTTGGTTAATGGGACATACACCTAGGAGGAGTCCCTTTCGTATTTGGGGAAACATTTTATCAGGACTAACATCTGAGGAGAACGTCCCTTGAGATCAGTCCTTATACAAGAGTCCTACATATCACATCAATAATGGGAATCATAGTTTCCATAGTTTATTTAGCTTCATTCTTACACCTTGGAGGATACCCATATGTTGGGGGCATAATAGGGTAAAACGTTTGGAACGAGACCACTTTGAAGTGAGACCTGCTAGCATACATCCTACATATCCTTGTTTGAACAAGAATTAGAGTTCATGTAGTTCATTAGGGGATGGGATTATGCATAAAAGATTCACATACAAATGGGGCATGATCTCTCATTTTTTGGATGATATGATATGGATATTGATCCTATATAAAGGCTTCCTACGTATCCCAGTTGTGTTGGGAGTCAAATTTCTTGTAGTCTATGTGGCTTGGGGCTTACACATGGGTGGAGGCCCATTTGATGGACCCATGAGGAGGATCTCGACTAATGATGATTTGATGGTTTGGTTGGGGCTTACACATAGGAGGATTCCAATGTTTTGGGACAATGTGTTTGTCATGATCACCAAAAACATCTACGTGCATGTGATTCATTATTGGTGTGAGAAACAAGAGGAGGAAGCGGATTCTAATATCGCATGTCCTACATTATCTGTTGATAGATGGTACTAGATTCGGGATAGAGAGAGGGGATTTGAACATGCAACCCTCAACCATATTGATACCCAAGATAGTAAAATCTTTGTTATCTACCCAGACACATCCCGAGCTAAGTAGAGGAGGGTAAAGAGCGTCACCTATCTCAATAGGCTAGGGGCTTAACTTAGGATGAATCCCCTTATATGGGTTTATGGAAAGAGGAGGAGCATCATCCCTGGTTAAAGGGGAAGGGAATAGTGAATTATTTTTCTTGTCGCTAACACTCATTGAAGGGGAACACTATTGATTATCCATAATGCCATGAACGTGGAGGTTCACGTTGGAATCCCAAGGTCAGTCCTCGGGTCACCTTGGCAATGTTGACTTAGAGACATTCTAGGGGTCCATCCCAATGTGGGGATAACATTCATCACTCCACTTACCTTAGGTCAGTTGATTCAGAAAGGTAAACAAGTGTTCCTGATGATCTAATCATATGGTTTCAATGGATTAGAAGTAGGCTTTGGCATTATGTCGATGGACTTGTTCACGAAGGATCTATGGAGTGCTGGACGGTGATGGAGGGACCTGATTGGAGCCGGGGGAAGGACACCCAAAGACACCCCATTCCAAGTACTATTTTCTCATGTGAGTAGAGGGTTCATCCATGTACCGAAGTAGAATGTAGATGTGGGTATGGATGAATATGTACCAAAGTGGTACATATTCATGGATGTGGTTCTCTACACTACTACATGTTCCATCCACATACTGATGTAGTATGTGGTGTAGGGTTTGATCTACATCACGATGTGCTATACAGAGGACCGTATTGAAGAAGGTTCATGAATCCTGTGGTTCGCGAGGAATTCATCCACAATGAATTTATGTTTCTCAATGGCACAAATTAGTTTCATGGTTCACAAAATGTTGTTAAGTTACTTCTTTTCATGGTTCACATAAAATTTACCTACAGAAAAGTGATTTTTGGTTCTCACTTCATCAATTATTAGAAACTGAAGTCAGAATCTCCTTCGTATCTGAATTCACTCTTTCGACCTCTTGGGACTCCATCATGCCCTCTTAAATCTGTCCTTTCTCTCTCTTTGTCATCCTATGTTTGTTTTTTCAATCCCTATGGTGCTCTTTTTATAGAGCACTGGGTAAATCATATATGTGGGCATGTTGAAGCATTTACAAAAGCCCATGAAGATATATATCAACCCATGGAAGACTTAGTGAACTGGGATTTTTGGAGGCTATGGATCGTGATACGTTGTTCGCAAAACCCTTCCCTCTTGCATCATTGGAAAACTGATTAGTTTGTGGGACATTATGTGGAATGAATTTCTGCACACGATTTCTCCAATGGCATGGTTCGTGATGTAATGGGTTTTCTAGCCATCACCTCGTGGGACAGCACCTCACGAGTCCTTCCATGTACTGATGGATTGTGATTCATGCACCCCCTAAACTTTTCTTAGTGAGGGTATGTAGTACACTAAAAAATCATGAAAAAATTGATTTCTTCAACTTTCTTCTAAAATTTTAAATCTAATTGGTATCTTTTTTCACTTTTTGGGCCTGTTGGAATGTTTTCTTCCTTCTTCAAAGGGCATGTGGGGGTATTTAATTCACTTTGTTAAGTTTTTAGGACCCTAAAAATTCCCCACATCTGAATGGGAACTGATCAGAATGAAGAAGAGGCAATTCTAATGTAGATGTGGTCCTGAACTGAATTTGTTTTCGGTAGAATAGGTAGTTTCAGTAGGAGGCATGCCTATTTATAGGGGACCATGTCATTTTTCTTTTTCCATTTCTCACCTTGAAAAGATCTCTCGACCTATCCTCTGATTCCGTTGCATCCACGTACCAACTCCTTTATGAAATCTGTATTAGAGAACAACTCTGTTGGTTTAGTGAATCAAAATCTTGACAATTACTTCTTCCTAAGAACTAATTTTTGCGTCCACAAACAACACCATGGTATTTAAACCTTATGTACAGACCTCTGCGTAGAATAATACTATGTGATTATTCATATTCCGCACAACAAACATTAAACCAGGGATCTAAACTTTAATCTTTGTTGAACTGAACATTAAAATTTCAATCAGAAAAATTTGAACATCTGCATTTCTAGGCCTCAGTTCTTAGTTTATTGATTCAGCAAACCACTTAGTTTATTTTCCAATGCTCTGCGAACAAACACCTCATGGGACACCCACATACCGAGGCCATACAGGGAAAATGGATTATGCGTAGCGATGTATTATGAAAGAAATGGCCTTCATGTACTATTTCTAGGAGAAGTATGCGAGAAATGGCTTCTGTGTACTATTTATTGAGGTAGTATGTGGAGCCCCATTAAGACCCTCTTTTTTAAAGTCCCATGTCCATTTTCTATGGTTCTTATCCAAAACTTTTCTCATTGGACTAACTTTTTTGTGGCCCTTGGGATCTTTTTGTGGAGTTTGTAATGGATCTTTCACTAACCATTGATGACGTTGTTTTCCCAACCAAGGATGTCGACACTAACCCTCTTTCTACTACTGATAAATGATTAAATAACCTAGTGAACTAGGTTGATGAAAAAGTCCTCGTTGATCCACTACATCAATCACTAAAAAATCTTCTTATGATGTGTCAAAGGGAGTGTCCTGATTTAGACAGGCTTCCAACTTATGGGTTTGTTATACTGTCTGATATGCCAATTACATCACCATATTAGCTTAATTAGCCTACTTCTTCGATAACTAACACCTCCATCCAAAAGTAATTGATCAATTCTAGAGGAAGATACCTCCAGAGAGATATCACCATTGGTTCCCTACTAATCTATGAGCCTCGAACCTTAGAGGAGGTGCAACGGTAGTTAGAAAATATGACCCATTGTTATGAAAGCATTGTTCATAAGGCCATAAAGAACGAACATCATGGATGGAAATCAAAGCGGGACCTTCGCTCTGGGGGATCATTTTTCTTAGACTAGGGGCGGCCTTTTCGGGTTCTCTAGTTCTGCGAAGAATTTCAGACTGAGTTTTAGGTTTTGGGACTATACGAGGATGCCTGGGTATCTCAAACATACACTCATCGACCCAACTCCATAATTTTACATCTCTTGAGAATGCGGATCCCAGACACCAATAATTTTCATCTAACCCATGGGGAGGTCGAAATTAGCCTTTAGGAAAACCATCCAATTTTAGGATTCCCTATTGTTGAGGAAATGTATGATGAATCCCTACCTCCTTCCTTATATTGGGATGATGAGTAGAGGACTCCTCCATTGGCCAGAAAACTCATTTTTTAGGAAAAAGGAACTTTTGATGGATGTCTATCCCTATTTGAAGTAGGAAATTCCTTTTGTTGATTGGTTTGGAACCTTTTTAAATCAAAAAGGTCCACATCACCATATGTGCACACCCAGGGCCTTCCCTAACAAGAAAACTTGAAGAAGAGAAGGTACCTATTAACCCACCTTTAAAGATAATAAATTTCATGAATGGGGATGGGGTTTCATTACTAATGTTGACCAATTATTTCAACTGGAGGCCTTATGGGCCATGTTTTTGTGCATATGGATCTTACTAGTATGGGAATCTGGTTGTGTGAGAGTATCGTCATTCATCATGGCTACTCAACTAGCCACTGGTAGATGCTTCAATCTAGCTATTCCAATGTTGGCCAAGATTTATCACTTGTTGGGACGGATCTGTGAAGGGGACCACCATACCAGATGATTGGTTCCTTCTGAATACTTTGGGAATGGGTAATAGATTACATATGAGGTTATACATTTATCAATTAATTTGAAGTTCCAAATTCCATCCTCTGACCATATCATTAGAGTACCAGTAGCGTAATTCCAATGTCTTGGGCCATAAAGACTAAGAAATAAGACAATATTGAAAAGAATGAGAAAGAATTAATCGCCCATATCAACATCCATGAAATATTTTTCTATCATCCATATGATTAAACTTCTGGTACTATTGTGAATAATACATCTTATGAATGTTTCACCCGAGGAAACATTTTTTCTTTGAGAGAAGATAACTTTCTTTCTCGCATAACATGGGAGCTTATCTGGGAGGTGTATGCACCTTGTATATTCAGTCGTCAATATAATTGGTCTAGAATTTGTGTCATCTTGCTATCAATAGTTCATGTCCAGAAAAAAATCTAATGATCGAACATCATCTTTGGCTAATGTTTACCCAGGGGGACACCCAGTGCCTGTTCAGACTTCCGGATTTCAGAGATTTTGTACCCTTCCTCACTAGAATCTATAATGAGGCCAGGGTTAAATCAAATCTAGATAGACAATTAATAGATCTGGTTCCTATCATTACAACATATAAGGCATTTGGTCCCATGGGGAAGGAGAAGAAGAAGGAATTTTTCAAGCACTCCCTGCTAGGAAAATTCCTTTGAAAGCCTCTCATATCTCCCCCAAAGAAGGTTGTGAGATATGGGGTTGTGACTTCATGGGTGGCTGAATGAGCTAATGAATATGTTGTATGGAGTCAACCATCCATCCCACCTAAGGTTGATTTTCCAGTGGCCTAGAGGCAATGTGACCTTTTCAGAGGGCACTAAACCACACGCGACCAGTCCCATCATGCCTTATGTTAGTTCCTCTAGACTGAGGATGTTGCCCTTACTAACATTGGTTATGTGTCAAAACCTACATAAAGCTCTTTCCATGAGTATCCTGAGAAGTTAGGTCAGTACATTAAAGAAATAAAGACCCTAATCCATTCCTAAAGTGGTCGCCACAAATACTGGCATCAGGTACTTGTCATGTTGCAACTAGAAACTGATGATGAGGTAGACGATGTTGTTGGATCACATATTGATGTTATAGTGGGATAATCTTATTACATGATCCCAAAATCCTTGTAAGAATTATCTTCCTGGGGGTACCAAGACTAAAGAATCACCAATGAAGCATTTACAGATGATGAGACCCACTCTACACCCCCGTTCCAATCTTCTAGCATTGTCCATCTCAGTAACAGCTGCATTTTCAGATGCTTGGAGGGTTTGGGATGAACTAAGGGAATACTACTTAGATGAGTATATTTGGAGACTACAACAAGTAGGATGCATTTTCCTTCTACGTTTTAGAGGATCCATTTTCCCCACCTATATTTCTATCGAAGAAGTGCCTGATGAGGTGGATGCTTATGTGAACGAAATGGAAAAGTGCCATCATGCCTCCAAAGATATGAATTACTGGTCAGAACGAGTAGCATTAATGGAAGTAATCTAGTGGTCAATGATAATAAAGGGATAAGTTGTTCTATCTACAAAACTTGTCTATAATTCCCTTCATTTTGGAGATGCTGAATCCCCCCCCACCCCCATTTTTTACTTTACAGGAGCTTGTAGGGTGTCGAGGAACTATTGTTTCCCCAATTTATTCCCCTGGGGGACCTATAGGTGGGGAGTGTACCCTTCCGATTGTGGGGGCACTGTCGACGGATCTTGTAGAGCCTGAGAACTTATTGAAGCTGTCATTGCAGACCCTTTCAGGTCATTTCCTCCTCCAGCTCCTCTGGGTGCTCTTATTTAGTAACCATCTCCATGGAAAACCAAGAAAGGCAGACAATAATCCCAACTATCATGAAACATTAGGACGAGATTCATAAGTAATTTTTTGTTCAACTGGTTTTCAAAATGAGTTCCCTTATCTTTTTGTCTCACTATTATGTGTGTATTTTCATGAAAATTCAATCAATATTGAAGTGGCAGTTTCACAAGAATTTTCGAATCATGTTCCATTACGGAAGAGGAAGATCTTCCAGTAATTTTTATTGACCAAAGTAGAGGAACTAGACTAAATGAGGAGGTTGGGGGTATTTTCATCCCTTTAAGAATGTGTGATCCTACTCAAGAAAACTCTATCTTTATGATATAAGAACATCTAGAATATGAGGCTTAGATTTAACACGTTGATCATGTTTCCATGTAGAGACACAAGACAGCCATTATGGAAGGATGTGAATCTAGTGAAGAGCACCAAGCCCTAAAAAATGTTATAGGGACTTTAAATATTTAGGAACTAATCATTCCTAACCAAATAGATTTTTCCCCTATAGAGGGAGTCCCTCGGGAGGTTGATTCTCTTCATGCAATTGTTGACTCTACATATATAGAAGTCACAAACACAGGGAAGGCTATTGTATTGTCTCTTGAATACTTAGTGTGTGCTATCGTTCCTTTTAAACTTGTTCTGGGAGAAGTTGTTGTATCAACCCCCAAAATTTCATGACTAGTACCCTTTTCTGGATTGATCATCCATGCATGCTTCATATCAATGAGCAGCCTTATGGGGGTTGTCTTGTAGGTTTCTATTCCGGTTGGGAATGGTCCCTTGCCATTGGTTTCCTTGAGAGACTGTGGGGCGTGACTACTGAGTAAAGATGTGGTGCCACCAATGATGGGCAGTGATATTGCCAAGGAGGTGGGAGGTATTGATGATTCAGTAGATGTAGGTTACATCTCAATCCTTTCAATCATATTTTTTCTCAGAAGTTGAGGATATTTACATGTGTTTCCTCTACTTTCATAATTAACGCCACAAGTGATAGAAATTTCGATGGACACTCACAATCTATCCTCTATTTCAATCATAAAAGGTAAGGCTATATATGGGTTGAGTCATGTTGTAGTAACTGAATTGAGTTCCTCTCTCATGAAATTCATCCCTGGATATATTTCATCATCTGGGAGTGACTATGAGACTGAATGAGAGGGCATGGTCGACCATTATCCCATCCCCTAAAATTCATGGATGAATGTCTGGAGATTAATCTCTTAGACTCCATTGGTTGGGATGCGAGAAAAGTCTCCAAAATTACACTGCTAGATTGTGGTCTTGAGATTCATCATATTCAACTATCATAGACTTTATTATATAATGGGACAAGTGTTTGCTTCATGGGAAGGGGCTGGAACACTCGAATCGCAGCTTACTATTATAGCTTTGATGGCTCATCTTGCTACTATGAGGAAAATCCTCATTGACGAAGCCACCAATAAAACCAGAGCAGTGGTGAGGCTATAAAATGAGCTCACAAATAAAGAGTCCTTAGTGAAACAACATGACCACAAAGTGGAGTCGTAGAGCCAATATATGGAGTGACTCAATAAAGATCGGGCTCATTCTGTGGTCACTGTTGAGGAGGGGAGATGGCATGTGGAATAGGGATAAAATATTGGATTTGAATCCATGAGGGACACAGAGTCACTGTGGTCAGGCATGAAGACTGAGACCACAAACTTGGTAAAAATTCTTCAGGATCTTGAGGAGTTGCATCAATTTTTTATGAAACTTTATGAGTCCGCAGAATTTTTCTTTCTAATGATCATGTCCCACTTGTAAAGAGAGGCTCCAGGCTAGGGACGCCCTCCATATCTATATGGAATAAAATGGAAATATTTTTTCCTCTAATGGTTCTCTTTTTCTCTTTTCCCTGCAATGTCAATCAATCACAATTGACCATATAAACATTATTTCTATTAGGTATTAATTTTAAACTATGATTCGAAAAAGGTAAGTTGGAATAATCAAATCAGGCATTAATTTTTTCCTGAGCCGCAGGACTCAGTGAGCGTAGTTCTAATATTGCTATGGTTTTATTGACAATGTCACAAGCTTTTTTTTCCTTTTTCATAATTACCCTAATTTTTTCCTAATCCTGTTCAGTATGGGATTAACAGGTATAACTGGAATTTTTCTTTGGCCTCCCTTTGTCAGTTTCTGTCTCAACAAGCTTTATACATTTATTAAATATTTGATTATTTGACATTTTTTCCAAAACCATGCGTATTATAGGTTTAATGAGATCGTACGTGACTTTTAACAATGGTCCCCCTTTGTGGGATTCCACTTTGGAGAGTATTGCATCATTTGCATTGGTAGTTTATAGTCTTTCTAATCAGAAATATTTCTAATGTTTTAGGTTGAATTTCTTTGACCAAAATTGACAATGCTGGGGCCCCATTTTAGGAATCATCATTTGGGAATGTCCTAATAACTCTCATACAGGAAGGATGGATTTTTCTTGAGCCTGACATTGAAAATTTTAGGTGTATATAGTGCTTGGGATACATTTTTGGCACACAATGGTTGGAAATGACTCTCATGAGGAAACATTTGCCTTTGGTTGATGGTCTTTTTGTAGGTGACATATACTGAGACTTCAGGCCATAATGTTTTATAGTCAAACGCAGGTGACTGTAAGACACTGGCATCCATTTCTGATGGAATGGAATATTTATAACACTTTGGGTTTGTTTTGAGGTTGGGGACCATAGTGGGTGGCCTATTTGATGGATGATGTCCGAGAGTATTAGGGACATTTGTATCACCCTTGAATAGGAAACCTCTCCCACAATAATTTCAGTAGTGTAACTGAGAGCTAGTGAATGGAATAATTTAGCATCATACAACCAGGACACTTGAAACTTATTATAGGAGATCATTTTTCTATAATAAAGAGACATTAAATTACTCATCTGTTCAACTATAAATTCTTTTCATCTTTTGGAATTTGAAAGGGGAAAATTATGTAAACCGTAATCTTGGGGGTTTCCAAACCTGGGGAGTGAGATGGGACAGATGTCATTCAGGAGTACGAAAATAGGAAATGAATCTCCTATGGATTAATTTGCCTTTGGTTTATGGTCGTTTCATAGCCGAAATATGCAGATCCATTGGGGGATGATATGAATAATCCAAAAAATGTGTCTGGAGAACAGTGGCCATCCATTTCCGATGGCCATAAATAATTATGTGGATTGTGACCTTTCTGGACATGGTGCATGGCTTATGAAATGGGGTGTGCCTAAACATGATAGTTGTAATTTCATTGGCTGGACATTAATGGGAAAATCTGAAATAAGTGGGGGAATTTTGTTTTTTTTTGTTCATGGATCTACTTCGTGCATATAGATGGGGCATATTTATATTCTACGAGCCTTGAAAGGCTGGAGGTGAATTGGTCCATGATTTTCTAATATATCTATTATGTGGGTAAAAAAGATGTTGTAAACCATGAGATTGAGGGTTATTGAATCAGGAGGGATGTCACAAGGCTTGGGAGATGTTAGGCATACCAATAAGGAAGAGAACTCTCCTAAGGATTAAGTTTCCTTTGATTGATGGTTGTTTTGTAGGAAACATATGCAGAGCCACCGGGGCATGATATGAATTATCAAACAATGGTTTCCACAGCACATTGGACATACATATTCTATGGAAATGAAAGGTTATAGGGATCCAAGTTTAATGAATGCATGGAGTTTGATGTGTGGCATGAGTGTATCTGCATACATTAGAAACGTCTGGGTTTTGATTCTCTAATAGGATCATGCAATCCTCTACAAAGAACTAACTCATATATAGGTTGTGGAATCAATCCCATCATTGGAGTATCCTATAGTTTAACATCATATGGCTAGGACCTAGGGTTCCTTGTGGGTAATGGAACCATAACATGTGTTTTAGGGTCGCGCTTCTTGGACCATCATGACTTGGACTAGTTTTCTATGATCCATGGTGGATCTACTACTAAGGTTCCAAAGATCACGTGAACTATTATTAGTATGAGAAACAAGGGATTAAAAAGATTTTGTTTCACCACTTAAGAATGGAATAATCAATATTGGAGATTATATTATGCTTAGACCAATTCTTTTTCATTTAACATAATGCAACAAGGATGAATTATATACAATTTATCATCATGTGGGGTGGATGTAGGGTAATAATTCTGTGAAAGAATATAAATATTATTACCCTTAAGAAGCCCTATAAATAGGATATAACCAGGGATTCTCTGCTTTGATTCAATTCGTCCGCCGAGAAGGTGACATTTCACTAGTTTTTGTGGATGAGTGTAAATCTTAGGATTCGAGTCTACCACACATCCTATCATGGGAAACCCGAGTTATGTAGGACTCCCAATGATCATTCCATGTGGAGGTCTATCCTATATGTGGGAAGGATAGGCATTTTTTAGGATGTCTAGCCAAGATAAGATTCTGAGCATTTCCATTATGTGGTGTAGTTAAATGTTATTCAATTATGACACTTCTGGACATTTATATTGGAATCATTCGGTTAGGAAATTAGCAGCACATCATATAGTCATGTTATGGAGACAACTATTCACAAAGACCACAAATACATTTGATTTAATTGTGGTCAGGATATTCTGGTATTCCTCATACATGAGTGATGATTAAAGGTCTAAACCGTTGTCCTGGCTGGCCCTTGGATCATGAGGAATGACATGGGGCATGAAATCCATTAGGCATATGAAAATAAGAAAATCATCTCTTAAGGACAAATTTTCCATCGGTTGATGGCCATTTTGTAGGAGACAAATGTAGGTCCACCAAGGCATTATGTTCATAGTCAAACAAAGGTGTCTACTGGACCATAGCCTTTCATATCCAATGGTCATGAAAATTTATGGGGACCCAATCATTCCTAGAGTATGGAGATTGATGAATGAGAAAGATGAATCTTGGAATATAAAAAACATCCAGACTTTGATTAATCGTGATCTGTGAAAGACTCCACAAAGATCTAACTCATTTGTAGGTGGAGCATGATATTTTGACTCCTTTTGAGAGCAGAATAAGGACTTGGAATTTCCATCATTTATTTTCATTTGTATTGTAGGGAAATTGGTGGCATGTTTGGGATCTCGTAATGCCAAGACTCATTCTACATAGGATTCTTGAGGAACCCTGTTATTTAGTGTCATGTGGTTAGGACCATTCATGTATTACCCTGTGCAAGTTTTACATATACATAGAGGAAGGGGAAATTTTTAGTTTGGGCAGCTGGATGAGGATGGAGGATCCAATAATCGTTATGTGTCTTGTAAGGGTAAGAATCAAGACATATGTAGTTCTGCAAATTCCCTCCCTATATAGGTCTAGTCCATAGATAGGGATGGAGCCGTTTTCTTCTTGTACTGATTACTAAGAAAAGATATTGAATTTAGGCATCAGTACATATCTTTCAAGGGAAATAATCAATCCATTCATAGTTCTACAAGTTACCTATAGAGGTTTGGACCATGTGTAAGAAAATGAGAAGGCATTTTTTTCCTATATTGGCGTCTAGAGAAGGATGATAAATCCAGGCATCACTATGTACCTTGTAGGGGAAGGAATCAGTCAATATGTAGTTCTATAAACAATATTCTCCCTATACTGACCTGACTCAGGTTTAGGGGTAGGGGAATTCTGGTTTCACCCCCTATGGACATTGGGTCTATCATATTCCTCTATGATTTGTTTATGCCAGGGAACCCTTACCACCTATCCAAATCTCACATGAGTTATACTCAATGTGAGAAACAAGGGGAAACACATATTTCTCTCATATTATGGGTTGATAGGGGATATAGTAGGGGCATTCTATTTCATGTGATGTCTAGGACAAGATTGAGGGTTGAAGCGTCGCTATGTATCCCACTAATGAATGCGGATCAAGCCACACATAATTCTTGAATTCCCCTCTTGTGTTGGTATGAAATATGTACATAAATGGGGAGGGTATTTCTATAATTTCCTCACATGAATTTGACTTATACTCAATGGACTATAAGAAATATCCTAACACCTACCATATAGTTTAACGTCATGCAGTAAGGACAATGATTTTTCTATGTAGTTTCACATCCTGTTTCTAGGATATTTTTCTATTGAAATTCATTTTATTGTATTACAGCTAAGATTTTTGTATCGAAATTATGAGAAATATATCTTCATAAAAATTGAATTATTGGGATGTATGATTAGTTTTCCTTCCGTTGATATCAAGGCATATGCTGCATTGGAGTAGACCTTATGAATGATTTGTGGTCCGTGCTATTTTTTCCCATGCTCTAGGGGTTTCTTTCTAAGTATCATTTGGGATTCTAAGGACCAACACCATCTCTCCATAAAGGAACGATTGAATACAATCCTTTTTGTTGAAGGATTTTGTGATCTAATTTTGGTAGACATCCAAATGGTGCAAAGTGTAAAAAAATTTCCCATCAAGTATCTCCAACTCATCAAACTGTTTCTAAGATTTCTCATCTATAGATAGTTGATCACAAATGGAAACCCTGAGTTATGGCACTTATACTTCAATGGGAAGAACCAACTCTATCCTGAATACTAATTAGTAATGGTTTTCTTGGGTGGCGGTGTGGGTCATGGTCCGGAAATCCCATAATTCATGGGGGTTCTTTTCGGGCCAAAATTTATTATCCTTGACTACATTCTTCTATAGTATTTTTGAAAAAGTCATGTTTAAATCCTTTATATGTCTATTGGATATTTCATGATAGCGATATGAATGGTTGTCTTTGATACCATAGTCCTATTATAACTTTCTCATATTAGCATAGTATAAGTATGTGCCATTGTTCATCTGTATTGTATGAGCGACACCAAATATGGTAATGATGTTGGCATTCAAAAAGTTAACAATGCTTCTTGCCCTGAACTATTTAAGGGGTACATATTTATACTATATGGATAAAAACATAGTTTTTGTCAGAATGAACATAAATTTTATAGATGTGGAAGGAGGATGTAGTCCAACAGATCCATCCACCATACAGAAAATGGCCCGGAGTACATAGCAGTGTGAAGTACTTCTGGGGGTTGGTGAATGAAATTGGCATGAACTTGGTAGGGATGAGACTTCCTTGTGAATGTGGCACATTCTTGTAAAATAGTGGACCAATAGAATCCAAGCCTTCAAATTTTACGGGAGTGCTTGGATTCTGATTTGTGTGCTCCACAAGGTCCCATGTTCACTTCATTAATGTCGGCTGTTGTCTCCTATCCATTAATGCCCTAGAGGAGGACTCCTTCAAGGCCTCATTTGTAGAGGAATTTTCTTGTATTTGTGCCATTGTACAAAAAAATGATTGATCACCTTCCACATTTGTTCTCTTCCATCCCTATCTGGTGGGAGGTCCCCTCTCCTGAGGTAATTTTAAATGGGATTCTTACAGTTAGTGGTGTGACTGTAAGGCCCAGGAATGGGGATAATGTTGTTGATTTCTTCTATATTTTCAGAAAAAACAGAAAAACCGTATGACAGTGGGAAATGTTGCTGACTGTTTCATCCCTATTTGGATCAATAAGGGTTGTGGTTTCATTTTCTAGTGCATCGTCTTATGTGTTTTGTGATTAGGGGACATAAGTCAGTGTTGGTTATGATGGTAATTATTCCATCATATCTCAAATATGGCTCATCAAAGGTACTAATACTTATTTCTTAGTGGAATATTCACTATTGACCTACTTGATAACCAACTCTGAATCACCTTTTATCTTTTGGCGATTGGATAATTCATCAAGTTCTAGTTCTAGGCCTGCAATGATGGATTGGTATTATGCTTCATTCTTTCTGAACCCTTCTTAATGAAAGAAGTTGTATGGAACGGTGGCCTTTTTGGATATATGAGTATAACTCCCAACCCTAATTTCTTGAGATTAGGATCTTCAACCCATTTCAAATTTGGGCGTCTAGAGGCATTGTCGAAGCACATTTCCCATGCCTGGGGGAATTATTGGGAGGATAACACTTCTTCATAAAGAATTTCAGTATCCAATGGTGTTTTTTCTTCTGAGGTGTGCTCCTCCATGAAATATGATAATAAATTTTTCTTTGATGGATTTATGGGGGATTTACCATATATCAAACTACTATAGGATGACTTCCCACTATGATAGACATCCAGTTGACATAGGGTTGTTGAGGATATAATGGATTGGGTTACAATGGGATACAAAATCGACCTCGTGGTGTTGCCGGTAATTCCTGCATTTTTGAACTAAAAATATATGGGCTAGAAATACATTTAAAGTCTTGAAAATATAGTCTCAGCATAAATCATTGTTCAGATAAGGTAATAGAGATTATTCTCACAACTGGAATCATTCTTCTATGTGATGAAGGCATCTAGAGACCATTCCAAGGTGGTTACGTACAAAATGAGTTCTCTTCCCTCAACTAGTGAAATCTGCACCGGTGGTCTTAAGAGATACATTTGAATATTTTCAAATGATTCTTGAAAATTATTATCCCACTGGTATGCGACCCCTTTCTTCATCAAACTCGTGAAAGTGAAATACTCACCTACATGGTTGGCTATGAGTCACTAAATCAAGTCCAGTTTCCCTTGTAGACCCCTAAACATAGTGAGGTAATGAGGTGGAGACATGAAAAGGGTGAATTTGTTCCTTTTAGGGTCGACTTAGATGTTCTGATGGAATATTACAATGTCAATGAATTTATTGGAGTTAAGTCCAAAAACACAATTTAGGGGATTCATCTTTAGACTGGGATGTGGAAGTATGTTAATGATTGTTTCAAGATCTGTCAGGTGGTTAGATCTTTGTCGGGATTTAATCACCAGGTCATTGATGTAGAAATTGAAGAATTTTCCCTAGAAGGGTGTGAAAATTCGATGCATGTGGCACTGATATGTAGCACCAAATGTTTTAAAACCAAAGGGAATCACCATATATTATAATACTCCCTAAGTGCCTTGAAAAATGTAGACTCTTCATATTCTCAGGCCATTTCGATCTGGTAGTATCCATAATATCCATCCATGAAAGAGATGGCCTCATATTTAGTAGTCATATAAATTAGTAATTTCATGATCGGGACTGGGAAATCCTCTTTCGGGCAGTACAAATTGAAGTCCCAAAAATCAAAGTGGACTCTAATCTATCCATTCATGATTTTGACAGGGACCGTTTTTTTTAATCTAGATCGGATATTGGATGTCTGTAATGAAGTTATCTTTCATTAGTTTATCATCTTTAGCCTCTATTTTGGAAGTATGTGTTGGGTGGGCCCTTCTTCCATCTTTCTTGTATCCATGATGGTCTTCTAGCAGACCCAGGTGATGAGTGGCCTCATTAGGGTCGAGGACTGGAATTTCTATATAGTTCAAGGATAAAATATCTCGATTCATCTTAAGAAAATATGTATATTTATATTGCTTCTAAAAAGCCATAGCCACACATATCATAGAGGGAAATGAGTCATCTTCAGTGCCTAGGTTTATCTTTCTCAGCTCATCAATCGTGGTGGAGATGCCAAATTTGAATACGGGAGGGGAATATTTGATATCTTATTCTCCTTCATCCTCGTCATCTTCCCCTCCTTATTACTCTTTTTATGGAGATAGTATTCCTGACACAAACCCTCTATTTTTTGTAGAGGAATCACAACTATGATTTATAGAAATAGAAATAGCTCCTTTTTCCCGAGCTGACTATAGGGAATTTTTTGAAGAGGTTGGAATGGGGGTATAGGACATTACTCACATTATTTTAGTGACCGTACATCAGCTTATAAATTAGTGAATAATGAAGGAAATTTCAGGGGGGCCAAAAATGGTCATGGAGAATTTTTTTTTGAGCCCTCACCATCATCATGGGGGTTAGTGTGCTTTTCAGTATCCTTTGACATGACGGTTTTAATGAAATTCATGCAGATGGATGAATTTGTGTCCAAGAATGAACTTCTTCACTCAAACTGTTTGATAGGTAATACATACTTTTCCCCAAGATATTTGAGGGTATTCGTAGGATTCATTTCCTATACATTTTGGGTAGTGATCCAACCAATGTTGTCAGCCAAAGACTACTTCTCTTTTAGTTCATATAACCCTGGATTGATTTAAACCAACTCGCATGATTCAAATTATGATTTATCAGCATGCAATGTCCCATTGCTTCCATTAATTGAATATTTGAAGAAATGGTGGTATTATGAGGGAATTGCAGCATCCTGATGTAGCAAAGGCCTCCCCAATAGGATGTTGAAGGCTGCACTTTTCTACACTACCAGATACTCAGAATTAGAAACAAGGTCACTAATCCATGTTTCAAGATTAATTCTTCTCAATGGCTTATTCTTGCTTTTTTCATATCCCAGTAACGTTTTGGTGCATGGTTTTAGACTATCCTCATCATAATCAAACCAACGAAGTGTTCGCAGTGGGAGTATGTTAACTCCAGAGCCATTGTCAGTGAAAATTCATTAGACATCAATGCTATTTATGTTTCCATAAACATATGAGGGTATGATGTGTCCCTATATGATGGTGTCTTCATCTTGATATTTGAAGGAGATGACAATGTGGTGTTTTTGGAATTGGTCTCTATCCGATATACTTTGGTAGTTGATTCTTAATCCTTGAACTCCTCGGGATGTATGAAGGCTTCGATGAGTTATTCATAAGGTACGCTGATAGATTCAAGGCATCTAGTTTTGATAGATTTTCCACTACTAAGTCCAAATACTTCAAAATATCTTGTTTCTTCTCTAAAGGGTGGTTCTTCCAGGCTTGGGTATTCACTTTAAGGGTTTCTTTAGGGGATTGATCTTTAGACGTAGATGGTTCTTCCTATGTAACTGGATTTTATGGTGCTGATGTTATTACTGAGTTTGGCAGAACTGGTCTGCATGTACACCTAGGGTGATTAGACATCATCTCTTCCTCTAGGAATAATCGAAGATGGTTGGGCTTGGATTTCATTCAACAGGGTAAGATAAACACTCTGGTTCTTGTTGTTTCTATTGGATGGTCCTTCTAAGAGTTTCACCACATTAACAGTTTGAGTCGTGGTGTGGCTGAGAAATGGACTATGTTCACAACCACGTCTTCCTAGAGGCCCTCCACCTCTGTGGAATATTCCTCTAGCTCTCTGGTTGGATGTAGGTAATTTGGGTTCATAGGCATAGTCTCTATTATAGAAGGGGTCCTTCACGTGAATGATGCCAATGGAGTCGAAGATCAATTCTTGATCTAACAATAATTTTGTTTGTCTGCCTTCTTCTGATGGTGCCTTTTTCTAGAGTAGGGTGTGTTGTCATATTTGGCGGGGAATTTCCCACGTTTAAAAGTCTACAAGAATTAATTTTGAAGTTTCAAGACCCATTTTGTATTCGGTGCTGGCATATCTTCTTTCTCCTTATTTCTAACTTTTTGTCCCTCAATGTATTATGGGGCTAAGGATGATGGTTGTGTTGAATTAGGATATATTGGGGGCACAATTGGTTGCTTCAAATATTCCTAGAGGATTTTATGATATCAGTTGACCTTTTTTTGAGTCATCTAACTGTCAAATGTTTTCTCTTTTATACGGGTTACTATTTTCCACTCTTCTTCATCTCTTGGGTCTAAGGTATATACATATGCAAAAAGTTATGGTGGTAGAACTAACATCACTTATTATTAATCCACCATCTTTTGTAGGATATCCTTGAACTTGAAGAACTCTTGGATAGTGTTTCCAAGTATCCGGTGGCTGGGAAAATAATTTGGATGGTCATCGAGACCCACTTCTTTAGTTCTCTTTGGATCAGTTAGCCGGAGCAAGTTCCAATTCATTACAGCTATGAAGTTTCCATGGACATGGTCACCTCAGAATGGGTATACTTTATTTCTTTGTTCCTTGAACTGAATTATTTTGGAACCCCTTCTCTCATATAGATAAGGTGGAAGTGGTTGTTGGCATCCAGGGGGTCCTACCTGATTTGGTGGAGGCCTAGAAACTGGAGTTTGTGTCAGGTGGATTAAGCCTAAAAAAACCACTTCATATTTTCCTGTTATTTTTTATAGGGCTGATGGGGCCACTTGGGACTAGATATTGGTCAGCTACAATGAGTCTTCTATCCTTTGGGAAATGGTTGAGAAGTCTAGGTATCCACTTATTTACTTCACTGGGATGAGTGGTGTCTGAAATTCATCATGAACATTATTGACGCACACAGAGATCATTTCATCTAGGGGAGTGGTTGGTTCAGGGAGGAAGGTAGGCCTTTCCATCTGGCGATGAAGTCTGAAACTCATTTATTGACTCACTACATATAGTTTATGAGATCACTGACTATTTTCATAGGTAGTGTCAAAATAAACTAGAAAAGGAACTGTCTCTAGAGGTTCTCACTTCATATGATTGAACTAGCTGGAAAACTAGTATACCACATGAAGGATGAACCCTGTATAGTTCACATGATGAACCAGAGTTTAACTGCTTCTTGTTTCTCTTGGGTTCCCATCATGGGATCATGAAAAGATACATTATGCATTATATATTGTTCCAGGTCTCCTAAACCATTGAACACTGGGAAGACGAGGTCCGGGATGTTTATATGTGTTAGAACATTGCTCAACCAATCGGGGTATGGTTTTCATTTTGGTTTTGTCAGAGCATGCTGCCCTTCCATGGATTCCAGTTGGGTTATCAATTACTCAATGGTGTTCAAGATCGCTTAATGCATATCTTCCTAGACATGATCTTGGGGATGTGTTATAGGGTGAAAAATTGGACATGTCGTAATTGCTGGAATTTGGGGAGGATACCCAGCAAGGGGTATCCTTTGTGGGTTCTCCTGTATATATTCTGGTTTCTTCCCTAGTGGAGGGAATTCATGATTACCCTCCATGGACAGATTCAATTAAACTGGTGGTCCCAATGTTGGATTAGATGGGAATCTGGGCTTAGTTCCATTTACTGGGATGAGTTATTGTGGTAGTAGCACCTCTTTTGGGGACACTGGTTAACGTTTTTCTTGAGGAGCACATCTGACAGGATGGATTCCTCAATACAGTTTGATATTGATTCGCCTAAGCTCTTTCATTTCTACATATTGTGTAGTGAATATTTCTTCAAGAGTGGGGGACACATTATCAGGGGGAGGTGGATCATAAACAACACAGGGTTTATTATTCTCCTTGTTGGGTATTTTTGAGGAATGTATTAATAGTTTTCATGCACTCCCGTGCGGGTGGTAGCCGGTTATGGTGATGGTTTTTCATGGGAATTATTTCATTTCTAGGACATGAGAACTGGTTTTTGGTTGTCTTCCCTTAGGCGGGAAGCCTACTAGATGTTCTCGGTTGACTAGTTTAAAATCTTATCGATGTCTTCATCACATCAGTCCTAACGCTTTTGATACTTACTCAAGGTCAGTTTGGGTTGAGCGTTCCACCTTTCCTAAGCAGGGATTTCATTTTATTACTACCTTTGGGTAATGAAATTTCATGATTTCCTTTCTGATGAGGTATGTTGGATGGGACATGGGGTGAATTGAAGAACTCCATGTTCTCCCCATCCCCAGAGATGAACTCCAAATGGGGAATCACTGATGAGGATACACAACTTGTGAAACATGTGGAGGAAGGCCAATAGATGGTTTCTTTCGGGATTCTAATCGTTGACATTGTGCAGATGGAGGGCTTCCAAGTCGATTAGAGGGAAAAGCTCTCCTAATATGTTGACATGGCCAGCATACCCTTCCTAGTTAAAGAACATTTCTTTTATCTAGAGTAGACTTTTCTAAATATTGAGGTGAATGTTCTGCATACTGTCCTCTGAAAAATCCCTTGGTATGTCGAAGTGAGAAGTGTCCATAGGCCAATGCATCACTGCTATATGATCCTTATCTAGTTGACTTCTTACGAGGAACATATCATGTTTTTGTTCTTTAGTGGGTAGATCTTCTTGATATTACCATATTAATATCTTCTCAATGATTTCATTCTGAGAATCAGGTCTAGTATAAGCCTCATTGATATGTGAGTGGTGCGGGTGTGGCTAAAAAGATGAGTGTGGCCCCGGAACATCCTCTGGTTGAGAAAGGATATCACTCATTATAGATAGAGTGTCTAAAACTTCTGAATCCATATATCTGAGTTCCTCAATATAGAAGGGCTTCCAAAAACTTTTCCCAAAAATGTACGACCTTCTTTTTAGTGTGAATTTTGATTTAAGGGAGGACCTTCACAATCAGTGCTACAATGGAGAGGGAGACCATTACATCTTGATGCCCGACTATGGGGAATGTCCTTATGTCATATACCCTAAGGAGGAACTTTATGGTGGATTGCAATGAGAGTAGGACCATCTTTCTTCTTGATATCAATGAGGGGAGGACCTTCTCGATTACTACTATAATGGTGAGTACTAATATCACAAGTTTATATCTACTTTTAGGGATAATTTTTTCCATCTACATCTTTAAGAGGGCATTGAGGATGTACTACAATGAGTGGAGGACCTTTTTGTTGCATGAAGTTGTATAGGGGAGGACCTTCACAATAATAACCATTGTGGGAGGTCATTCACAATGGTTGTCATTATGGTGAGGACTACCATCATGAATTGATGTCTGAATACCAGGAGAAGCATATCTACCACATATACCCTAGGGAGGACCTCCATGGAAGACGAATGTAAGGTGAGGAAGTTCTTGTTGTCATATCTTCTAGTAATGGAGAGGCCTACCCTTACACACATCAAGAGATAAGATCTCATGATAAATCATTTATGGCCCACTAAGTAAGCCACTGTGGGTGCTCTGTGGAAGACCATTAGAGGTGCTAGTAGCAATATTGAGTGGAGGTCCTTCGCAAATGCTACTACCACTTCCATAATTTATTAATGGACTAACAGGGTATTGATCCATTATTTATATATTCATGAAGTAATCAAGGACTCCATCTTCTAGTATAGAAGAATCATGTATATGATCTTCATTTTCCAATTTCCATGGGAACATTTCATTTTTGGGTGCCCACTTGTGGGTAACTAAGGTCGTCTTCTTTTGGTAACGACCTTCATATATGAGTTATTGTTTTACTAGTTCCCATAATGCCACAGGGATACACTGACAAACAACTCAAATTTTGGAATGGATATCTTCCTACCCTAGAGTGGCCACCACATTGGACTGGCATCCTCCAGTTGGAAATATTATTTATTCCTGATTCTGTTTTCCGTGTATCATGAGGTATTGTTTTCAACCCTCCTGGATTGGAGTAGGGATGCATAAATAGTCTAGAGTGACCAACCAAATTTGTGGTTAAGTCATTTCATTTCAAAGAACTAGGTTTTGGTCCTAGTTCTTCACCGTTTCTACCGATGCAATGATATCTTGACCTGTTTGGGGGATTTGGTCTGGAATCAACATCTAATATTATATCATTTCCAAGATGTGTTGAGATACCTCTTTGGATGGAATGGTTATTAAGGCTCATTCTGTTTTTAGAGCAGCATTTTGTGCCTGCTTCAGTCCTCCATGGGTTTCTAGTGGATACTGACAGATCTCCTATGTTGGGGCAGAGGAATGGGTCTTCCATTGTTTTTTTTCTCTGGTTTCCACTATATTTGACTAGTGGGCATCATATTTGCGATAAGGAATTTCGTCTTCTGAAATTTTGGAACATTTGTCTCATGTGATTTGTATGAATCTGTAGGAATCTAACTCTACTCATATTTGTTTTCCACCCAATTTAGATGATGGGCCTGAAGCGCATTAGTAGGTACTTGTGCCTTCATGTAGCTAGTTTCTTCCATATTTGGATGACAAGCTTCTAGAGAATCGGTAGATATTTGCATCTTCCTATAATTCGCCACTCTGTCTACATGGTGGGACTGGAGAGCACTAGTAGGAATCTATATGTACTCGTATTGGGATTCCTTATTTCCATGGTAGTCATGAGTAGAGGGGGAAGATTTTTATGTCTTTATATTTAATGAAGCTATGTTTGTATGGAAGAGTTCTTCCTTAGGAATCAAGATGATGGAATGATCCTAATTGTATGTTTTCCACCCTCGGTTGGTGGCCTGAGGATCCCCTGCACTTTTGGCTTGAGCATGTGCCCTCCAAATTAGATCCTCATTAGAGTGAGGATACTTGGTCATCTGACAGTGGCATTGATGCTCTCCGGTAGAAGCCTGTTAATAGGACTCCTATGCAGCTTGGATAAAGCCATCATCCTCAACATCATCTGCCTAAATAAGATGAGGGAGGATATTTTTTCCACCTTCTGGGTACAGGCTCCCGAAATGCTTTGAGATAACAACTGGTGTGCCATATGTTGGGGCATCGGCCATAGCTATGGAGGTAGCTGGAGAGATTTTTTATATTGGAGATCAATTATTTCTGCCTAAAATATGGGGAGAGTACATTTTTTATGGTACTCTCTAGTGAGAAAGTTGAATACCCAGTGTTGAAGACACTAGGTTGGCGAGGGGTTCATGTTCTTCATCGAGGCCCTAACTGCCTTTGGGAATGCTGAGGTGCATGTCTATATTGGTTTTTTGGATTCCATTTTGATCGAAGGTTGCTTTGATGACCTAAAAAATATATATGACATATAAATACAATGAAAACCCATCAAAGTAGACTCTCCTGATCATATTCAAATTTGACGAATCAGTTTTTCCCCCCAGCCTTTTTTTTGTGAGGCGAAGGGGCTTGAGTGGGGTAAAAGTGCCACCATTCTTGAGGATTCACATATGGTTCACAATTTTTTTTTGACCGAGGGTGATAGTTTTGGGGGAAACGAGATAGTCTGATGAGATTCTTCACTCATATATTATTTTAGAGAGTTTCACATTTCCATTATTTTTTACCCAAGGTGGCACGTCGTTATCCTTTAGGGGGAATTGGATTGACCCCATGGGGACTGGGAAGTTCATCCCTTTTACATTATGAAGGATGTGTCAAAGTCAATTGGTATTAGTGGGTGTTTGTATGGGGTTAAGTATTTGTGAAATCGGTCCTCCTAGAATATGATTTCCTCAAATATTCTCCAATGGGTTCATTCATGGAGCCATAAACAACCAAAAGCCCGAGTATCTATGACCCATGAACCTTATTTCCAAATATAGGAGCTCATTGGATGACAATTATTCCAATGGCACTTAATGACTCTATTGGTTTAGAGGATGGGAGGTCAGTCTCATCACACGCATTTGGGGGGAATTTTTTCCTATTTTCGGGCCCTATTATAGATTTAAGTCGTGTAAATATATTCTTGAATCCTCAATTAATTCCTAAAGACTGTATCCATGGGATACCGCTGGGTTACATGATCATCATGGATATAAATGGATTTGATGCTACAGAGGCAATGCTGACTTAAGAAATGAAATGAGGTAGTATAAAGTTTATCATCATCGAGGAGAGATGGAACGTAGTTTGATTTTGGGGTTGGACCCATAATAGGGGCATTCAATGTATCATCATAAGAGGAATCAAAGACCATGTTGTTCGGTTATCGAGACTTACACCTATGAGGAATCCATTTTAAATTTGGGGAAACATTTTACCAGCACTGATTTCTGAAGAAAATTTACATTGATCATTATCCTTGTATATGCGTCCTATGTATCCCAATTATGTTGTGAATACATGTTCTAATAGTTCATTTATCTTGGGTATTACACCTGGGAGGAGGCCCATTTGTAGGGGCATGAGTGGTTGAACTTTTTGGAAGGGATCCCCTTTGAGTTGGGGCCTTCCAGCATGCATCATACGTATCCTTGTTGGAACAGGAATCTGAGTTCTCATAGTTCATTCGGGGTGGGGAATATGCATGAAATATGCCCATCCAAAGGGGGCATGATCTCTCATTTCAGGCATGAGATGATATAGAGATCATTCCTTGATAGTGGCTTCCAATGTAACCATGTTGTGTTGGGAATCAGTGTTCTCATTGTTTATGTGGGTTGGGACTCACACTAGGGAGGAGGCCCATTTGTTGGACCCATGATGATGGTATCGTCTCATGACGATTTGAAGGTTTGGTTGGGAATTACACCTAGTATGATGCTAATGTTTTTGGACTATGTGTATTTCATGATCACCACCAATGTCTAAGCCTATGTGAGTCTTGATCGGTGTTCGAAAAAATTGGAGGTAGAAGATATGAAGATTTCATGTCCTACATCATCTCCGGATAGATGGTACTAGAGCCAAGAGAGATATATGAGCTTTGAACAAGCATCCCTCATCCGTATGCATACCCAATATAGTAAAATATTTGTGATCTACCTAGTCACATCCTAAGATAAGGTAAAGAAGGTGAAGAGTGACACCTCTCATAACAGGATAGGGGATTACCTCAAGGTGAGTGACCTTATATGATTTCTATGAATAGGGAGAAGCATCATCCTTGGTCAAAGGGGAAGGAAAGAGTGACATTTTTTTCTTTTCATTGAAACCCATTTAAGGAGAAGCTAGTGGTTACCCCTAAACATGGGAATGAGGATCATGTTGGAATCCCAAATTTGGTCCATATGTCACCTTGGGAATATAGTCTTTGAGACATTCTGGGGGTCCATATAGATGTGAGGATAGCCTCTGTCACTCCACTTACCTTGGGTATGTAGATTCAGAATGGCACATAGGTGCACCTGATGATCTGATCATATGGGTCTGGTGGCTTTGGAGGAGGCATTTCCCATATTTCAGTGGACTGGTTCGTGGTGGAGCAATGGAGGGTTGGATGGTGGTGGAGGGGCAGGATTGGAGTGGGAGGGATGGACATCTGAAGACACCCCATTCCACGTATTTTTTTCTCATGCAGTTTGGGGGAAGCCCTGCATAGAATAATGCTATATAGGAAGAGGGGTCATCCACGTACTGAAGTAGTACACAAACATGGGTATGGAATACCACATAAAAATGGTATGAGGTTCTGGATGTGGATCGCCACAGCACTCCATGGTCCATCCATGTAATAATGTAGTACATGGCACATGGTTTGATCTGCATTGCAATGTGCTATGCACAATGATGAATTGAGGAAGGGTCCTAAAGCCTGTGGTTTGGGTGGAATTCATCAGCGAGGAATTTATGGTTCGCGATGACACAAATTAGGTTTCTGGTTCACCAATTATTATTAAATTCCTTCTTTTAATGGTATGCACCTTGTTATACCTGTTGAAAAATTATTCATGGTTCACACTTCATTGATGATTCGAAACCGAAGTCAGAATCTCCTCCATATTAAAGTTATCTCTTCCTGCCTCTAGGGTCTCTTTCATTCCCTCTTCCACCCATCTCTGCTCTATCATTTTCTACCTCTCCTTATTTTTTCAATCCCTCATGTGCTCCTTTTATTGACATTTAGGGAAATCATATTTGTGGGAATGAAACACCATTTTCAGAAGCCCATTAATATATATCTCAACATGCAGAAGACTCGGTCAACTAGGGGTTGTAGAGGCTATGGTTCACGAGACGTGGTTCACAGAACCCTGTCATCTTTCTTCATTCATGAACTGCTTAGTTCACAAGACAATTTGTGGATGGAATTTCTACACTCGATTTCACCAATGACGTGGTTCATGACATCATGGATTTTCTATCTATCTCCCTGTGGGCCATCATCTTGTGGTTCCTTCTACATAACTATGGTTTGTGGTTGATGCACCCCACGAACTAATCCTGCTGATGGTACAAGGTACACTAAAAAACTCTTGAAAATTTTGATTTCCACATGTTTCTTCTCAAATTTTTATTCCAATATTCAACCATTTTCCTTGCTGGACCTATAGTAATGTATTGTTCCTTCTGAAGAGTGCTTGTCGGAGTATTTACATCCCTTTGAAATGTTTTTAGGACCCTAAAACATGATAAAAAAGAAACAAAAGACCAAAATCACTCCAAATTTTTTTGGGATAACTCCCAATCAGGTGCTACCATTCTCCCATCCTTTGTCATGTAGTAAGTCATATATCCGTAAGAATATACTTCAAATTATCTGCACCTGCAATCATATAGTCTTTCCTGGTACCATCAGATTCCTAGATAGGGTGTTAGATAACCTCATTAGTCCACCACCAATGTCACCTATAAATTTCCATTCCACAAACATAAAATGGTTTTGTGATGATATAATACTCTAAATTATTCTAAATAACTGTAAATGGGTCAAATATTATTCCTAAAGAAAAACAAGGTGGGAACTACCTTCTTTGGCCCATTCCAGAATATATTCGAACAAATATCAAAGGATGTAATGCCCAATATCATATTAATAAGTGACATCATGCCAAGTATCACAATATTGGGCCTCCTTTTCTAGTATCACAGAAATAGGGGATTTCACGACTAGTATCAATGTATAGGGTCTCTAAGACAAATATTATATAAATTGTGGACACTCTTCCCAATATCACATTATAGGGTCATCATAACATAGTATAAACAAAATAGGGGATGACATGATGAATTTCACAATATACGAGATTACATACCTAGTATCATAATATATGGTCACCAATCATAGTATCATAGAAATAGGATACTTCATGCCCAGTATCATACATTAGGGTTTCCATGCTCAAGATCACCGAAATAGTGCGTGACATGCCCAATATCATAGTATATGTTCACCTACCCAGTATCACATTAGTGAGAAGGGATTCTATTCTAATTTTGGTATAAAAAACATATGGTTCATTGTTCATGTTTACCATAATTACAAATCATTTCCATGACAATTATAATTCATAATTAATTTAACATTCATATTGGAATTACAACAATTAAAAATCATTTTAACAAGGGTATAACCAGTTTTCCATTTAGTCTGGTGATGTGTTCATACCACTAAAAATCAGTTCTATTCATTATAATTGATAATAGTGTGAAATGTGTTATTCCACTACCTTCATCCACCATCAATATGAAATAATCATTTTCATCTAACACTAAACACACCAATACAAGTTTTGTTTATAACTCCCTGGATACAAATTTGGTAAATGGAGGTGATTCCCAATGGGATGGACCACTATAATGTGCATGGTATTAATATGAATTGCATTATATCAAGAAATTAGGTACCAATAAAGACAACCAATTTAATAAAGATTCAATTTTCAGAATATGCATGGTGAAACCAATGTGAGGAACATATCAAATATTAGGAAAAACTTTACATTATTGGAAAATTACTAGACCACCCACATCATGATCATACTACTCTCCAAATTCAATATAGGCCCTTCATGTGTTCTGGATTGTGAGAAAATAGTTTAATGAATGAACACCCTAAAAATATAGAATATGAATTTACATCAAGATGACTTCTTTGAGGGAAATAATAATGATGAACAGAAAGTAAGGAATAAATAGATTTCACGCATGAATCTAATGATACTAATGTTATATTGATAATACATTACAAATAAGAGATATCAATGATCCTAGGTGGATCCAAGGTGTGATCTCAATGGGAGAAAAAACCCACTTCGTGTTTTGGAATAGGAAATATATGAAGTATTTGTTATTGTGAAACATGATTTACATTAATGGAAATTATATCATTTTAGATGAATATTCAGTGTATTACCAAAATACATTCCCAAGTACCATAATTGTTTAGTTTCATCGAAATCACGGTAAAAAAATAATCTATCATGGTGTAGAATCATCAAAATCTCCCATAAATATCTACTCCTTTATTATTTCTACCTGAAACCATTCTTCAAAACCTGGGAAAAGGAAACATCAAAATGAGTGAGCTGAAATGGTCAGTAAGGGTAAACAAGAGAGACATGTATGCATAAACATCAATATAGGGGTATTAGAACGTGTTTGTAAAATTAAGAGATCATACTATGTATATCAATGATCATAAACATGGGTTATAGTATAAATATTGGATGTTCATAAGACATGACTCATAAGGAAATAAAAATCATGATCCATAAAATTGTAACGGAGAAATAAGACATCGGATTTTTAGCATGCATATATGAAATGATAATTCATGGTCAAATATACCTACCACGATCATTATGACATGTTAGGCCCGGGCTATGACCTGTGTACCTATTGTTACCTTGGTCAAATAACCCTTATACCCTCTTAATTTTAGGCTTCTGCTACAACCCATGTACCATCCTATTTTTGGGACTGGGCCCAAACCCATTTATCATATTTCTTTTATGTTTTAGCTACAACCCATGTAACATCTAGGTTTTAGGCACGGGCTACAACATGTGTACCATATTTATTTTAGGCTTGGTATAAAACCAATGTTTGTTCTTTTTTTGGCATGGGATACAACCCATATACCCTCTTTATTTTAGGCTTGGGCTTCAACCCATTTACCTTATTGTTTTTTGGATTGGGCTACAAATCTTATACCCTTTGATCTCAAATATATCTTATCATTACCCAATGCATTGAAGGGAGATATTTTTCCCACCCATATCATAATAAAATAATTCATACATATTCCACAAAATAATAAAACATTCATCATATCAGGACCCATAAAAATAGATACGATTTATAAAGATAAAATCATAACCCATGAAATGGAATGGGTATTAATAAAATTTAATTACATCATAAACTATTAAAGGATATATGTTTCATAATAAATTTATAAATAATACCCCATGAAAATAAGTGGGTTTCAAAAGCATTCAACCCCTCGAAGTGAAACATTTGTATGAACCATCATTCTATAAAAACATAAACCATCCAAGAAAGAACATGAATCTATCCTATGGATAATTTCCTAGAAGTGCATGTGTATCGTCAACATATGTTATCTTAGATGGAGAATAACTTGGATTCATATTTTGGAAACATTTCTAGAGGTAAATATCCTTTCTTATTTGAAAACAAATCATCAAAACATAAAACATTTTGAAAACCATTATCCTTAAAAACATTAAAAAGAAGCCTGAAAACATTTTGGAAAACTTTTAATTGAAAATATATTTCAAAAATAATTCATAAAAATTATCATCTTCAACATGAAAATAATATTTCAAATGGTTTATGGTGGTAAATCTATACATGTCACATGAGGTAAAAATAACATTCCTTTTTCCAGGTAAAATGGTCAGAAAAACGCCTCATTTAGAAATTGTAAAAATATTCCTTTGAAAAAATTGATAAATGACCAAAAAGGGTAAAAAAAAATTAAATATTTTAGGATTAATGTAGAATACTCTTGGAACCCTATTTAGAAAACACAGATTTCCGACCAAAGAGAGGGTAAAATCGGGCTTTTATGAAAATAATTTCTTAATTGTCTTATGTACCAATGTGTAAAAAGATGGTAACAATACATGAATATATAATTAATAACCATAGTATATGATATTTAATGATATTTATTGAGAGAATTATCATAAAAAATCATCAAAGTAAGCATAAATAAAAATGATCTCAAAAGGCAATGAGATTGTCTCAAAAAACTCTTATGACATGGTAACATGGGATCATAATATCCATGTAAGAAATGGAAATTAAAAGAATCATAAAATATCATAAAAATAATTAAGTTAAATAGATAATATGTAAAATGGATTCACATAGACCTAAAAAAATAAGATAGGTGTATAACAAAGCAAGAGTCTCAAAGAAGGCCAATTGAGAAAAAACTATTTTACAGATTTGGTAACATTTAGAACAAAAACCCCCTGAATGAAATATCATAAAATGGATATGTGAATACAGATAAATTTAATTATTAGATATATATAATTAAATTATTGGCATTATATACACCACACAAAAGGAAAGAGTGGCGAACATAGCATGTATATCTTGAAAATAAGAAATGAGAAGAAATCCCCTTACCTTGTGTGTGGACTCTCATCATACTCATTTAAAACACCGATATAATAAATATAAATTTGTTATAAATATTTTACAGAAAAATATTCTTATATATATGTTTTTATCACAATATTATATTACTTTCTTGTTAACAATCCATTGATAGGGATTCTTTTGGGGTAATATTCCCTTCATTCTTTACATGTGTATTAATTTGTTATATCTTTGGTATTTATACATTATATCAAGATTTAAATAGTTTAAACCATGACATAAATATCATTAATATAATTTATTCATGAATTTTAATAATCTATATAATATATATTTATTAAATAGAATACATTGTTCATGGCGACGATAGGTCGTACGTACACATGAACGTTATTTTCGTTTAATTATCGTGTTGAATGAATGAATGTAAAATAAATATACATACATATATATATATACATTTAATTATTATAGTAGATTTATAACATCATATACGCCTCTTATATTCAGTAAACCCATCCTTAATATAATCCATGATGTGTGTGAAAAAATCATATCGCTTTGAGGGGGCGATAGTCCAAATTTCCTAAAAAAAAGATCGTATTAACACCAAATGGAAATTAAAATTTTGTGTGTTATAAAGTACAAAATAAGATTAATTATATAATAAATATAATATATAACTTATAAAAATATATTTTCATCATAATTTCCACAACGAGTGGAATTAAGATAAATTGAATAATCATCTTTTATTATATAGGTAGTTCCCCGTAAATAGAAACAATATGATCATAATCCATTAAATGGAGGTGTGTGTAAGTGTAGGGTGAAAATATAGCATAAAAATAATTGTATATTTATGATACTGGTGTTTTTATACAATCATGGGTAAATGAAATTGTTGGGGTGCTGAAAAAAAAAATAAAGGACTTCAGAGAAGACGTTGCCTCTTCATTTTGTAACTCCTTTTGGTTTGTTCCAAAAAGAATTACATGGTTTTCCTTAAACCAACCGAAGGATTCTAGGAGGAAAATAGGATTTATGAAAATTTTATTAGGTAGATCATGGACAAATGTAATATGCTTTATAAGTATGATAATGTGGGGGAGTTTGTGACCTTTTATAGTGAAGGAAAAGGAATCACTTAGAATTTTTTATATAAAGTTAGGTATACACATGTTCTTACCTAAACAAAGCCATAAAAATCAAATAAGTCAAGAATGGAATTTTATGGCCGAATAATTTCTGTACAATGATTTTTGGTAAACGTTTAAGGTAAATTTTCCCCCTAAGGTTAAAGTTTAATCCCTAATTAATCTTAATTTTATCTTGATCACAAGGATTAATTTTAATAACTTTTACTAATCAGTTTGGTCAATAATCACCACGATCTTATTAGAAAATAAATAAAAAACTAGTTACATGATGTATTTAATATTTTTAAATTCAATTCATAGAAGAAGAAAAATTAGTATTAATGTTAATCTCGGAGTCGGGATGAAATAATTGGATTTTAATGTATAAAAAATGTTCAAATGTAAGATATATTTTTATATTCATTTTAAAGTGAAATTATTTATAATGACATAAATTGTCTTAATATATTTATTTTTGATATAATTTTAACTTAAATCAAGTTTTAATTATAATTTAACATTAACATTCATTGAAACGACATGGTAGTTATTAACTGAAATGCAGTATTTTTCATTATACATCAAAACATGATGTTTCTCAGAAAAATCCCAAAAATTCACCCTAAGATTATTTTGGTATTCTAAATTCCCAATTGAAGTATATTTTATCAATATTTATTTCAAAATCTATCTAAAATTAAATTTATTGTTTTTCATAGAAGGACATGAAATTTAGTTCATTTGAGAAAATAGTATTTTTAAACATATAAGGTCTTTACCAAAAATTGTATCTCCCAATGAGAATATTTTTTTATTTATAAACACGCTATTAAAAATATTTGAAATTTTTTTATTACTATAAATATTACTATGTTTAATGTATAAGTTGTAATTAGATCATTTGAATAATTATAACAATAAAATAATTTTTTGTAAAAACATCAGTGCTTCATATAAAGTACTCGAAGTTGGTGTATCATGTAACGTATGATAAATCGATGTTTTATTTATCCTATGATGAGATGGTTACATCTAATATATACCATGTCATTGTTTCTTGTAGTTCAAGCTAATTATGTGCAGCGTATAGTGTAATCCATGTTGGTGTTATGTGAAAGAAATTTTCGAATTAGGGTTTTAATATATATATATATATATAATTATTTATATTTTCATGTGATATGAAAAATTTTAAAAAGGTAAATTAATTCAAATAAAATACTTCACAAAATTTTGTGGTGTTTCATTCTACCCCCCCTTAAAATTAATTTCTCTCTCGAAATTCATCAAGTTTATCAAAGATTTATTACTTTAAAGTACATTTCATATAATCCCAAATCGTAAAAATGAATACTAAAACATCCATTAAAAAACTATTTTGGAACCAAAAAGGTTACCCCTTTGTAACATATGACTAGATTTAAAATAGGATAACATAGGTTGGATGTTATGACCTATATATGGAATAGATATATTACCATCATGTTCTAATGGAGAGTAATATAGAACATGGTTAGGACAAAGTTCACAATCAGAAATCCATAAATCTATGATGACCAAAGGGACATTATGATTCATTAGAAATGAAATAACTATGATAACATATTTTGGTTTCATGATCCTTTTTCCTAATAAAAATATAATTTTCATGAAAATATATTTTTTAATGATTTTGGGAAAACCACACCCATTATTGTTCCTTGATACACTTCTCCTCATTCTCCAAAAGGGAAGGTGAATTTTTCATGCCTAAAGCACTAAAATATCATGAGACCCAATATATTCCATCTAATATATCATTAGTTAACATCAACAACAAATTATTATGTCATGTTATCCATTATGAAAAATCCTCGTGTGATAAGATAATACATTATTCTCAAAAACTCCATAAAAAGTTTGACATAATCATTCCCTAAATTATTAGCCTTATAACCCTTTTGAAATATGAAAATTCAAAACATTAAAAAGAGGTCACAAAATCGTCTTATCATTGATTCCACCATATATCACAATTGAGGTAATGGTTTTTGAGTTACAAACATTTAAATACCCTTTTGGTAAATTATCTTGGAACATGATTACAACCTAAAATACAATAAATCATTTTGGAAAGAATTCTTTCTTCTTTATTCCATATATTACAAGATATACTCTTTAAATCATAAAATTCCAAAACTTCATCCTTGATGATATAGACAACTTGGTCAATTATTTGTTCCAGGGTAACCCATACTATCAAAATTTAATTATTCATATCCAACACATCATTATCCAAAAATAATTAACTCTTTTTCAGTCATTAATTAAGGGTTACCTTACCTTAATCAAAATATAATTGTTCCATGAAATCACTTTTCTCTGTCTTCATTAACATTAAAAACACTCCATTAAAACCATAATGAAAACTTATACTTAATCCACATATAAATTTCATTATTCATATAACATAATTTTTGAATTACAATACATAAATACCCCACTAATACGACTTTATTCTTAAACCATAAATTTGTTGTCATCAACTTATTCATTAATACATATTTCCTATAATATGAAATATAAATCATGTCATAAGGTTCCTCAACCTCAATATAAGCATGCTTCTTATTTAATGTAAACAATACTAGAAGAACATAATAAACCTTTCACATGTCATTTGCAGTTACATTATCATCACATGTATAACCAATACTCATACCATATTCTTGATTCTATTTAGATGATTTCTAAATAGGAAATAGATTCACATAATTCCTATGTTTTCCACATCATAAACAATAAAAGTTAACCATGTTCCTTGTTTTTCTCTCCATTGAATAAAATAGGAAAGAATAGTGTGGATAACATTTTTCATATTTGGATACTGTATAATCATGAAAATTTACATATTGGGTACCTAAATCATAAAAAAAAATTGTAATCTATGAAACCTTTGGTTTATTCATGGTTGTTCATATAAATCATTTATTTAAATACACCATGATGTTTTGTTAAGAGTTTTTTGAATTCCTAAAGTGAATCCCCCATAACTGTCAAGCTGGGTGTGAAGCAAGGCACATTGTCTTATTCCAGATTAATCTGTGTTTTACCCGAATATTTTATTATAGTTGATACCCCAATGGTACATCTATTTTAGAGGCATATCCTCTTGTAGTATGTTGAAAGGGATATATTTCTAGGAAACCACTCAGTCTATCCTTTACCAAAATTCCAATAAATGTTTCCATACATTAACTCATCCTTATACTTATCGTTAGAGAAATCCCTAGACATATCTGAAAAAATAAACCTAGGGATATCACTAAAGATTTATCAACCTAGTTTCCAAAGTTTGACCAAACCATTCCATTGATACAAACCATATCGACCTAGTATTGACATAAAAGGAAATTATATCATTTTTTTTTCATATTCAATATATTACAAAAATACATGCCCAAGGACAATTATAGTTTCGTGTCTTTGAAAACTTTGAAAAATATCTTATATCATGGTGAATGATCTTCAAAATATCCCATAAATATCTCCACCTTTAGTACTTCTACCTAAAAAAATTCTTCATAACCTGGGGAATGTAAACATAAAAAAGGGGAGAGCTCATATGCTTAGTATGGGTAATCATGGGAGACATTTAATCATGAACATGAACATAGGGGTATGTGAACATGATCGTAAGATTATGAGATCATAACATGAATATCAATGATTATAAAATTTTGTTATGGAAAAAATTATGGATGTTCATAAGGCTTGAATCATATAGAAATAATCATCATGAGACATGAAATTGTAATTGATGAATAAGACTTATGATTTGTGGAACACATATAAGAAAATAAAATTTTATTTCAAGGATACCTACCAAGAAACTTTTAACATGCTGGGATTTGATTATGAATTATGTACCTATTATGGTCTTGTCCTAACAACTTATGTACCCTCTTACTTTTAGGATTTTACTAAAACATGTCAAAATTATTGATTTCTGCCTTCTGCTACAGCCCACATACACCATTTCTTTTAGGCATTGGCTAAACCCATGTACCTTCTTTTTTTCGGTCATGGGCTACAACTAGTGTACCCTTATTATTTTAGACTTGGGCTACGACCCATGTACCATCTAGTTTTTCGGCTTGGGATACAACCTAAGTACCATATTTCTTTTAGGCTTGGGATACATTCCATGTACCTTATAGTTTTCGGTCTTGGTCCATAAAATTTTTACCCATGGATCTTTTATAAAACTTACCATTATCTAATTCATTGGAGGGATATATATAGGTCCCACCCTCCCATAATAAAATCATTCATTCTTGTGCCACAAGATAATAAAACATTCATCATATCATTACCCATAAAAAGAGATAAGTTTTATAAACATAAAATCAAAACCCATGATATGAAATTTGTATCATTAACATTTCATCACATCATAACCTGTGAAAATATATAGGTTTCATAATCACTTCATAAAAACATAACCAATGAAAAGTAGCGAGTTTCAAAATCATAAAACTCGTGGAAGCGTAATGGGTGTCATAAGCATCATTACATCAAAACATAAACCATTGAGGAAAGCATATGAGTGGAACCCCTATATAATTTCCTAGAAGGTAATGAGTAACATAAAATAATGTTTTCATGAATGAAAAACTACATTTAAGGATATTTTGAAAACATTTCATGAGGTAAATATCCTTTTTTTCATTGAAAAAACTCATGAGACATAAAACCTTTTGTAAACCATTTACCTTGTAAAATTATAAATGAATCATGATAAATATTAGAAAAACATTTCCATGAAAATATAATTTAAAAATATTTTCTTAAAAATTATCCTTTTCAAAATTAAAAGAAATCTTAAAATGATTAAAGGTGGATAAATTCATACATGCTGTAGGAGGTAAAAATCATTCATTTTTCATGGTAAAAAGGTTAGAAAAATGCGTCATTTGATAAGTGATAAAATATTCTCATGAAAAAATTCATATAGGAAAATAAGGGGAAGAAATGAACTTTAATTATTGTATGATAATATTAGAATATTCTTGGAACACGTTTTTGAAATAATTGATTTCAACCGATAAGAGGGTAAAGTTGGACTTTCGTAAAAATACATTATTAATTATCTTATGTACCACATAGTATAAATATGGTAAAAAACATTATTATATCATGAATAATTATTGGATAATAAATTTCATGAATGTTCTTGAGTGACGGATCATAATATTTCATCAAAAGAAGCATGAACATAAATGATCACGAAAAGTGATGAGATTGTCTAAATAATCCCTTTTGAAATGGTAGGATGGGTTCAAACTCATCATGTTATAAAAGTAAATTCAATAAATCTTAAAATATAATTAATATAAATATTTTTATTATATAACTTGTAAAATATATTTATATTCACATCGGAAACGAATTTAGGTGAATAACAAAACATATGTCTCAAAGAAGGCAAATTGAGACAAGACTGTTGTACAGATTTGGTGACTTTTGAAAATTAATCCCCTTGAAATAAATATGAAAAAATGGATATTTTAATACCCATAAATATAATTATATGATAAATATAATACAATCATGGGTATTACATACACCACACCAAAGGAAAGAGTGGAAAACATAGTATGTATCTCACAGAAATAAAAAGTGAGATTAAATCCCCTTACCTTACATCTTCACTCTCATCTTATTCATTCAAACCACCTATATAGTAAGTATTAATTAATTATAAATATTTTACAGAAATATATTCATATATATATGGTTTTATTACAATCGTATATTACCTGATTTTAATCAATACTAAGTTAAGTTTTCACTTCAGGTAATATTCACTTTATTCTTCTCATGTGTCTTAGTTTGTTATATATTTGGTATTTATACGTTATATTATTATTTCCATTACATAAAACATGATATAAATAAACTTTATATAAATTATATGTTCATTATATTAATCTATATAATATGAAAGTATCAAATGGAAAACACAATTCATAGAAAGGGGGGTTCATAAATACGGATGAACACAATTTCTGTTTAATTGTCGTGTTTAATGAAAGATAGTAAAAGGCCTATATCTATATATAAATTTATATATATATATATATGATTATAAAACTAGATTTATGATATTATATATGTCTTATATATTCACTAAAATCATCCTTAGTACAATCCATGTAGTTTATTAACGAAACATATCGCTTTGAGGGGGTGGTAAATCACACATTCTCAAATAAAATAATCATATTAACACCAAATGAAATGTAAAACAAATATGCATTGGAAAAGGAATAAATAGGATTAGGAAATAATAAATATAATATATAACATATATAAATATTTTTTCCACCATAATTTATACCATGAGAGGCGGTAAGAAAAATTGAACAATCATTGTTTAGTGAGGTAGCAATTCACCGTTCCTAGAAACAGTATGTTCATTATCCATTAAAGTGATGTATGTGTAAGTGTAGTTTGAAACCATAGCATAAAAAACCTATTATATTTATTATTTTTTGGTATACACGAATGTGAAAAATAACTTTTAGGGGTAGTGAAAGGAAATAAGAAAGACTTGAGAGAAGACGTTACCTCTTAATCGAGTAACTCAATTTTGTTTGTTCCAGAAGGCTTATATGGATTGATTTTTTCCCAAGGGATGGATTCTAAAATTATGGGATGATTTCAGGGCTTTTTATTGGTAATATATTGTCTGAAAAAAAAAGATTTTTGATAGGTTTGAAAAAGTGGGAGATATGGTGGACTTTTAAGGGATTGAAAGGACTCCATTGGAATTTTTGAAAACAAGTTAGGTGTACACATGTTATTACATAAACAAACATCATAAAAAACTATAATAAATAAATAATAATTTGTTTATGGACTTTTAATTTCCATAAAATAAGTTTTATAAATGTTTATAGGTTATTTGGGCCCCTAAGATTATGTTTTATTCCTTAATTATGTTTAATTTATCCTTAATCACTAGGATTATTTTTATCACTTTTACTAATAATTTTGGTATGAAGTCAACATGAAAAAATTAGAATATATATATATAATAATGATACAAATGTTTTAATTCCATTTTTTAAAATTAAATTAACATAAGTGAAAAAATTAATATTAATGATTATCCAACAGATGGGACGAAATAACATGTTTTTAAAGTAGAAAAAATGTTCCAAATTTTATAATGTTTTCATACTCAATTTCAAAGTGAAATTGTTTATTATAATACCATAAACATATTTACCCAGAGATAGTTCATTATTACGTAACATTGGCATGATCAGAAAAGATCAAGTCTTGAGAAATCAATTAGTTTAGTAGCCTTGGAATTACTAGATATATTCATAAGTTTTACATTACATTATAAAATGAAAAAATAAAACAACATAGTCTCCATATTCCACACTCATATCCCTTATATTATCCCTATAGGTCAGTAATAATATACTTCTTCACATCTAGGGAAAAACAAAACATAGAAATGGGTGATCTCAGATGCTCAGTAAGGATAACAATATAGCAGAAATTTTCATAAATAAGCATAAACCTTTCAGGCAATGTAAGACTAAAACAAAAGCCTTTTAAACATGAGCATCATCCTAATATGGAAAAGTTAAAATAAAATAATACCATTTAATTATTCAAATGGATATTCTACTAGTCAATTAATCACATGAAATATCAATAGCCACTTTCATAATGATGGAATGCATAATTCCAGACTTCATAACCACATAGTCAAGGCCATGTGCCAAGATTATAAATAATATTTTTTCAAGGCCTTGTGCCAAAAAACTAGTTTGTATCATGAGACCTACCGATGAATTGAGGAGCTATAGCGGGATCCACCTGTCACTTACTAAGTCCAATGCATTCCACATATGAAAAGGTTTAAGAATAACATAAACATTCGTATTAAAACTAGCATACAAAATGTCAATACTTTATCCATAAACCATGAATGGGGTAAAAATAACACATCCACAGTCAAAAATATCACAAAACCTTCAATACAATACAGATGTTTTGTATCATAATAAATCAACTTCAAATAATCTTATAATCCATCAAAGGATGTTGACATAGATTAAATCAAAACTTTTTTAGAGGAATATCTCTTTCTATTTTGAAATCATTTAAAATTCCTATAATTATAAAATGAAACATTTATTTTGAAAATATTCTTATAATATTGTAAGGGAATATTTGATGATATTATGACAGTGTAAAATATCAGCACCAGCAATATAAGTTAAAAAAAATTCTTACCTTAATTTTGTTGAAAATGTCATAACGTACCTTGTTTGGAAAATGACGGAAAGATTCATTTCAAACCATTTTATAAAAATTAGAACAAGGGTATAAATGAATTTAACCTAGAGTCTTTTAAATAGTAAAAATGTTTTGGAATACATTTTTAAGAAATATGGTTGTGGATAATAAAGAGGTCCCAGTAGATACATACGTAAAAACAACCTCAGATAATAAAGAGGTTTTGAAATTAACCCATACCTTTTAGATTTCCTTGGACGAGGGTAGGTTAAACTCCTGTATAATGGTGAAATAATTGTTATTGAATTATACAAGAACCATATATATTAGTATTATATATAATATGATCTTCTAATATTGTTTTGTTAATGATATTTCAGTAGTATCATCGTTTTTGGTGTTAAGAGATTCGTTTTCCTTTATATTCTTTGTTACGTAAGCCGTGTTTGGTATGGATAGGATTTATTTGATTAATATACATATTTTTATTATGTTAGTAAAAATTATTTTTAATCATAAAATGAAAATTATTCATGAATGATTATGATGGGGAATGAATGTCATCACATTTGTGGAGACGGTAATCCGGACGTACGCACGAGTGACGGTATCATTTTTTTGTTATTAAAATATTATATAATTGGATGTTATTTAATATATACAGAATAATTATCATATTATATTTATTATTTAAATCATTTATACTCATTATTATACCCATCAAAATGATGAAGTGTTTGAATAACAAACTACACCACGACGTGGAGACAGTAATCCGTACGTACGCACGTTTGGTGACTTTGTCATTTATAGGATGGATAGAGTAATGAATATGGTTGTACCATTTTTATAATAAAATCACAGTATATAAAAGATACTGGAGTTATTATTTTATAATTTAAACAACAAAGAAAGAGGAAGTGGAAGAAGAATAGAACCTGAAAGATGTGATGAAATATTTACCTCTTCATCGGGTTCTTTCTTTTTGATTTGATCAAAAGGGCCCATAGGATAGATTTATGACTAAATTAAGGCCTCTAGGATGAATGGAGGACAGTTGAGAGGATATTTGGGAAGGTTTTGGCCAAGAAAAATGGCTTTGAAGGTGTTAATTGGAGATAATGGGAGGTTCCCTTTTATAAGAGAGGTGAGGGTCACTTTAGGAAAATCATGAAATATTATTTTATAACAAAATCATTTACGGTATCTAATTGAACCAAAATGAATTATTTAAATTATATAGTGGTAATGGGTCTAAAACATTTCAACCAATAGGTTTTAGATAGGTTTAGGTAATTATATTAACCTTATCTTTTAGATTTAACTCTTAGTTAAATAGTTCGACATTTACCATGTCTCTTTGTATTTTTATATTATATGGTTAATAAAAATACTATAAACTTCCAAGAGAACCTCAAGTGGTTCATTAATGACATATATAATATTATTTATGCCATTTGGTCGAACACTATATTTTTAGGAATACAATTCCAATTAATAATATAATATTTTTTTTAAAACTCTTTTATGTCAATTTTGACCCAATTTGGTATTTTGTTTCTGTTAAATTCATAACCCCATTATTACTTCAAAATAAATTCATTTAATCAACCCTAACATGTAATATTAAGGAATATATTAATGTAATTCATTAAAAGTCTAAAATTCGATTTATTTGGATATTTATAATATCAATTACCTTAATCTTTCATTAATAAGGTAATTACTGCATCATCATTGTGTCACAGATAAATTTAATTATTTAATGGATAAAAATTATATATAAAACAAAATTATGCAAGAAATCTTTTTATATTTCTAATGAATATTTATTTTCTAATTTATCTTATTTATAACCCTATATTAAACATGGTTTAGTTATTAAACTTTCATTTTAACTCTTTTAACTCTTATTTAAATAAAATTATAATAAATGTCCTAATCTAATCCAAGTTGACCAAAGGGGATCATATTTTATTCATAAGGTTTTTTTTGAATTAAACTTATCCAACAGAATTAGGACATGTGATAGGGTAATTATGATATCATTTTTACCCTTAATTACCCTATTTACTTTTAACCGTGGTAAATAAAACTAAAAAGTTACAAGTCACCAATAATTATTTTCATCTTATTGAACCACATTTTAACTACTGATATTAATCGTGTCCCTTGATTTTTTGGAATTCAACTCACGGAAGTGGTAAACTGATGTTTTATTAAAATTTTCAAATGCTCCTAGGAGGTGGGTAAAAGACTGTAAATAGTTCGATAAAATTTTATATATCTAAACATACTAAAATATGACTCTAATGAATTAAGTTGAACATATATATGTATTATGTATCAATTTTTACATCAAATAAATTAAATTAAAATTACTAATTATTTAATTAAAAGTCAGTTTTAACGAATAACGCAGTGTTTTTCACTATTCATAAAAAATTGAATGTTTTCAGAAAAATACTAAAAAATCACCCTAAACTAATTTTGATATTTTTAATCCAAAAATGAAGTCCATTTTTAAAGATAAAATTTATAAAATTTCAAAAAGTAGGTATTACTATTCTTAACTACTAGTTTGATTGGTCGGGGTGTGTAAGAATCTCAAAGTTGCGTACAATTCAAGCTGTTGCATTATTCAAAGGGAAATGTACCGTGGAAGCATGGGGTGTTACATTATTCCCTCCATAAAAAAATTCCATCCTCAAAATTTCTATAATACTACCGCACAAAAATATTAGGGTGGTTCTTCATCATAAGTTCCTCTGGTTCCCATGTTGCCTCTTCAATCTTATGGTTTCTCCATAGAACTTTTACCAGATGAGTTGTCTGGTTTTTCAGCACTTATTCTCTTGTATCAAGAATTTTTATTGGATATTTACAATAAGACAGATCAGGTTCCAATTCAATTTTCTCATAGGTGAGTACATGTGTTGGGTCAGGTATGTATTTTCTTAGTAGTGATACGTGGAACACATCATGAACTTTGGAGAGACTTGGAGGCACTGCCAAACGATAAGCTATAACTTCAATTCGTTCTAGAATTTCGAAAGCTTTGATGTACCTGGGACTCAATTTACCCTTCTTACTGAAATGTATAACACCGTTCCATTGAGATACCTTCATGGAAACATGGTCTCCTACATGAAATTCCAAATCCTTCATTTGGTTATCGGCATTGGTATTTTTCCTACTTTGGGCTGCTTTGATGTAGGTTGGGATAAGCTTCACCTCTTCCATTGTTTCCTCAACCAGTTTTGGGCCTATGAGTTTTCGTTCACAAACATCATCCCAACAAGTTGGTGTGCAACATCTATTTCCTATAATGTTTCATATGGCGCCATCTGAATACTTGAATGGAAGCTATTGTTATAGGAAAATTCCACCGGAGGTAAATATTGATCCCACATACCTTGAAAGTCAAGTGAGAAAAGATCTCAACATGTCTTCTAAGGTTTGAATAGTCTGTTCTGATTGTCAATTAGTTTGTGGGTGGTAGGCAGTGGTCAAACAAAGTTTAGTATCCATGGATTTTTTAAGACATTTCCAGAATCTTGTTGTAAAATAGGGATCACGATCAGAAACAATCGATAAGGGTACTCCATGAAGTCTTACAACATCATTAATATATAGTAATTGCTAGAAGTTCAAGTGGTAAATCTTCTTTTATAGAAGGAAAATGTGCTGACTTGGTAAGACAATCAACAATGACCCGTATTTCATCATTCCTTCTTGGAGTCTTTTGTAGCCCCATGACAAAGTCCATCGTAATATTATCCCATTTCCACATAGGTATGGCAAGAGGTTTCATGACTCCTCCAAGCTATTGCCTTCAAAAATTCACTTCTTGACAAACCATACATCTTGAAACAAAATCAGAAATCTCCCTCTTTAGGTTGTCCCACCAAAAAAGTTCTTTCAAATCTCGATACATCTTGGTTCTACCATGGTGTATAGATATATTAGAGCTATGATCCTCATCTAACAATTCCCTTCTTTGATCCGGTATATCGAGAACAGAAATTCTCTTCCCAAATTTCAAAATCCCATCTTCGTATATGAAGTCACCCAATCTCCCATCATTTAAAGCTTTAATCTAATTTTGAAACTACTCATCACCAGCCAAAGAACTTTTTATCCTTTCTAGTAAATATGGTTTGGCATCCATTTGAAAATGTATTGATGTTTCACCTTCCATTATTATTCCCTTATCCATTTTCACTAGATCCATTAAAATAAGATCCCTTTCAACTCTCATATTGTTCAAAACTCCATGATCCTTTCTACTCAAACCATATACTGCCTTCTTTTCCTTCCTTGGGTGGTAGTGTATTGTGAAATCATAATACTTGAGTAGTTAAAGCCATCAACTTTTCCTCTTGTTGAGTTCTATTTGTGAGAAAATATACTTCAAACTCTTGTGATCAGTATAAATCTCACATTTTTTCACCGTAGAGATAGTGTCTCCATATTTTCAAAGAAAAGATTATAGCTGCTAACTCATGATTGTGAGTAGGATAGTTTTTCTTAGGAATTTTTAGCTGTCATGATGTATAGGCAATAACTCTATCATTCTGCATAAGGAAACAACCATGTCCTTTCTTTATAGCATCACTATAAATAACAAACCTACCGTTCCCTGATGGTAGAGTCAAGATAAGAGCATTGCATAATATTTTCTTCAGTTCTTCAAAACATTATTCACACTCTTTTTCCAAACAAATTTAACCCCTTTACGTGTGAGTTTGGTTAATGCATCAGCCAATTGGGCAAAATTCTGGACAAAATTCCGATAATGACCTGGTAAAGTAATAAAACTGTGTAACTCAGTTATACTCATCGGTGTTGGCCATTCTTAGATTGGCTTGGTCTTTGAAGGATCAACAAATATTCCATCCTTAGAGACAATATGTCTTAGAAATGAAATCTCTTGATGCCAGAATTCACAATTGCTAAACATCCCATATAATTTATTTCTTCTGAGAGTTTTCAGAATGGTGCTCAAGAGATTTTCATGATCTTAATATCTTTTGGAGTATACCATGATATCATCAGTAATCACCACTACAAAGTCATTAAGATATTACTTGAAAAATTGATTCATTACATCCATGAAAATAGAGGGTGAATTAGTCAACCCAAAAGGCATTACTTTATACTCATAATGCCCGTACGTAGTTCGAAATGCTGTTTTTGGAATGTCTTCCTTATTCAAACACAACTGATGATGTCCATATCGAAGGTCGATCATTGAAAAATATTGAGCTCCATGAATTTGGTCGAATAAATCATCAATGCGAGGTAGGGGATACTTGTTCATTATTGTTATATCATTGATCTCCCTATAGTCAACGCACAACCTCATATATTCGTCGTTATTATTAACAAAAAGGACATGGGCACCCCATGGAGAAACACTAGGGTGAATAAATCCCTTATTACTCCATTCCTCTTGTGTTTTCTTTAGTTCCACTAATTCCACAGTGGCCATTCTATAAGTGGTCTTTGATATGGGCCTTGAATAAGGAATTAAATCAATAGAAAACTCAGTTTCTTATTTTGGAGGATGTTTAGGTACATCCTCTAGAAACACATCCACATATTCTTGCACAATAGTTACGTCCTCTATATGAAAATTATTTTCCTCTCCCATAATTATTTCATTCTCATCCTCCCCAATAATTTAATTTAGTAGAGCTATTGGGGGTGGATCTAGAAAAGAATCAGGTGGTGACATTTCTGCTCTAAAGATAAGGTACTCCTTATCATCATCGAAAATTGTGACCTCCTTATTCTTACAATAAATTTTCGCATCATGGTCTGAAATCCAATCCATACCGAGGATTATAACAAATTCAATCATTGGTATGATGATGAGATCAGCAGATAAAGAACATTTATATGCCCTAATGAGAACATATTCACAAAACGTTGTTGGGGTGATACTTCCCTTAGGTTTTTTGACTGAAAACTCCCTTGCTAAGTCAAATTGAAAATATCAAATATTCTTAGAAAACTGGGAAGATATGAAACAATGAGATGATCCATAATCAAATAAATCATGGCCTAAACTTGATAAAACCATTAAATTATCTGGCACCACGTTTTTAGGAGCTTCAACCTAAGTAGTAGTGATCACATAAGCTTGGCCTTGCTCCCTTGGCATTTTCTGAGGCAAGTTCCCTTTGCATTTAGGAAATTCATTTGCATAATTCTCCTTATCTATACAATTGTATAATTCATCATCGACAGCCTCTTTCTTCCCCCTGTAATCATGAGCTTGGGGTCCTTTTTCACCACACTTGTAACAAACTCCCATTCCATTTAGGAAAGTACTAGGGTGTTTCTTCCCACATTTATGATATGATGGATATTCAACTTTGCTCTTCTTTTCCTTATTTACATTTCTAGAGTGTTCCACAGATCTCTTCTTCTCCTTCTTTGCTTTAATATTGTAAAACATAGAGAATTATTTTTCTATCTTGATATCACATGGGACAATATCTTCATATGATGAGAAGGATTGTGAGACTAATTCTCAACAAAGTAATATTTTTAACCCATCAAAGAATCAGTCAATATTACTCCTTGTGTTACGTATATAATCTACTGCATTCCTTGTTAACCTTGTAAAGTTAGCCTCATATTTTGCGAAATTCTCATCCTCTTTTTGCCTCATACTCAGAAATTGTCTTTCCATATCCGCTCAATGGTCACGAGGAAATTATTTTTCTATGAAAATATCTTTAAACTCCCTCAATTATATATTTGATATATCATCATCTTCATTTTTGTTTTTAATCAATGACCACAATTGATTTGCATCTCTCGTGAGGCGATAAACTACCATGAAGACTTTTTCCCTTTCACTACTCCCAAAAGCATGAAATATTTTCTCTAAAGAATTTATCCATTGCTCAGCTACTAATGGATTTTTACTCCCATTTAATATTGGTGGTTGTTTCCTCATGAAGCGGTCTAACATGGATCCTCCACATCGTGGATCTGGGTGCTCCATATGGATAAGGTTATTACTCATAACCTGAGTGAGTTATCCCAATATGGTGATAAGCTGATCAGCACCAGTTTCTTCACCAACTCCAATATAATTATCTTGAGTAAGAGGGAAATACCTACATGGATTATGTGAATTGATATGGTTTCCATTCCTTTAACTATGTTCCATTTCTTAATAATTTAGTAAATTATATTAGTTTATGAATCACAATACAGAACTCCAAACTTGTAAAACACTTAAAAATAAATTGAACAGTTTATGGATATAACCAATATTCATAAAAAAATTCTTTGAGGAAGTATATACTCAAAAACCATACATAAGGGTGTGTAAATAAAATGAGAATTATCCTAATCATATCCCCTGAGAGTGTCGTAACCCAGAGTGCAGCAATGCCCATTGTCTTGCACCAGTTCCCATTCGAGTCTAGCTCAAAGCGGTGTTTCCAGGTTTAACCCCTAGGTACATATGTGCCTGAGCCTCCTCTACCTTCTCGTATCTAGACGAGGATGTATTTCTTGGAAAACTGAAAAAATCTATACAGTACAAAAATTCTAGGAAGTTTTTCTATAATAATCCTCAAAGCCTATCTTAGGGTAATGTTCTCAAATCAGAGTTTTTCAAAATCTATCTTCAAATGTTTGTACTAAACTTCCTCTAATAGCAACTATAATGCCTTGGACCTAGTTACCTAGAGTCAGTGCATTATTACATAACATTGGCATGATCACAAAAGATCATGTCTTGAATTACCGATTAGTTAAGTAGCCTTGGAAATACTGGATACATTCCTAAGTTTTACATTACATTATAAAATGAATAACTACAACAATATAGTCTCCATAGGCCACACTCATATCCCTTATACTATCCGTGTAGTCCAGTCATAATATACTTATTCACATCTTGGGAAAAATAAAACATAGAAAGGGGTGAGCTCAGATACTTAGTAAGGATAAAAATATAGTAGAAACTTTCAAAAGCATGGGGTTTTACATTTATAATTACCTAAATTTTAATAATAGATGTATAATTATTCTGATTTGACCATAAATGAAATTTAATATATAATTTTACATTATTAATTATTTAAACAGAAAGGCAGTTATTAACTAAAATGTTGTATTTATCACTATTCATCAAAAAATGAAGGTTCTCATAAAAATCCCAAAAAACACCCTAAGATAATTCTGGAATTATAAATTTAAAAATGATTTTTTTTATCAAATTCAATTTCTTAATGTGCATAAAATTAAATTTATTATTTTTCATAGAGGGACATGAAATGTAGTTCATTTGAGAAAATAGTATTTTTTAAAATATATGTTCTTTACTAAAAATAATATATTCCATTACCCAGATGTTTTAGTTCTATAAATCCATTATAAATAATATTTGAAAAGTAGTTATTACTATTATTATTACAATGTTTAATGGCTAGGTTATAATTACATCAATTAAATAATTATAATAATAAAATTATGTCTCGTATAAAAATCAGTGTTGTGCATAACGTACACCAAGTCGATGTTCCATGAATCTTACGCTGAGTTGGTGGAATGCAACGAACTCCAAGATGGTGTTACATAAAGTGTAATCCAACTCAATGTTTCATGCGACACAGTCAAAGTTAGTTTCATGTGAAATGAATGATTGATATTTTATTTTAATATAAATATAAATATATATATATAATTATTTCTAGTTTAATGTGAAATGAAAAATATAAAAAATATAAGTTAATTTGAAAATAATATTTCACAAAATCTCAGGGTGTTACAGGTGTTGAATTAATACTATTTTAAGTGAAATTTTTTTAATTTACCTTAAATATCTTGGGCGAACCGTTGGACATATTTTGTACCAACAATGTTTCTACGACTACTTAAAGAGAGAGTCTACACAATTTCATGTGCATGATTTAACTTACCATGCAAAAACGATAGTGCATATTTTTCTACATTTCCCTGATATACCTACATGGGTGTGAAGCCCGTGGACTAAGGTTTGGGAAATCTATTCACCATACATTAGCCATATTTCTAGACCTCACATGGTTTGGTGAAGAGTGAAAATTGACCTTCACAATTTGTAATAACCATGAAACCTATGTATTTTTTCCACTGATCGGGTTTTTGATATTCGAACAATCCCTTGACTCTCCTATAAAATTCATGAACCCATTATGAGTCCATATTATGTCCATGATAAAGAATTGTACTTACTGTTAATGGATATGTACCTATAAAAACTAGGTTCTTAGAGGACGACTTTATGTAGCAGATAATTCACCATAAATATCTGAATTAGGAAAAGTTCATCTTAGTAGTATGATATTTATCTCATATTCTATGATATTAGATATTTTGGGTACAAGAGGAACTTATTCTTCTGTACTCTCATATTTATTTGACATGTTGGGTTTTTATTCAGAACATATTCAATTCTTGTTTGATCTTTCCACACATTTCAGAAAGATGTCAGAATAGTTTTTTAGATGCCTTGAGTTTCTGGTGATGCTAGATGAAATTTAGGTCATGTTTTAATTTTTAGGGATTGATAATGAAATCATTGGGTTGATTATTAGTATGAATTGGATGATCAGTATTAAGACCCAAATACACTGTTATCCCTATCATTTTTAGTTCATATTTATTGATTTTGTCACTGTTGTTTTACATGGAGGGTTCAAAACATGATCAAGAAGTCAAGGGCCTGTTGTTCCATGTTCTAGGGTATTCTATTGCCAGTATTCCGAGATGTTTCTTAAAATAGTTTACCGTTGTTTCACTGGTTGAAATTTTCAGTGGTTTGGGAATACACTGAGGTATTTTCAGATGTTTTTTATAGTTTACTACCCTGTAGATAGGATATGTTTACTATAGACCTAATCCCTATTATGAGACCCATTTTTATTCTATCTTACCATATAGAAAATTTCTGAATTTTTTGTACTTAATTTCTATCTTTAAGACCTATAGTATAAAGGATTAATTCATCCTAGTGTTTCACAAGGGTAATCTTTTATCCTATTTTTTATGAAGGTAGAAGAAAGCCCAATTTTATTTTCAGAATCAAATGTATAATCGGGTAACTATCAACAACAAATATACTTCATAAATTATTGATGGCCTGTTTTATCATCTTAGAGGGTTTTATAAGATTGATCTATGGTCAGAGTATCACTAGTTGAGGGTTTGATAAGAGGATATACCTAAGACATCATTTAAGAGTCGATTGGAATTATTATTTTCTAGTTATTACATTATGTCTCACTAATAGTCCTTCGATATTTAGTGATTTGATGAACTAGATATTTTATAGTTTCTTATAATCTTTCCTTGTTATGTTCTTTGTTGATTTTTTTGTGTATTGAAAGTCATTGGAGAAGATCATAGACTATTAGGATATCATTCTTCAAACCATGAAATAAAATTATATATATATATTTCTTTAGATATTTGAATTTTGGACCCATGAAGTGATGTTTTTGGGGCTTGTGATATCAAATAGGGAATCCATAGTTGATCTTGATTAGGTACATGCAACTATTTCCTGGGTGCATCCCAAAAATATTTTTTAGATCTAGAGCCTCTTGGGTTTTCTTTGTAACTATAGATTGTTTTTTCATGAATTCTATAATATTTCATCATTGATGACAACTTTAACCCGTAAGGGTGTAAATTTTGAATGAAATGACAAATGAAAGATATATTATGAGGGGATAAATTTCAGGATGACTTCTACATTAGATTTTATTGTTCTAGAACCTTTATCTGGTTATGATTTTTTCTACAACACTTTCAGTACAAGTTTGAGATGTGACTTTATGTAGTGGAAAGTAGGTGGTGGATTATGACTCTCTCCATTTACTTATTCAGAAAAAAGAACTATCCTACACATAATCTTGAGTTGGTAGTGATTATGCATTCACCCAAAATGTGGCATCATGATCTCTATGGGGAGTATATTGTCAAATATTCTAATAATAGGAGCCAGAAATATATTTTTTATCATATTTATTTTAATTTGAGATAGATATGTTGTGTGGAGTATCTTAATAATTTTTATTTTGATATTAATTATTCATCTATAAAAGGGATTGTTGTTGCAGATGTGTTAAGAAAAAAATTTACAAAAGAAGCCATGAATAAATTAGTTAAGGAGTGGTCTCTGATTAGTTTTTTGCTGAGATAAAATTGTTAGTGGAAGCTTATAGTGAAAATTTACTTCTAGATTTGAGGAGGGATTACTATTCATTAGATGGTATGGTTTGACTTGAGTAGATATCTGACACAGATTTAGAGAGTTTTAGTGTAAATATTTATGTTGGGGAAACATTTGTAAATTGGTCTTGGTTACCCATTAGAGATTTATTCTTCTACGTAAGGTTAGTTATTACATTTTTATAGAGGAAGGATTTGTTGTATTATGAAAAAAATTGTTGTTGTCTCATGCACCTAGGTAGTACCATGATGTATCATAATTTGAGATATTGGTATTTCTAGAAGTGGATATGATGGTCAATAGATGAGTTTGTATTAGGGTTCCTAAATTTTCAAAGAATTAATGTAGAATACGAGAGACTAGAGGGGGTTTTGAATCCCTTACCGATTCAATTATGAAAGAGGGATGATATTTACTTGAATCGTCATTTTTATCACATATAATCTTAGTGGGAAAGATGTGATTTAGGTTATCATTGATCAACTAATGAAAATAGTGGATTTCCAGCCTATCTAGGTAACTATGACAGTGGAACAACTTGGGGGATTTTGTGTACAATATATTGTGAAAGTTTATGGCGTCCCTTGTGTAGTTTTTTAGGAATAGTACATGAGGATCACATTTGGATACATGAATAATTTTAATGTTTTGATCATTTATGAAATAAAATTAATCATGATTTATAATCCATAGAAATACGGACAAAAAGAATGGATTATCCTTGTTCAATAGGATATGTTCTAGGATTTTGTGCTTTATTTTAGAGGCCCTTTGGGAAAATTTTTTGAATTGATTGAATTTTAAAATATCAATTTTTATTAGGCTTCAATAAATATGGATCCATTCATGTATTTTTATAAGTTTCCAGGTAGATATCTTTTATACTAGGAAGAGTTTTGAGAGTGGTCAATGATTGGGATGAGTGTTTTTCAAGATATGGTTAATATAGTGTATTTTATCCAAAGTACATTGTCTGTGGAATAGGGTCATCAAAAATCATTTGTGGACCATCATTGTTGGACACTGGAGTTTATGGTTTGTCATTGGTTCATCTATAGAGATTCACTTAGCATGGGATATAGTTATTTGGGATTGTAGCGTAAGTTGGAACTGAGTTTTGTGGGGCCCTTTGATATTTTTTGATTACTAGAGAGGGTTTTCAATATGTTTGAATTACCATATATAAAGAAATATATACATGAATTGTTTCATGATTCCCACTTGTGGATGTAAGAACAAGATACTTCCCATGTGATTGGATATAAGGCTAATTATCTTGATATGATACCACTTTGTTTTAAAATCCATCCCAGATTATGGATCACCAGGACAATGTATTTTATAGTAAAATGATCTCCCTAGTTTGGGTATTACGGTAGTGCATTCAAGATAGACACATGATGTGGGAGTGGGAGTTGTCGAGGATGCAATTGTGGCCTTACCATTTTGTGGAATGAGATGTTTTGGGATTTTTAGGGGAAGAAACTGTTTATGATGGGGAGATTGTAACACCTCAGTACCTTTATGTCATGCATGATTTATCAATTTCTTTTCATTCAATTTTCATTGGTTGAGTGAAGCCTAAAAATGAATTATTAGGATATTTGTAATGGTTAAGTCCAAGATTTAGTATAGTTATCCATATTAAACATACATTTTTTATCTTTATAGTGATTAAAAATTATGTAATTAGAGTACATTCCATGAAATGTCCCCTGAGAGGAATACTTGAACTATGTACACAAAATTATAGTTTTACATTACATGTAATGGGTTCATGTCATTTAATGGAAAACATTGCAGTTTTAATAAAAAGACGATGAATGTTTCAGGATATGTGAACTTCATGGATTACATAATTTTTAAGGGAATCACATTCCATGTAGTAGTCATGACATGGTATTTTAGGGTTATTCATTAGTGGACTATCAATTCATTTGTTTTAGTCCACCTTTCTCTCTACGTTGAGGCTCACCCTATGATATAACGGGTGATTCTAACCCTTCTTGGTCACTTTGTTCACCGATTGATAATCATTATGGTTGGATTTCATCTCTTCTAGTATGTAATCATACTGGTTCCTCTTTGAATTTTATTATTACATACTTTTTTCTATGGTTTGGTTATGATTTTTTATCTAATATTGGTTTCTCTTGACCATTTTTAGTTTCATAGTGTGCCCTGCATTTTAAAGGTCGTTCTATTTCTTTCCAAGTCAATATTGTTGAAGGAGGCTAGGTTTTTACCATGTTGAAGTAGGTGCCTCTATAAAATAGGTTAATTTTATGAAATTAAATTTATTCTTAATAAATTCCTTTGGATTGTTCACTAATGATATGTGATATGTGGTATTCATGAATTTGTGGGAATGAAATTATTTTTTAAAAATGGGTTTTCTTTGAAATCGAATTTTATTGATTTGGAAATGGGTTTCCAAACACCAAAGAGTATATGATTTACATTGAAATTGTTTTATGAAAATGTGAGTATATATTTGAAATTAATTTGGACCACTTCAAATTGGGAACCATAGGTGCATCAGGAAAGAAACATGTTAAGCCTTAGTGAGTGTGTGGAAGCACTAATAGGTAACCATTTGTAATATCAAATGTAAGAACTCGATATTTTGGTTGGATACAATGTTATTCCAATTTAGGATCTTGATGGTCTATTATGTAGTTTCCCATAGTTTATGTACAATATGGTTTGTGATTTTTCATTTATGGTTATTTTTAGCATAATTGGATATGTCATGGATTTTTTCTCATGAGTTTTTAAGTGAGGTTCTGTCACATATCTTCAAATGATAGTTTGTTCCATAGATATGTATTTACTTTTTTTCTTCCTGAGGAATGGATATGGTTTCCTATTTATATAAATTCTTCTTTAAATATTTCTATTTTGAGAGTATGATGGGATTTTATGAAAACTAAAGGAGAATTGATTCATAACAGAATTTAATTTCTGCAAAATCTTTGTAAATTGTTTTTTTTATAGAAAGATTTGTTGAATTATTAATATTTTACACTATATAGAACCTATTGTGGTATCTTATATGGATTTTGATCACAGATTAAATGTGTATTTTGTATTTTTAGATGCTATATTTCTGAATTCAAACAAGTGGAAGTGAATATTGTAGTATATGGGCATCTCTTATTGATGCCGATTTTGGTCTGTGATGGTATGTAGGTGAGTGTTGGTCACATGAGGTTCTGTAACACATTTTGGTTTAACTGTTTTTATTAGATAGTGTGAATTGTTGGGATATCATTTGTTTTCTATTTTTTCTCTATTTTTATGCATTTATGTTATTATAATCTAGGTTATTTTTTATTATCATGTTTTACCTTTATTATATGATGGGATAGTTCGTGTGGATTGTCAAGTGGAACCGGGTTGGTTTTTTATATTTCTTACCATGGGTTTTTGATAAATTTTATTTTAATTAGTGACTATTTATGTTTCATTTGATGGTGATTTGGTTCATAGGATTTCAGATTAAATTCCATGCGTTTTTAGTAGTCCATTACTTGGGGTTTCATTAATAAAATACCTATCTCTGAGTTTGTAGTGACTATCCCTATTTTTAATTTAATTTTATTGTAAATTATAAAATATTATAAAATAATTGTGATGATTTAAGGATTGGTATTGTGATATTGGATCATGGTGAGTCTTGGTTTGATATTAGATGGTGATGGATGGATGGGTCTGTCGATGTTGGATCCATTTATGTTGAAGTTTTTCCCTATAATACTTTTCTATATGTGTGTCTATAGTTATTTAATGTGTGTGCCTTGGATTTAGTTTAACAATTCCATTAAACAGGGTGAATTAGTCTAGGATTGTGGTATATGAATTGTTTAATCCATCTAGTTGGGGATTTACTCTACCACATATATATGGATATTTAATAGATTCACAATGACTATTACAAAAAAAATTGATTCTTAGAATTATATAAAGGACCCTAGAGGGGTCATGAATGATTTAAGGAGTAGTTTATAACCCATAATTAACACTAATGAGTGGGGTAATAGATTCTCATTTTTTGGTTATTAAGGAATAATCATGACTATTTTTTCCGCTGGAATATTGTGGGAAAGGCTATGAGACTATACTTGGAACCAAATAACTCATTTATTGAGATGGAGGAGACAATGAGAAAATTCCATCATACTAGGTAATATACTAGTATTGGGATTTATGTGTTGGTGGGTAGTACTAGAGGGTAATAACTCTTGTTATGTGTTCCTAGTGGAACTTGTTTAATTAAAATAGGGAAAGTGGATTATCATTAGGGTGGGGATCCCAAGGGAACTACATGAGAATATGAAATGAGTACTATATAATAGAGAGATGTTGTTCAAGGATTTACTACTGTTAAATATGGTATTCCGTGGGTAAGCAGTGTGTGATATTTGGTAGTCATTTGGTGGATGTAGTGCAGGGTAGTGTTGGAGAACATGATAAAGTGTCTAGTGGAACACCTCATGGTGAGTTGAGTAATATCATTATTATAGGGATATATTATGGATTTATTAGTGTTTCTATGGGATCCTATGGGAAAATTCATTTCCAAAGAGATATTGTTACAGTTTAGTTTGAATAAGTATGACCTATGCACAAGGACAATGTGTCAGGAATGGTATAAAGGTTGGGGTTCATCATAATTAGTGTATAGATGTAATTTAAATTATGTATATATATAAATATTTCAATCATGGAATGAAATATTGAGTTGTATGTTATAGATTCATGAAGAGATCTAGGCGGGGGAGTGTCTGTAGCTGACTAAAGGATAGACTATATGTCAGGTCATTCATGATTTTCATATTATTATTTGATATCTAGATTATGTGGTGGTGATGAGATCTCACCTTTTGTGAGAGGTTGGTTTTTTTAGAAATGGTGTGTGGTGTGATATGAGACATCACTATAAGTGAGAGGGTGGTGGGGAGATATGTGATTTGGCAGGATACCTCAACATTCAAGAAATGGTGGTGGTATGATTTTTTAATTTCGATGTGGGGTGAGGAATCACACTAAGTGACTGTGTAGTGGTATGGTGTTTCATTTAGTTTTGGTTATGAGACCTCACCTTCAGTGATATGGTGATTTTATGAGGCTAGATATGTGATCTACATAAGGTTTGAGATCATACCCTGAGAGAGATAATAATAGTAAATAATTGGTTATTTTGTTTTTCCTTGACTGATAAGGAATATTGTGGTGTTTTATTTTTGGTTTAATTCTCTTAAGACATTGATTGAAGAGAGTGTGGTTAGGTTTCATATTGATATTGTAAGAACATGATAACGTATCATGATTTATATAATGTTATATATTGGTACCTAATTTAATTTCCCATAAATACATACTCTATATATTATTGTGTATACAAGGGCAACATGGTCAGGCCCTGCTATTTTATATATACATATCATTCGCAAAAATTGTAATCCATGTGTAGAAATTTTGTTGGATTCCAGTAAACATGTTATTCATGAGGATCTATATGTATTATCAAGATTTATATCAGGGGATATTTCTATGGAGGCAGCATTGATATATAGTTTTCTCTCCCTTTATTTTTTTGTTTGTGTTATACTTTCCATGCTTATGGGTGACCCATGTGGTATGTATTTATTCAGATCCTAGGAATTATTTATGGTATAACATGTTGATATTTACCACTTATTAATGGTTAATTATTCACATTAATTAATAATAATCAATCTAATTTAAAATTTCAATTATGTTATTACTAGTTAGTGTTTGTGATTTTACATATATTACAGTATCCTGATTTTGTTAACTATCTCTCATTGCTAATAAATAACCAATTTTGTATGGGGAGGCGTAATTCAAGTCTTTTGGAGCTATGGTTAGGATTTAATTCAAGGAATATATTCATGGAAATGAGGAATAATATCATTGAATGATTGTTGGTTATCTAACTATTTTTAATGAGTAGTTAGAAACCAGATGTTTTCGAATCTTGATATTGAAATTATTCTTATGCATAAATGTCCCACATATAGGGAAGGAATTAGTTATGAGAGGTGGAATTATATTTAATTTCATTACATTATTTTTATTGATATATTGATTCATATATGGATTTATGGATCAGAAGTTATTTATTATTTTCTAGTCTTGGACTATGGTGGAATGAGATTGTGGGTTCATCCATCATAATATAAATGTATGTATCATATATATGTGCATGAATTCTTGTCGAATATGAAATGTTTATTTAGAGTTAAATGGTTTTAAAAAATGATTAAAGGATAGGGGATAAATTGTTGTAATATTTTGTAAATAAGATCCAACTAATAAATGTATCAATGATAACTTATTCATGATAATTTAGAAATAAATTATTGATGATTGAAAAAATAAATAGGGTTATCATAATCATTTTTTTTATTGTTGATTTGATATTAAGATACATATATTCATAAATAGGTTAAAAGGAAATCATAAAGTGGGTAGGTCTCAATTTGAAAATTTTTATGGTGATAAAATAGATTAATTCCTAGGGTTGTTGATAAGACAATATGTGAGGTGCCTCTTTTTTTGGAGACCCATGATTATGATGAGGTGGATTTAGGGATCGTAATTTGGGTAGATGATACATAAAACACTAGAATGAATATATAAAGGTTTTAGTGTTTTGGTTCATTGTTTCAAACGATGGGATAATTTTACTAGGGTGAATTTTATGTGGCCTTTATTTTCTTACTATGTTCAAAAGAGGAATCACCATAATTTGAATAGAGTATGGATAGATACCCAATTTTCTAGACCGTTTCTCAATATGTTACAAATTGAGTGTTTAGTTTTATTATGTAATACCTTGGATATTCTTTCATAGAAGTTCAATGTTTTCTTTATGAGGGGTTATATGACCATTATCTATTAGAAATATGGTGGTTGGATCACATATTTATTTTAGAATCAAAAATTTATTTCATGGTTAAGGATCACCAATTCAAAAACCATTCATGTTATAGTGGGATGATCAATCAGGAGGTTTGACTTGCATGAAGAATAATGTTTTGGTAATAATAGTGTATTTAAATATGAATTATTAATTAAATATGGGATCAAGAATGGTTGGTGGATTGAGGCTAAATAGATGGGTTATTTGAGGATGTCCACCAAATGAGAGGCATTGAATCAATGAGATATTCCAGGAAGGAGGATTTTATAGAATCAATGAGTGGTGTATGGAAACATAAATAATGGGTAGTTACATTGTAAAACTGCCATAATAATAGGTGTATTGTAGTTTTATATATCTCTCACTATGGAGATGATAAAGACCGAGTTACCAGTGTATTTTATAGTTTCCCACGAATATATTTCTAGGTTTTGGTACATTTTAAGATGCTAGTGATGGTTTATTGGTAATATTTGGGCATGAATATTGATCCAGTAGATTGATGTTGGTTATAAGGAATTATATATAAATAGAAAGTGAGGATTCCTTTCATTGATGATAGTATAGTCGTATGGATGAAAAGGGGAGTCTTAGAAAGGTTGAGTTGGGATTATGAAAGGTTATGTTGTTCCCTAAATGGAAAAAATATGGTATTAATGTAGGACTGGTAGGGAATTGTGAGGTAATAGTGGGGTGATTTTATGGGATTGATGTGGTTTCATAGGAAACATTTTCATACCTCGACATTTTGGATCATGTCGTTGATTGATGGCGATGATCGATAGGCAACCAGATAAAACAGTGGATTTGTGAGCTATTTAACAGTATAATACAGTGAAGAAGGTCTTGTGGTTCTCGTTCATTGAGTGTTGATGAGATATAATATCATGAAAAATGTCTTCATAAGATGTTAGATTTTTTATAATGTTTTTGTAGTGGGATTATATATTGGACAATCCCATGGTGGAGAAAAGTCCTATAGGACTTTTGGAGTGTGACCCTCACATCAGGTGCATGGTGGTATATTTTGGGATTTAATTGAATACTAGTTACAAGTGTTAGTATAGTCAATTTTATTATTCATTGGATGGAGGTATAGTGAAATATATCAAGTTTTGGAAATGAGTTAGATTGGGGGGAATCCAAAAATGTTGTTATAGTTAGTGCATTCTGTTTCTGATAGGGGAATGTGGTTCAATGATTAAGAAGGTTGGTGCATGTGTGTTTTGTGATTTCATTGGATAAAAGAAACATAATGTAGATAATGCGTCAATATTATAGTGTTCGAATCATGTTTTGGGGATTTCAATGAATGGAGGGGTAAACATACACTGATGGATGAATTTGGATATAGAAAGGTGGGTTTTCACTAGATATATTATTCATATAATGATTTATTCAGGTGTTATCATTGTCTTTGTGGTTATTTAGGAAAATAATAATAGGCTAGAATAAGAAATATCATAGTGAGATTGTGAATAGTTATAATCAAGCATGATATATGACATCATATTCTGATGGTGAGATTGAGGATCAATAGATCAAATTAGAAACATATCTATGAATTGAACCCATGTGATGGAGAGTATGTAATGTCCCATGACATTTTGAGTTTCTAATTTCAATTGTGGGTTTTATTTTTGAGTCCCAGAGAAGTTGTGATTTGATATTATGATTACATATAAAAAATCCCAGATTTTGAAAATCTCAACATGTAATTTTTGTGTGTTTTGGGTGGTTTCAGAGGTATCTCAAATGTTCAAATCAATGAAGGGTAGGGTGGTGAACTATAGGAATACAATAGTAACAAATGAGTACTTAGTAAATATCCACTATATACCAAGTGTCTTAGGTGTTGGTTATCAATAATATATATATTGATATTGTGGTATATAAAATATATTCTTAATGGATCAATTAAAAGAGTGGGGGTGAAAAATCATTAGTTTAAAATAATTAAACTAAAAAAAATTCAAACCAAATTTGTAAACCTATTATAATAAGACTTGTCCGAAAATTCAATTACCAAAGTATCAAAATAAAAATTCATTTTGATATATAAATGTAATAGAATCATAATTACAAAATATTAGAATAATTCAAAGTAAAAATATTATAATTAGAATCGATACGATTATATCAGAGTGTCTTAGATTCATAGTATAACTGATTAATAGTTTATATTCTGTTAATAATATTTAAATTCATTATTAAAAACTAATACATACAAGAATAATGGAATATAAAACATTTAATAAACAAGTAATCACAAATCAAAAATGTAATAGTAACTTAAAAATATTTAAAATGAATTGATATCTTATAAATTTAAAACCTTGTAAGGAACAAAACATGGGTAAAGGTTTCACTTGTATTATACATACAACAAATTATATCTTTCTTCAATAATAAAATAACTCGATATGATGATTAGAATCATTCTATTTTTCTATCCATGTTAGCTTTCGAACTGATGGATTTTCTCTATCATTTTATCCATGATGACCCATAATCAGAAGATTACGTACTCTGATTTTTTCCCTACAAACCCTCGATAGAAGTCACAATAATCAGAAAAATGATTACAATGAAAAATTTCATAAGGAGACAACCCTGAAAATTTATCCTTATAACTATTAAACTATAAGATAATTAAAAATTCTTGGAAAAAGATGTTCAAACTCTTTAATCTCTAGATCTTTTCCAAAAAAAGAATTGAAAATTGATATCTATCTTCTCCAAACTCTTTGAATATCCATTTATTTATTGGAATTTATCCATCATGCATATTTATTTCCTAGAATTAATATATCTATGTGGTTGTTGCAATGACTTGGATATCTAACATTTCCATGAGTATTTTGTAACTAATTTTCCGACGTTTAATTTATTTATACCATTACAGTGTAAAAAATTATTCCTTACATTAGAAAGAAGTCTTACAAATGAGATAATAAACATAAGTCTATTTGATTTAAATATTTAATATTTCTATTATGATATAAATTCAGAGTATCAGTCCCATTACTAATAAATTTTCAGTACGAAAGAAAAGATAGAATTTCTAACACCAAGTCTTATATGTGTGAATACAATTTTTATTTGATCCATAGTTACTATGATAATTTAAATTAAGAAATATATTTTTTTTAATTAATTAGAACTTATACTAAGTGTGGTAAAATATTATGTTTTTCTAAAAAAATTCTAAAAAAAATTGTGCAAGAAATTTTAATAATTATATATTTTTTAAAGTGTTTGTGATTTCAAAAATAGAAGGAACAGGAAATAAATAAGAAACTTTTGACCCAATAATATCACCCTTTTTCAAATCACAAACCTAGTACTTAAATTAAAATATTACTTTGAAAAAAATACGGTCCATTATCATTTAGGAACTGTGTATTTAGATTTTAATAAAATAATCTTAACTCCCCCTGAGTTTTTAACTCTTATTAATATGATAGAGAATGATATGGAATATTTTTATCTCTCTCTCGGTGTAAAATCTCATTTTAAGAATCATATTCTCCCCATTAATATTGAAATATCCCCTCACTATGAATTTCAACCCTTTTGTTTCTGATTTTCCCCAAAATAAGAATATTTCTCCACCATTGGGAATTTAAAAAAGAATGGGGAAATGTAATGATTTTCACAAAAAGGGATAGAAAATAAACTATAAAAACAATATAATGAAATACATATTCATTCAACAAATGAAATAATATTTAACCAAGTAGAATTGGAAAGCAATCAAATAGTTTCTAATGGTATGAAAAAGTTATTCATTCAGAAACATATTTTCAGAATATTTTGAAAATTGAAAACAAAATCAAGGAGAAATATTTTCATCTTTATTCATCTTTTATATCATATTGTCCTTGATTGTCATGATATAATTTATTTCCTCCTTGAACATTTGTATTATTTTATATTGAGACCAATAATTTTCTTCATGGATGTGATGTCTTGCAGATAATTATTTCTTGTATTTTTGAAAACTGATGATTTACACATTATAATATTTGAGTCATGACAATGAGTTTTGAAAATATTTAATCTTTCCATTCAGGTATTATACTTTTTTGGTCTAATTATTAGTTTTATTTGTGAATCCTTCTATGAATTTTACCCTAGCTGACATATCATTACATAATTGATAGAATGAATATGAGGATTCATTCATAAGATTCATCATATCATCAAAATACTTACCATCCTCTTGACATCAACATAAATATTATGAGGCCATTTCATAGCCATATTGCATTATTTTTTTATCATGTGAACTTTCTTGTAAAACATTGAGATCATCCTACAATTGAATCAGTGTGCCTGTTAAAACATTTATTGATTCTGATTTATCACTTTAATTTTTAGGAATCAATTCCACCCTAGATTAGTGTCCAAGAAAGTATGGAATTATTCCTTTGAGTCTCTAAAAATATTGAATGATATAATCAACTCCTTAGTGGGTTATCATATTCACTGAATCTGATAGTTTTTATATTTATTGAAGTTGGGTACCACTTGTTCCAAATTCAGTCACCTTTTTTAGTTTTTCATTCTTTCATACTGATTTATCAATTTTATCTCTAGAAACCATTCCATATGATAATTCAATGACATCCCTTTTATTGGTATTGTTTTTTCACTTTATATATTTAAATATTTTATATCTCTCGCATATTTCATAGATGAGGATTATGCTTCTTCCTCCAATGATGATTTTCCCCTCTCATAAATTTCATATTTTTACTTTTGATCAAATCATGGATGGAAAATCTGATTATTATACCTCAGATGATCTCAATGAAAACGTTTCAAATTGGGATTTTTAATTATAATCTTATCCATCATTGAAATTCTCTTGATTCATAATTTTATCATCCTCTTCATCTTCATTCTCATCCTCATTATTGTCATCCTCTTTATTTTCATGTCTTATTCTTCTTCATCAACTAATTATTCAATTTCCACATATTCACTTACTTCTTCAGTTCCTTCTCTTTATTTGGATAATTATACAATCCTTGTTTCACCATTATCAATTTATTTAAAAAACTCACCAGGAAGATGAATATCTATTCTTAGTCTTCCTTAACAATTTTTAATGATTCTGATTATTTTTGTTGATCAACTATTTGTGTTGATTCCTTATCATCTAATTTACTTTTTCCTTTATCATACATTGAAGGAATATCAGTTTTTAAAATAGTAGTTTCCGGGAATGAAAATCAAAAATCAAGATTGGGATGATTAGTTTGAGAAAGAGGTAGAATCGGATCCACATTTCCTGGAGACTTTTCCACTCCTTTTAATAAACTATCACACATCTAAACTTTTGATAACTTTTTATTTTGTTTCTTTTTTGTTCCTTCTTTATATTGTGCATCAACAATGTGAATTTTTAAGACAAAGGCCTCCAATAAGTGGATTATGGTAAATGGTGCACTAGACATAGTTTCTCCTTTCTTCTTCATTCACTTATTTTACACTTCACTAGGAACTCTCTTATATTTATTTTCATTTATTGGTGAGGATGTTTATTCATTATTTTTGTTCTAATTACCCCACCCATATTTTTTTAATCTAATGATAATCATCCTCAACATTCTTTTAGTGTTCTTCTTTGAAAGCTTCTTTAACAAACAACATTGATTTACCCCCAAAATTAAATATTACTCCCTTAGTCATATCATCCCTTATGAAATGAATCTTAAACTTCTTCATATTTTATTTGTTTTCAATGTTGAAAAACTTCATGAACTCAACCATTACCTTGGTAACCATATCTAAGAACATAATAATTTTTTTTAATGGATCTGGTCCTAAAATTTTCAATGGTTAGAAAAATGAATCCCATATGATCAATTTTTCTCATGTCTACGAAGAAATACAAAATAAAAACATGTGTGATTTTAATGTTTCTTGATATCGCTCCCTTGGAATTAATAAAAAATGTACACATAGCATAATAATCCTATTATCTAGAGTTACATGTTGACCTTTATCGTCCTTTTTTTGATGATCAAATATGGAATATTCATCCTTCTATTTATCAAATTAACAAATATAATCTAGTAACTTGATGGAGGGGAAATATAAATATTCATATGATGGTAATCCCAAAAAAGTATCCCATTCATATATAAAATTCAATATAATTTCCCATAATTTGGGGGGGGGGGTAATTTTTCCATACTATTTGAAAAAACTAGACCAAACTACAAAATTATTGAACCGCATTAGGATAAATCGAATAAAAATCCTTATTAGTTGTTTTTACACATAAAGATTCCAAACAATGGAAATTTATAATCTTCATCAAGAAATACTAATACTTACCATAGAAAGACATCATGACTAACCATTCCCTTAGTATGAAAAATGGTTTTAAATAGTTAGCATAATCCATCGTATTTAGATATGATATTGGTGATTTAAACAAAATGGAAGGTTCACTTTTCTGATTTAGAGAAATTATGATAAAGATTAAATTATGGATGAAAGTTATAGAAATACGATGTTTTACATGGGGGTCCCCTATTATATAGTCATTTGTTGTGGCTTTTCATCTTTTAAAACAAATCCCATTGGTATGATTCAACCCAATTTGATCTAGTTGTTGGAATTTATATGAAGAAATGTTTAAGGAATTTTGAACTCTCAAGGATTTCAAATCATATCATATAGTAATTAAATGTGAATTCAATTTTTTTACACAATTTTTTTAATATAATATTATAAAAAAATAATCTTTTTAACAATATTTATAAGAAAAAAACGAGATAGGATTATACCTTTTGTACTTTGAAGGATTTGTCAGTATGAAAACACTTTTCTTCTTGATTCTTGTATACTAATAGTTTATGATGGTTTTAAAAGTCCAAGTAAAATATTTTTAATATACAAACATAATATAAAAAAATTAAATAAAAAATAATTGTTTTAATAAGATAGTCTTTAAAATAGACTGTTATTATGTAAAAACGTTAATAAATAATTAATATGAAAATATTTTGTGTCTGGAATTTTTATGACTATTTCAACGTCTATAAAACAGTTTGGGGAAACTAAATCCTAAAATTTTAAGAAGATACTAAGTCTATAAAATCTAAATATGAAAATGATTTTATATAAAAATACTTAAAGAAATAAATGTTTTTCAAATAAAACAAACATATGTACTACCCCTATGAAAAGGAGTAACATAATATAAGGATATGGGTAATGAAGACTTAGATATGATTGATTGAATTACATTTATCAATCCTAGATTTTATTAAATGTAATCAAATCTAATGGAAGGTAATGATTTCATAAATATATCAGAAATTTATTCTTACATTCTGATGAATTGTAAAATGATATTTCTTTTAAGTGTGTGATCCCTAAATAAAATGGTGTCTTATATCCATGTGTTTTTCACATGACTGATGTGTTTAGTTTTTTATAATTGAAATAAAACTAGTATTATCACATAGTATATGAGTTTATGTGAAACTCATGCGATATTCAACGTGTGTGTGTCTGTTGCATCCACAACACTTAAGAAAAACAACTTCAAACATCCAAATACTCACCTTTTGTAGTGAAAAGTTCTACTCAATGATATTTATTAAATGATTATGAATCTAGTAAGTCTTCTATGATATGAGAAGTTCTGAATGTGTTTCTCTATTCCATTAATCAACCACCAAATACAATATTCCAAAAATAACAATTCACGAACATTTATAGAAGAATAAAAAAGTCTTAAATCCATAGTTCCCTTTATATACTGAAAATATTCAGTTTAATGATTTGAAATGGGATTCCTTTGTATTTTATTGGTTTCATGCAGACAAGAACATAGATAACATTATGTCATGATGACTAGAAATTTAAAAATATGATCATTTTAGCATACCACCATGAGTATTTTGATCGACTCATTTCCCAACATCATCATGATCATTTATATTTGAGGTACCTATGTTAGTACTAATAATTTATTTATTATCATATCCAAACTTCTTAAGAAGATATATTATATAATTATCATGATAGGAAAAATTTCCTTCTTCTTTTTGTGACATTTGAAAACCTACAATATATGTTAACTCACCCATCCAACTCATCTCAAACTCCAACATTATAAGATCCATAAAATAATTTATTAAATATAATTGAGTTTATCCAAATATAATTTCACAATATAGATTTGAATATTCATAATATTTGTTTAACTTATTTTATAAAAATTTTGAGATCGTCGTCTCCCATAGAAATTTTATTTTGTAAAAAATTCATGTTGACCTACCATACCAGGCTCTAGGGGATTAAGTAAGTCTATACAAATCATTGGTATGTCTGTAAATATATTCAGGATACCTTGTATTTTAAAACCCATGGGGATGTTCAAAAGGTTTATCCTCCTGATCATGTCCATTAAGAATAGCGCACTTCACATCCATTTAAATAATATTGATATTAAAGAATTCTATAAAGGCTTGTATAATATGAATTTATTCTAATATAGCTGTCAATGAATAGTTTTATTCATAGTCTATTTATTATTATTGATTATAACCCTACGAAACAAGTCTTGATTTATATCTATTTACTATTACATGTTCATCATATTTTATTGAAAACCCCATTTTAACCCAATTATAGAACTTTTATTATGTCATTCAACCAAGGTCCATAAATTTTTCATCTAATATTAATTTAGTTCATATTTTATAGAATTAATCTAGTACTCATCACCTAAAGCCTCATTATGATATTTAGGATCAAATTGTGAAAGGAAATAATGTTGTTATATACCATTTCTTAAGGAACATATTTTCCTAACTAGTTGACCAACATCACCAATAATATAATCATTAGGATGATCTATATGGAAAAAATGAATTCTTCAATTTTGAAAAGAATGTTCTTCAACAAAGGATAAAAAATATTCTTAATCATCAACATCAAAAATATATTCTTGAGTTATTTTCTTGTAAGAATAATTTTCTATTACAGGTTGAAAATTAGTTTTAGAAATAACATCTGAAGATGTTGGTTACAGTTGTTTTAAAACAAACGTTTATGTCCCATAAAAGTTAATATAAAATGTTTCTCCAATATTATATGAATATTATTTTAAATGTATATATTCCTTAGATGTTGTGGAATAACATAAAAATACACCTTTATTAGATTTCAGTTCAAATGTTTTTCAAATAACATTCCTATTCATTATGAATACATTTCATCCAAAAACTAGGAAATATAAAACATTTTGTTTTCGACTAGTCCAAAACTCAAAAGGAGTTTTATTAATAAAGGGTATAATTAAAACATTATTTATAGTATAGTAGGAAGCACAAACTGCTTCATCCCAATAATATTTGGAAATTGAGTATTCACTAAATATGTTTTTTATTATTTCTTTAATAATAAAATTTCTTATTTCAATACCACCATTTTATGGGGAGTTATAATAGCTAAAAATTTATTCTCTATACATTTATTACTAAAAATTTATCAAAATAAAAAATTAAAAGGTATCCACCATGATCAGTATAAATAGTTATCTAGGGAAGGTTTTTTATATTTTCCACATTGGATACAAAAGATTTTAAATAACAGAAATATTCATATATCTTTAGGAGAAAATAAACCCATATATATGTAGTTTAGTCATCATCAAAGAAATATACATAGTAATTTACCCCAATACTCCTAGTTTTTCTTGGACAGAATATCTCCATGGGAACTAACTATAAAGAATTAGTAGTTGAGACTTCACTAATAGATTTGAAACATGACATATGATTCTTACCATATTGACACGGGTTGAAAATCATTGGTGAATTGAAACTATTTTCTAGTATACCATTAAAAAGTAATTTAGTTGTTAATATAGAATTGTTTCATAGGTTACTGTTCCTTATACTTCTATTCCATAGCCATTATTTTTCTTCCATTTCACCTAGGAAATGTAATTTCGGGCCCCTAAGGTCTTTGATGTTAAGATTGTAAACATTATCATGGGGATTGGCATAAAGAAAAAAATCATCCTTGGAATTCTTTAAAACACATTTTTCATTTCTAAAATTTACAAGGTAACCTTCATCACATAATTTAATTAATCTTATAAGGGTTTTCTTAACAACTTAAATAAAAAAACTATAAATTAAATATTTTCCAAAAAGGACAATGTTACATATATCAATATTCTCTCATTGATCATTATATACAAAGGTTACTTTTACAAAATTCATATTGATAATATTTTTTAAGAAATATGTGTTCGCAGTCATATTTCTAAAACACCCACTATCATTGTACAATGAATTATTATTTTTAGTACCATCATTGATTTCCAAAAAACAAAGCCATTTTGATTTTGAAACCAAACCCTTTTGGGTTCTGTAATGTCATATTTTTTTGGAATCCACATATTCTATCAAAAATATGGTCTTTAGAAACCTATAGATTCGACATTATTATGTGAAAATTTATATTTCCAATGACCTCCATATTTACACTTAGCAAAAAGGGGTCATTTTCTAGAACAAATAATGTATTACTAATAATATGTTTATTATCGGTATAATCCATTCTAGAACTAGTCTGATAAGAAAAATGTTATTTATACATTTTATTAACTTTTTATTTATCATTGGAAGTGTTTGGTATAATTTCCATCAAATAATAAATTTTAAACTTCAGTATTATAAACAAATTATTATCCTATGTAGTGATATTTTTTGAATTGAGTTTATCAAAACTTGTTTGTAAACTTTCCTTTTCAAAAAATCATTTTTCATGATTTTTATAAATAATATCATTATCATAATTATCCTCAAAATATATTTATAAATATTTGATATATAATTTTTTAAAATATTTTTCCTTAACTTATCATTATCTTTTTTTTTGCTAAAATTCCAGTTGTCATTCTCACGTAATTTAGCTAATCATGAGACTTCATTATAGTAAGGTAAATAATTATCTTTTAATATGGAGGATTATTCATCATAACATATTGAATAATTTTTATTATGATAATTAGAATTAATAGACATATTTTAATTTTTCTCAACTCTTCATACCTTTTCCATTAGTACTTTTTTACCATGAGAACATTTTCAAAAAGACATAAGTTTATATTTCCAGAACATTTATTATCAAAAATGTGTTCTAAAGAGTCACCTCAACATGCACTCCTAGATTCAGTAGCTTTTACAACATTCATTACCTTGTATTTGTAATATATATTGGAATTCCATTATAAATTTATTTTATTTCTATATTTCCTTTTATTAATTGGAAAATTTAGTCTGATGTGTCTATCATTTAAATTTTCATTAAAGGTAACTTCATATTTATTATCACATTTTCTCTTATGACCTTTCTTGTAATTTTATTGGAAACCCCTCTTAACAACAATATTATTCATCATTTTATCTATGTTTACTAATTCGAAATTATAGTGTCTAGAAGCATTTGAATCAGATTGTATAACATATTTTACCTTTCTTGATAATCTAACTACATTTTTGAGATTTTATGATTTAGTAGGAAAGGAAGTTGTATCAAAATAAAACCCACCATTATTATTTTTCTATTTCTATAAATCAATTTTAAGTCTACTATCATATTCCATCAATGTCCCTATATTATAATCTAGAGTAATATTACTAACCTTCCTTTTTTATCAGCATATGTTCTCTTAGATTCACAATCATTGGGCATGATATCAAGGGTTTTATAAAAACATATCTCATCATCTAATCATTCATCCCCAACAAATTATACAATATTAACAATCCAAATGATTATCAGATGAGTCTTAGTAACTAATTCACCATATAAGAAATCAAAATCTAGATATTCATCTCATATAATAAGATTTTTAGTTTCAACATCTTTATATGTAATGAAATGTATAACCTATAACTTCATTCAATTACAATTAGAAACTTTACAAGATGATATTTTCCTATATATGCTTCTTTTCATGGAATAAAACATAGTGTTACATACATTGTAGTTTAGTTGGTACTCTTGATTTTCATAACTAAAAATAATAGTATCATCCTTATCAGGAATATTATAATTTAAAGTAAGTTTCACAAAGTTATCAACCCTAGTATTGACAAAAACATCGTTATATTTTCACTCAAATATTCATTATTAACACAATCGAAGATCAGTGGTCTTTTAGGATTCATATTTTCTATAGATGTGATATTAAAACCTTCAATCTTAATAGAAAGGCATGTTTTTCCACAAATATATTAGTGTTGAAAAAATTCATATCCAATATTTTTATATCAAAAGATAAAAATCATGAAATAGTGAAGATTATAATATCATAGTTTGTATTTGAGTTGTGGAATAATTCTATGATGCCAATTGTAGTACATAAATAATAAAATTTTTGATATTAGTATCGAAATAATATGTTCTTTGTGGCACAATAACATGAGGGGGAGAATTCATGTTTCAAATACTTTAGTTTAATTGAATTTAACCAATAAATTTCACAAACCTATTTAGTAATGAAAGTGGATTTAAACATGGACCATAATCTGATTACCAATGTATCGTAATGAGAATTAATTTGGATATATCGAAGTAAAGGTGTCTTAATCACATAAGATTCTATAAAATCAGAGTAAATAGATTTTAATTAGAATTGATATGATTATATAATAGTGTATGAGATTAAAATTATATCAGATTAATATATCACATTGTGTTTATTGTATTTATAAACATTACTCTAAAATTAATTTGTACCAGCATATCCGAATATATAACATTTATGAAACAAGTAATACAATATAATCGATGTAAAAATTACTTAAAACTATTTAAAAATAATATATCACTTTTATCCATAAGATAATGGTATCCACAAACAATAGAAAAATGTATCCCTCTTTTATACATACATGAATGTTTTCCTTTCCATAGAATGGGAAGACCTCAGTATGATGATTGTATTCATTATATCTATCTATCCTTAGCATCCAATGATCTGATCAAATGGCTCTATATTTATATTCTTTTATGACCTTGATATGATGATTAGATACTCTAACTTTCTATTCCCAGAAGCCCTCAATTGTAATAAAAAACATGATGAACAATTACAATGAAAAAGTTCATAAGTAAACAATCCTTAGAAGGTTTCATTATAAATATAAAACACTGAGACAAATAAAAATTCTGCGAACATGAAGAATTAAATATGTAATCTCTAAGGATCTGCCAAAATAAAAAAAATTAAAAATGACATTGATTAGCTCGAAACTCTTATAATGACAATATATTTATATGAATTTCCCTAACAACTATATTTCATTCACAGTGGTCATATTTCTCTTAGTTTGTTATAAGTACATGGACTCTTGGAACATCAATGGCTCTTTCGTAACTAATTTTCCATTTCATTATTTATTTATGCCATTATAGTGTAAACAAATTTTTTTAGATTAGAAAAAATTATTCCAAATACGATACTAATATGAAGTTAGTTTGATGGACTTATTTACCACTATCATCATAATATAACTTATTAGTATCAATTTGATTTGAAATAGTTTTTGCATCAATCTGATTACTAAGCATTTTTCAATACCAAAGGCCAGATAGAATGTCTTACTTCTTGTTTAATAAGGGTTAATTTGAGGTTTATCTAATCTATGCTCATTATGATAATCGTAATGAAGAAATATAATTTTCTTATTTTATTTTTTTTGGGACAGAATATATGTATGGTAAATGATTATGATTTTCTACATTAATATTCTAAAAAAATTGATGTGAATGTCTATTAATTATGTATTTATAAAATATTATGTAATTTAAAAAACAAAAGGAAGGGAAATTCATAAGTGAAATTTTAATAAACACTAGGTAGTACCCTTATTGGAAGAATAGCAACACTCATGTTAATGGGGGTTTACTATGTGGCCAGTGGATCCCAGGGTAGCTGATACAAGGTGTGTCGTTGCCTAGAAGAAGATGGATTTATTTTTTATGGGATGTAATGCAATTCCATGCCAATTATTTTAACACTCATCATGAAACTTTTTTATTTCTAAACAAGAGAGGATAATTCCTTCTTAATTCCTCTTTTTTCAAACCATTGATATCATGGATGCATGTTGGTTTATCTCATTTCATTATTTTAAATGAGTTATGTCTTCATCCTTCATCCTATGTTGTACTTCATTTTGTATTTTTATGATTTATTTTTTTCATGTGGCTATGATTCATGTAATATTTCACTGATTCACAGTGAATTATAATTAATATCATTAGCATTAATTATTTTGTGGATTATAGACATAATAAGAAGAAAAGTTCCTCCAAATTCATTTTATTTAATTAATGGTATATTAATGATGGAATATAAAAGTGTTTATGATAAAATGGATTTTAATTAGTGATCAGTTTGGTATTATTTTATGGGGTTCTTCTAAGAATTTTTTTCTGAATGAAAATGGTTCTTATAATTATATTTCCTAATGGGATTTTATGGAAGGTCACACTGTGAATTTTCAATTATTATACCACTTTTAATAAAAATTTGTAACTGATTATATATTATTATAATTAATTTTCATGGATTTTTTGTTAGATATAGTGTGATCATGAGAATTCATTGACTTGATAAACACATGGATAGAAATGAAGAGCATGTTATGAGGATGGTAAATCATTTTTTGTTGAAGGTGGTCCCTTTAAATCCTAAATATATGGGTGTTTCACTATGATTTTATGTGTGTTCCTTTTATTTTCATCCTAAATTTATAGAAGGGCATATACAAGAATGGGAAAAAGAGATATTATTTAGTAAATCCTTTTAGTAGTTTATTTACTATGTCATGCATGATTTGGAATTTATGAGAAGCTTAGTGGTAATAATGTTAATGACCATGATTACTAGATTCTCTTAGAGGACATAGAAGTGGTATTAGATTATGAAATGAACAGTGGGAAACCTAATGTATGATCTAACGAGTGGGTTAATGGATCCAAAGTATTTACCACCTAAGAAACACAACATTAAATTTATTAACATTATAATTAATGGGAATGGATATGGTAATAAAATTGGAACATAAATTCCTCATGAAAGATCAGTTGGATGATGGAAATTGTTATAGAAGTGGTGGTAAGCCCTTTGCATTAGGGTTCATGTGCTTTCAATTTATGGATTAGGTTAATCACCCTCTTTGGGTCACCCTAGTGGAACATGAGGAATTAAATGATGGGACATGGTTTATCATTAGTTCAGTGTGTCTGAGGGAGAAGAATGAGAACATGATATTGGTATGGATGAATAGATGGAAGTTATATGGGTATTAATTGGTTTTAATGATTTTATGAAATTTTTGGAAAGAGATATATATATATTTTTTGTGGGTGGAATAACTACATGTATGTGTTGGGGAATAGATACTAGTGTCCAGTAAGATACCATGGGGTACTTTTGAATACAATCCATGTTTTAGGGATGAAATAGGGACTTATTGGCATTTCCTTGGGACCGTACATGGTAGTTTATAGCCCACATTAGAGTTTTAGTGTAAACAATATCTAGATATGACCGAGGTGATAGGCAAATGAAATTGAAAATATATTTGGGTCTAATAACATTGAGTGTATTATATTGATATATATTGATTTGATGGTCATGGGTCATGGGATTAGTCATTGAACCCGATGTTAAGATATTTATGGTACAATATGGTAAAGGGAATTATGTGAAAGTGTATATCGATAAATTATTGAATTTTTATAGGCTATGATTGATATGATTTTCTTATCCTTTTTCTATGACTATTCATTCAAACAATGTTGAGACTTCACCATGAGTGATAGGGTGGTGCTGTGAGACATGGTGTGAGACATGGTATGATACCTCATTCCATGTGAGAGGGAAGTGGTGTGTAAAATTTGATGTGGCATGAGACCTCAATATAAGTGAGAGTGTAGTGGTTAAATAATTTGTTATCAATATGTTATAATATCTCACCACGAGTGAGAGTTTTGTGGTATGATGTCTGGTATAGGTTGTCGAATGAGACATCAACTTGGTATGATGTGTGGTATATGGTATGATACCACATTCCATGAGACATGGTATTGAATATCTTGTTATGTTGTTTGGTCCAACTAATTATCCAAAAAAAATTCCCTCATAAATACAATGAATCCAATATCTTGGTAACCAAATAACTCACTCTAGATTACATGAGATCATAAGAAATGCATTAGAATCACATTAAAAAAAATTGGACTATTGAGAGAGCACTACCTTTTTGTTATTTTATTGAAATGAACGTTATGGATTCAATATGTTATGTCATATGACATGTGGTTTCAAAAAATGGAATCTCATAAGTTCTTGAAAAGGTAAAAGAAATATATAAATGGTAAGATATATATAATGCCTTTGATATTTGATGCATAATGGGTTTGGAATGATATTACCAGTGGGTTGTCAAGGAATTCTTAATTATTACGTCTATATAGACTTGTAGTACCATGAAAGTGGTAAAATTAATATAGGAAACTATGTTTCATACTTCATTGGAATAATTTATGCATTTTTTGACATCAAAACTTGTTTTTTTCCTGAATTATAAAATTGATATATGGTGTTTTATGTTGGTATAGGTGTTGGTTTTTTCTATTTTTTGATGAAAAAGGTCATGTAGTGGTGTATTAGTCTCATTAATATCAGAAACATGGGAAGAATTAAACCACACATGATTTATAACATGAATCATTTATTCATTCTCTTAAGAGACAGATACATTACCTCTTTAGGTAAGGGTTCATTATTTTTTATAACTATAAGAGTTTTATTTATATCTTTTCTTAGATTGAAAGTAGTGTTATTTTTATTTATTGGGTGAAGTATCTTTTTTAATTCTATAATGATATTTTATATATCTATTGAAAGGGGATTGTTTTTTTGGATTATCTATGTAAAATATTTTTTCCCAAGCATTTATGGAATCAAATGAAGAATGTAATATCATGGGAATATTTTCATGGATGCATGTAGTTTGGGGGGAGGTGGAAACTTGTATTTTATATGCTAGTTTCCATTTGAAATAATATCTTCTTGATTATATTTTTTTGGAGTAACCACATGAACAAGAGTTTATGATAATCAAGAACTCGTTATATGGTGGCCAGACTATATATAACCATGCTTTCTCCCAAAAAGGATTTCATTTTTTAGAAAATATTATTTCATTATAGTATTCTTGAGAATGTTTGAGAAAAAAATTTCAATTAGTATTAATTGATAATTTAGTACAATAAATATGTATTTTTACAAGAAGAATCAGGTTGGGTGTCTGTGTTTATTGTTGGTATACTTGTCACGTACTTTTTTCAAATAACCGAAATAATTCATTTATTCATTAACATATCTTTAGTCCTATATAAAAACGAGATGATGAATTTGTGGATAACATTAATGTGTTAATTTATACATTACTATGATATATTTACATTTGGGTGGTGATTGATCAACTAAACTTGTTGGATCATTTTATTCGGATTCAAGACACCACATAGGTTGTTGATTTAGGAATGACATGCATTCATGAGATCACAATGCTTCATGGGGTGTCTTCTAATAACATTTTGTAAAGGGTCCCATGGTTTACCTCCCAAACATTAAGAGTCCCCCTGGAGGATATGGGTTCTCATGATTTGATTACAATGATATAACATAAACAAACAACATAATAATAGAGTGAGAACTTCATATTTTATAGAATATTCATTGTTCATGCATTGTGGACATTAGATTCTTATGGTATTTTTATTTGTGAGTGGTTATGTTTTCTTATAGAAATATTTTATATTCATCCATTAGAATAACTCCCTTTGGGGATTTTTAGGGTCTATCATGTATGGAACCTCTATATCTATATGGGGTGGGGCGACATAACTCTTAATGGAACAACAATTATTGATGTGAATTTAGGAAAATCATATTATTCATTAAAAAAATGGAATGTCTCATGGTTGTTATAAATATTATTTGGATCATAAATTTCATCATTTCCTGTTTTTGATAGGTGACATATTATTCAAGAAAATTTCACCTCTCTTAGGTTATTTCCAGCTTGGTAAAAAAGGGAAATTAACTATCAGATTTGTGTGGCCATTTTAACATACTATATATATTAGAAAAGTTGATATTTAAGATTATTTTTCACATAACATCACTTAAATACCTAATGTTTTACACATGTCCCAGATTTAAAATTATCATCCAGACCCTTATCTTATTCCTAATTGTAAATTGATTTAATTGGAACCAAATAGGTTAAAAGATGAATAAAATGTTAATATTTTTGATTCATAGTAAAATTCTCTATTTGGGTAGTCTATTACATTTTTCTGAGTTATGTTACATCACATAAAATATTCCCCATAGACACTAGAATGAGAATCTATGATAAAGTCATGGGCTTATCATATCATTGATCAGTCTCCTTATGGAAGACTTTCAATGGATAAAAATTTATACTTTGGGTTGAATTGTAACATCATGATTTAAAATTTATGTAAATATATTCTTTTTTTACCAACGTTTGATATGAACCAATATTTTTTGCTTCAGGAATATTTTTGATGATATTTTAGTTTTTTGGGATTAAGGGTGGTTTGTTCATGCTTGGGGCATACCATGTAGAATTACTAGTAATAAATATGACTTGTGGTGGATTAGGAAAGCATATTTGTATAGAGTTAGTGCGTTTTCTCCAAAACCATAATACCAAATGTTGTTAATTATCTAATTTATAGAATTGGGTGTGTGGTTGAAACATTATTTGTCCAATCGTGTAGAAAACCCATGAGATAGAACATAATTCATTTTTAAATTATTTTTAATATTATAAATGTATATTGTTTACTAGATTCTTCCTCCTACATCATAGGATCTTGAACTTACGTAATTCTCATTGATATTTTGGTGATATAAACCCTTTTATAGAGAGATTACAATAGATATTGAGGTGTTAGATCATTAAAACTAAAGGCATGGGACTATTTTTCAATTTTCACTGTCATCCTTATTAATCTCTATTATTTCTCTAGAAATGGAATAATAATACATAGATTTTATGGTCAGATCTATGGTTTGTGTCCTAATAGAATGTAATTTAATGTATATATGTTTTCTGAATTTAGGGTGGGTACTAGTTATACCTATATCACTGTCAGATTCGTTGTGAATTGTTCTAGAAATTTGCATCCTTACATCCATTGATCATGGGATTACAAAATCTATAATTCTTGATATGGTCTTTATTGTTTGTATATCACCTTTTTTTAGGATCCTTTATTTAACTCTACATATGGATTATATTTGGTTACTAGGTATAATATTTTTTTGAGGTGGGTGGTTTTATGAAAATAATTTGTTTTTAAAAAAATGATTTATTAGACATTTTAAATTAGTGATTATAAATTTATTGAAAACATTTTTAATGATTCATAAAATGTGATTGTTTTAGATTATTTTTTAAAATCAATTTACAATTTCTTTTAAATTAAGATTATTTTCTCTATCTTTTTAATATTGAATTTGGTATATGTAGTTATAGATTTATGATATTGCCTATAAAATATTTAAATCATTATAATGAAATCCTCAAAGTGTTGTGTGGGTTAGTTGTGAAATAGAAATCATGAAATTGTGTTATATGGATCATGGGAACATATGGTACTTTGGAGGAGTATGGATTTGGGACTATAATTCTAGGATGGTTTTTGGATAACTAACTTCGATTTACATTACAAATATAAATAATATTTATTATGAAAGGGGGTTCGTTTATCAAGGTGTTATATAATCCTAAGACCCTTGACAAAAAGATGTTCTTTTACTTTGTCATTTGATCATAGTGGCGTGGATATCCTATCTAACCTGGGCCAAACCAAACATAAGAATAGTTTTTGTGGGGTTATATATGGATTGTTTAATTATATAATCATTAAGAAATTGAATGTTTGTAAATTCTTTGAAGAGATATTGTTTTTGTGTTCATTATAAATTTTACATAAATTGTGTATTTACATTATTTATTGAAATGTTTCTATGACAATATTTCATTCATTATCTACCTATGAATGTGAATTATTATTTTCTAGAAATAAATATTATGAAATATTTGGTTGTATCCCACTGCGATTGTATATATCACAACCTAAACATACCATAGGGAATGTGTAGATCTTGAATTATTTGATAATGGTAAATTCATAGTAGAAATGATTTTTCTGTTATTATCTCTATTAGTGGGGTGTTGGAGTTCAATGGTTTTATGGTGGGATGTCGATCCACTTATCACGTGGAGATGGGATACCTATTATTTAATATAAATTGGTATCTTTTTTGGGAACAAAACTAGTATTTCCTTATAATATTTATGTCAAAATTATATTTCTAATAGTGAATCTATTTTATATATTCCATCTATTGATCACATTGTTATTGTGGTCAAAATCATCCCCAAAGTTAGTTCTTGATGTAATGGGGAATGTTGTCAACCTATGGGGATCATGAAATATCATCATACATTTATAGGAGAGGGTTTGGTTGATCGGTTTCAAGATTACCCCCTTTTCATCATGAGAGGCTATATACCTACCCACTATATGATTACTACATATATCACCATCACTAATCCATATAAAAATATTTATAACTATTGAATAATGTATATGTCAATAATCTCATTTTTCCTTTATGATCCAATTATATCACCTTTTCATTTCCAAAGTTTTATTTATCCCTATATCCCATGATCATTGAGTATACTATTTAATATTAACTAAATTAATTTATATATTACTTATATAATATAAGGCCTAATAAATCTATATTTTTAACAAATTAAAACTATCAATTTTTACAACCACACAATATATTCAAATATAAAATTTATACTTCTTATTTGTTTGTCTTCCTTAACAGTGTCTCTTATTTTTCATAAAATAAATGATATAGCCAACCATGAACTAATACAATGATTCTTTAATAATTACTAAAACTATTTCATATAGTCATTAGTTAAAATTTTAAAAAAAATCACCATATTCGTTTTATAGAATTTTTTTTCAATTTATTTATCATTATTTTAGCATGTTACATTTTAACTTTTAATACACCAACACACTTTTTAATTGATATAATTTTTTCCAAAAATATTAATTTATTTTCTATAAAAAAAATTAAAAACACAAAGAAGTCACAAAACACTTAATCAAAATACAAATATCATGACAAATAACACATGTTATATGAGAATATACACATTCATATATCATTAATATCATCAAAATCCACATTCATGTCAAAACAATTCATTAAAACATTATTTTATAACCATTTTAAAATATTTATATCAATAATATCATCCATAATAATATTTTAATTAAATTATTTTTTCATATCCGAATGAAATGGTAAGAAAACTCCCTAAGACATCTTATACTAGGATAGGGGGAAAATTAACATTGAGTTGTCCACAACAAATGATAGGAAGAATGAAAACTGTACATTTCTGATCTCCTGCTATAATGCATGACATCCACCATAAAAAATATGGGTATAAAATGAAAATTAATATATTTTTATATAATAAATACACTATGATATTTTATGAATGATTCAATAATAACCACTACAATTCTAGGAGAAAAGAGACAAAATGATAATTGAAAGTGACTAAAAATTGGATATGATTGGATCGTTTTTTATAGAGACATCATGAATATAAATTGACCTATGGTGTCTACTATAATGATCTTAATCCTTCAGAAACTATCCAAATTTAATGAAAAATCCTTCATTAATAATTTCTAATCCTTTATATAAAATAATATACATGGATACTAGGTGAATAACACCCATGTTTTCATTTAATAGATAATATAATAATTCCACGTATGGTTATTAAAAATATTGTAATGACATAAATAATCAATCCATTTCAATGTTCACTATAGATAAATAATTAATTTACAAACATCCCCAACATCTTCTACAATATAGTCAAAATTGTGATCGTCCAGATCAAGATAACCATTAATCACTTCTAGAGAACTCAAAAAATATATAATCATGCTTATATAATATACCAAATAATTATAATCGATATCAAATACCATTATAAATTCCATTCCTAATAATTCACCCTAGATTCCAAAATCATGAGATTTTAGTGTAAATATATGTTTTAATATATCTCAATAGTACTATTGGAGTACACATCCCTCTCTATTTTTTTAAAGGAAATAAAAATATAGACTAACAGGAAATTAAAATCACTAATTACATAAATATAGACATGTTATGATTTTATATAAAATATTTATCTCTTATTATATATCTATATTCTTGTATAATAGCTGAAATACACATGTCAGGGATTAAACTATATATTTGATCCTCTTGGATCCTAAAGTTGTTGGAGGAAGAGAGACTATATTTAGTTCATCATTATCCAACTCAATATATACTATAAGAGATAAGGGGTATGTTCATTCAAGTGAATTAGCATTATCACAGTCATGTACCTAGTATGTTGGAGGAACTCCACTTCTCTATGCATTATATTTATCATTTTAATTAATCATAGATACTGATGAAACTAAAAATGTCTATTTATCATGTACTATATATACTAGTAGAATTGTGAAAATACAATTATCTATGATAGATACAAACCTTTATGATATTAAAATATTGTTTGATTAGTGGAACACACAAGGAAAATTTATCATAGAAATCTACCCAGATTATTGGGTGGAATGTGGTACCATCACTTTCAACTCACCCAAACTCTATAATACAAATGCGTTCCATAGAGATTCATTTTTATGTCAAGAAAACACTAAAATCTTATTTTCATAAGTTTTTTAATATCTCAATGTTGTTAGTTCACCTAATAAATTACTCAACCACATTCAGGGTACCCTATTATAAACCATAGAAGACCCCCTAAAATAAATATAGCTATAACACCATGCATAATGAATCCATTTTCCCAAACACAATAGAAGTGAATTAAGTTTTTGCAATAGGAAAATGTGGTTGTTTAACTACAAAAAAATACACATCATCACACTTAGAATATTACATTACTTATTAAATTACATTGCCATTTCATTGAAAATGTCTTAACCTAATTAACTATTTTATTGAGTCAATATTATTCCACATAAATCCTAATAAAAAATATTCCACAAATATATGATTTAATGTATATATTATTAACAAAAATTTCTTTGATGTGATAAAATAAAATTCCCTGTGGATATCTAGTCCCTTCCATGTTTTTGTTTCATCTAAAGAGGAACCCCTAACGAATAGTGACTTAAATCATGTAAATACCATTAATTTCATCCATGATATATGTCATCACATTCCCTACTATATAACCACATTACCCATTTTTAAATATCATAACTAGGTCTTGGAATTCCTTGATATAAATGAATAAGTTTCAATTATAAATGACATATTGGTGGCTTTAATTTTAATTATGCTCTATGAGTACTCACTGGTTCTCACTTGTATTATATTTTATTCATATATTTACTTACCTCATTCATTAATAACTTTTTATTATATTATATCTCATGTGAATTCCATATATTTTCTTTAAATATACATGAAACACATACATTCAATTTACTATCTTCATTGAGTCATCACTCAATTCTCCATATCCCATATTGATTTCTTTCTAATGTATATCATAGTTTTTATAAGAGTGAAAAACACATGCTTTAGAGTTCAATTTTCCTCCCTAATTGGATTTGATATTAGTCTATAAAAACTGATACCTCTCTATTGATTTGGATAAGAAATTATATTATGATGAAATATTATACTGTAATTATTTTTTATATAAAAAAATTACCCAATTCATCAATTTGTCACTAAAGGAATTACATGAATGGTCATATGTAAAAGTAATTTTTAAAGGGGAGAACCCATAATTTTGGAACAAAGATAAGAATATCATTACATAAATAGCCCACATTTAATGGTAATTAATGAAATTCAACTTCATAGGTTCCAAAAATGGACTAATAAGGTAACCCATGAGGTTTGGTTGTCAATAGGGGACCAATAGAATTTTTAGGTACCAAAATATATCTCCCACATAACCCCACTTATGTGGGAGACATTTAGCTATACCAGGGGATCTATATAGCAGCCTCGTGTTCCCTGGGGGAACAAGACTAACCTCACAAGACACTACAGATAGCATAGTAAGATCTTTTCTATCTAGTTTTGATTATAATACTTTGTTTCACCCTTCCAAATGTGTGATTAGATAACCCCATGAGTGATGTGTCCTGACGAGATCTCATTTTATGGGATTTATCACATGACAATGATTCAATAGGAGGTGTGTATTCCTTAATGGTGAATGTGTAAACATATAAAGTTTAACAATTGATTTTATTGGTCAGTTTTTTTATTCATGAAGGTAAAAAAACATGTACACGTTGTGGATAAACCTCAGTGATTTCTAGTGAAATAATCATCTAGTATCCATTGAACACAATACTCTGTATAATTTATAAATGATCTATATAGTGATAATGATTCATAGAGAGATCATCTCCATCCTCACTAGGATTAAATTTTCCCCAATATAAATCAATACATTGATGCTTTGAGGATTTTGGATCCATCATCCGCATCCTATGGATGATTTATAGAGAGAGAATTGTTTCATTGGTAGATGAATTTTTTATGTTAGTAAATATTAATCCCCACAACATAATGAATAAATTTTTATCTTGAGAATCATCCATTAATGAATTTATTTCTTCAAAATGAGTCTAAATATGGGAAACATAACTCTATTATTACTCCTATTGTGTTTATCCTATGGAATATAGACTAGCATCTTTAGAGTTTTCTTATTAAAAGCAACAAGGGGGTATATGGTTTACTAGTTTATTATTAAAAAAATTCATAAATAAAAAACATATAAAATATATAATTAATTTTTCTGTGTAGAATATCTCATAATAATAAGAAATAATTAGGGAAATATGATTTTATTAAAATGTTTGGAAATATAGAATAACATGTATGAAAATTGGTAAATGAATCTAGGTATTGAGCCTCTAAAATCAATCGGTAAATCATTAATGTCCAAAAATCATTCAAGATTTTATGAAAATCTATTCAGTGGATTTTGAAAAAAATAATATCCATTATTTATATACTTATATAAATTATAGAATAAAAAAATATCATTTTAAATTTATTTATTATAGTATTTCTATAAAAGAGATAAGTGTTAGAGGAAGGAATTTGATAAAAATTGGTAAATTCTATTACTAACAAACCTTAAGTTGAGATGCGATCTCTTTTTTTCTAATTCTCTCATAAATGGTTATCTTCTCTATAAATCTTAATGGGGGTATTATAGATTTGGAAAATAAATTTCTATAATAGTAAATATATATGGATTGAAAATCATTTTAGGTTTTTGTATTGATTATGATGACTATTTATCAAATAATTTATTTCCTTAGAAATTCATCTACTTCTTTCAAATTCCTAAACTATCACCATAATAGAAATCACAATCTTTGAAACTGATTATGGATTCTCATAAATTTTTAAACCTTATAATGAATGATTAAAACATACATTTTAACAATCTTAAATATATAACATAATTCAAAAAAATTACATTTGAATATAATTTTTCCCGTATGTGGAAAAGAGTCCCTTGAGGTGATGAATTGGACTTTACATCAACCTTTCCTTATATTCAATTATCCCAAAAATGAAATTAACCAAGAAAAAATTAAAAATACATTCATAAAACAACCATCCCTAATAAAGTAATACTATAATATTTTTTTATCAACTCATAGAAAAATAATAATAATCTTGGTAGCCAACTAAAACTACTAGTAAAAAAATTTATTATTTCCCTTAATAGAAATTCAGTTATAGAACTAAACATGAAATTATCACCACATTCGAAAAACATTTTCAATAAAATTTAAACCCATCACAATATTCAACTGTATCGATACTCCTACATGATTAACTAACAGAATATACTTATATAACTATTCAACCAACAATATAGATATATATGTTATCATATCCTATATGTGGGATCCTTGATTAACTAATTAATCCATACTTTCCCAACATTAAAAATTCAATCCTATGAATAAAGTCAATATCCAAAATTTATAGAAATTATAATTCTTTCTTTTGAAAATACATATGATCATAACTAATCATTTTATAAACTTATTTTCATGAGTCGTCATTGATGTCAAGGAACAACATTTATTAGGGATAAATAGATATATGTAGCAACCAAATCCCAAAAACTCCATGGTGAACAAGACAAAAAATAATACAAATATCATTTCATCTCTTAGTATAAAAGAAAATCATCAATTAAAATTCAAAAAATCTCAATGAAAGGTCACCAATCTATTATTATAGATTTAAAATATCACATAAAACATTCATCTTCCCCCTAAATAATAATCTATGATTATCAAAGTTAAAACAATTTTCCGAGCCATAATGAAACGTATATATTGTATATATCATGATGAAGTAAATTATTAAGGCCCCAAAAAATTAAAAAATTCTACTCATAGTACAATTGGTGGAAAAAGTAATAAAATACAATCACATCATCTGTTTTTAAACATCCTCTTTACATCAAGAAATAAACTCCATACTTCACGGCTCATTATTCAAGAAAATCAGATCATATATTCATCATATTCTTATACCTAATACATATCACATGACGATATTAAATACCAACATCACACTAGAAATATTTATTTTATATAAAAAACACTATTATAAAATAAATAACCACATTATGATATATTTAACAAGCATTACATAATGGAGAAGAAATAATCCACATGTTACTCACAACCATAAGATAGGAAGGTAGGGTTATGGTAAAACATGTCCTAATTATTATAAAGGAGTAACTACCAAACACATGTCTTCTTCACAGTTTTTAGACCAACGTTTGATAAATACAAACATAAAACTATATCATCCATCGTAATTTTAAATAGCTGATTCATATTTGACATAGAACAATAATAATTCATTAATACTCTAAGAAATACATAGTTTAAACTACAATATACTGCTAATTAGAGTTGTGTGACCCTGGTAATTCCATAAAAATATATGGAACTAATAATTTAACAATTTGAATGGAAATATCCATAATGAATTCATTTAATTTATATGTTTGAAAAAAATTACCAAAATATTAGATTAAATGATAACCATCACAGTACAACACAATATAGAGTTTGTTTGTCTTGAAATTGAGGTCATGTATACTATTTACTTCACATGATTTATGTGTGAATTTTTGTTATCTTTGAGAATCATATTATTGATCAAATTTCTTAGAAGTGGATTCATCACTACTAGATCATCCCACACCTACCATGATTCATCTCTACTACTCTGATCACAATGATCTGGAAACATAAAAATAGAAATTATTATAATTATAGTGGGTGAAAACTATGTTTTATAGGTATTTTAATTGTATATAACACCATACAATATTAATTATAAAAATATAATGAATTAAAAATTACCAAAAAACTCAGAACATAACAATGTGAAATTTTAATGAAAATATAAACATTTATCTGCTATCCCATTGGGAATCAATATAAAAAATTAACCAAATCCACTTAATATATTTTTCTATATCAATTACATAATGTAAATTTTATATTATCTATCTTAATAATTTATCATAACAACAAATTCACAACACAATATCTAGATCATAGAAATCTCTTCACAATATCACCTAGAAAATAGTAGGCAATTAAACTCGTAGTGAATTATGAGGATATTAAGAACTCATCCAATAGACTTGATCACACATACTATTTATATATGTAGAAAAATTAAAAATAATAAAATTATTTAAATTATTTTTATGATGAATGATCCTTCAATTAAATATAAAAATTTATTTACTTATTTTTACGAACCATCTCGGGTACCCTGGTAACCCAATAACTGATCAAGAACTAACATAGCTATGTGGGATTCCCCAATCCCCATGGTTCAGAAACTAGCACCTAGAATCATAAAAATATATAGTTGTAATGATTTTTCCACTAATAATGTAGAAGTAAAACAAACAAGATAGTATTCATATCCAAAGAAACACCACTGGGAGTAATGTACCAGATTTCAAACAAAAATTGAAGCCCAAATTACTAAAGATAGTGTAATAAAATAGGTAAATAGTTTATGTCCTAACCCATATGAAACTCACAAAGTAAAAGGATCAATATCTTGATCCACTTCCAATGGATCATTTACCCATTATCATACATAGAAGGAAATAATCCAAAAAACCTGAAGGAAAACATAGTGTGTGATCCAAAACCTAGTACGATTTCACCAAAAAATTCCAGAACAAGATTCCAATATCGAATTAACTAAAAATTTTATCTTAGTTTTAAAACAAACAGGTTTGTAATATCAAGATAACAAAAAATCATGATTTATGATTTAAAATATTTGAATACTTTAACAACCCATTCTTTACATTCCAAATGATGGAAATACATTTCAAAAAATGGAATTTTCCCTTAACCAATGGGTAATTTATAAAAATTAACATTTCACATAATTGGATTAAATAAACAATTTTATATAATGTAGTTTATATAAATTCTCAATGCAAGTTAAACATTTTATAATAATGGAATATATACATTTGAAATAAAAACAAGTGAGAAATGTGGTCGTGCACCTAATAATGCACAAACTTTCTACGATATAAGGAACCATAACTTATAGTGAATGGAATTATGTACATAATTACATTTGAATTCCAACCAAATGGGACTCATAACCATATTCTAATGAATGTAATGAGCTGATATGATGTTCTATAACATTGTAAATCATAATGTTCAATCCAAATAACTCCCTAGATACCTATTTATTGAATGTTAAATTGTATAAAATAATGAGGGAAAATTTATTTCATTACTGTGTAAAATACAGTTAATCCAAATCTCCAATTGAAATATTCAAAATTTATCTTTAGAAATAATAATAGTTTTCAATCAGAAATAGGCCTTTTCACTAAGATAAAACCACTTGGATTCTATCAAAACAAATTTTAATCCATTTGGCATAAATAAAGATATGAAACCAACTCCTAAAATTCGACAATATAATGCAAAATTTAATTCATCAATTTAATTTTCAAATAAATTTCACCAATTTCAATCAAACCCTCAAATCAATGTAATTGGTTTTTTCACAATTTTCAAACAAATTAATGTCACAATTTTAATTGAACAAAATAAAAATTTCTAATTTCCATAACCTCACATCAATTCACTGGAATTGGAGGTTTTTTAATTCTATATCAAAAACCCCTGTCCAATGAAATTCAATTTTCTCTAAAAAACTAATTGAAAGCTATTTATCCAAATAAAAATTCTTTTTAATTCAATTCATTAAATTTTTTAAAAAGATTAGGTTATTGTGACTTGGGAATCAATACTGAATGACCTACCTTTCTCATGGAACACAATGCTGGCAACAAAACCCACCAATAAGAATGAAGACATTGAGGATCTAGAAACTCATACTGGAAACTAAATTCAACAATGCTGAGCTTAGATCCAACATACTCAAGAAGATCCATAAAACACCAAGGAAGGAATAGAAAATGGGATAGGGAGGCATGGATAAAGATTATCTAGAAAGACACATTGTGGTCACAACAATGATAAATCACTAAATGAAAATGATCGATGGGGTTGGAGGCTCCCAATATTTCCTGGGAAGGCTCTTGGATAAGGTCATGGAATCATAGAGGAATAAAAATGAATATCTTAGCTAGGATTCCTGTTTATAAGAGAATACTTGGAAATTTACATGGCATGTAATTGAGAAATCTCATAATAACAAAACCCATCACCTTTTGATAAAAATATATTTATTTTCATTTATGGTTTACATGTTATCTAGCCATATTACATGGCATGTGATTCTCTAGCATGCTCCAAAACCATCAGTTTCATACTTGATATTCCAATAAATCTTTAACATCAATATTATCGGTATACTCCCATTTCCTTCTCATTCATACCCAAAGAATAAAAAAGGAAAACCATGAAAATGATAGAAATGTACCTATCATAAGAGAAACGGGATGTTACAACCTACCAACCATAAAAAAATTCTTTCACTACAAAGTATATGAAGAATATACCAAGACAAAAAGATGAGTCTAATGCTCTCTCATCCATGCAGCCGTCTCCCATGTCTAATGAGAATCAGAACTTTGTTGTCATAACACATGAACTAATGGTATTATCCTCCCATGATGTACAATTGATTTAGAATCAACTACTCAGACTAGCTGTTTAGTCATAGATAAATCATGTTCAGCATCATGATCACTCTAGCTCAAACATGATATGGATTAGAGATATAATTTATTAGATTAAATACCTAAAATATTTTATTTATCAACGGTAATTGTGGTGTTAGTGAAAAATTAAAAGGAACATTCCCCAACTACTCAATAACCTCAAAAGGTCAAACAAAATTAAGAGAATGCTTCTCTTTCCTCTAAAGACATATGTGACCAAACTGGGTTGAAACAATCATGAACACATGGTCACCTAATGGGAAATCTAATGACCATCAATAATGATTACCATAAGATATATATCAGATTTGTGCCATCGACATCCTCTAATAAATCAATTGAATCTTACCTATCATCTCTTGGACCAAGATTTGTCCAAAAAAGGAACTTTCACCAATCACTTACCATCACGGTGGATATTTACAATATATATATATACAAGGCCTCAAAAGGATCCATTTTGATCACGAACTAGTAACTATTGTTATAAGAAAACTCAACCATCCCCATGCGATCGAACTGAGCTCCACCAATGTTGATAACACACGCATGAATCATATCCTCAATAATATGAATAGATTTTTCTGTCTAGCCATTCGATTATGGATTTTAATCCTTACTCAAATTTAAGTGAAATCATAGTTCCTATTTAAGGCCTCTCCAATAATGAAAAGATAAATGAGAATACAAATGAGAGATAACAGCAGATGGAACTCTGTGGAACCAAACATCCTATTTCACATAGAGATTTAACAACACTGCAACATTGGTTGTATCACAAAGGTAAATTAATTTAGCTTATTTCTTCCACAAATTGATGACAACTCATATTACATTCTTTTTTCACTGGGTATATTGAAACTCAACCACAGATTACATCGAGATATCATCCCAATTCTATGTAGGAAATGGAATAGGATGAAGAAAACATGAAGGTTTTTGGTGCTCGACCTTTACCTACTGGAACGTATAATAATGAGTAACAAACTTAGTAATTACATATCTTATACATGTCCACCATAACTACTGCTACATGTCATCTGACATATTTGTGGTCCCTGGGTGCACTTCCCACTGGGAGTTATGGATGTCTCCCATCACAACCTTCCTTACTCAATATGGTACCATAAATCAATTCATATATCATGGAATACCATATTTGGATAATGAAAACTATATGAATGTCTCCTCACCATAAAGAGATTCCCCAATTCTATAAAATATAGCATGAAGCTGCTGATCCTGGTGAATCATTTTGAGAAGAGCTGATGTCAAATTAAAACTAGAAAAGGAAACCACAACCCATTTATATTCAAAACCAATATGAAACTATTAATAAATATCCATAATGTTCCACTCCACTGAAGATTAATTTACTACCTAGGCCAGAAGATTCATAGTTAATGCATCTTTAATGAAATTACCTTTCCCTGGGGTATAGGTGATGTTTAAATCCAAAGGCTGTAAGTATTCCACCCAATGCCTCTTGTAGGGATTAAATTTTTTTAGAGAATATATAACTCAAGATCCTATAGTCAGAATACATGTTAATCCATTCCCCATAAAGATAATGCCTCAAATTCTTAATCTCATGGGCTACACCTACATGTTCATGGTTATGAGTCTACTTATTTTTCTTGGGTGGCCTAAGATAACGAGATCCATAAGCAATGACATGATCACACTATATAATAATGAAGCCCAAACCTAAACATGATTCATCATAGAAGACCACATAGCCCTTCCCAGAATCTGGATGATTCAAAATTGGCATAATAGTCAAAATACATTTCAACTCATCAAAAATAATTCTAATTTTTTAGATCTGATGAAAACACTACTCCATTACGATTTTGTGCAGTCATTGGGGACACCATCTTCGAGAATTACTTAACAAACTAGTGATAATATTCACTTATTCCCAAGAAGCATATAATATTTAATACATTTCATGGTTGTTCCCACATCAGAACATCCTTCACCTTCTTCGGATCAACTGATATACCATGTTCATAAACCGTATGTCCTATGAATTCCACTTCTTTGACCTAAAAATAAAATATTGAATGATTGGAATAATGATTGTAATTTCTCATCAAAATCATAACTATTCTAAAATGAGTCACATGATCCTCCTTGGGAGTAGATTAAATGTGGATTTAATCTTAAAATACTACAATGAATGTATATAGACACTTGTGGAAAAACATGTTCATTAAATCCATAAAGATTGCATGATAATTTGTTAAACCAAAGTGAATAATAAGGTACTCATAATGACTATACCTAACCAAAAAGGTGGTTTTCTAAATGTTATATTCATTTATTCTTAACCGATGGTAACCCAAGTAATGATTAATATACAATAACCACATTTCCCCTTTCAACCAATCAAACATATCACCAATCTGAGCTACCATATATTTTTCTTTATCATAACATGACTGATTTTTTAAAAATTAACACATAAGTGAAGTGTACCGTAATATTTATTACAGAAGTAATCTAAAGCCACCCAATGTGACACAGTCGGGATTATAAATCCATTCTCTAGTAGGTCATCCAACTAGTACTTAAACTCTTTCATTTTACATGGTTCTTTACAGTAAGAGGAAATAAAAATAGGATGAGCACTAGGCATTAGGTGAATGGTAAACTCAACCTCCCATACTAGTGTAATACCAAATAAGTCAGAAGAAAACACATTGGGAAACTTGATGATAACTGTATGGATATCACTACTCAAATATTCTCACTCTAGATCCAAGTAAAACACTTATATAACTACCCCCATCCGCATATAAGAAGGTCCGAATCATCTTGACCTTGGGTCCCATTTTTCACGAAATACACAATACACACCATTGGGTGTAGTAATAGAGACCCATCAAAGTTAAAAATCAATCCCTGATTTATTGCCAATGATCCAATCCATCCCAAATATGACTTTAATAATTGTCATGTTGAGAACCAAAATTCTCCATGCAAGTTCAAAATATGATAGAGGAAACACACAAGAAGGAATACTGTGTCCCCCCCTCTCTTCAAACTCAGGGGTGTGGCAATATCAATCACATTAGTTAAAAGATCCATATTATGATTAAAAAGATTAAAAATATTGGTTTAAATAAATGAGTAAGATGCACTAGTATCAAATAGAGAATTCACTAAGATGATGACATTATAATGGTACCTCTCATATTTGATGAACCCATATCCACTACCTATGGGGACTCTTACACTGGGTGAAAAAGAATCATTTTGGATTCCTATGACTGGAACCCTTTTTCACATGAATCATATGATTTTACCACTAATTTTTGAGGAGGTGAAGATCATGTTTAACTACGTGTAGTAGAATAGATTTGGATGAATCTTTTTATGTTCCCTGAACATCTATAGGAACTAAAGGTCTTTGGTGCCTCAGTGAAAACATTTTTTGAATTTCCGGGATTGACACACTCGTAGAATATCAAATAACTTCCTCCTAGAATAGTAGGAGTTCTATAAGTACCCAAACTTTGATAAATACCTCTAGAATCATCATTCATGTTCTTTCTTTCTAAAGAACAGATGATGCCACTAGGAGAAAAATAATTTCTCGTTAACCATGACCTTCTAGCTAGGTCCATCGCCATCATCAATTTTATATCCAGTACATCAACATAAGAAGGATGTTTTATAAAGAAAACCAAAGAATAAATATCCTTGTGAAGAACCAATTCTGTTCTTCGAGCCTTCATCTTCTCATTTGATGTAGTCCTAGGTGCGAAAATCTAGGATTATAAAAATGGTTTGCATACTTTTTCATGGTCATGTCTACCTTCTCATGTTTGAAGAACTTAGTAGAGTTGGCCAACAACATTGATTATGGATAGAACTAGTCAGTGAAATAAACATTGATTTATTTACACTATAATCAGTCATTCTTATTCTCCATTACTATCATGTCCCACTATCTTCTGATTGGTCCTTCCATCGCAAAAGAGGCATTATTTACCTTAATTTTTTCAGGTTTGTTCAAGAACCAAAAAACTGATCTATTTTTCCCATCCACCCTTCATCCTCTTGAGGGCCATTTTTTCCTTTGAATGGTTATAACTTCTAGTTAAGATACTCTTGAGAACAAACCTTGAGGAAGTCCCTTTGGGGTTACACAGCTAGATCCTGAATGTAGACCAGAATTGGTGACTGCCCGAGAGCTTGGACAATGCACCAAATCACCACAACTACTTTCAGATCTACTATAGGATTATTTTACTAATGTTTAGTACCAGACTACTATTGGTTCTGATTCACTCATATTATCAGAGGAATGATTCTACACAACGTCACTAGAAAATAAGAAGAAATAACATTACACTCAAATAGAGAAACAAGGGTGATTAATCCCAAAAGATAGAATAAACATGATTTTGATTTCACTATATCCAAATCAAATAAAGAGGAGTAATATAATTAATCAACAAGAAATCATTCCCCAACCACATCTGCCGACTTAACGTTCATTGTGGTGAGAGATGGCTAGGAACTCAAACACAACTACCTCCTATGTCCCAAAAATATTTCAAAAATGCATACTAACTTCAAGATAGTATGCTCAACTTGAACCTCATCTTCTAATTTTTTACAAACCAACACTGGAACCTTGGTAACCCGATAACCAATCTGACACTAACATTACCCGAATTGAATTATAAATCCCCACATGATGAGAACTAGAATTTGGCATTGTAAAAACTGAATGTTGGAATGGTATTTCAACTAAAAATGAAGATGTAAAAGAAATAAGACATTATGCCTGTATAATTAAATTATACTAGGAGTAATATACCCAAAGTCAAACAATAATTTAATCCAAAATTACTATAACAAATTTACCAAAACTAAGAAGACAACCCATCTCTAAACATAGACGAAACTCACCAATTTCAAGGATCAATAGTTCAATCCACCTCCAGGAGAACATTTACCCTTGCTTATACCTAAATGAAGATAATATACAGACCCCTGAAGGCATAAGAAGGGTGTGAGGTATATCCCAATAGGATTTGACCAAAATATTCCATAACTAGATTCCAATATCAATTTTACCTGGAAGGTGCTTTCAGTTTTAAAATAAATAGATTTGGAATAGGAATAGAATATATAAATAAATAATGGATTATGATTTAAAAGATGTAAATACATTTTCAATTAATGTTTCAAATTCCAGATGGTGGAAATACATTTCAAAAGATGTAATTTTCTTTTAACCAATGGATGATTAACACAAATGGATCTTTTCGCAAAAATGACTCAAATAAACACTTTTCTATAAAAATATTAATATAAATTCTAAAGGTATGCAAAAAAAATTACAATAATTGAATATATAAATTTTATATTTAAAAAAATCAAGAAACATAAATTTTGATTCAAGATATAGCCACCTACCTTTCTCATATAACACAACGAAAATAATGATAATGATCTAGATCTAGGAACGCGACCTATATACGAGATTTTAAAATGTAGTGAATATGTCCATAAAACTCAAGACGATACATCCAAATAGATGAAATTAACAGATAAAGATATTGAGGGGCATGGTGAAAGATTATCTAGAATGATACATCGTGATTGAAATAATGATCAATCGCTAAAGGAAAAGGTCCAGAGAGGTTGGAGGCACCCAAACTCACTTGGGGAAGGATATAGTACAAGAGAAAGAAATCCTATAGGAATTGAACTAAATATTTCAGTAGTTATTTCTCTTTAAAAAAACCCTCCAGACATTATAGGGCTAGTAACACAATTACAAATCATGTAATTGATAAGTCTTATAATCACCAAAAAAACAATCATTGTTTGGTAAAAATAGATTTATTTTAATTTATTCCTTACAGTCATGTAATCATATTACATAGTGTGTAAATATATAGAATGCTATAGATATATCATATTTCATGTAAGAGATTCCAACAAATCTCTAACTTCTCCATTATAGGTATCCTCCTATTTCCTTCTTGGCCCCAACCACACAATGAAAAAAGAAAACCATGAAATGGTTAGAAACATACCTATCAGAAGAGTAACAGTATGTTACACTAATTTATCAATCATTCTTTGTTTATATAATAAGGTATAAGATATATATATTAGCTTCTAGGTCCCTTAAAAATTCCTTCCCTATGAAAACATACTCTTATGATCCCCTATAATTCACTATCAAAACTATCGCAAAAAATACTCTCATATTTTTAACGATACAATCAATCCCCCCACTCTATTTAAAACAATTCAAAATACTTCTCATGGTTATGTTATCTCTATAGTCTCACTATTATTATGATAGGGGATTGTATCTAGGACATTGATTTAAAAAAAATATTAAAGGCCTAACCTCTATCTTAGACAAAAAATTTAGTATCATGCATAATATAAAACAAGATATATACAGGCATAACTATATTTGATTAATTATATAAAAAAATATAGTTATATAATATAACTAACACAACAGAATCAACCAAATTAAAGGGTGAAGAATTTCAATTTAATAATCATGTAAAACTAAAAATATCAAATAAATCGACATACCAATACATATAAAATCCAAAATAATAATGGTTAGAGCATTGCTGCTATAGTTATCCCTAATTCACTATATATCCACATAAAATTCTCTATCCAACCTCTATTACCTCCTATAATTCCTATCATCTAATATATAGGGACACATACCGAACAATGAATATTTGTGAATAACATTTAGTATAACAATAACTTGTATAGTAGTCTTAAATAGTGTACTAATGAAGGTGATATACAAGTTTGTATACTAGTTATAAATATATTTAATTATTTATAAACACATTCATAAATTTTTTTAGTGGTAATTTTGGTTCAATCCATAGGGAAGGACATTCAGTTGGTGTATGTTACCCGGAGAACAATGAAATACTCAAAAAAATTAAAATACACATGAACATCAATGGGTATATAAGGTATGATTTTATTTAAGTGAATAAAATAGAAAAATTAATTTATAAATTTAAAGAGATAATATTTTTCAAAAATCAACCAAAAACAATAAATGATGTGTTTGGGGAATTTGACTGGTTGGTTACAAATATATTTTCGTTCATTCATGTTATAAATGTAATATAACAATAGATTTGAGATGAAATATAGTGGATTATGTTTCAAATGGTTACACTATTTTTTAATTAATATTATATTTCCCCAAAAACATCATCCAATAATCCAAAAAAATATTAAATCAACCCTAAATCAATATAAACATCATAGTCGATCCCGATAAACAACTGTCACTTATCAGATCCATTTTTAGATAGATTCTTTGATGATAATCAAGAAACCATAGGAAAAATACATTAAAATATTATTAAAAATATTAAAGAGAGAAAAAATATGAAATTATAATTGGGGTTATAAAGGAAAATGTGGGAATCACCCCTAAATCAGACTCAAGCAGTTCATAGATGAAAAAAAATTAGAATGGATATTCTATCAGATTAGTTTTTCCGTATTTGAAAAGTTTTTAAAAACATACAACCTATGGTATTATGATGTTGGTGGATTATAATATAAAATCATAGATGAATGATTTAAATTATTTAACAGACACAATTTCATTCCTCGTATGATTTATTTCACTGATTGTGTTCATATCATCAAAATATTTAAATAAACCCATTACAAGTATCATAATATGGACATTAACAAGTGGGGATAGATAGAATTTATTAGTTAAGGAGATATACAACTCATACTAATATCAAAATATTTTATATTTCTTACTCCTCACCCAAAGATTTATTATATTAGTCATTGTCCTCTATCCTCACCCTTTCATTTTTTAGGATCACCCTATCTTCAAGAAGAATTATATAATTAATATAATTATATACCCAATTCCCAATATCAAAGTCATAGTTATAGACCTAACAATATCCTTTAATGCCCTATGTTTATATTTAATCAAACATCAAAATCATTTCTAATGAAATAGTTTGAGCCTTCAAAATAGTTGGATCTCTCCAAAAAGATGTTTATGATCGATAGGGACAATGATCTCAATTCCAGATATTAGCCATATAGAAAATTCAAGAGTTATAATTTTTGAGCTAATTATTATACTAGTCTTCAAAACATTATAAATTACTCTACTAATCCTCTTATCCATTAATTGTAATCATATTTATGGATTTATCCTGATATAAAGAAAAATATATTTATTTTACTTTTGGCCAGGTTCCTCTATTTTGGATAGTTAGCATTAATCCTTGGTTCCTATTCAAAAATTCTAGAATTTTTATTTATAAGTATTAGGGCACCCAAAAAATTTAAATAATTTTTCTAGAACTTAATATATAAATTAATGTGGGAAAAAATATTTTATCATAAACTACACCATAAATATATTTTCATTCAATAATAATATTAATTATATGAAACTGTGTGTTTAAATTTACAAAAATATCATATTGAAGTATTATTGTTGAATGAAATAATTATTTCATATCCATTAGATTGGCTAGAATGTATAGAGTTAAATAAATTATAAAGAAAATTAATAATATAAAAAATTAATTCATTGGTCTTTATTTGGATATAAATTAAAATAAAATCATTAGGAGAAAAATATTGATGTTTTTCAAAAAAACATTTTTTATGTGAAAAATATGTTTTTATCTTAATAAATTAAATTAATATTTATTGATAAATTATTATAATAAATTTATTATGTAATATATTAAAATAATAGTTCAAAATTCATCTAATTTTTTTAGCTAAAATGAATTAAATTTTATATCAATTTTAAGAATAAAATGAATTTCGCTAAAAATGGTTTAGTTATGTTTTTTATAGTTATTTTACACTTAAAATTTACCACATATAAGAATTGAAACATATAAAATAATTAAATAATTTTAATAACCTTATTTAATATTATTTTACAAGTTATATATAATTTATGGTCACTCTGGATAGTAACTTTGGTAAAAATTAATTACTATAGTTAATGTTTAAATAGGTTAATGAGGGGTTATACTAAATTGATAGTTGTTAAAATTACTAAAATAGTTATATATATAATATTGGATAAATATATTGTAGTTCCATGACATCATATATTCTAACATGATCCAATTTCAATCAACTTTCTCATGAGAGTATCATTATTATTTTGAAATATTCTTAATATTTATAAGTGTGACACTCCCCTCACTTATAAATGGTAAAACCCTCCCCTATAATATTCACACCAATTGATATTGTTATACTAACCATACCCTACCCAAATATCATAAAACATTCATATAGAACTGCTAGATGTTATTTTCTTCACAAAAGACCAACATATGGGTGTTTATAAAGATATACAAAGAAGGAATATCAAAGGAGTGTTTTATGTTCAAACTGATGTTTTTCAAGTTTCATTTTTTTTATATTTCCTCCAAATATACTATATACATCCTAACATAATTAATATAGTTTCATAAAAATAATGAGATACTTTTATTATTATGTCATAACCATTTTCCACCTTATATCCATCAAATGGGAAATGAAATTTTTGTTTGTGAATGAATATGTGTGGACCACAACCTATATGTACTAATATGACACATTTTCCATGAAACACATTCATAGTTGGTTATTATTATATATTTAATTATTATACACTTTTATTTTTGGAATTAATTAATCCTGTTGAATTCTAAAATTTTAACTACCATGTTACATCCTTGTCTATTTTAAAATGATAATGTTCCTCATGCATACATTTGGACTACCACCTCTAGGAAATGACATGATATGTTTTCATTAATTCATTTCATGGATGGTAATAAGGAAATATTTATTGATTATATACTTTAATTATTATATAATATATTTTATTTAATGATGAATTATTACATAAATTTAATTCATTCAATCCATTGACATGTGGAAGCATCAATTGTGCATACGTATTGACTACCATCTCCAAGAAGTAATATAAATAATTTTTAATCACCACTTTTTTTGAATGGTTATAAATTTTTATATTATAAAAAAATTATAATTATTTCATTATGATGATTCTACTGATAAATAACCCCTGATATTGGTGCATGTATTGAAACTTTAAAACTAAAATGTTCATGGAAAAAATACAAGTTTTCACCTGAATATCCATTGTAAGTAAGAATTGATAATAATTTATTATTCGAACTTATAAAATAATTGTATATATTATTTCTAATACAATTAAGTAATATATTTATGAAAAAACTGTATTTATATTATAATATATTTTGATTCAAATGATTCAATATAAGACTTGATATAATGGATTTATGTTACAATTTAATTTCATTTCAGAATTATTTATGATAAATTTTTATTGTGGGAAATTATCTTGATCATATATTTAAAAACATCTATATTTTGTGAAATCTGATAATTTCAATAATTTTCAGTTATTTATTTCATTTCAATTTATTTGTTACAATAAATGATTACCAAAATTATTTTATGAGAAGCTAACCTTATATTCTCATTTGTCATGATTATTAAAATTAAATGACCATATTTTATTTAATACGATTTCATTATTATTTTACTATTTTCCAATGATTTATTGATATCATTCGAGAAATATTTTACATTATATAAAATAGTTTAAATTGGATATTATTAAAAAAATGTATGGGTGTTTACAGATATGTATGAACTTTAAATATCATTTTTAACTTTAAAATTAGTTGATGGGATGAATTTTATATCAGAGTTCATAATGGAGTTACAAATGTTTTTAAATAAAAAATTTTGTTTTCATAATTGGATACGATACCGATGTGTGTATTGGGATCCCATATAATCATCATGAGATTCAGTAACACAGATTGGGTTTTTGGGAGTTTCAGCCTAGTGGAGTGTTATTATATGGGTAGTGCTTACCGTGAACCCTAACATTAAGGGGGTATATAAGAAAGGGGCCAGGGTTTCATCAATAATTTCAATAGGATCTATTAAATTTTATATATATATATTTGAATTTCATATGGACTTCATGGTTCAGACAACGTTTTCCAAATTGTGTGCCTAACCATGTGATGGTGGAAATCATGATGCTACACTGACCACAAACATAGCTGACAGTTTGGAAATCTGTGTGGACAAAATATGTGCCTCTATAAAATTAAAAATATAAACATTTGCATTTCAATATTCTAACCCAAAACACTAAATTTACTTCATCATTCATGACCCAACATCCTCTCATATGCACTTAATATTATCTCACTCCTCAATGATGGATCTTCCTTGACTTTTAGTTATTGGATTGGTTGTGACTTGTGATTGAGAGCCTACAGTATGTCTATGATTCATTTTAATCTACTCCATTATTTTTAATAATTTCCTAGTTCTTCAAACTATGGTTTTGAGTGACGATTTCGATGGAGATTTATATAATAATCTTGAGAAGATATGGATTTGGCATGGCTTGATGAGGGGATGATCACGGACACAACCAACACATGGCTTCCAGATGGTTTGAGGTATGTATATGATGGGAAATTTTATCAATGGTTTTTAGGTTAAATTTTTTAATTGGATTATATTTTCAATTTAACTTTTTATGGATTTTGTTTTGTTTTATAATATTGGAACCATATATACCATTTGTAGGTTATTGGACTGAGATAATTCCTTTCAAAGAACAAAATGATTTTTTTTATTTTTATTACTATGATAACTTTTAGGTTATTTTGTTTAATGATGTTAATTAATTATGTTTTTATAAAAAAAAATTAATTTCATTATCTTGGATGTGTATAGGGACCCTAGTTTTTCTTATATGACTATTGGATAAATTTTAATATGAATAACATAATAAAATTAGAAATCTAGGATCCATAGTTATAATGACATGATAAAATTATGTATATACATAAATGTTTCACACTAAAACATAAAAAATATTTAATTCATTATTTTCGATCTTCTTTTCTTCCCACATATTCTCCTTAGTACAAGTAATCACCCGAGGATATAAATCAATGAAAATGGTGAGAAAAAATACTAGTAATAGGATGAATAAGGGACATGACTCAATATATCATGGATAATTATAACCATCATAACATAATATAAGGATTATAAAAAACATCCTGATGGAAATAATGGATAATGTAGTTGAATATAGAAATTCATAAAACTGAAAAATCATATACTTGTGGTCAAATATTATACATTGTTGTGAACATGGCAAGAATCATGTTGAGGAAAAACATATGTGCATAATCATAACATCATCAGTGTGATAAAAAATCTCACATCATGCTCTTACATATTGACCATTATCTCTTAAGATACATCACATTACCCAATGCATTTTATGACTATATAAATTTAATCCAACAAGAAACATCATAAAATTTACATATTCATATATGCCACATAGAATATATAAAAATCATAGTTATAAAATAAACCATGGAATATAATGGGCTTTATAAGAATTTCCTAAATCATAAATTAATGAATATAATTTGGGGTTCCAAAATAATAATGGGAAAAACATACATGATATTATAATCACTAATCATGAGTTAATATAAAAAATCTGAAAATGAGTCATGATGTGTTTTTGAATCAATCGTTCTTTTGGATAAATATTTATATTTTTCATAAAAAATCTTAAAGATTTATATCCTACAAAACAATCGAGATGGATAATGAATTTATATTATTGTATCATTAATGGAATATCAAAAATGAAATTTTTATAAAAGATGTATCACCAAAAGAAAGGGTGTTGGGTTTGAGAATCCACTTACATTTTTTCCTCTTTAATCCATCACTTTTAAACATCTATAATAATAGTCATATATTTAATTAAAAATGATCTAAAAGTGAATTACAGTCATTTTTAATACTATTTATCAATTATAATCATGATATTATATTATTTAAATTTTGTTTTTGAAATTGAATCATTTTGATATCCTATTTTCATAAAAAAAATTCCGTTATTCTTAAAATAAATATATTTATTAATTTATATAAAAATAATAATTTATTTTAACCATTCATAGTGTTGGTGATATGAAACAAATTGGAAACATCCCTGTTGGTGGTTAACCAACCATTATTAGGATCATCATCCAAATTAGAAGAAAAAGATGTATAAAAAATAAATACATTAAATAATAATTTTTATAGCATGTTTACATCATTAATACAATGATAAAATTATTCCGTATTAAATATCAGAATATATTATTTTGAAATAATTTTTGAAAAAATCTAGTACAAAAATAAAATTATTGAAGAGTTCAAAAACATACCATTTATTTGGTGTATCTTATGTTGTACGACACTATAACAGATTCTATTTTCAGACTTGGATTACACAAAAAGGGCCTATGGATTATAAAATAATTAAGGGAGAATACTTGAAAATAAATTTGGATTTGAGATGTGTGGGATTAGTGGTGTCAAGGGGTTGGAGTGAGGTTGTATATACTTAAGGATAGGTTTCTTTTTATAATAAAATATTGAGTAAAATAACATTTCTAAGTAAAACTTGACAAAGTGAATTTTATTCAAATATAAATAACATATAACTGTAATATAATAGGTTTATAAATTTAAATCCGCATTATAATTCGAATTCATTAATTTAAGAAAAAGGAAATTGGAATGAAAAAAAATTATTATTTTATGGAATCAATTTTAACTAAAAGTTTTGAAATGTTTCTTTTAGGGTTGGAAGATATGTTGGTCATATTTTAATAAATCATTTATGAAGAAAATATATCTCTCATAAATCCTTAGTTCTAGAAAGGATTATTTCATTATTACATCTCAAATGTTGAAATTTAAGATACAATGATTATTTTAAAAAATGTATTTTTACTATTGACCTGAAAATAGAAGTAATTTATAAAATTTAAAAAAAATCACCCTTAGAAATTTTTCAAGTGCTAATTCCAAAAATGATATTCTTTTTATCAAAATAAATACCTAAAATTGGTAATTATAAATTTCAAAATGAAAACTAAGTATTTTTCCAAAATACATTCAAATTCAGTTTATTAAAAATTAGATTATATATTCATTTAGTTTCTTAGTACAAATATTTATTTTTTGAAATTATAAATTAATAATTATAAATATTAATGTCATTAAAATTTATTATTTTGACGTATAAATAATATTCATTGGTTAGGATACTATTCTTAATGGAGGGGTTACTATTACCAACTATCAGGTTACTATTCCAAAGGTCACATTACTATTCCAATGTTCACTTTAACTCATATAAATAAAACTAAATTATTTCACTCAATAATCAACTCAACTCATTTCATGGTTCTATATTTAAATTTTCTATAATGTTTATTGGATTTCAAATATTTTTTTTATCCTATATAGTTTTTTCAATGTAGTAGATGATTCCAGTATATTAGGGTGATCCATATTTTCTCATTTTAGCATTTATATTTTATATTTATTATACAGTTGTAGTGTTTAGAATTTTGATTGTTTCATTTATAAGTAATATAACCATATTTAGTAATGAAACAAATTCTTTTTTGGGTTCTTTGTATTTTTTATGTGTATAAATTTAAATAATATAATACAACACACATTTATTGAAGAAAAAAATATTACTAATAAATGTGAGGTTTCTACATTCATCCCCACATTATAAATTTCATCCCTAATATTTCAACACATATTCTGAGTTGACAATATGTGATGGTACTTCAGTTTCATTATTTCCTCTAGTTCCCATATCACACCTTCATACATATGGTTCTTCCAAAATGCTTTGAAGTGGTGTGTATTATTTTTTTATATAACATTGTTTCTACATTAAAATATCTTCACTGTATATTCTTCTTATGATGGTTCATTCTCTAATTGTAAAACCTATGGATTCATTACTTGTGAGGGGTCAGGTATTTTCTTTTTCAGGAGTGATACGTTGAACAAATCATGAACATGATTCATACATGGTTGAAGGGAAAGATGATAGGCCACTACTCATATGCAATCAAGAATATCAATAGTTACAATGTATCTTGGGGTAAGATTCCCGTTATTTACTAACCACATAACCCTATTCCATTGTGATATTAGAAGGAACACATTTTCACAAACAAAAAACCCCAAGCCCCTCCAAAAGTTTTCATCATTTATATTTTTTCGACTATGATCATCTTTTATATGTCATTGTATGAATTGATCCTTCTCTATCATCTCTTGAATATGGTCATGTCAATGTTTAATTCATTCTAAAAATTCATTCCAACAAGATTTTTTTACATCATTTCTTATATAAATCTTTATATGGATCCATTTGTATACTTGTGTGGACTGTGTTTTTATATGTGAACTTGACCATTGGGGGATGTTGATCCCATTAAAATTTTAATTCCATGTAGAAGTCTCTTAGAATTTCCTCAAGATTATGAATAGTACTTTAATAATTTCATTAGTTTGTGGTGATAGGTTGCGATGAATTTAATTCAGTAATCATACCATGTTTAAGACTTCTCATGAATTTAGAAGTGAACCATGGATCACAATCAGAGATGATCGATAGTGTTACCCATGTAGCCCTACCACCTCCTTCATATATATAGTTGAAAAATTTTCATGTTATAAATCTTTCACAATAGAGATAAAGTGGTTAGTCTTGGTGACTAAATCCCCCACAACCCATATATCAATGATTATTTTATATATTTTTGGGAGACTAGTGATAAGGTATGAAGTTACGTTATCCTATTTCCCTATGGGTATCCATTTCGACTTATTTCTCTTTACATTAACAAGATGACATACTCATAACCTTGATATGTACTCAAAAAAACTCATTCTTTATGTTTTCCCATAAGAAGTTTTCTCAAAGATCATGATACAACATGGTATTTCTTGGATGGATGAAGAATTATGAGCCATGTTCATTTTCCAATAGATCCTTTTTTCCCTAGGAGTATAAGGGACACAAATCCTCTTTCAAAACCGAATCATTCCATCATCATCAATAGGGAACTCATTTATATTCCATTCATTTAGAAAATTCATCTTCTTTTGTAGATCTATATCATCCCTTTGTGATTACTTGATCTTCTCTTGGATGGATAGTTTTTAAATCATTTGGGAATGGTAGGATGTACTCCCTAAAATTATAATTTAAAAATCACCCCATTTTATTTCCATAAAGATTGGGTATTTCTCAATCTCCATCATTGATAGAGTCACATGTTCTTTTCTGTTAAGATCATCAAGTACCTTTTTTCCATACCAAGATTTTAGTGAATATAGCAATAATTGTACTTTATTATCTCTAAACATCTCATTTGATACATGTTGAGATCCTTTTGTTTAAATATATACATTAGGCTCTCGTGATTCATATATATGTCACACTTTCACCATAGAGGTATCACCACCATATTTTCAATGAAAAAATCATAGCCTCTAGCACCAGATCATGCACCAAGTAATTCTATTCATGGATCTTCAACTAATGTAATCTATAGGCTATCAGTTTATCATTTTTCAAGAGAAAACAACCCAAGTTGTTCATTGAAGCATCACTATATATCAAAAAACCTTATTCATATGTTTCCAGTGTCTTCAAATGTATAGTGATTGGCCTCTTTGAGAGCCACTGGAATCATTCTTCACATTCTTCCATCCAGACAAACTTTACCCCTTTCTATGTTAACATTGTTTTTGGGTTATATATTCATGAGAAATTCCATAAAAAATATCAGTACTACCAATACAATCTAGAAAAACTATAGATTTATATGACACTAGTGGGTATAGTCCATTCTTCAATTGGTTTTTTTCTTATTGGTCTATAGAAATTCCCCCAACTCTGATCACATTCCACAATAATGAATATTTTTCATCGAAAATTCTAACTTTTTGAACATATAATTCATTATCTAATTCCTTAGGGTCACTAGAAAAATCCTTATATTCACTTAATTCACCACCATTCTATTGGATTAAATAAGAATATCATTGATACAAACTACAAAATAATTTTTGAGGTTGTATCTAAATACATTATTCATCAAATACTTTAATATTTTAGTGGAATAATTAAGTACAAATGGATTAACTATGAACTCATAGTTCCCAGAACATGTATAGAAAGAAGTATTTTGAATTTCATCCTTATTCTACTTCAATTGAGGATATCCAAAATGAAGTTCCACCTTTGACAAGTGATGACCTTATCTTAGTTGATATAAAAAACCATTAATCCTTTCTAGAGGATACTCTATATTTATGGTGATCTTGTTGAGATCCTATTAATCAATACACATTTGTATTTATCAATACTTCTTCTTGAATAAAATAACTTGCGCACCCCATGGTGATGCACAAGGGAATATGAACCATTTATCCAAATGATCTTGATTTTTCTTCCTTAACTCTTCCAGTTTGATCAGGGCCATTCTATGGGGGAATTTTGAGACAAGAGTAGAACATTGTATAATCTATTTTGAGAAATATAACTCATGTTATATGGAATTTTTGGTAATATATTTGGGAAATACATCACTATATTCAACAATATTGGGTATTTTGTCCACTTAGATACCATCCTATGACTCAAACATTTTAAAAAGGTATTGTTCTTCACATGGTATCAACACCTATACCATTAAGGTATTTTCCAAAGGATATTCAAGGTCTTCCTTGAATTTTTAGAGGACCAATGGATGGTTTGAAATATTACATAAGATTTCCTTTTCCAAGATAGTTGATGTGTTCTCTATATATTAAGATCCAATACATTCATAGTATAGTTTCCAATTCCACCAAGGGTAGTATTAGGTGATTTTATAGAAGAATATTCCCATGTATTCCAATAAGAGAAATGTATAACCAACATGGGTTGAAAATATTTCACCACATGGTGTTTTGAAGGATATCTCCACTTCAAGTCATCGGGGATTCAATTCAATAGTTATAGAAAACATGTAGGATATAAAGCAATGTGTAGAACCATAATCAAATAAATAGTTTTATATTATTGAGTGAATAGTATGTTTACCTTGTATGATTTCATTTTCATTCTATACATCAGTAATAGTGATAAAATATTATTTCATTTTATCCACTGGATTTGGTGGGTGATAATGTTGATTAACATAAAAGTGTAAAGGTTTACTAAAATTTCTTTAATAGTTCCATTTCTCCCTACAGTTGAAGAATTGAACCATATGTGGTGCATTATTAGGTGTCATCATTTCATACATCTTGTTGTATGACTTCATTATATATATTTTTCATTTATAATATTCATGGAATTCTCTCTCACACATGAATCATATCTCCATCCCTTTGAGAAAATTCCTGTAACAACCCAAACTTTTAATAATGAAAATTCTTCTTGATCTGATTAAATTTATTATTATGTAAAATGGTTATATACAATATATTCAGTTCCTTGGTTTTATGTTTTTGGATTTTAAAATAACATTTTTAATCATTAATAATGTTAATATAGCCGTTGAAAAGTGATCACATAATTAGTATAAATATAGGGCTTTAAAAAATCCAATTTACTCAGAAAAAGGAAGCGATGGCCTCATCTAGTAGAATTTCTCCATACGAATCCCATCTGTCAGATCTCGGAAAGGAGGAAGTGTAGTTGGGGTTCGCTCTTGACCAGGTCCTAGATAAGCTTCAGCAAGTTAATCTTGAACAGAACTGCCTACAAGATAAGTGGAAGTTCATATATATTACCAATCGAATGATGTTACCTGAGCCACCCCAATAGTCTGTCAACATCACATACCTTATACTCATGTCTTATGCGGGTGTTATAAGGGGTTATGTAAAAAGAACCTAGAACTATGGTTATGTTTATTATTTTTTAATAAAATAATTAATATACATTCATTTTATTGTTGTAACTTTGTAAATGGTTTTTAAAGAACAAATAGTATTTTTAGTTAATATTCAATTAATAAATATATTTGGATGATTTTATGGATTTTTTAATTAAATAATTTTTAATAAAATATTTTTAATAAATTAATTATTATTATATATAAATTATCGTATAGTTATTTATGAATAAAAATGAAATTTTTATTAAGGTTTAAAAACTGTTTTTCGTCAAAACCCGTGAATTTTCAATAAATGTCAGTTTTTATTTTAAAAATGGAAAATCGCATATTTATAAAATTATTTAGATAAAATGAATATCATTTTTGGATTTAGGATGTAGAAGATATCTAATTGTGAATTTTTCATAATTTTTTGGGACAGTCGAATTTTTGGGTAATAATTAAATACCGTTTAAATATATAATGAGATTTATGACATCATAATAACCCAATAGTGATGTAATAGAATATTATAAAAGGTATTTTCATAAAATATATGTTTTACCTTTAAGATAAAGGTATTTTATTTATTTTTTATTAATTTTACAATGTCTTAGTGGACCCTTTGAGACTTATAAAATATATTAACTTTTTAAAATGATTTCTTTGAGAGTATGACTCGCCTCCACATAAAAAAGTCTAATATTTTAATAAGTCCAGAAATTTAACTTATAAAAAAAATATTCTCCCCTTTTTCATAAACCATTGGCAAAAACTATTTTATGTTTTGTGTTTTTGATTTGTTTAATGTGTAGTGTTGAAAACCTAAATAAAAAAGAATTCCCTCTCTTTTCCTATATAAACCCACTCCATATCTCATTCATATTCACTAAAAACCTTTGGTGCTCGACCAAAATCTAACCTCCTCTCTCTATGATCCTCCCAAGGTACCCTAGGATCCCTATAAGCCTATATCAAGCCCCTACCAAGCCTTTGAGATCACACATCCATATACAGGATCCTCACTTTCCTTCCGTCCTTATTTATATCCAAGTTTCCTTATATTGATATTCCCTTTTATTTTCAAATAAAAGTGTTGGGGTATGATTTTTCACCTCCCCTATACATCCTTAATTATGTGTGAATAATGAGATACACCTTTATCTGTTGTTAATTCTTCCCATGTACACCTATTACCATGTCGAAATTCCATAAGGGATTTCTTCCTTTCTCATTTTTGTTCAAGTTTCATTATGTTGTTATAACCTTGTACTTTCAATTAAAAATATTGGGGTATGATTTCACAACTCCCCTATAATGTCCTCCTTATGTTTGAATGATTATATACCTCTTTCTCTCTCATTAATTCCTCCCATGTACACCCATTACCATGCTGAAATTTCGTAAGAGTTATTCCATTTCTCCTCTTTCTTCATGTTTCTTTATTATGTTATGACTTTTATTTCCAAATTACATGTGTTGGTACGTGTATCAATATTACCCCCATATTTTACATTTCATTTAAATATTATGAGATACCACTTTATCTCTCAATAAACATTTTTATGATTTTTTATGTCATGTCATTATGATGTTGAAATTTCATCAAAACTTTCCATGCCAAAATCATTTTGTAGATAATACCATACCCATTTCTCTATCAATGGTATTCACCTTTAGGGATATATAATTATTTAATGTTACTTAAATGTATGTATTCCACATTCATTAATCGTTTAATATCTTATGATGTTGAATGATTCTATGTTATTGGATCCATGTGGCACATTAATGCATGAAATGAAATTATTAAGAAGGGTGCACCCTGGTAGCACTCCAATGCATTGGGTAAAGAATAGTATCATGATAAACCATACACAATGAGGTTTTAATCATTATAATTCAAGTGAAATGAGGGTTTACTCATTCTAATTCAATTTAATTGAGGGTTTACTCATGCCCCATGTGCAATGAGTCTTAGCTCATGCTAATATCATGTTAAATGTTGTTGTCACATCTCTATATTATGATAATCATGTTATATCATGATTTCATGTTCATGTTTCTCTTATGCTTCAATGATATACCTATTTCCTAAAATTTATTTTATTCTTTATGGTATTCCTTGTTTAATCCATTACGGGTCTTTATAGCTCACCATTTTCTTAAGTATGTCCTTAGGTTATCTCATGCAATGCTAAGTACGAAGGAATGTTATGGTCATATAAAAGAAGTTTTCAATAAAGATGTTGTATTTTATATCTTAAGTTGTCATGTAATTTTCCAAATTTTCCATCACACTAGACATATCGATCCTCAAAGTTGTATTAAGGAAAAGCTTATGTAATGAATCATGTTTATGTGTGTAATAAAGAGAAGGGTTGTTATCATTTGTATCAAAGGATATGTTTTGTTATTTTTGGGATTAGGATTAGAAAACACTAGTAAAATCATTTTGGAAAAGAATAATTATAATAAAAACATACCTAAATATTGTTGAGTATAGAGTAAGTTGCTTATCAAAAAAATACATCCCTATTTGGATATGAACAAGTAGAGGTGGCTCTGGAATGGATGTATCAAGGGGTAAACCTGAAAACACCGCTTTGAGATAGAATCGAATGGGAACTAGTTCATGAAAACTGGCCTTTCTGCACTCTTGGTTCAAAACTCCTGGGGGATATGCTTTGGTAAATTCATAATCGTAGTATGAAAAATTATTAAAGGAGAAAAAAAATCCCATAATAATATATGTTATGAAAAAGATCATGGATAACCAAGATTGAAACATAGGGTATCATAAGATAGGATATGATATACGAGTTTATCATTATATGTCATATTTTTTCTTTTTACATTATTATTATCTAAATATTCAAACCCCATAATTGTATTTTCTTTTTATTAGTTAAAACATTGAATGAGGAAGATCACAAACAACTCTTCTCTCTCAACTTGAAGAGTTACTTGGGGAGATTATCATAAATTCATGCCCAAATGACTTTGAAACTTTTTCAAATATCAATGTTACATGCAAACAACTTTATGAGGCGTACAATGCCTCTATAATTTCACAATTATTTCAAGTATTAGGCACCGTCTATTGGATAATCTTGTGCTCTCAGATTTTATACCATGATATGTATGGGAAGTGCCATCATGGCCTTTTCAAATTCTTCTCTTTATTTCAAAATGATGAAGCACTAATTGATTTTACAGATTCTGCAAAAGGGGGAGACCTCCGAGTAGCCGATATGTATCAAATTATAGATTTCTATATTTGGTGAAACACCAAAACTAATATACCAAATTCCTATTTTGAAATATTTTAAGATTAATCATTAAGACTTTTTTTATAAAAAACAAGTTCAGAAAGATATTTCAAATATATATATATAAGAAATACCTTTTTAATGACTAATTGGTGCTTCCATCAATAAAATCAATGATACTAGAGATGTTTTGGGGTAAAGTAAGAAGATAATTATGTTAAAATCATAAAGTTCCATAATGATGCGTGTTCCATTTTTCCATTATGGAAATGCCAACTAAAAAGACTGAAGACATTTTTGAAGTAATAAAGGAGAAGTAAAATCATCTGTTCCTGTGGGGGGGAAAGGAAATTTTGAGGGTGAAAATTATTAATGTGGGAAGATTGTAACGACCCAAACTTTTATTAGTGAAAATTCCTCTTAATCTGATTAAATGTCTTATTATGTAAAATGGTTATATAAAACATATTAAATTCCTTGGTTTTATGTATTTGGATTTTAAAATACCTTTAATAATTGTTTTCATTGCTAATATAACCATCGAACAGTTATAACATGATTAGTATAAAGATAGGGCTTTAACAAATCCAATTTACTCATAAAAAGGAAGTGAAGGCCTCATCCAATAGAATTCCTCCATACGAAGCCAATTTTTCAGATCTCAGAAAGTATATAGCTTCACTGGGCTTCGCTCTTGACCAATCCCAAGCCGATCTTCAACACATTAAGCTTGAACAGAACTGCCTACAAGGGAAGTGGAAGTTAATAGATATTACCACCCGAGGAATGTTATCCAAGCCGCCCAAGAGTCTATCACCATCACACACCTTACCCTTAGGTCTAATGTAAGAGTTATAAGTGGTTACATAACAAGATCCTAGAACTAGGATTATGTCCATTATTTTTGTATAGAATAAGTAATATACATTCATTTTATTGTTGTTACTTCGTAAATGGTTTTTAAAACACAAATATTATTATTATTTAATATTATATTATGAAATTTATTTTTATGAATTAATGTATTTATTAATAAAATAATACTTTTATAAAATATTATTACTAAATTACTTTTTATTAAATATAAAATATCATATAATTTTTTTATTAATACAATTGAAATTCTTATTAAGGTTTGAAAACTATTTTTGTCAAAACCCATGAATATTCAATAAATGGTGGTGTTTATTTTAAAAATATAAATTCCCCTATTTATAAAATTATTTAGATAAAATTAATATCATTCTTTGATTCATAACGTCGAAATTATCTAATGGAGTATTTTTCATAATTTTCTGAGATAGTCGAATTTTTTGGAAAAAATTAAATACCTTTTAAATATATATTATGGTTTATGACATCAAAATGACCCAATAGTGATGTAATGAGATTATATAAAAGGTATTTTCTGCCAATATTTGTTTTAATTTGAAAATAATGTGATTTTAGTTTGGTTTCATTAATTTTACAATGCCTTAGTGGACCCTCCAAAACACAACTTTTTTAACTTTTTAAAATGATTTCCTTCAGAGTGTGACTCACTTCCACATAAAAAATCCTGATATATTAATAAATTCAGGAATTGGACTTATAAAATAATTTTTTCCACTCCCCTTTGGAAAAAACCATGGGAAAATCATGGGACGGTTTGTGGTTTTGATTCTTTTAATGTGTATTGTCCAAACCCTAAATAATAAAGAATTCCTTCTCCTTTCCTATATAATCCCACTCAATATCCCATTCCTCTTCACTCCAAAAATATTTATCTCAACCATCCTCTTCCCTCCTCTCCAAAATAATCCTCTAAATGTGATCTAGTCTCCCTAGAAGCCTCTCTAAAGCCTCTCTAAATCCTTTGGGGTCACACTTCTAAGTAAGGGATCCTCAATTTCCTTTCTTCCTTATTTATGTCCAAGTTTCCTTATACGGTTATTCCATTTTATTTGCAATTAAAAATGAAGGGGTTTGATTTAAAACCTCCCCTATACATACCTTATTATGTTTGAATGATGATAGATCCCTTTCTCTTTCATTAATGACTCCCATGTACACCTGTTAACATACTGAAATTCGATAAGGTATTTCTTCCTTTCTCATTTTTTTCCATGTTTCTTTATGTTGTTATTACCCTTTAATTTGAATTAAAAATCATGGGGTATGATTTAAAACCTCCCCTATGCTTCCATACTCATGTTTGAATGATGAGATACCCCTTTATCTCTCATTAATTCTTCCCATGTACACTAGTTACCATGCTATGATTTCATAAGAGTTATTACATTTCCCCCATTTCTACATGTTTCTTTATTTAGTTATGCCTTTTATTTCCAAATTCCACGTTCTGGGAAATTTATCTATATTAAAACATACTTAAATTTCATGTAAATTTGACTAGATACCCCTTTATCTCTCATAAACCATTTTTATGAATTTTTATGTCACACTGTTATGCTACCGAAATTGCACGACAATTTTCCAAGCCAGAATCATTGTGTAGTTAATACCGTACCCATTTCTCTTTCCATGGTATTCACCTTTATGCCTATATATATATTTAATGGTACATACATTTATTTATTCCAAGTTATTTAATTGTGTAATATCTTATTAGTTCTAATGATTCCTTGTTATATGATCCATGTATCACACTTATGCATTAAATGAAATGTTTAAGAAGGGTGATCCCTAATAGCACTTCAATGCATTGGGTAAATAATAGTATCATGATAAGCCATGTGAAATGAAGGTTTACTGATTCTAATTCAAGTTCACTAAGATTTTAATCATTATAATTCAAGTTAAATGATTGTTTACACATGCTCCATGTGCAATGAGCCTTGGGTCATGCTAATATCATGTAAAATGTTGTTGCCACATATCCATGTTATGATAATCATGCTATATCATGCTTTTATGTTCATGAATCTATTATTCCCATTTTATATGGATATTTCCTAACATGTATTTTATTCTTCATGTTATTCCTTTATTACTCCCTAACTGGGCTTTATATCTCGTCATTTTCTTATGCATGTCCCTAGGTTATCTCATGAAATTATAAGTACGAAGGAATGTAGTGGTCATGTAAAAGAAGTTTTCAACAAAGATGTTGTATTTTATGTATTATGTTGTCATGTAATGTTCCTAATTTCCCAATACACTAGACCTATCAATCCTCATAGTTGTCTTAAGTTGAATTTTATGTAATTAATCATGTTTATGTGTGTAATTAAGTGCAGGGTTGTTATAATTCATATTATGCTTCTTCCCACATTTTTGACATATGGGTAGTTGGATCCTCATTACTAATTTTTCATTTTACCCACATGCTTGAAACTCCATTTTTTCTTCTTATATCCATAAACATGGGACCATTCTATATACTCCATTCCTACTTTTAGTGCACATCAAACCACTTATTTTTTACTATCAAATTCTCACATTAATAGATAATTTAGAAGTTATAGTTTTAATAATCTAAAAAATATGTCTATTTTTCATGAAAGATGTATAACCCAAAGAAATGGAGTTGGGTTCGAGTATCCCATTACCTTAATTCCCTATTTGTTGATACACATTGCGCCTCTTGAATAATATATGTATATTTATTAAAAACATGACCCAGAAATGAATTATATTAATATATAAAACTATTTATCAATTATGATAATTTTGTTATATTAAATAGTTCCCTTTAATCAAATTGATGTGTATTGATATCATGGTTTTGTAAACACTTTCCATTTACTTCGATTTAATAATTTTGTTCAAGGTAATTCTTAATTATGTCTAATAAATTATTAAAGCATAAAATAAAAATATTTATACATTTATATATAATAAATAATTTATTTTAACCATTCACATGGTTGATGATATTAAATTAATTGGGAACATCTTTGTTGGCATTTAACTGAACGTTATTTGGAACATCATCCAAATATTAATAAAAACCTGTATAAAACATAAATTAATTATTAAATTAATTTTTACATGATGTTAAGATCATTAATAAATTATTAAAATTATTCCTAATTGAATAGTATAATATTTTATTTTTAATGAATTTTTGAAATTATAGAGGAGTAAAATAAAATTATTGAAGAGTTTAGAAACATACTATTTCTTCGCTGTGGCTTCCCTTGTATGACACTATAAGACCTTTTATTTATAGTGATAAATTACTCCAAAACATACCTATGGATTCTAAGCAGATTAAGTGGGATGAGTTGGTAGTGATTTGTCTTTGTAATTTTTGTGAGGATTAGTTTTCAAAGGGGAGGTAGAGGGGGAATTTATAGTTGAGGGGAGTGGAATTGTTGGAAAAAATTGAATAAAATAATATATCAAAGGTAAAACTTGTAATAGTGAGTTTTTTACTATAGAAATCACATATAAATATAATATAATGGGTTTAAAACTTTAAATACCATTTATAATTTTAATTAAAATGTTTATTAAAAAGGAAAGTGGGAAGAAAGGAAAAATGTTATTTTAAGGAATCATGTTTGACTTTAGGTTTGGGAAAGATAATTTTAGGATTTGAAATTAAATTTATCATATTTTAGTGACTTATGTTTTAAATGAAATATCTCATGGAAGAACCTTAGGATATTGAAAGTATTATGTAATTATTACATTATGAATGAGGTAATTTAAGATACACAGGTTATGTGAAAAACTATATTTTTACTATTCACCAAAAAATTGAAGTATTTTAGAAAATTTACAAAAAAATAACCCCTGGAAAAATATGTTATGATGGATTCAAAAATGATATTCATTTTATAAAAATAAATTTCAAAAAAATTTGATTTTAGTTTTTTATATAAAATTTTAAAAAATACATTAAATTAAATTTTAATAAAAATATGATTATATTTTCATTGAGTTTATTAGTCATGATATTTTTTTTAAAATTTTGATTAATTGTTATTAATATTATTTTTATTAATATTTACTAATTTTTGGTAAAATTTATATTCCAATGTTCGGGTTACTATTCCCAAGGGTCAGGTTACTATTCTGAATGGTTAGTTAACTATTCAAAAAAATCCCATTACTATTAAAATTGTCACTTTACCTCCTAAAAAATACCACTTCACTATTTAACTAAATATTCAACTCAATTCCTCTCAAGGTTTTATATTTCCATTTTCTATAATTTTTCTTAGATTAATAAAATATTTCTTCATTTATATTCTATTTATAATGGGGTCGATGATTCTAGTAGATCATGTAAATCCATATTTTCCCATTTTAGATTCTATATTTTAAATTTTTTTCTATTTGTATTGTTTGGAATTTAAATTGGTTTTATTAGGGATAAATTTATTAGAAATTTTTAAATAAAAAAAATACTTTTTTGTTCCTCTATATTTTGATAGTTTATAATATAATATAAAATAAAAAATGCACATTTATCAAAGAAAAATATTTTACTAATAAAAACTAATTCATTATAATGTATGTTAAGTATAAGGATGTTTTGTGTAATTTTACGTTACTACTAGATGATCTCGAGTAGGGGATTTCCAAGGTTGAGTTAAACAGAATGATTTTTTGTTAACATTAGTGGTATAGCTTAATTTCTAATAATGACTCATTATTTTATAAATAATGTTCATTTTAAATTGATCCAACAACTCAGTGTAAACCTTGTATCGAATTTTAATTGTGTATGAATAAATTTAGATCCCTTGTTTCAGTTAACACCTCTATGGTAGTGTCTGTAAATTAACAACTCTACCAACGGACCATGTATAGTCCATATGATATTTAATACCAAACCTAAACATTTTGGCCCAATATAAGACCCTTAATAATTTATTACTAATATTTGTGGATAGCGATAAAATTAGAGTAATTGTTTTGACCAAATATGTTTATGTGAGATTCTTGACCAATTTAATTTTTCATCCATGAGTTTTTCTTCTTTAATTAGTTGAACCTATTGTGTATGAATAATATGCAAGTAATGGGGTGAACATGAGGTACATGTGAAGCTATATTTAATGAAACATGGTTTATGGTGATCTAATATATAACATGGACCATGTGACCTTTTCCCCCAATGAAATAGGTTCTAAGAAGTGTTTTTAATAAAATAGAAACTTTCAAAGACACATTAGTGGGAATTAAAATATAACAAATTCATTTTGATACATTGATATGTGTTTATGTAGATAAATCAACATATTAGTATTGGAGATTTGTGGTAACATTAATTACATTTGATAATTTTTTAAATAAGAATGTGGTTATCCTAATGGTTTAATGACTAAAAGATTACTTATAGTGTAATTTGTATGAATGACCTTGATCATTGAAACATTATAAAACCAATTTTTTATAAAATATTATCATCATATTTATAGTGAGTGTGACATAGAAAATAAAGACTTCAATGGAATTTATCATATTCAGTATACATTAGATATTTATTTTTAATAAAATTTTATCTCTAAAATAGCTTCCATTAAATGAAACAACGTGTTTTGGTTGTGTTTCACGCAACACTAAGTCTAAAAAAACATGACATATTGTTAATATTAATATCTTATATTATATTTATCACATTAAAATTTATTTATAGGTCTTAATTTTACACACTTAATTATTAAAATTATTGTTATATATTTATTCAAAATTAAACATTAATCATTCAAAATAAATATTATTGTTTTCTGAAAAACTGTATTTTTTTCAAAAATACTGTTTACAAACTCATTGTGCATGAAAAATAAAATTAAATTTTAACACTTTTTGGATATTTATTTTAAAAAATGAAAATAAAATTTAATGTTTTAATATAAAAATTATCTTAGGGTCATTTTTTGGGTTTTTTTAAAAATATTATTTTTTTAATAATATTGAAAAATATTGAATTTTAATTGAAAAATACCTCTTCATTTAAATAAGTTATATTCTAAATTATATATTATATTTTTTTTAAAAAAAAATTAGTCCGATTTTATATCAATTATTATAATTTATTTCATTAGAACCGTATTCATATAGATTTTTTATAACAAAACATTATAAACATATGGACATTTTCCCCTTAGAACCATGGTTTCTCATCCAGTCAACGGGATTAATTATAAATCACTTTTTTCTAATTAGTCAATATAATTTTTTTGAATGGATTGAATTTTTTTAAAAATAATAATTTATAATGTATAATAAGTTAAACATAATTTTTTGATCAAAATTAATAGTGATAATAGAAAAAATTTCTTAATATGGTTAATGTAAGAACTGATTTACTTGGGTCTAAATAAATTGATATGTGTTAATAATTGATGAAAAACATGTCCAAAACTAATTTTCTCAAAACATATCGACATAATATCTTTAATAATCTAAAATGGACCAATTTTAGGTTTTATTCGTGATACAAATATGGGTATGATTGATTATTTTCATGGAATTACATGTGTTCAACTCACCTTACCTACAAATTGCCAACCCTATCCTCTATTTTTTCACACCATAAAACCTCCTTGGTTATATATTACCTATAAAAAGATAATTTAAAATTAACTATTATCATCCTAGAAAACTATGTTGTGTAGAAATCTAACCATGGAAGACTTTCAGTGTAATCCAAAGGTGGATACCTGAAGAAGAGGTATGGTTCCTCAACGAGTGTCGTTATTTTTTTTTCCACTATACCTTTTCACTATTATTAAACCATTATGATATAATAACATGAGTGTAATAAATATAATGAGATTTTTTATAATATTTTATTGTCCTAAAACCTTCTCAAATTCCATCAAATGGGTTATGAAATCAATGTTGGTGTGTACGACAAATTATCGCCACCTGAATCGATGTCATTCATTCTTCCATAACCACCATTCACTATTGGGTATGATTATTGATATAAATTATGTATTTGATATTTATAACATATTTATAAATCTACTTTCATTATATAATATATATATTTTTACAATACATTTCATAGGTGGCATGATAACGTTGCTTGTGTGTATTGTAGACTACCACCTCAAGAAGAGATGTTATTTGTCTTTCATTAATGCTTCAAATGGATGGTGATAAAGATAAAGTTAATGATTTTAAATTATAAAAATTATAAAATTATGATAGTATTGAAATAAATATCTTTCTAGAAAGATAATATAAAATTGTATTTCTCACCTTTCCACTCACTTAAATATGATAACATCGTTTATGTGTCATTAGACTACCACGTTCATAAAGTGACATGACTCTCTTTTCATCACCAAACTGCATAGATGATATATATAAGTATAAAATATGGTATATATACGATATTATGATCATTATTTAATTATTATATTTTACTTACCTTATTTATATAATGATCATTGGAAAATGAAAATGTTATTCATGTGTACGTGTGACTTACTATATCTGTGATTATTGGGTAATTCACCTTTCACAAAAAATATTAGTTATTGATTTTAAATGTAAAATTGATGTAAATATATGAAAATTATGTTATTATTACTATTTTGGATATGATGAAACTATGTAATATGTGCAAGAATTGGATAATTAATAACAAAACGTGGAAAACAAAACAATGCAATTAACACCTCAAACATTGAAAATTGTGAATGATTATTAACAAACATGTGATATGATTTTATAAAATGATCATATATGATATTATAAATATTAATATGGTTCTATAATAAATTAATAATATTATTTAAACAATTATATTTGATTTTATGAGCCCATAAATATTTATGTAGTCAATATTGTTATCCCCTTTACATGTTATATCATGATTAATCGATACATAATTTTATTTAATGTTTTCTTTGAATAACATTTTCCAATGTGATTTAACATGAAAACTACCATGTGATGAAAGTTTTTATGTAATGAAATTTCCTTTAATTATTATTATCATTAACTTGAAACAATCACTCTTTTGTGATAATATTTCATTGGACATTACATTTCTCTTATATATACATGTTCTTGTTTTTTCGGATATTATTATATCTAAAATAATATACCATTTTTTACATAAGGTGTTACATTAAATTTTAATTATTTTACTAGTAAAATACTAATAAATATGTATACTTTATTGAATAGAGATATTTTATGATTATCCATATAGATTTAGGAGTTAAATCAATCATTAGATATATCAGTAATGATTTGGAGATAAAGTGAAGATTGGGTCTTGTATTTTATATATCCCCTTGATGAATTGATAGGTATCATGATATAAATAATTTAGTCAACTTTAATGGGTTTCTACATGTAATTTTAAATCTTCTTGTGAATGTTATTGATTATAAAGGTATCATGTTCTTGAGATATAATGCTTAATAATTAATCGATTTCTTGATTAAGAATTTCATAACTACTATCCATAAAATTTTTAAAATTATATTATATATTGATACATTTCATTAAATTATAATTCATTAAATTTTACCTATGTTTGGTTATTTACCATTAAATTTTTTTTATTCACTAATGATTCAAGTAAAATGGGTACCATGTACGTATCTGGTTCTATAAAACTACCTAACTTAGCGTCTCATCTAGATTTGACCCATTGTATCTTTTCAAATGTAATAATTTAAGGAACTAGATCTAAGATACTGGGGTCAGGGTCACCTTAGTTGGTATTATAGGAACCTAAGAAGAAACCGTTTTAACTAGATAAAGGTTAAAATATATTAGGGAACATAACCCTATTATATAATTTATGTGTATGTATAAAAGATCTACCAAATGTTTTAGTAAGGTATAAATGATATTTTTTTACTTGTAATAAATCTACTTCTATATACTACAAGTGGACTTGATTCTGTAATAGATGTACCTTGAGGTAATAACTCTAAAAACAGATCATTGAATTAGACCCCAACATCACCTTGTTCATGATAATGGTTCCTAATGCACACCTAGGTTGGCACTCCATGTGGATATTATTAGGATAATTCACAATGTCTTTACAAACCATACTGAAGGATATAAAATAAATTATATCCATAAATAAACCACTTTTATAATTCTGTGATTTTGAATGAAAAAATATTAATTTGTAATAAGTGTTACATAGTATTTGGAATATTAAATAATGATTTAAATTTCATAAAATTATGATATAATCCAAAATATTGCATTTTTTCAAAAATGTAACCTTGATGGAAGAATTATAAAAATTCTTTTTTCCAATATTGAGATTTACCTACTAAGGAAGCCAATACTAAGGGTATCAGAACTGAGAAAATTATGGCTATATTAAGGAAGTTTAATCATGTTATGAAAAATAATATTTCCTAGATGGGGAAACCTATTCCACATTAATATTATTTATTTTTGGATAACTTTTTGTTATAGAATACCCCATGATTTAGTGAAACTAATAATCTAGTGGTCGCTAAGAAATCTATTAAGTCTCCATGGAAGATATATATGGTGTTTGAATGTTGTGAAAATGAAAAAGGCACAATTTCATTGTATTTCCTCAATGGAGATTCCCATCATTAGTTTCCATTGATCGAGAATACAAGGATAGAATTAGAAAATATAAGAGAGGGAATAGAAGTATTTTAAGATGGTAGCCTTTGAAAAATATTTCCCTCATGAGAAACAAAATAAATTAAATTAAAAGTTACATAGAATAATTTAAATGATGTATGAATTTTATAAGGAGTATGAATCTACCTTTACAATGATATAAATATGTGTTATGTATTATATAAAAAACACATATGGAATGATTGAAAATTTATTTAAAGGTTTTAATGTAATTCCTTGAATATCTTTAGAACATAAAACATTATGTCTTACAATGAAATATTGTTATATGTGATAAATATAGAGAAATAATTATCCATCTATATTGGATTCAAAAGGAAGTCTATGAATAAGTGGATAGAAGAGAAAAAAAATGATAAATTGAATAGTGGATAGAAGTATTGTCCTATAAGTGATAATTGTGGAAAGAAATATCCTAGTACATTCTTAAAGGGAATGTGAGTTTGATATATGTATGGAGATTAATGGAACCTTTCTTGTGATTTTAAGGGTGTGAAATGAATTACCATTGTTCCGTGTTTCTACTATAAGTATATGGGGAACCATGGAAATGAATTACCCACCATCAATAGAAAATACCTCATAATAATTTATTGCACCAAGTTAAAGCTTATGCTATTGATACAATAGATATAGAAGGATTAATGTTATTGTATATTTGGATATTAAATAATATGTTTTAAAATTTATTTGTTGAGGACATTATCATTATTAGAATCATGAAATTTATAATGACTATACTATAGTACTATTTCCTAAATTATTTTAAAGAATTTATTGAATGGTTCCAAGAAAAATGATTTAGTATAATATTAAACTTCTTAGAAAACACAAGATTAGTTAAATGATAACCCTTAATATGTCCCTAATGATTATATAATTATGACTGGTTGAATATATGACTTATTTGGATAATGTAAATTGGATAGTGATGAAATTATTTGAACTGATAAATGATTTTTTGTAAAATGTTTATTATGCTATCATTTATGGAGTTGAAAACATTTTTTGGATATGAGGAAAATATCTAGATGACTGTTTTTCAGTTTTTGAATAAGGAATAATGCATGTTTTTAATAAGGTCTTTTGGGTAATACAGTTTATTAAAATGTTTCAAGAGAATACACAATGAATGTTTTCACAAGTTTGGATAATTAAGGTTAAGAGATATATCATATTATTTAGGGAATTAAAGGTAAGTTCATTTTGGAAATTCATTGACATTATTTCAAATTTTATTCATCTAGATATTTTGGAAAGGTTCATAATGTTCTCCATTTATGACATGGTTTAAGATGAAATTAGAATGAGGATTTTTTATTAAGTTCTAAATTTACATTATGTGTATTTATTAATGTTTTATAACTTGTACTAACCATATTACTTTGTTAATATACTTTGTAATATATGGAAAGAGTTGTCACTCTTTTATTTGTCTTACAATCTGTTAAAGGTGAATTTTAATGCATCAATCATAGAAAACTCATTTATTGATATTCATTTCATGGTGTATGTGATGAATTGTATATTTATTAAAGAATAAATAATGGATGAAATTTTTCTTTTGAAATAGAAATCTACATGTATGTATATTTCCTTATATATATATATATAGTAAAAAAATACATCAACCTTGGGAAAAGTCTCATAGAACAAATTATCAATTATATTAATATCTGATTAATCTTGGTGAGATTTAAATCATTACAGATTTATATTGTTGATCCAATTAACATTCCATTAATCATTCACCTTATTTTTATATATGACCTTTATCGCTCTCTAAAATTTTTTATTCTTTTCTTCCATGTTTATATCTTCACTTTCAACTAATGTTAGACTACATAAAAACCTTGTTATATGTTCTTTCATATAAACTTGTTTACTTCTTTATCTCACTTATTAGTAGAATATTTTACTAACTGTTTTTTATGATGTTAGTTTTTCAAAAATTGTATTTCAAATATCAATCCTTTGTTCCTTAAGATCATGGTTAGATTTTGAGGACATAATTTATTTACGGTTGGGAGAATTTAACATCTAAGAATTTTAAAATATGAATATCATATTCAATAGAATGTATAGCATGAAACATCAATAATATAAGAGAATATTAAATCATGAGAGATTATTATATATTTATTTTTAAATAAATCAAATCTCTTCAATAACATGCATTACATGCAACACTAATTTTATATTGTGTTGCACGTATCCCTACTTTTAAATGAAATCTGATAAGTTATTAATATTAATATTTAAATTATATTAACATCCTAGACATTAAATTTCATTTTATAAATAGTAATAAATAAATTACGAAATGTTGGAAATATATTCATTAAAAATATAATAATAATAATCATTTAAAAGAAAAAATAATGATTTATGAAAAACTGTACTTTTTCTAAAATATTGTTTACTCTCCCATTTTTCACGTAATTTAAAATGAAACAAAAAATTTTTTTAGAAACTGTATTTCAAATAATAATAATCATTTTTTTTATTTATAGTATTAAATTAATATATATTTTAATTTTTTTCATTTTCATGAAATTTTATAATTTTTGAAGAAGAGAAAAAAAATAATGATTTTTAATTGAAATGTGGTTTTTTATTTAAATAAATTATAATGATAAAATTTATTTGGTATTTTTTTCAAGGTAAAATTAATCTAAATTTATGTCACTTAATATAATTTAGTTCATTTGAATAATTCTTATATTGAATGTTCATAAAAAATTGAAATTTTTGGACATCCCCTCTTTAAAAACCTGCTATCGCGTCACGACTATGGGATTATTTTCAAATTAAAAATTTCCACCTTGGTAAATTAAATTTGTAAAATTTGATTAAATTCTTTGAATTTGAATAATTTCTAATTTCTAATAATGTAAAATATTTTTTTAATTTAATAGTATAAATAGTAAAAATTAAGTACCATGGTTCTGGTAAAATGATAATTATCTTTGATTAAACTAAGAGGATAATGTTTAATAATGTCCTATTAATTTTTATAAACAAAATTAGGAACTATTTTTACCTACTTTCTTATAAATTCAATAATGGATCGTATTTTTGGATTTTTCATAATAAAAAAGTTGATATGATTTAATATTTTCAAAAAATTACAAACATGCCACTCACCTCACATAAAAAAGGCCATCCCCTCTCATCCCATCATCGAATATTGAAAATCCTTCGTTAGGCCAATCAATGAACAAATAAATTCATAAAGCCCCTAAAATCATCCTATAAGAATTATGTTGGGTATAAATCCAACCTAGGAAGGCTTTAATGAAAACCTAAGGAGGATACATAAAGAACAGGTAGTGTTCTTCAACGAGAAACATTATTTTATTTATTCCACCACCAAATTATATTGTTATTAAACCATGATGATATAAAAAATCAACATATTAAATATACTAGGATGTTGTTATAATAATTATATGACCTAAAACTTTCTCCAATTCTATCAAATTAGTTATAAAATCATTGTTCATGTGTATGACTGAGTGCTGCCTTACAAACCTATATAATTCATTATTCCATTACCACAATTCACAATTGAGTATGATAGTGTATATAAGGTATATATAACAAATTTATAAATATTGAGCCTATATATCAAATATATATATATACATATATCTAACAATCCAAACATGATGTACCTAGAAATTACATTACTTTGATGAAATAGTTAATAATTTACCTAAATATATGCCCAAAGATCTTATTAGTTTAGTGTATTTGGAAACTCAGAACACATTTTTATAACATGGTGAATGATATTAATCATTTCCCTAAAATATCTTTCCCTTTATTTTCCCAACCAAAAACCATTTTTCATAACCTAGGGAAAAGAAAACATAAAAAGGGTGAGCTCAAATGCTCAGAAAGGGTAAACATGAAGAATATCAAAAAAATAAACATAAGAATTTTAAAACATGAATAAAACTGAATATAAAAAAAATCCATTCATGAAATAAATCTATGTAGTTCATAAGGAACAATTCATAAATTAAAACGGACCATGATATGATAACACTGACAAAAATCATGGAATTATGGGAAACACATAGGCAAAGAAAATTATTTCCATCTTAGACAAGGATAATTTCGAATACCATCATAGTGGAAAAAGTCCATTACTGAACTAGATTTACTTGTCGTTCTAGCCTTCTATTATTGAACCAGATATACCTGATGTTCCAGCCTTGTATTACTAAATCGATTTTACTTGTCATTCCAGCCCTATATTACTGAACCAGATTTACATTTCATTCTATTCATTTATATCTCATGAGATATAAATATTTATCCAATTCATTGGAGGGAGATATAGGTCTAACCCATCTCATAATAAAATCATTATTAAATGTGACACAAAAACATAAACCATTCATCATAGCATAATACAAGATATAAAATGGTATTCTTAAACATCATTATATCATAACATAATCCATATAAAATATCATTCCATAATTAAATAATAAAATCATAGTAATAATTGGGATTAAAACATACAACTATTTAAATAATGTTATCATATACGAAATATAATTTTGATATAACACATTAAACTAATTCTTCTGGAAAATATCCTATCTTCTTTAAATATGTTTTCTTTTCTTAAAACTCCATGAAATTCTAAAAGAAACTAATTTATTTGAAAATAAACATGAAAACATGTAAGGTAAGATTTATGGAAATAAGGTATCATGGAACCATAAAAATACATCCTTGCTGTATATGTTAAAAAAATTCTTCTCGTACTTTTTCCAGAATAGCCAAAAATTACCTTGTATGGAAAACGAAACAAATATTCCTTCTAAACCATATAGTAAAATTTAAAAAAAATTGGAAAAAATTAATTTAAACACTCATAGGAGAATAGTAAAAAATTTATGAAAACATTGTTTTAGAAAACATGGACACCGATGATAAAGTATACCCAAATAAATAATTACATATAAACAATCTTGAATAATAATGAGATTATGAAATTATCCATTACCAATTATAATAAGTTAAATTATATACCTCATAAAATAAAGAAAATTATATTTATATTTAAATATCATAACCTTCATAATAATAATCATAAAACATTCATGTGAATCATGAACACCACACAAAAATAAATAGGTGGTTTATAAGGCATATGTCCCACATAAATTAACGTTAGACAAATAAATCCCTTACCTTAGATCTACAATCCTTGGTGTTTTATGGAACCTCCTATATAATGATTTAAATAATTTCATTTACTTATTCCAAAATCATATTCATTTTTTATAATATCATATATTATCATATTATCATTTTTTGGTAATAATATTTCATTATTACTCATTATTCGAGTGTAAATTACTTCATTATCATATTAAAGTTTTTAAAAATAATTTCTAGTAATCCTTATTATATTATATTTATATCATTATAAAATGATATCAACATAATATATAACATATTTATTAACTCTTTACATTTATATAATCATTTTTTAATGGATATCTTTTAGTATTAATTGCATCGCATCGTAGAGATGGTAGGTCGTACGTACGCATGAGCAACGATATATTTTTAAATATTGTGAAATGGTATGGAATTATATATTATATATATTGTTAAATAATCCATATCATGTTATGATAATCATATTTAGTTATTATTTCCATCATTATATCCATTCAATTATGGTGTTTGGGAAAAATATATTACACCACGACGTGGATACGGTAATTCATACGTACTCATGAATAGTGATTTCGTTGTAATAGGATAGAATGAAGGTGGAATATGGTTGTTTAATAATTATAATAAATTATTATTATATGTGTTATAATTATGTTATTACTTTATAATTAAATATCTAATAAAGATGAAATATAAAAAGAAAGAAATTTGATAGAATCTGTAGAAGAGATTACCTCTTCTTTATTGTGCTTCCTCTAAATCCCTTTATAAATGGCTCTAGAGTCTATCCAATGAGAAGACTAGAACCTATATAATGTGAATAAATATATTGATAAGGTAAAATGGTCAGGTAGGTCTGAGATTTAAGGCTCAAATTTAATTGAAAAGGTAAGGGAGGAGGTTCTCTTTTATAATTGAGGTGAGGGGCACCCTTGGAAAATCTTAAAATATTAAATTAATATAAATTATTTTTTTAAGTCAAATGCCTCTGAATTGAAATATGTCAAAGATAATATGATTAGAACATGAAATCCATTCATCCAATATTTTTTGACATGTATTTTGTTTAACCTTATATTTTTAGAATACCATTTATTATTCTCTTTTAATTTTAATTGTGTTAAAAACTATTTAAATATTAAGAGGTTATAAATTTTACTTATATTGGGTCAATTTCAATAATTTGACCCTGAATGATATTTTAAACCTTATCATAGTAACTTTGTGACTTTATATTATTTTTATGATTTTTAATCAATTTATTAAAATACTACTTTTATAAAATATCAATTGTGTCAATTTTTATACTATTCATTTAATTGAATTCAAATAAAATTCATACATATCAATAACATTGAACCAATCCATTTAATAGTATTATAAAATTTATTCACCTATAAAATTTTTGGTTGGCATAAATTATTTCATATAATATTTATTTTAATATTTATACAATCATTTATTTGATATTTCTATTAATAAAATAATTACTATATCATTGTTGTGTCAAAATTTTGGATAAATATTTAAATATATAAAATTATAAATAAATTCACATGATGTGGATAATTTTATTATATTTCTATAGACTACTTATGTTCATAGTTTCATCATGTTTATCACCATATTAAATTTTTTATACTTATAAGAGATAAGGGAGTGACATGTTGTCACTTTCTTTAGTTTAAATAATAATTACATCCCTTTCATGGAGATAAGACCATTAAACGAATAATTTTTGATACTTAGGTGGTCAGGATTGACTTTTATTCATATAATAGGATTTAAGAATATTTTAGAGTAATTTTATTATCCTTATTATATTATTTTCCATCCTGATTTACCTGATTTACTTTTAACCATTGTAAATAAAATTTCCAAAGTTATTGTTCATAATGTCCATAAATAAAAGGGACCTAATTAAATAATTTCGACCGACTAATATCAAATACGTAATCCATTTTTTTAAATTCAAAACACATAAATTTCATTAATTATGTTAAAATTAATTCTAGTTTTCATAGAGAGAAAACATTTTTTAATGTAAAAAACCATCATAATATTGGCATTTTTATATCAAGTTTCAATGTGAAATTAATTAATATCACCATAGTTTTATTTATTGATAAAAATGAATATATATATATATATACTTTCAAACAAATAAAAATATAATCTATCAATATAAAAAATTTTGATGAAAATATAGTATTAAATTAAAATGCATTAGTTTTCAATATTCATTAAAGTATGAATTATCTTAGAAAAATATAAAAAATTAAAAAAACCTATAAATTTTTATGTCCCACATATATATAAAAAGATTATTTTGTCAAAAAGAACATAAAAAGTGTAAAAAATATATTTAAAATGGGTTCTCCCTCAAAAGGTTGGAAAATATTATTTTTTTAAAAAAATACGTCTTTTATCTAAAAAATTGAATTTGTTCTTATATCATGAATAGAACGAATATATGATGAATTTTAATAAATACATTGAATATATATTAAATAAATATTTCATTAATAAAAATCCATAAAGAGTGATTTTATTATTTTATAAACTCACTTATTTTCATTTAAATAGTTTTTCATAAAAACATTTCCTTTTAATTAAAAAATAGGTTTTATTTTCATTTATAAACCGTTGTTCACAAAAGAATTAATTCAATAGATGTGTGAAAAGTATTTTCATAAATCAATTAATATTGTTCATTTCCGCCTTTTTAATAGTTAGGTTATGAGGTAACATAATAATATTTATTTGGTCACTTATACACAGTATTGCAAGAAATGTATTATATCAAAAGAACTTGAAATTTTATGTAACACAATCCCATCATAGTGTTCCATATACTGTATGATAATTTGATGTTCTGTATTCTACAATATTATCTTGGTGTAGCATAAAAAACAATAAATCATCAAAATTAATAAAAACATTATCTCATAAAAATCATGGGGTGTTACATTCTACCTCCAATAAAATTAATTTCGTTGTCGAAATTCATCAAGGGTATAAAATTTTTACTAATTGAATGATTCTTTCCTATAAAACCTCATCATAAAAAGGAATACTAAAACTTAATTTTAAAATTGATATTTAGAAACATAACAGCTACCTAATGTAACTCATCACTATGTGTCCACATAGGATAACATAGCTGGGAAGAGAAAACATGGATATGGAAGAAAAAATATCGCCATCTTGTTTTAAGGGATTGGAATAGGGAAAATGTTAGGAGAATTTTAAATATCTGGAAGCCATAAATCTTCTATGATTTAAGGGGCCATCAGACTCATTATATATTAAGGTACATGAATAAAAATTTTGGTTTCAAGAGTCTTTTCTTAAAGTTGAAGAATTTTTCATGAGATGAAATACTTACCTGATTTTGGAATAATCTCATCATTGGTCGTTCCTTGGACAATTCCAACTTTATATCTTATTTAAATAAATGAACAAGAATTTTTCATTCTTGAAGTGTTAACAAATCATGTGTTACAAAAATTAAATTCTAGGTAATTCTATCTTTCTTTATCAAGAAAAGCATATAGAATCTATCAAACATGCAGAAAACAATAAATGGAGAGATAATACTTTATTCTAATAAACTTTATCTGATTTTTAACTTAATATTTCCATAATTTTAATAAACTTAAAATCCTTATGAAATCTGAAAATAAAAAAAATATAGAAAAAGTTTTACAAACTCGACTTAAAATGTATCCACCATATATCATAAGATATCTTTATTTGGTCACATTCCAAAAATGTGAAAATCTTAATCTTCTATTATCATGAGTCACAGTATCAACCTGAATTAGTTGATATCATTATTGAAAACTTGAATATTTCCTTATTCCTAAATTTATTATATTTATTCCTTATGTCACAAAAGGTTGTATATTTCATCCATGATAGCATAGACCTCTTGTCAACAACTCCATAATTAGATCCCAAGAAACTAGCATCATCCTATTTACTTATTCAAATCCCACATATATTCATACAAACATCATTATCTTAACATAAGGGGAATATTAAGGGTTATATTTCCCTTAATAATTTGTTCTCAAAGTTTATCACCTTACCCTTAAATCACTTTTTTGGCTCCATAGAACTATTAAATATATATCTTCCAATCCTTAATGAAAAACATATACTATAAACACTTATACAATTCATGATTCATGTAACATAATCTTTGAATTACGAAACATATAAACCTAAATCATCCAAAATTATTCTTTAAGAAATACTAATGATCCATCATATTTGTCTTTACTCAAATATTAATCACGTCTTAAGGTTTCTCAACCTCAAACCTCTTAGGTTTAATATAAAAAATACTCGAAGAACATCACATACCTTTTACATGTAATTTACAATCTATTTACCCTCAACAGTATGAACAATTCCCATAACATAACCATGATTCTATTCATGATATTTCCACTTAGGAAATCAATCGTTATAATTACCATAATTTCCACAACTGAATCATTTAATTATTAAATGTGTTCTATGTAGTTCTGGCTATTGTCTAAGACTAGAAAGAAAAGTGTGAGAAACACATATCAGATATTAGAAACACATAAGTAAGGTAAATTATATATAATATTTCAATCTATGATATGATAGGTTTAACCCTACTCTAGTCATTATTATCACAAAAATACTAGGATTGTATCTTATACTGAGACTTATCCTTTGGACATACCTAGATATATCCTTTAAAATAACTCAAGGGATATCACTTATGTTTTTGCTTCCTAGTTTCCAAAGGTTGAATAAACCTTATCTCTGATACCAACTCTAATAACCCAAATTTTGTGTACATGGACAGTAAATTTATTTTTTGGAATACTTAATACATTACACAAATAGATTCCCAAAGACCGTATTATTTTAGTGTCTCTAGAAACTCAGAACACATTCTTCTGACATGGTGAAAGATCTTCATTGTCTCCCATAAAGTTATTTCCCTTCGTTTTTTCTACCTAAATTCATTATTTTTAACCTAAGGAAAATAAAACATAAAAAATGGTGATCACAAATGCACAGTAAGGGTAAACATGAAGAACATCAATCAAAAAATAAATATCAGAATGTAAAAACATGAATATAAATTTTTAATATCAAAATCATGAATCATGAAATAAATCATGGAAGTTCACAAGGAATAATTACTAAATGAACAAAAACCCTAATAAGGTTGAATTTAAATAAAACATGGAATTTTGGAAAACACATGTGCATCGAAAATCATTTCCATATTAGCCAAGTCTCACTGCCAAGACTATCTTAGTGGAAAAAGTTCATTACTGGACCTGGTTAACGTGTTGTTCCAACCCTGTATTACTAAACTGGATTTACATGTCATTGCATAATGTCTATATCATGAGATATAAATCATTAAAAAATGTATTGGATAGAGATATAGGTCCCACCCATCTCATAATGAAATAATTCTTACTTGTATCACATAAACATAAATTATTCATCATAGCATAACCCAATAAAAAATGGGTTCCTTAAACATCATAACATTATAAAATAATCAACATAAAATATGATTCCACACTTAACACAATAAAATCATAGTAATCATATTAATATTAACATAACCCAATTTAATGAATTTCACCTTACATAGAATGTAATTTTGATATAACACATGAAATTAAATCTTGAGGAAAATATCATTTCTTATTCAAATACATTTTGTTTTCTCAAAACACATGTAATTTTGAAAGAAAAAAAATTATATGAAAATAATATTGAAAAACTTTAGGGGAAGCATCGGCTAAATAAGGCATCATGAAACTAGAAAAATACATTCATGTTGTATAATACTAAAAAACCCCCTTCTTATACTTTTTCTAGAAAAGTCAATTGATACCTTGTATGGAAAAAAGGAAATATTCCTTCCAAATCATATAGTAAAAGTACAAAATGTGTAAAAATTTCATTAAATATCTATAAGATAATATAAAACTCTTTATGAAAACATTGTTTTAGAAAACATGGACATGGATGATAAAATATACAGTAGTAAATAATTACGTATAAATAATATCGGATAATAATGAGATTTTGAAATTATCCCTTGAGAAATATAATGAGTTGAATCATATTACTCCTAAAATAATGAAAATTATATTTATATTTACATATCATATCCTTCATAATAAGAACCATAAATATTTTATGGGAAGCATCAACACCACAAAAAATAAATAGGTATTGTATGAGGCATACGTCCCATAGAAATAATAGTGAGACAAAATAATCCCTTACATTAGGCCTGATATCCTTTGTGAGTATCCCAACCTACTGCATAATGCTTTAAATGATGTAATTGAATTACTCCCGAATCATGTTCATTTTTTTAATTCCATATATTTCATATTATAATCTGTTTAGTACTAATATTTCTTTATTACTCATTATTCGGGTATAAACTGCATCATTTTATTATGCATGTATTTCAGAATAAGTTCAATTTCTGATTCATAGGTTGTATTTATAACATTTATAAATGATATTAACATAATAAATGTCATATTTATTCATTATTTACAATTATAAAATCATTTTAATGGACTTATTGTTGAATTAATCACATCGCATCATAGAGACAGTAGGTTGTACGTACGCATGAGCGGAGATATCATTCAGATAATTGTGAAATGGAATGGAAGTAGAAGGTATATATGTTGTTACATAGTCCATATAATGTTATAATTATAATATATAGCTATTATTTCCATCATTATATCCATCCAAGTAAGGTGATGGTGAAAAACATATTGTTTTATGGCATGGAGATGGTAAGTCATAAGTATGCAGACATGGTGATTTCATTTTTTGTAAGATAGACAGAAGGTCTAATATGGTAGTTTCATAATTATAATTACATATCATTATATGATTGATACTAATTTTATTACTTCATAATGATATAACTAAGGAATTTTATGTAGAAGAAGAAATAAGTTTTAAATAATCGGTAAAGGATATTACCTCTTCCTCAACGTACTTCCTCTAAATATCATCTTAAATTCCATTAGAGTTAGTCTTTTCCAATGTCCGGAAAGGATATTAAGTTACTAAGGATGTATATAAGGGAAAATGTAAGGGTATTTATGAGATTTCAGGCTAAAATTGAAGTGAATAGGTGAGGTAGGAGGTTCACTTTTATAATTGAGGTGAGGGGCACCCTTGAAATTCTTAAAATATTAAATTAATATAAAATAATTTTTTAATACAAGAGTTTAAAAAATAAAATACGTAGAAGACAAGATGAATATTTTTATAAATCCTCCAATCAAATATATTTTATACATGTATTTATTTTATTATTTACATTATATTTTTGGTTTACCCTTAATTATTATCTTTTAATTTTAATTATGGATCCAGAATTTTAAGTATTAAGTGGTTATAAATTTTGGTTATATGGGGTTGATTTCCATAATTGGACACTTAATTAAATTTTAGACCTTATCATATTAACTATGGTATTTTAAAATATTCTTATGATTTTTAAATAAATTATTAAAATATTATTTTTATAAAATATCTATAGTTTCAATATTTACATTATTCATTTCGTTGAATTTAAATAAAATTCATATAGAGATATAAAATAAAAAACCATTAGCAGTCTTATAACATGTCATATTGAACTATAAAATTCATGTATGACATAAAATATGTCATATAATATTTATTTTAATATTTATACTATCATTTATTTGATATAACTCTTCATAACATAATTATTGTATCAATGTTGTGTCAATATTTTGGGTAATTATTTAATCTCCAAAATTTATAAATAAATTCACATGATGTATATAATTTCATTATATTTCTTGATACTACTTATTTTCATTGTTTCATTAAGTTTATTACTATAGTAAAAATTTTATACTTATAATATAGAAGAGACTGACATGTTGTCACTTTCTTTTGATTAAATAATAATTACACCAGTTTCATGGAAAAAAGTTTGTTAAATGAATCAATTTTGATCCTTATGTGTTAAGGGTTGACATTTATTCATCCAATAATATTTTTTCATATGTTGGGGTAATTTTATTATCCTTATCATATTATTTGTTACCCTAATTAAATTGATTTTCCTTTCACCGTTGTAAATAAAAAATACCAAAGATACTATTCATAATGTCCAAAAATAAAAGTGACCTATTTACATAATTTGAATATACTTTTCCAAATATGGAATCCACTTTTTTAAATTTAAAATACAGAAATTTCTGTAATTAATTTAAAATTAATACCCATTTTCAATGCGAGAAAATAGGTGTTTTTAAGTAAAACCCATTAGAAGACTAACATGTGTTTATATCAAATTTCAATGCGAAATTACTTCCAATTGTAAAAATTGGAATAAATGATAAAAACATAATCAAAAGATAAATTAAAACCAAATAAATATATAATCAATGAAATAAATATATAATCAATAAAATAAAAATAAATTAAATAAAATAGTAGTTTCGAGTTAAAATGTAGTAATTTTCACTATTCAATAGAAAATGAATTTTCTCATAAAAACACCAAAATTTCAAACAAAGTAAATTTTGATGTCCCACTTCCAAATTAAAAGTCTATTTTTTAAAAAGAACTTATAAATGTTTAAAAACTAGATTTAAACTATTTTATCAATTAAAAGGCGATAAAACTGTATTTTTTTTTGAAAAATACACTACTTTTATCCAAAAAATTGAATTTTTTTATATCATTCCTAGAAAAAAAATATGATGAATTTTAAATATTACAATTAATACATACTACATATATAATTCATTAATAAGAATTCATAAAGACTGATTTTATTATTTAAAAAACTCACCTATTTTCATTTAAATGGGTTTTCAGAAAAACATTTCCTTTTAACTAAAAAAGGGATTTATTTTCATATATAAATAATTTTTCACAAATTAATTAATTCAATACATGTGTAAAGAATATTTTCATAAATAAATTAATATTGTTCATTACCACCATTTTAACATCTATGTTTTAAGGTAAAAAAATAATATTTACTTGTTCACTTAATCTCTAACTTTCATGAAATGAATTATATCAAAAGAAATTAAACTTGTGTGTAACAAAACCCAATCATAGTGTTGTTTATACTTAAATCTAAGCCGATGTTGCGTATTTTGCACGATTATCATCTTTTATCATATAACACAATACATAGATTAATTTAAAAAAAACTATATCTCATAAAAATCATGGGGTGTTACAATATATATTTTAAATTCAAATCCATAGAAGATACAATAATGTCTCTCATGTGTATGGTGGACTTGCACCTTGCAAAGTGATGTGATTTTTGTTTCACTAACACGTCACAAGAATGGTGATTATGATAACTTTAGTTATTTTATTTGATAATAATGACATAATAATGATATCGATGAATTTTTTATCATTCTGGATAGATAAATTATCATTTTATATATTTCATTTTCACTATCTTAAAGAAGATAACATAGTTCGTGTACGTTTAGACTACCGCATTCATGAAGATAATCGACACTATTTTAATCACTGAAACACATAGATAATATATATAATAATATAATGTGGTATATATTATATTATTATAATTCTATAATGATTACATATTTCTTACTATCTTTCTATAATGATCATTAGAAAATGGAAATGTTACTCATGTGTATGTATGACCATCTCCATGATCATAGCACACTTCTTTTTTCACAATTATCTTTCATGATTGGATTTAATACTATAACTGGTGTAAAAATATCATTATTATGACATGATTATTATAATTTATCTAATAAAAGTGTTTAATATATCAATGATTCAAATCTTTACTATCAAACATACATAAAATATCCTGAGCACCATTTTGTTGCTCAGTACAATCTGGATGAAGGAAATTTGAACTCTTCGGATGTAATTAGGACTCTAATTTCTAATTTGAAAGCTATAGGATCCTTTAGGTAGAGACAGTTGATCACCTCTTTTCCATAAAAGGTCATGTATGTTCAATATCAGAATCATGGGGGTAACTCCTTAGTATCATATGTCATTAGGTGGTTGTACAAGGATTTGGGTGACCGCAAGACATATTCATCTACTCTATTGGGTACAAAGTGAATGTAAGGGGGCCATGTGACTTATGATGGAGTTTCAGATAATCCCAAGATTGTATCCTATGAAGATGCAGTATGCTCATTTCAAGGTCCTTGCGGTAGAAAGGGTTTCCAAGAGAAAAAGATGCTTTCAATGGAATTAGTTGCATCAAGGGAAAAAATACCAAGAAGAGATTCTCCTGTTTTAATGTTAGAAACCCACTTTGATAGAATATATGTTAATCTAGACTAGGGGGTTGATGTTACACAACTTTCTCACCCAAATGAGGACCAGGGGAACCGTACTGATGTATCCAGTGATGACCAATCTGATCAATTTTTGGGAGATAGTAAATGTGATCTCTAAGGTTATTATATCCTTAATAAAAGGAGGAGTAAGTTTTGGAAAGGAACTAGGAAGGGTCGAAAGTATTATTACTACTTTCCCCTCCCAATGGAGAAAATATTTTTCAAATGAATGCAGGGAAAGGAGATGACAATTAACTCCAATGCCTCTGGCTCTCCTATTTTGGAGAGGTCTATTGTCAATGTGGCTATTTCTTTCAAAGAAACACTTTATGATTTTTAGAGAAATAATATGGAAACTCTTATGTATTTAAATGAATAAATGTTGGAGGATGGCCTAATGATTAATACCCCTGATGTGGATTCTGAAGAAATGATAGAAAGAATGTTGTGTTTGGACACCAATAAAGAGTAAATTTATTGGATTAGCAAGTAGGACACAATTTTGATAATAGGATTCAATGTGAGGAAGATCAATAAATATTAATATATGAAATCATTTTCCTATTTAGAATATCTTTTTGAAGACCTCCGAATTAATGATCATGGTACATAGGCTACTTCTATTTCGTTGAAATTGTTTAGGGATATCAAATCAAAATTTCTTAAACTATACTTCAATAATTCTATTATTTCTTTTAGTTGATGATCTATTTTGACAGTTTGGGTTCTCACATTCCCCATAAATGTGTTTTTTATAATAAAAAATTTAATTTTGAGTGAATGAAAGATTGTTATTGAACTTGTGATAAGATGTTATTAAAGAATCATATATTATATAATAAATAATGATATTTTTTAGTTATAAATTAAGTAAATTCATATATCATTATATAATATTTTAATTAACATTCAACCAAAATGAATAATGAGGTAAGATATTTTATCCCAATTTACTTTACACCGACACAAACATTTTATTATATACAAATTCACTTTTATATGGTGTATGTACTTCCAATTATAGCTTGTAATATCTTTATTCATTCCTAGTTTATGGTATTTTATGTTTTACATTGAATCAATTCATCCAATGGGATTTTACCTGAAAATTTACTTGTGGTAAAAGTTACTTTTCAGTCTTACCTTCTTTTGTGACTATCAACATTATTTTGAAAAATCATTATCTTGTGATAATGTTGATAAAACCAATACCCTATTCTTTTATTTAAATATACTATTTACATTTAATTTTATTTAACTAGCTAGAGGAATGTTGTTAAACACATATCCTTTACTCAATATGGATATTTTATAGTGACTTATATTGATTATTTAATTAAATAAATCAATCGATATATGATTGATTATTTGGACATGAAGTGATGTGTGGTTCCTTGATTTTATATATCAGCTCAATGCACTAACCTATATAATGGAAAAAATCAGTTGTCCAACTTAAATGAGTTTATTTATTTAGTTTTAAATTAACTTCTGAAATTTACTAACGGTTGAGGTATCGTGTTCCTAAAATATAATGTCTAATAATTAAGAACTACCTTCATTAAAAATTCGTCTATTATTAACCATGATATATTCAAAATGATATTATCATTGGATTCATTTTATTCACAAATTAATGATTAAATAATATTTATTTTATTTATTTAACTTACTATATGGATTGCGCCTCATATATAATTCAATCATGTTTTTTAAAGAGTATGTGTTATATGTTATATACATTTCTATATTGATTATTCATTAATGATTTGTACAATGGTCCTTTGTACTTTACACTTAGTGATAATTTGATGTCAAAATTATTTTCCTTCCATTCCCTAGGATATGAAGGAGATATATTTGAATGAGTATCCAAGGATGCAGGTTTTTTTGTTTTTATTTATTATGTTTTAATTTTTTATAAATTTTAAATGGGTATCATGTATGTATCTTATTCTAAAAAACTACTAAAATGATCTATCCTTTGGTATTTAACCCATTGTACCCAAGCTAATGTAAAAAATTATGGTATCATATATTGAATAGTATTGTCAAGGACATTACATACTTGTTGTCTTAATCAAATTTTCCTTTCTCTAGTGGTACCTGAGGCCCTATAGGACTTTCTAATATAGAGTAACTAAATAAGGAGTAAAAGGTACACATGTCATTCATAATTATTGTATTATATATTATAATATAAAAATCAATACTAATGGTTCAATTCTATTTATTTATGTAAAGGAAATGGGTAAGAATTTTTAATATGATGAAATAAGATATAGATTTAATAGAGGAATTCCATGAGGAATAATTGGATTCTCATTTTAGGTCCCATGAATGATCCCAACGAATTTTCCATTAATAATTGATTTTAATTCTATGATTTTATATATTTTGTATTTATTCAATGTTTTATATTCATTAATTCCATGTTTTGGAGAGATATATTCAACTAGAAACTCTGTAAAATTATAATTTCTAGGATGCGATATTGGATTTACCTTAAGTTCCATAGACTAGTAATGTCTTGGATAATATCCCTATACCATAATCAATCCCCATACTGAAATTTATATGGTTATTCTCCATATGGTTTGTTAGTTCTCATTTTAAAATGTAATGTTGAGGGTTCAGCCCTTGTATTCTTCTTCTAAGACAGACACCATTAATTGATCACCATGGGTTCCATTGCCTAATCTATAACTAAAATTTAATGATTTTTACGTGAGTATATATGGATTCATTTCATGGAAATTTATAGTCCCATCTAAGGAACTAAATTTTTTTTATAGGTCTTTGATTTATAGGATATATTTCCTCAAGATACCCTAATTTACATTGTGGAATTTTACATCATCTTAAAGATAAATAACATAAAAGGGACATAATATAGGATCCAAAGCATTAGTATCTTGGAAGAATTGGGACCATACATAACTTGGACATAATAAAACATAAAAAATTAATTAAAGAATCCATATTTACACTCAAAATATCACTCCATCCATTTTATATGTAATTACCGGATGATATACATCAAATAAAGGGGTGAAATAAAATCCCAGTAGGACAATAAATTTGGAACATGAATCAAAATATAATGTTTTATAATATTCATCATCATCATAATAAAATCATAGTATCATACTCATAATAATTACAAGAAGCATTAGGTGAATTCATGAAATATAGAAATGCATGGGAACAAAACATCATGTTATAGTTTTCAAATAAAACACATAGTTGTGAAAAATATAGGGTAAGGATAATGCATAACATATTTAGATAATTATAACATCTTAATTGTGAACAAATCTAAATTACTGTTTATTGAAAATAAAAATCATTTAATGAGATACATCACATTACCCAATGCATTGGATCACTATATAATTCAGGGTGCACTTGTAACATCATAAAATTTACACAATCAAGTATAACACATATAACATATATTAATAAAAGTTATTTTTTAGCCCATATAAAGAAATTGGTCTAACAATAATTACATCAATAATGAAAAAACAAGATGTTATTAAATTATTATTGAAAAATATATTTGGTATAATATTCATCATTTTCTAGTGAAGTAGAAACAATATAAGAGAAGTCAAAATGTGTTCATGAAAGAAGGGTTATTTTTTTGTTTTATTTTTCATAAAATCATATTCAAAAAATTTTAATAATAGAAAATAAAAGGAAAGGGTAATTAAGTTATATTTTGGGAATATTAAAATAATATTCACACGAAAATTTTGGTATGGAAGAAGAATAACCCAAACAAAATGAGTTGGGTTCTAGAGTCCCCTTACCTTATGTCTGAATGATTTCTTCACTTTAATATCATAGATTGCATTATTATATTCATAAATTAATAAATCCAAAACATATTATTCATTTATTAGATTTATTATAATGTTATAAAGTTCATTTATGGAAAACTATTTGAAATTATAGAGTTTAATTTCATTGTTCGGGGAGTGTTCATTTCCTTGGTTTCCATGACTAGTTCACTTGTATACCAGTATGAAAGTTCAAGTAAAATGAGAATAATTTTCCAGAAATGAAATTATATGATACTAATGACCTTTTAAGAGTTTATATTTTATTATATATGTTTCTTATTTATGGGTGATTCATTAGATAAAATATTAGTTTTAAATCATTAATTTATTTTTGCATTTTTTCTTTCCTTCACAAAATAATTTCATTTAATTAAATTATATGTTTATAAAAAATTTACAGAACATTAAAAAAATTATAATATGAATATAAAAAACTATTTTGATCATAATATTTTTTTATTATCATACATCAACACGGAAATGGAAAATGAAAACTCATCATCCACGATGGAAGTGAATCAACACATCACGTACATTGTTTTCATTTTTTGAATAAAAGGAGAAAATAAGTGGTTAGATGATGTATATTACATTAAAAAAATTAAATTACATTATACAAATGATACTATAGTTATCATTACTTTTTTTATATAATATGTGTGGATATAATAGTAAATGAAATGAAATTAAAAGAGAACAAAAGAGGATTTTACCTCTAGAATATCTTCTCCTTGTGAATTTCATTAAAGAAACTTAGATTTTATCTTTTATGGAGACCAATAGATCTTGTATTTTGGGAAGAGGTATGGGATATTAATTGGGAATAATATACACTTGCTACATTTCCTTAAATGTGTGATGATAAGAGGTGGTGGGGTGGTATTTATAGGTGGAAGAGATGGGTTTGTTTTATTATTATATTCTTTATTGTATTATTTTGGCTCCAGACTATCAACAGTGTTTATACATATCAATAAATATATTAAATAAAAAATTATGGTTTTATATTATGGTTACTATATCATCCATATATTATACATTACTCAAAAATTCATATATTTATAAAATAACTTAAATTGTTATATTTCACTATTCACCAAAATTTCAACTATTTTATGCAAAACCAACAACTTCATCCAAACCATTTTTTAATATTTAGAATTAAAATATTGAATCTAGTTTATAAAATCAATTCTATTAATTTTATAAATTATTTTTTTATTAATCTAATCATTTTTTCAAAAAATATAGATTTTAATAATATAACCCATTTTATACCACTTTGACAAATTAATTATGGTCTCATAAAATTATCTTATAACTATAATAAAATATAATATTAATTTTTGAATCAAATTTATGAACCTAGATTTTCTTTTAAATATTTTTCTTAATTATAAAATTTTAAATAAATATTTACGTATTACAAAAATGCCAACACTTTATTTATCACTTTTAAAACATTTATTTAATTATACCTTGATATAATTATATCGTATAGTAATTTAGAATATTCCTAAATTTTATTTATACTTTCATACGTAATTTTATTATTCTAATAGGTGGGTTACTTTTATTAATGGTCAAATTAGTATTCAAATTGTCATGTTACTATTCCATCATTGTAGGTTCCTTAATTTCTATAAATATCACTTTTTCATTCTTCATTTATAAGAATGATGTTTTTATTAGAATATATATGATATGTATGTGTTTTATATCATATAAAATAAATATATAAATGGAAAATTTTATATTGGTAAAAGATTAGGTATTTACATTCTTCTCCCCTTTTGAAATTTTACCCTTGAAAATGCTTTTAACATACTGTGGTAAAAATAGGTGAAGCTACTTATCCTTAATTTCATCATCTGGTTCCCATATTTCCTCTTCAAACTTATTATTCCTCTACAAAACGTTGACAAGGTGAGTTTTATTTTTTTATAGGAATTTATTACTATTATCTAAGATCTTCATCGACTACGCGTTATATGATATTTCCTTCTCTAGTTGTACCGCATCTAGATTCAGTACATGTGACAGATTAGGTGTGTACTTCCTTAGGAGAGATAGATGGAACACGTCATGAACATGAGCCATATTTTGCAGATGTGGAAGACAATATGCCACCAATTCTATGAGATCAATGAACTAAAAGTTGGCAATGTTCCATAGTCTAGGATTCACTTTATTTCAAAACCGCTTGACTCATTTCTAGGGTGATATTCGAAGAAAGATATCATCTCTGACTTAGAAATCCATATACTTATAATGTTTTTCATCCTGGCTATTTTTTTAAATCCCAAAAGGTTTGATATGTTATTGGATTTCTTGAATCTTCTCTATCATCACTTGAAGAGGATCAATTCCAATTAGCTTGTATTTTCTATCTTCATCCCAAAATGTTATAGTTCTACATCTGTTCACATATAGAGCATCATATAGAGCCATTTAAATACTAGAGTAGAAAGTGTTTTTGTATGGTAACTCAACCAATGAGATATGCTGGACCCACACACATTTGAATTCAATTGAGTAGGCTCTTATGAACCCCATGAGCATCTGAATAATTCTTTTTTATTTTCCATTAGTGTTAGGGTGTTAGGCTATGATTAAATTCAATTCATTACTCATAGTGTGATGAAGTATTATACTAAATTTAGATGTGAACCTTTGATCATGATCAGATACGAGATAAAGTGTAACCCCATGTGTCTCTTCACTTCCATCACATATTGCATTAAAATTTGTTCAAGAGATAAATCTTATTGATTATAAATGAAGTGGATAGTCTTGGTTAGTTAATCCCCCATAAATCATATTGAATTTTTTTCTTGGGATGTTTTTAGGTGACCAATAAAAAAGACCATAGTGAAATTCTCCCATTTCTATATGTGTATAGGTATTAGTTACATCCTCCCCTTGGATTGTGGTCATTCTTCATTAACTTTCCGACATACCTAGCACCTTGAGATATAATTTCCAATCTCATTTTTCATATTTTTCCAATATAAGTGTTCTCTAATATCAATGAATTTCATGGTACTTCTATGATGGAATGAGAAATTTGAGAAATATGAATTATACAATGACTATTTCATTATCCCATGTGACAAAGGCAGACACAACATTGTTCCAAACTAAATCACACCATTGTTATTACTGTGGAACTCATGTAGCATTACAATATTTTTAGTATTACACATTTTTGTTACTCTATATCAACCCTTTGTTCCTCCTTTATCTTCTCTTGGATAGAGGGTTGGGAAATCATTTGGGAATGGAGGGATGTATTACCTTCCATTATGTTTTCCAAATCAATTCTTTTCAAATCCATGAAGATATGTTCTTACATAATACACATCATAGATATTGTAGAATGTTATTTTCTGCTAAGTGCATTATCCACCATGATTTCCATTCCTAGTTGGTAATGAGTAGATAAATTATAATCCTTGATTAATTCTAAACGTCTTATTTAGATCATGTTGAGCTCCTCCTATGTGAATATATAACAAAGACTTTTGTGATCAGTATATATTTCACAATTCTCACCATAGAGGTAGTTCCATCAAATTCTCATGTAAAAAATCACAACAGATAGATCTAGATCTTGATTTAGGTAATTTTACTCATCAATATTCAACTTCCATGAGTTGTAGGATATCACTTTATAATATTGAATGTGTAAAAAACCCAAACTAGTCTATGATGTATAACTATATATAAAAAATCACTCTACCCTTACTAGAATTTTGAGTACATGTTTAGTGATCAGCCTTTTCTTGGGTTCCATGAATCATTCTTCACAATCTTCCATCCAGACATAAATTACCCCTTTCCTTGTTAACTTCGTTAGAATGCTAGAAAATCATGATAAATTCATCCTAAAACGTGAGTATTGCACTTCTAATCTAAGAAAAATATAGATTTATATGAAAACAGTTGTTCTGGGTCATTTGTAAATTTCCTCTGTTTCTTAATGGTCCATATAAATTCCATCACTTGTGATATTGTGTTTCATGAATGTGACTTACTGCATCAAAAATCCACACTTACTGAAATTGGTGTATAATTATCCTTCCTTAATGATGCCAACACAATCCATAGTTTTTCTTCTAGATCCTCCTTTATCATGGTATATATGAGAATATAATGGGAAAAAACTTCACAAAATTTTCTAAGGTATTGTCTAAGGACTTTATTCATAAAATCTATCAAGATTACAATGGTATTAGTATGTTTGAAGGGAATCACTAGAAACTCATAGTTCCCATACCACGTATAAAAGGTGTTCTTCTAATTATCTAACTTTATTAAACTTTATTTGATGATATCTATAATTAAGATCCACCTTTGAGATGTACATTTCTCTACATTTTTGATCGAAAAAGTAATCAAGCCTTGTAAGAGGATATCTGTTCTGTATGGTGATCTTATTGAGATCATGGTAATCAATACACAGTCACATTGATCCCTCATTTTGTTCATTTCATAGTGGACCAGTGCACCCCCAAAGAGATGAACTAGAGATAATGGAACCTTTTTCTAAATCCTCATGCATCTACTACTTTAACTCCTCAATTTTGATCGAGGTCATCCTATTGGGGAATTTTGAGATAGATGTAGCTTTGGGTGTGATTTTTATTGAAAACTATACCTCATGATCTGGGGGGATTCCAAGTAACTCTTTTAGAAATAAATAATGGTATTCTCTCAAAATGGGAATCTCTTACAGGTTGAAACATTCAATTTTCTCAACCATTTGAATTTTTTATGCATCTTTACAAGGAACCAATAGAAACACCTTTGAGGGATTTTACAAAGTATATTCATGGTCTTCCTTTCATTTTTAGTAGAGCATGGGATGGTCTGAAATTTGAAACGAAATTTAATTTTCATTATTGTTAATGTGTTTCTAATATAATGAGACACAAACTAGGCCCAGTATAGAATTTAATTCCACCATGGGATGTATTATGAGATTCACTGAAATATTCATCCAACATACACCATCATGAAAATATTCCCACACTTAGGTTTCAATGATCACCCCAATATGTATTTTTACGGATATCTCTACTTAAAGGTATCATGGAAATGATTAAATATTTATAGAAACCATCAATTAAATAATGTAATTAATAGAAATATAATCAAATAAGAAATTTTCCATTATTCAATGAATATTAATTATACATTTTATAACTTCATTTTCTTTCTCTACTCCAGTAGTCCTGATGGTATAAGCTTTTCCTTACTCTTTTTGTATTTGGTGGCTACTGGCACTGATGATCACCAAAGATTCAATGTTAATGGAACTAGATTTCATAGTTCCCTTCACCCTATAGTTGATTATTTAAACCACATGTGGTTCTCTTCATTCCTAAATCATATTAGATAGATTATTTATGTCTCTCCGATATTCTTAATCTTCATGGAATTCTATCCCACACTTGACGCATTTACCCTTCCCTATGAGTTAATTCCAATGATTTCTATTGCCATAATATTTAAATTTAAGTAGTTAAGTTTTATTTATAACTATTTCATTGGGACCTTGAGCTTTATACTCCACCATTAATTTCATATCTATATAATTGTGGGAGAATTATCCTAACATCATCTCTACTTTTAGATAAAATCTAATAACATGTTAATGACTCTAAAACCCTCAAATAGAAAGATCCTTTTAAAGGTTTTGTTTAAAAAACAAATAATCTATCTATTTTAAATCATTTTTAATAAAAAAAACCAGAAACCTACATTGCAGGCCTTGTGAAATTTTCTTCATAAGATGTGATAGATTCATCTTATTTTTTTATTTATCTATGTAAATTATCTGGGCATATTTATACAATGAGTTTGGGATAAATATTTTTAATAAATATTTTCATAAATAATTATCCCATAATCTATTAGATTTCATCCTTATTATTTGGGTTATTGGTTAATTCCAACCATCAATCAACCTCTCCATATAAAAAATAAATTACTAGAGTTTCCTTCTCTTCCCCAAAAATTTGATGCATAGAAATATCATCTCCATTGAGTGGAAACACTTTTCTAAGATGAGTGGATTAGATAATACACTAAATTTCAATGGTCATTGACACTTTAATAATTTCATAAATGGTTTCTATCTATTTGGTTAAGGATGAAGTTCCACATTATTCTGGTTATTATTTATATCCTCATACATTTCTGTATGAATCTCCTTGAAATTCTAAAATCCAAATCCATTGACATTAGGGATTTCATTTGAGAAATCACTAAATTGTTCCAAAAATGGGTTATTTTCATGATATCTCCATGGTACCACCATTTTATATAATAGAAAAGGTTTGGAAAAAACATAAGTCAACAATTCCTGAATTAATAACTCATTCCTTTGTGAAATTAACTATAAGATAATATCATGTGGGGTCCCTATGATTTTCATTTTTCTAAAATAAGCATATTTGATTATTTAATATACTTATTCACAAACTAAGGGTTTTAAAAATAATATCTAATCCTAATTCCAAAATTAACTATTTTGTCCTCTTATACCAACTATAGAGAACCTTATTTTCTTGCATTACTATTAGATATTTTTAAAGATAATAATAAAAAGGTGTTACAATCCAGCATCCAATGGTTTAGGATCTTGGAAAAATTGGACCACACAAAATTTATATATAATAAAATATAAACAATTATTCAAATCCTCTCTCTTTATCCCTAAAATCCCATATTATACTTAGTACAATTTGTCACCTTAGGATATACATCAAAGAAAGGGGTAACCTTAAATAAAAGTAAAATAATAAATAAGGAAAATGAGTTAATATAGAAAAGATGAGAATAAGAATAAAAATTATAAAAAAATAATAAGATATTATTCATAATAATGATTTCATGAGTTAGGTAAAAGAAAGGAATATGGAAATCCATAAAAATGAAACATCATGTCATAGTGGCCAAATACCACACATTGATGTGAAAAATGTTAGCATCATGTTTACACAACATATCTTCATTGTCATAAAATAATAATTGTAAAAAAATATAAAAACATGTTCATGCATAATACACATAATATCATGATATAAATCATATTACCCAATGCATTATAGTTCTATATATGTCTAGGAACACTGTCACATATTAATATTTAATAATCATGAATGCCACATCGAATGTATATCAATCAAAGTCATAAAAAATCCCTTATAATGGTTTGGGATTCATAATGATTTTCATTAATAATGAATAAAAATGGTGTTCCCTAATGAAATGTGGTAAATATATGTGGTATAAGATTCATCATTCTTGAGCGAGGAATAAACAAATAAATAGAAGTCGTAATGTGTTTTGGAAAAAAGAGTTCTTTTGGAAAAACATTTTATTTTTCATAAAATCAGATCGGAACCAATTATATCCCATAAGAACAAATTTATGGAAAGTGAAATTACATTTTAGTAATACTAAATGAATATTCATAATGAAATTAGGCATGACTAATGAATAACCTAGGGAAAAGGAATTGGGTTTGAGAATCCCCTTACATTATGTGTGATTGATTTATTCACTATAATATCTTGGATAATAAAAATATATTCATTAATTACTAAATCTAAGAAACAACAATACAAGTTTTTTATTTAATATAATTTTATTATGTTTTTTTATTTCCATTTTTATGAGTTATAGTGTTCAATTTCATCTTTTCTAGAGATTTCATTTTCATGGTTTTCATGATCGCTTCGCTTGTATACAAGTATGAGGGTTCATGTAAAATGAGAGTAATTGTACAAAATTAAAATTAAATGATACTAATAAACATAAAAGATAGTAAATATCCTTATATGTCATTTTGGTTTTTTATATGATAATAATTCATTATATAAAATTGTAATGATAAATCTGTAGTTTATTTTGGCAGGTTTATTGTCCATTACAACATAATTTATTTTTGTTAAATATTATGCTTAAAAATTAGTTCCATAACATTTGAAAAGTTAAAATATTAATATTAAAATCTTATTTTAACCATGATATTTGTTTTATGTCAATCCTTGAAGGAATTAATGGAAAATAATAACCCATTTTCCACGAAGATGGTGAATCGACACATCACATATAATGTTTCCATTTTTAGAATAAAACATGAAGAGATGCAGTTTGATTATGGATATTCAATTTTAAAAATAAAGATAATATATATATATATATGATACTATAGGTTTCATCCAATATTGAACATGATAGGTGAGGATTGAATATTGAAGGAAAAGAAAATAAAGGAGAACGAAAGAGGATTTTACATCTTGAATTTCTTCTCCTTGAGAAACTCCTTACAACACTTGGGATTGGACTTCTTTAGAGACCAGTAGATCTTGGAAGTGTGGAAGAGGATTTACAAGGTATTTTTGAATAATTAAGGAAATATGAATGGTTTATAAAGTGTGAGGAAAAGAGGTGGTTTGGGGTGGTATTTATAGGGGAAAGATAGGGGTATTTATTATTATTATATTTAATATTTTATTATTTTGTCCAAATACTATAATAGGATTGATACTTATCGAAAAAATATATTAAATAATTAAGGAGAGTAATATATTATTTTTCTAAAACCATCAATACATCATCCATGACTCCGAAATTCATGTATTTGATAAGTGCTATAACTTAACATATTTCACTATTCATGAAAAATTCTACAACTTTAGAAAAATAAAAAAAACCAGAAACATAATTCGATGTGCTGAAATAAGAAATGGAATCCATGTTATGGAAACAATTTTCTACATAAATTTTTTTATTTTAAATTAAAATCAACATTTATTTTAAAAATAATGATTTTAATATTATAATCAAATTTATGACACACTAAAAAATTAATTAAGGTATCAAAAATTTATATTATAATAAAAAATATTAATTTTGGAGTCCATTTTATGAAAATAAATTTTCTATTAAATCATTATATTATTTATAAAATTTTATATAATTATTTATATTTCACAAAAATACCAACAATTAATTTGTCATTTTTAAAATATTTATTTACTTACACCATTATAAAATTCAATCATATTTTCATTTATAAGATTCCTAAATTTTATTTAAACATTTATAGGTGTGGTATCTATTATATTGGTTAGGTTACTATTCTTGATGGTTGTATTACTATTCTAACTGTGATGATACTATTCCATTAGTATAGGTTTGTTAATTTCTATAAATACAACAAATTTCATTATACATTTAAGGGAATTGTTTTTAAATTTGGACCACGATGCTATGTATGTGTTTTATACCATATAAAATAATTATAAGAGGGGAAAATTTCCGTTAATAGATGTTTGAGTCATTACATGGATTGTATCATATAACCTCTTTATTATGTCACTTGATTAGAGATAACTATCTTTGGTAGAACTTGGTGGAATTCCTTCATATATTTACAAATTATTTTATTCATTATTTTTATGATTCATGAGTTATGTTTTACACTCACATTGTAGAAATTCATTAATCGCATTCGGTTATGGCTTGCTAAGTTTTAAACAAACCTCATTTGGGTTGCTGCATAGTACCCACAAATTTATCGAGATTACTTTTTTAAACCTTAGATGGATCCTTTCTGTTATATGTCTTTTCTTAAACATGATATGAGGGAGGTTTACCAAGAATGTATTTATACATCTTGTAGGATTTGGTTTACCTTATTTTATTTTTTATTTTCCCCAAGCCCTACTATATGTGTATGACATTTATCATGTAACAATTTTCTTCTACGTGTAGAATCATAACTTCATGAATGGTTTGTATTTTATTGAAACATTATGAGTTTTAAGTTTATTTTTATCTCCCTATAGTTCATTTCATTTATTCTACCACTACATGTAGTTTTATTCTAGAGTGTATTGTCTCTCAATTATATCAGCATTAAACCTTCACCACTAATCTACATCCTGTAGCATATGGGTTGGTGTGAATGTGGCCATGTGGACCTCTAATTCAATTAATTATGAGATAACTAGGATGGGAAAATCACAAAGATGTATTAGATATTTTTTTGTTCCATTCTATTACTGTTTTGGGGATGGTAGAAATGTCACAAGGAATTTTTTGGAAATTGATAAATAACTCAGGTCTAGGATGGAAACCCCATGCATTGTTGAAATACCATGTTTTAAATGAGGTTAATTTCTATTTTTGATTTAAAATTTAAATTTCTATTAAAAACACTTTTATAAGGTAAGCGATAACCCAAAAAAATGAAACTTCCCAAAACTCTTCCATATATGAAATAACTATTCCATTCTATAAAATCTTAATAGAAGATGAATCCATTGCCCATTATAAACTATAATCGATGGAGGTTACATATATGTATTGATCATCCCAAATGATATCCTCAATTTTATAGGCCATGTTTTCCCACATATAAATATATTCTCCGATATTTATTTCCCCTCTTTAATTTCATGATCAGTGATATGTTCACGTTTTCAAATCCAAAATTTTTTATCATCATCATGATCAACAAGTATAAAACTATAAAACATTCTATCAGCTTACGCCTACATATCATTTATGTTTAAATATTCCTCCAATATATCTTATTTATATTATATTATAAATACGGTCTTATTTTCCTTGTCAACTGCCACTTTTACTACATCCCATGGGGCACCATCAATTAACTTCTTTTCAAGATAATATATGCGGTCCACCATTCTACCACCTTTAGGCTCCTTTATCCCAAATGAAGTGGTTGAGCCTTCCCTCCCTATTTTACTAGATCATAGGTAAAACCTTATTCATGTGATAATAAAATCTATCTTTCATGTGAATAAGTTTTATTAAGGTTTTCTGATGATTTTGTGACCTTGGGATTTAGTATGATTGAGTACTCTATATTTTTCCTTGTATATTTTCCCCTTGATGACTATAAAATTTCTAGAATCATCTTTACCATGAATAATATTTCTCATGAAATAAATTATGTACATCATTGTATACAGATCTGGCTCTTTATCAAATGATAATTTGTATTTTTATTCTTTTTCACTTCACTATGAGTACACCTAGGATCATGACATAGTTTACATTTATATAATTATTGTAATAACATTTTAGAAACCGTCATAATATACTTCCCCATATACATTACCATTTAAGAAAGTTAATCAGTTTTTATTCTATAAAGTTATTTAGGGATTCCATGGGAAGGAATACCCCCACACCTAAGAAGATGTTCCATTCAAAGATGGAAATGCCTATAACAAAGAAAGAATACATTATTTAGTCTCAATAATAGAGGCAACATGTGTGGTCATGGATTGTTTTAGGTATATATGATTCATATTTAATTACCATTCTTTCATTGTTTTCTTGTATTTATTCCTTTCATGAATTCTTTCCTTCTTTATAACTATATAATATGGTTGGTTAAATAAATTTTCCATGTTTACCAATATGTTGTTTTCCCATTTATATTTATGATGAAATTTTGTCTAATAAGACTGAAATTAATTATAAAAAGAAAATAGACTTCAAAAAGATAATAAATTATCTAAAATGAGAAAATTTGAAATATTTTTAGATTTTTTTATTTCTTAGGTTCTATAGATTTATGGTGGATTCTAGTTAATTATAGTTATAATTGAAACATATAGGGGTTTTCTGCTATGAAATTATAATGGAAACCAATATAACTGAATCCTTATATGCTTGATTAAATTATTTCAGGTCGATCGTAGTAGTATATGTATATGGAACAAACCCCCGGAGGGTTTATGTCATAATCATAAATAGATTACCTATTAGTGGGTTCCACATAAATAGTGTAGCAATTGTACCTTATAGCATGTACCTCTATTACATGGGAATAGTATCCCATAAAATTAAAACCTTGTTTTGTTGACATGAAACACATAGTATGAAATCATATTTATATCAAAAATCTGTTAATACCTTATGGGTATATATATATATTACTTGGATTTAGTTTCCTAATGCATAAAAAATATTCTAAATTGGGTTTTCACTTATAGATTATTAGTGGAATTATACATAGAAAAATATTATAATTTTAATTTCTTTAGATAGATAATTAAGAGTGATAAAACTCTACTTATATAACTAATCAATGGACGAAAAAATTATTGACAGAGTACCACCTATTTTATGATAATATTGTTTTGGAATTTTAGCCTAAGAACTGTCATTAAGGATATTAATATATGGTAACTGATAAAATTTATTAAAGAACTCCTTATTATTTTGAAGATAATTGATATGTCTCTAACAACACATAGTTTTTCTACATATTTTTAATAAATATTCGATTATTTGATTAATTAACATTACAATTTTTACTAAATATTCACACTTTTTCCTTTTTATAATTAAATTATTAACTAATCTATTTCTTATGACAAATTATGAATTGTAGACTTTAAAATAATAAATTTAGTCTTACTAAACATTATAGACTTTTTATTTACAAATTAGTTTAGTTGTTCTAATATGATTAACTTCTTAATATTATGATTTTTATATTTAATAATCATTTAACCATCTTACTTAATTTAATTAACTATGTTTTTAATTTAATATTTTATCTTTTAATTTAGATCTATTAAAGTAAATTAACTCTATTAATTATTAATTATTATAATTCAGTTTTTTTTCATATTAGTTAAGAACATAGGTTTTAACATAATATAATAACACGTTTTTTTAGTCTTATTTCAGTTTATTATGTAATTAATTTAGTTTTCTAAATCATCAATTTCATTAATGTTTTAATTTTACGTATGTGCTAAAAATTTTAAGTCACAAATAGGTATTGGTGATTCATTTAATAATTTACAAATTTTTTCTTTCGTTTTTTACTCACCTACAGTTGTTAGTCAGTCTCACCGACAATTGTCTATCGGTCTCACCGACAATTTCTTAACTCAACAATACTATATTTTTTTATTAATGTCAGGGACTCAATGAGTCACTGAGGTAGTTTACTTTCCCTCATAATCCTTTAATTAATTTATCTAATAAGTTGATTCTTTAATTTTAACTTTAGTCATTTATTTTAATCTTTTCAATTAAATTTATCTTTAATCTAATTTATTAATTAATGTGTTTAATAATAATTTAATCCTATACTGATTTTGTTAAATTTCAATTTAGTTAATAACCCAGTTACAATTTACTTATTTTCTTTATTTTGGTTTCTAATTCTAGTTTTCGTTTATAAGTAATCAGTTAATTAATTACTTTAAATAAATGTTATAGTTAAATTTTAAGTCACTGATACCCCGTCAGTGCCTTATAAACCTACCAATAGTTGTTTCTCAATTATACTCTATCGGTGTATATTTTAATTTTATTATTTTTTGTTTTATATTTTTAAATAATTTAATAAATTAATTATTTTAATTAATTTAATTAAATATAGTTTCATTTTATTTTACACATTATATTTCTATTAATTTTAGTTTTAATCATTCAAGTTTACGTTTTTAATTAATTAGTTAATTAAAAAATATAATAAACATAAGTTTTTAATTTAAGGTTTTGTAGTTATAATTCTTTTTTGTGTCCCCAACCAATTTTTTTACACTATTAGTGAGTCATGATACTGTTTCACCCTTTTTATTTTTCCCTTATTTCAAACTCACTGATAGTTCATTTTTTTCTTCTATCAGTGAGATAGACACAAACCCATTTCTCTCTCCAAATTGTTTCACTAACCCGACATCGGTCTCTCACACCAACATTTTCCCTTTCTCCCCTCTCAGTGAGATTGAAACATCCCCCTAGGCGCATATCAACATCATCAAGCACACCATTTCCCTCACAACGGTGTCACCGATGGCTTTCATCGCCCCCCAACCTTCCTCTTATCGACGTTTCCCTTTCTTCCTTTTCCATTAACCTCCATTGAGCCGTTTTTCTTCTTCTATCGTAAACACCACCCACAGAAATTCAAACTAGCTTGATTCTACAAAAAAACACTATAACAAAAAAACACAGAACTGGTAAAGAATCTTCAGTAGCTGACATTGATGGTTTGATTACTATAAGGGAGGTGTACTGTAGATCTGTTTGTGTGTATAAGATTCAATTGAAAACATGATTTCATCTGAAGCCAATGCATGAGTCGATCTGGTCATTATCCTCCACATGTTGGACTATCATCGCCCCCTTGGATGACCATAGGAGCTGCCGCTAGTCACCACCCCCATCCAATGGATATTCATCCATTGGTTGTGCACTGGTTGATGAAGTTTTGTAAGCTATCTAGTGGTGCATCATGAAGAAGACCGGGTCGAGGCACTATTAACCCGCTTGAGCCAGAAGGAAGAGGGAGCGCATGAGCCACCAGATTTAGATAACGAGGCTCACACTGCCACTAGAAAATTCTAGAAGTCCTCTGAAGTACCCCTATATGTTTTTTAGTGGGGAAGAAGACTGAAAAAGAAATAATAAAATAATAAAACAAGTAAATAAAAAATAAATCATTAAAAAAACTAAAATAAAATCATTAATGAATAAATAAATTACTAATAAAATAGAACATACAAAATTAATACAATATACTAGACTAAACTAAAAATATTAATAAACATTTTATAAATTAAATTAATAAGTAATCAAATAAATATAAACATTAATAATCAACTATTAATTATTACATTTTTTAAATATAATAATTATAATTATAATAATAAAATTAATAAATAAAATAATAATAATAATAATTCAATTAATAATAATCAATTCTTAAAATATTATATTAAAATATTAATTTTATAATATAAAATAAATAAATAATAAATCTTAATAATTTATTTTAAAAATAATAAATTAGTTAAACTAAATAAATTAAATTAAATAAATTCAATAATATTTAATCTTAATAAAAAAATTTAAATTAAAAACATTTAATAAATAATTAAAATGTTATGTTTTAATTTCGATATTAAAATTTTGACTTAACTAATTTAGAAACAAATAATGGTTAATGTAAGTCATGAAAAATAAAATAATAATTTATTTAAATAATAATAATTAAATTAATAACATATAACATAATAATAAATTTAATCCTAAATTAATTAAATAAAAAATTATTATGGGTTACATTTTTATTTTAACATCCAATTAATTACATTTTTTCTTCTATTTTTCAGGTATATATGGGAGCAGTAATCCCACCCAGTAATATTCAACTAACTCGTCAGGAGTTTATTGTGAGGTTAAGGCTAAAATTTTGTGTGATGCATGGAAATATTGCACGTGTGTGGTGTAAAATTGAACCACCAACTTATGTTGGTGGAAGGTGGCAGTGATAAGAAACATTTGACAGTAGAATTAAATGGAAAAAACAGAGCAATCAGTGTGGGGAGAGAACATTCACTCATTCTCATGACACATCTTGTAGATAAGAGAAGAACCTTGTAGAACATCCTATAGATCCCTGGAGGGCCAATCTTGGAGATATGAGGTGTCCAGAAGCAGAGCAGCTTGGGAGGGAGTCTTTTCTTCCCCTTTTGTTTCAATTACTGTAATATTTATTTAGATGATTACAATTGTTGTTATGAACATATTGTTAGGCTAGAACACTTAGTTTGGGTGTTCTAAATTCTACTGGTTCAGTATTTAAATTTATACACGTCTTTTATTTAGAAAAATTAGAATCAATCTACGAGATTGATTCTGATTATTCATTAATTATTCACACCTCACATTTTCAAATTCAAGAATTCAAGATCAATCAGAAATACTGAAATTGAATACATTTATCAAATATTAAAATTTCATTAGATTATGAATTTTATGGAGAATTCAATTCTAGTTTCTACATTTCTCATTTTCTTAAGCATTTAGATTAATTTTGGAGTGGTGAACTCCAAAAATTAACCTTCTCTTTGTCGAAACTCTTGGTGAGGTAGATTCAGCAATTTTATCTTGAGGTGTTATTAAATTAAGAGCAGCGGTAATTTATCCTTTAAAAACCATAGAATAATAATTCTTGAGTGTTATTCCTGATTTGTTTATCCTGGTTCTTGTTTAACTATATTAGCACTATTAAACTATTAATCATCGTAGTTTAGTTTTAGACTTAGCTCTATTTAGATCAAAAACATAAAAAATGTGTGTTCTTTATTTCGATTTAAAATTTCATTAAAAATATAAAAATAGAAAAAAAATAACAATGTAGTCTCCCCACTATTGACAACAGTGGGGAATTTTTGAAATTTATTGAAAAAGAAATGTTGGTCACCATACTTCCCTGTGAGTTTGACCCTACTTTTTACTAGACTATAGTTAATATGAACATAAAAATTTTAAACTTTGACTCAAGTATAATAACAATTGGGTCATGTTTTTGGTGTCATCTCTAGGGAGGGATTCATGTGACCAATTTTCAAAAAAACTGAAAAATATATTCACATATAAAAAATACTTCAAAAATTTTGAAAAAGTGAAAATTGTTAAAAAAATCTAGTTCTTTCGATTTATGTTTTTTACTCTATTTTTACTATTGTTGTTCCTTCAATTAGCCTTTACTTTTGAACCTTTTTAGTTCTACTTCTTTCTTTTTTTCACTTTTTTGTTGAAATTCAATGGTTTCTATCAATTTCATGAGCACTAGGTCAACTGGTGATAGGTTAGAGCCTTTGGACATAGAAATAGACACACACATAACTTCTCTTAAGAAGAAATATAAAAATGAAATGGAGAATTTGGAAGATATATTTCTTATAAACAACAACAATCAAGACCATTTTGAGCTCTTAGATGAAGTAGAATGTCCTTTGATGAGGTAGTTCCAACTCCCTTATTTGTCAGGTAATCCTTATTCAATTAGATTAACTCATGGATCCTAAAATTATAAACTAAAACAGTCCCACATTTCCCCATTTCTTACATACAATAGTCGCTCTAATGAGGACTCTCTTTCCTTTATTAGATATTTTTATAACACTGTGTAACAATTACCTTTTCAGGGACACACAAAAAATGAGCTAGAATGATAGTTTTTCCCTTTTTCCTTAAAAGTAATGCTATGAACCAGTGTTTGAGCCTATATGAGAACATTCTTGAGAACTGGGAAGAAGTTTTTAACTTATTTATAATGAAATTTTTCCCCAAATCTATAAATTTGAATAAAGAACTATGATCTCTAGACTTTACTAAGAGGATGGAGAAGTCTTTCATCATACTTTGGATAGATTCAGGGACATGCTTATGCAGTGTACCCATCAACAAATCACATACCACCTTCTCATGGATACCTTCTATGAAGGGTTTTCTTCCCCTGGTAGGAACATATTTGATCAAGCTACTAAGGGAAACTATAATGATAAGACTGAGGAATAGTTAAGAAAAAATTTCAACAACCTTAATTTAAACTCTCAACATAAAAATTCAAGAAGAAAAAGAGTTAACAGAAATCATAACACTGGTTTAGGAAATGATACTCAAGCTCAACATTCTGAAATCACTAACCAACATCAATCCTTAATGAACTAATATTCTAGAGAACCCTCTAATAATGTTGGCTGTCAAAACACAAACCAATCACATAGAGAACAATTTTCACATTGTGGGATGTTTAGTCACACTGAAAACTTTTTTCCAACATTTACATTCCAACACAACAAGGGAACTAAAAAATTTTCAACTATGGTCCTAGGATTCCTCCCAAAGAAAGCCCATTTTCTAAAAAATATAACCAAGACTATAAGAACCATCCAAATTTGTCCTGGAAAGAAAAATAACTACTCGAGCAATCCCCTTCCCCTAATTACAAATACTCACCGAGACAAAAATATCAAGACCCACAAAGGGTTGAGTCTTAAAACACTAAAGGAAACTATGATGGTCAAGTATCTTCTTAATTGTATAAAATTTTAAATAGAATGGAAGATCAAGAATAAATATACAAAACTCAATTGAATAAACACAAAACATAATATGAAACTGAAAAAATTAAAAATGTTGTAAGAATGAAAAATATAGAAACTTAACTGGGCCGAATAGCTAGAGACTTTACATATAGGTATAAAGGTATATCACCTATAAAAAATTGATCCTAGAGAGAAATCCATGGTTTTTGTAACTAGAAGTGGTCTAAACACTCAAAATATAGCTGGAAAGGACTTTGAAAAAGTGAAAAAATAAAAAACATGTGAATTTGGAAATAAAAATATACTCTGTAAAAAATCTAGAAATCAACATAAAAGTGTTAAAAATGGGAAAGATTTTATTTTAACACCTGAAAAACATTTCAGGAATGTTTCAAAAAATAAAAATACCAAAGGAACGGAGAAAACTACTGAATTAATGAGAGATATGCCTATGGTCCATAGTAATGTTTCCCCACCCATACCTTTCCCTGAAAAGTTTTAACCCTAACGAAACACCAAGGCTTAACTTCATCATTTCCTTGGGATTTTGACCAAGATTCATGTGAATATTCCATTTATCCATGTTAAAATTCAAATCCCATTATATCTTCAATCAGATAAAAAAATTATTTCAAATAAAAATAATCTTGGAGAATTTTTTACCTAGAGCCTCACTGAAGAGTGTAGTGTTGTCCTCCAAAAGAAAATCTCACCCAAACTCAAAAACCCAATTATATATTATATACCCCAAACCATAATAAATTCTAATCATCTCAACTTCCTTTATGATTTAGGTGATGGAATTAACCTTCTCTCATACTCACTATTTCAATAGTTGAGGTTGGGTGATCTTTAACTCACCACAATCATACTACAGTTGGCTGACTGTTCATTCACTCATCTTGTGGGTATGGTAGAAGACTTATTAGTTGGACTTGGGAAACTTTTTTATGCCTGAAAACAACATATTATTTTTTATGGAGTGTGACCAAGAGTATCCCATCCCTCCAGGTATTCCCATCTTGGAAACTAGAATATCTTCCATTGATGTGTCTAAGGGTTAACTCATCATTCAAATTGGAGAACCAAAAGAAGATATTAATGTGTTAAAAATTGTGAAAGGATCAATATTCCCTGAAAACTATTGAATGATAAAGTCCTTAGAAGATAGAAATTCTTTTGAAACATTGAATAATCTAATAAATAATACTCTTCTAATGAAACGAATTTGGAAACTTGAAATCATATTTTTCATGTTACAGAAAGTGAAAAATATGCGCAAATACATAATTTGTAAAATTTCCCAGAACTGGACAATTGTGTCATTTTTTCTTCTCCTGAAGATAATTCATCTTCTTATAAACATATGAAATTTATAGGTAAACATTATGGTGATTCTAATATCACCAATACTTTTAAAAAAATTTATTTCGTAGAGTAATAAATGTTAATATATCTTGATGAATATTTTTTGATAAATTTGTTAAATTCGAAATTGGAAAATTTTTGATAGTGAGATTTCTATCTTGGACAACAGTGTTGTCAATTATGAAAATGATCTAGAAATTGAAAATATTTCATCATTAAAAACTCCCAATAAGAGATATGTTTAATCTCTTGGACCTCATAGACCCAAGAGTCTAACTTCTAGTGATAAATCACCCATTCTTTAACTAAAACCACTCCCTTATCATTTGAAATATTCATTATTAGGAGACAATTCTATAGCTTCTATCATAATTTCAACTAAAGTGAATGATAATCAAGAATAAATATTGTAATATTTTCTAAATAATTTAAAATATTTCATAGTATAGAATATATATTATATTAAGGTAAGTATTCATTCATTATGCATTCATAAAATTCCTATGGAGCCAGACCATAAGCCAAGGGTAGAATAACAATAATGATTGAATCCTAATATAAAATAGGTTTCTAGAGAGTAATTCATTAAGTTATTGGACACTAAAATAATCTATCATATCTCAAACAGTATGTGGGTCAGTCTTGTCCAATTAGTTCCCATGAAATGAGGTTTCACTGTTGTCCAAAATGAAAAAATGAATAAATTCATGTTGGAAAGAACAAAAATAGAGAGTTTGTATAGACTATAAGACGCTTAATTTTTCTACTAGGAAGGACCATTTTCACATGACCATCCTTGATAAAATTCTTGAGAGGCTTTCTGTGAATGAATTTTTCTATTTTCTAAATGGATATTCTAGTTACAACTAGTTTATGTTTTCTCTAGAAGATTAGGAGAAGACTACCTCTAAATGTCCCTTTGGGAATTTTTCCTACTGATGGATGCCTTTTAGGGTCTATCGATACCCTTCTACCTTTCAAAGTTATATGATGCTATTTATTCTTATATTATTTATAGGATTATTGATTTTTCATGGATGAATTCTCCATTGGGGAAGTAATTTTGAAACTTTCTTAGGAAATGTGGAGTTCGTTTTGGAGAGATGAATTGAGGCCAACCTAGTTCATAACTAGGAAAATGTCAATTTATGTTCACTGAGGGTATATTTTTATGACATAAAGTGTCCAATAGAGTTCTAGAGGTTAATATTTCTAAGAATGGTATAATTAGAAAATACCACCTCATTAGAATTTAAAAGGTGTTAGAAGTTTCTTAGGGAATGTTGGCTTATACTAGAGATTCAAAAAGGACATTTCAAAAAATCTAAGCCATTATGTTCTCTACATATTAAGGATTCTCCCATTGTCTTCTATGAAAAATGTCTAAAATAATTATATCATCTTAAAAAACTATCTTCATCACCTATCATTATTATAACTGATTGGAAACTCCCTTTTGAACTTATGTGTGATTCTAGTGATATGGCGCTTGGTGAAGTCTTTGGACACATGAGAGATAAGAAGGTACATGAGGTTTATTATGGTAGAATACTGATATATGAGGCTCAAAGAAACTATACCACAACTGAAAAATGAGTTTTTAGCTATTTTGTTTTCTTTAGAGAAGTTTAGGTTGTACCTGCTATGCTCAAAAGTTATCATCTTCACTGACCATTCAACCATGAATTATCTATTGTCTAAAAAAGAAGCTAAACCTAGTTTTATTAGGGGGATCCTCTTGTTACATTAATTTGACATAGAAATTAAGGATAAGTAGGAATCTGAAATAATAGTTGCAGACCACCATTCCAGGCTTCCTCATTCCCATTCGGAATATCCAAGGGAGATAAACTCTTACTTTCCTAATGAGAAACTTCTCACTGTATCTATTAGGCAGACTTCATGGTTTTCCGATTTTTTTCAACTTCCTAGAAGCAGGTGTATTTCCCAAATACTTGTCCAATAACCAAAGGAAATTCAATTCTAAGCTTAAGCATTACCTTTTGGATAACACATTTCTTTTTAGGAGATTTTTTGATGGTATACTTAGAAGGAGTGTACCAGAGAAAGAACTTTTGTCTATTTAGAGATTTTTCACTCCTCACCTTGGGAGGGTCCCCATGGTGGTGAAAGAATAGCCCAAATATTTCTCCAATCTAGTTTCAATTGGACAACCTTATTCAAGGATTCAAGATGTTTTTTAGTTGGATGTGATAGACTCCAAAGGATAGGTAATTTTGGTAAGAAATAAGAGTTATCCCAAAAAAGTTATTTAAGAAGTAGATATTTTTGATATCTAGGTTTTAGAATTCATGGGTCAATTTCCATCATCTCATGGGAATGAGTATATTCTTATTATTGTAGACTATGTTTCTAAGTGGGTTAAGGTAGTAGCATTTCCCAACAATCAAGCCAATAGTTTTATTAAATTTGTTAAAAATAAAATATTTTCAAGATTTAGACTACCCAAAGCCATTATAACTGATAATAGAACACACTTAAAAACTTTTAGTTTAAGGATTTGATGAAAAAATATGGATTCACTCATAAAACGGGTATTTTATACCTTCCATAGTCTAGTGGACCAGTGTAGATTTCTAAAAGGGAGTTGATACAAATTCTATAGGAAACCATATCTCAGTATAGAAAGGACTACTCTCTTAAGATAGATGATGATTTGTGGGCCTATAGAACATTTTTTAAGACCCAAATTGGAATTTATCCTTAGATGCTGTTACTTAGAAAATTTTAGCATTTGCTTATAGATTTGCAATACAAATCGTGTTTGGCAGTAAAGGACTAAAATATTTATTTTAAGAGTGCTGGTGAGCAGATATTACTTGAGTTGATTGAGCTAGAGGAGATAAGGAGAGAGTCTTATGATAATTATAGGATATATAAAGAAAGATATAAGATATTTGATGATTACATCATTCAAAATAAAGAGCTCAAACCTAGATAGAAGGTCCTATTCATTAAATATAGACTTAAACTCTTTCCTGGAAAACATAAATCCAACTGGTTTGGACCATTTACATTAGTCAGGGTTTTAAAGAATAAAGATATTGAGATTATAGGTGAGGAAAATAAGCCTATACTAGTGAATGGGCATAAATTTAAACTCTATTTTGGAGGATTATAAAAGGGTTTGGCTGCCTTCACTATTATGGAAATCTCATTCAATAATGTCTAATAGAAGACTTTAAATTCAGTGCTTCATGGGATTCAACCCATGGTTCATGATTTTTTTTTTCACTTCTTACTTGTTTTCATTTAGAATAAATTTCTAATTTCTTGATATGGTTTTCCTAATACTATTTTTTATTTCTCTTGGTTCTTCATTTTTGAGTTAGAATGATTTTTTGGTGTAATTAAGGAGTGAAATTCAAATATTCAAGCATATTTTGAAAAATATATTTAGGGAAGTTACTTCATCTAATATCTTCATTCATATTTTTGCAACTTTTTTCTTTAAAAAAATCATTGTCAATCCTAAATTTCACTGCTATTAGTGATCCATTGACTCATCGATTCACCTAATCCATCGACACATTTCTATCAGTTACTTATCAGTGGTAGTGTTAGTGAGTCAGTTTTTGCTACATAAATAAAAATCTTCTTGTATAGGAATGAAAATATGGTATATGTAATGCTTCAAGAAAATTTATCTGTTTCATTTCTGGTATGTTTAATAAAAAATATGCTTCTTGTCTTGCTTTTTGAAACATTTTATGCATGTTTTACTTGTTGGAAATTATTTTTCTAATGGTTATTTTTTTATTTTAAAAAAAATATGCATGTTCTTCCTTGCTGAAAATTGAATTTCATTTATATTTAAACCACTTGATTGTAGGAAACTAAGTGTGGGGTTACATGTAGTCTAGAATTTGTTTAATGAATCTTCATGTTTCATTAGGGTGGTTTAGCATGAATATTTTTTCTCAACTAAACATCTTATTGAATCAATTCTTAAACTGCTACACCCTATTCACTGTGCACCCACATGTAACACATGAAAATGTTTGAGATTAATTGAAAATTCTTTTCCCTGCATTAAATTGTTAAGCATGTGAACCTATTGTATTGTAATATTATTATGATAAACACACATTCTATGAACATTATTGATACCCTTTAAACAATTCATTATTCTGCTTAATTGAAAATCTACAGTGAACTTTAATAGTCCCAATTATTCTTCTACACCGTAGAATTAAACTTTGGGAAAAAATTAAGGTTTTATGTGTGGGGGAGGGGTTAAATTCATGACTGTTCTTAACCGTTCATAATAAATCCCATCAATTTCCACTGATCTTATTAATTTTTGAAAAAAATGGTTAATATTTTTACACAATTTTAGGCTTCACTCTATACTCCAAATGAGTCTTGTCTAAGGAAAATGTTTTATAAGTAGTTAAAAATTTCGTTAAATATAAAACATGTGAGGATGGATGACTGCTGAATGATTATGCCAAGAGAATTTATGAATTTTCAATTTTCAAACTCTGATTGAAATTTATATGGGTTACATGTTAGTGGATTTGAGATCCCAACTTTAGGAACTATTATTTTAAACTTGATCTTAGTGGACTCATTTTATTTAAATTATAAAAATTAATCACCTTAGTGAGCCAATGTAAATTTTTTTCGTATAGATCTTTTGAAAATTCAGTAATTTGTAAATTTGGGATCCCACTATGAGACTCTAACACCCTATGGACTGGGAGCATTTCTATTAAATAAAATTCTTTTATACACTCTGAATAAGTGAATATGCACAGTGCTTAGCACACGTTTCATGGATCAGGAAAAATTAAATAAACTTTCTAGGGTCAAAAATGAGTTCATTAAGGTGAGGGGAATGATGAACTCGAGATGAAGAATGGGAAAATTGGTTTATATGGAAATCATTTAGCTTGTATCAATAAGGTAATTCGAAAAAAAAAATATATTTATTTTTAGAACCTAAGGGAGAGCCAAAGTACAATTTTCCTTTTATTATGTTTTTAATTCTGCTAATTTTTATTCGTTTAACACTATTGAACATAAAATTTTAATTTTAATAGTGTATTTCATTTGTAAGATTCATATATGAGGAAACACATCTTCATAAGTGGATGATTTATTGCTCTCTTGATCATACATTGAGTATTTGAAATTGGAAGGATTCACTTGAGTAGTTCATTTCAAAAGCCTATTAATGAATTTGATGTCCTCGATTTTAAACTTGCTAATCTGTTACATTTTGAGTTGATGAATTATGAACACTTCTATTTTTTAACATTAATAAAACATGGGATTGTGTGAAGACAAACAAGGTTTACGTTTCGGGGAATTTGATGTGCCTCTAAAAACACATTATTTTTCCACATCTTTTAAATTAATATATTATAATTTAATTAATAAACCTTACACTTTTTACTAAATATTCACACTTTTTTATTTATATAATTAAATTTATAAATTATTCAATTTTTAATAACAAATTATGAATTCTTTGTCTTTAAAATAATTAATTTAGTCTTACAAAATTATGTTTTCTTTTTATTTACTAATTAGTTTTCTTGATCAAACCTAATTTGCCTTTTAATAATTTGACTTTTATATTAAATAATTATTTAATCATCGTATTTTATTTAATTGACATGGTTTTCAATTTAATAATTTATCTTTTAATTTAGATCGACTAAAATAAAATAACTCTATTAATTAATCAATTTAATAATTTAGTTAGTTTTTAATATAAATTAAGAACTTGAATTTTAACTTAATAAAATAATGCATTTTTTTTAGTCTTATTTTAGTTAATTAATTAATTAATTTATATTTTTTATCTAAAATTTCCTTAATGTTTTAATTTTATGTATATTTTAAAATATTTAAGTAAAAAATATGTTTCGGTGACTCATTTCATACTTGTCCAATTTTTCCTTTATTTTTTGACTCACCAATATTTGTCTATCGGCCTCACCAACAGTTTCTTGTCTCACTAATACTGTATTTCTCATTAATAAAAGTGACTCATTGAGTCACCTACATAGTTCACTTTCACTCACTATTTCATCACCCTTTAATTATCTTATTCCATAAGTTGATTCATTAATTATAACATTAATCTTTTATTTTAATCTTTTAAATTTAATTTAATTGTAATCAAATTTATTAATTAATGTGTTTAATAACAATTAAATCTTGTAATGTGATTGTTTAATTTCAATATAATTAGTAACTTTGTTATAATTTATTTATTTTCTTTATTTTAGTTTTAAATTCTAGTTTTATGTTTAAAATCAATGAGTTAATTAATTACTTTAAGTATATGTTGCAAATAAATTTTATGCCCCTGATACTAGGTCGGTGCCTTATCCACCAACCAACAGTTTTGTCTCACTAATACTCTGTCAAGGTCTCTTTTAATTTTATTATTTTTACTTTTTTGTTTTTAAATTATTTAATCAATTAATTATTCTAATTAATTTACTTAAATATAGTTTCATTTTATTTTATACTTTATTATTCATTTAATTTTAGTCCAATTATTTCTAGTTTATGATTTTAATTAATCAGTTAATTAAAAAATTTAGTAAAATTATGTTTTTATTTTAATGGGTTGTAGTTATAATACTTTTTTGTGTTACAGACCCCTTTTTTACACTATTGGTGAGTTATGACACCATTTCACCCTTTTTATTTTCACATCTGTCGGTCTCACTAACAGTTCATTTGTTCCTCCTGTAAGTGAGACCAATGAAACCCTATTTCCCTACCCAAATTATCTCATCAGCCTCTCATTGGTCTCTCACACCGATGTTTTCCCTTTCTCCCCTATTGGTAAGACCGAAACTTCCCCCCAGTCTCATACTAACATCGACAAGAACACATTTTCCCCACTCGTCAGTTTCACCAATGGATTTCTTCCCCTGGACTTCCTACTATCGTTGCATCCCTTGCTTCCATTTCCCTTTGCAGCTATTGCGTTGGGGTTCTTCATACATCTCAAACACCACTCATAGAAATTTAAACCAGATTGATTCTACAGAAAAATCACTATAATAGAAAAATGAAAATTGGTTGAAAAGTCTTCAACAGGCGACACCGAGGGTTCGAATTCCATAGGGGAGGCATGGTGTTGATTTGGTTCTATGGGGAAGCTTAAATTGCATACTTTATTTCATCCAAAGCCAATGCATGAGTTGATCGAGTCATAATTCTCCAGAAGATGAAGTCTTGTCGCCCCCATGGTTGACCGAAGAAGCCACTGCCAGTCACCACACCCAGCAAAATAAGCTTCATCATTGGTTGTGCACAGGTTGAGGAATGCATGCGAGCTGTCCGATGCTGCATCACGATAAAGGCCGAGTCAAGTCGTTGTTGCACCCGCTGAAGCCAGAAGGAAGAGGGAGCACATCAGACGTCGGATCTGGATGGAGTATCCTGCACCACTGCTGGAAAAATCCTAAAGCCCTTCGAAGTCCCCCTATATACTATTTAGTGGGGAAGAAGGCCAAAAAAAGATACAATAAAATAATAAAAAAAGTAAATAATAAATAAACCACAAAACAAAATTAAAATAAATTCATTAATAAAATAGAAAATAAAACAAATTTATAAAATATAATAGAGTAAACTAAAAATGTTAATAATAATAACTTATAAATAAAATTAATTATTAATCAAATAAATAAATACTTTAATATTTAATTAATCATTATAGCCTTTTTTAAAATAAAACAATTATAAATATAACAAAAAAATTAATAAGTAAAATTAAAAAAATAATTAAATAAATAATAATCTAATATTAAAATATAATATAATAATATTAATATATAATATCAAATAAATAAATAAAAAATAACAACAATTTAATATAATAATAATAAATTAATTAAAATAAATAAATAAATTATATAACTTCAATAATACTTAATCTTTAAAATAAATTTTAAATTAATAACATTTAATAAGTAATAAAAATATTAATCTTTTAATTAAGATATTAAAATATTAACTTAACAAATTTACAATAAAAAATAATGATAAATGTAATTCCTGAAAAATAAAATAATTATCAATTTAAATAATAATAAATAATTTAATAACATATAACATAATAAAACATTTAAACTATCATTAACTAAATAAATATTTATTAAGAGTTAAATTTTTCTTTTAACACCCAATTAATTACTTCTTGTCATATATTTTGCAGGTATAGGTGGGAGCTGTAATAATGTCCACTTACATTCAACTATCTTGTTGGTAGTTAGTTATACGGGTAAGGCAAAAAAGATGTGTGATGCATGGAAATAGTGCACATGTGTGGTGTGGAAGTGAACCACCAACTTATTTTGTTGGAAGGCAGTGGTGACTAGTTGCCTTTAAAAAAAGAGTTAAAAAGATATAATGGAGAAAAAAGTGTGGGGGAGGCCATTCACTCATTCTCATGACACATCCTGAAGAGTAGAGCAAATCCTTGTAGCACTTCCTAGAGATCCTTGGAGAACCAATCATGGAGATCTGAGGTGTCTAATAACAGAGCAGCATGGGAGGGAGTCTCTTCGTCCTCTTTTTGTTCAATTAATATACTATATAGTTAGATGTTATCAATTTTTGTAATGAACATGTTTTTATGCTAGAACACTTAGATTGGGAGTTCTAAATCCTACTCGTTCATCATTTAAATTTGTACACTAGTTTTTCTATTCAAAATTAGAATCAGTCGGTGAGAGTGATTCTGATTATTCATTAATTGTACACACCTCACATTTACAAAATCAAAAATTCAAGATCAATTAGAAGGTTTGAAATTAAATAAATTTATCAATGCTTTAATTTTCATTAGCTTAAGAATTTTATTGTGAATTTAATTCCATTTTATTCCTTTTTAAATTTCCTTAGTAGTTTGATTAATTCTGGAATAGCGAACTCCAAGAATTGACCTTCTATGTATTGTACCTCTTCATAAGGGAGATTCAATAATCTTATCTTGATATGAGATTAAATTATAAGCAGTGAAGATGTAATCCTTTAAAACCATTAGATTAATAATTCTTGACTTCTTTTCCTGATTCGTTTATTCCAATTCTTGATTCACTTTCTTAACACTGTTAACTTATTAGTTATCATAGTTTAGTTTTATAATTTTATCTCTTTAGATCAAAAACATAAGAATATCATGTCTTATTTACTGCCTTTTAAAATTTCTTAAAAAAATATAAAAAGAATAAAAACTAATAGGGTAGTCTCTCAATTTCTAACAAATAGTGGGGTATTTTGGAGATGTTTTAAAAAGAAATGTTGGTCATTATCCTTCCCTATGTATTCTTGTAACGCCCTGACCCAAGTTACCCAAAGTCGGTGCATTATTACATAACATTGACATGATCACAAAAGATCAACTCTCAAAAGACCTATTAGTTTAGTAGTCTTGGAAACACTAGATAAGTTCATAAGTCTCACATTACATCATAAAGTAAAAAAAACTACAACAACATCTTTTCTTCATATCCCCTCATACTATTCCTGCAGGTCATTCATAAATTACTTCATCACATCCTGGGAAAAATAAAACATTGAAAGGGGTGAGCTCAGATGCTCTGTAAGGATAAAAATTCAACAGAAATATTCATAAATAAGCATAATCATTTAAGGCAATGTATGACTAAAATAATAGCCTTTTAAACTTGATCTTCAGCATAACATGGAAAAGATAAAATGAAATAATTACATTTACATATTCACATGGTTATTCTACTAATCGAATAATCACATGAAATATCAATAACCACTTTTATAATGATGGAATGCATAATGCCAGACTATCATAACCACATAGTCAAGGCCTCGTGCCATGACTACAAATAAGATTTTTTCAAGGCCATGCGCCAAGACACTAGTTTGTCTCATGATACCTACCGATGCATCTAGGAGTTATAGCAGGCTCCACCCGTCACTTACTAAGTCCAATGCATTCCTCATATGAAATGGTTTAAACATAACATAAAAATTCCTATTAAATCTAGCATACAAAATGTCAATAATGTATCCCTAAACCATGAATGGTATAAAAATAACACACCCGTAGTCAAATATATCACAAAACCATCAATACAATATGGAAGATTTGTATCATAATAAATCATCTTCAAATAGGTTTAAAATCCATCAAAGGATGTTGACATAGATGAAAATGATTTGTAAAACTCTTTGAGAGAAATATCCCCTTTTCATGAAAACATTTAAAAGTCACACAATTTATAATGGAAGACATTTAAATACATTTTTAAATCAAAGTGTCTCATTCCACTTTGAAACTTTTGAAAGTAATTAACATTTTAAAACATTCATGTCAATTTAAATAACTCCTTAAAAACATTTTAAAAACATGGACATTAGTGATAATAGTTTGGAAGAATAAATCTTTAAAACATTTAAAATGATGTTTTAGTAAAAATTACATTAAAGGAATCCCTTTGAAAACTATTTTATGAAACATAGACATAGATAATAAATATGTTCCAGTAGATACTTACGTAAAAATAACCTCGTATAATAAAGAGATTGTGAAATTAACCCTTAACAATTTGGTAACTTACGAAACATACACCCCATGAAAGAGGTATCATAAAATTAATATGTAAATAAACATAAATTAAAGTGTATTAAACAAAGAATACAATTATGGGCAGTACATACACCACAAAAAAGGTAATATTGGCAATATGGCACGAATCTCACGGGAATAAGGAGTGAGATGAAAACCCCTTACCTTGTACTTTTCCTTGGTTGAGGGTAGGTTAACCTCCTGTATAATGGTGAAATAATTGTTATTAAGTTATACAAGAATCATATACATTAACATGATATCATATATGATCTTTTAACATTTCTTTGTTAATAATATCTTCGTATTATCGTCGTTTTGTGTGTTAACTTACACGTTTTCTTTTATATGTTTTTTTACATAACTCTTGTTTATTATGGATAGGTTTTATCTTATTCATATATAGGATCATATCAAGTCCTTAAACATTATTTTTAATCATCAAATGAGAATTATACTTGCATGGATACGATGGGGAATGAATCTCATCTCATTCTTGGAGACGGTAGTTCGTACGTACGTACGAGTGATAATATCATTCTTTTGATATTAAAATAATATATAATTGGACAATATATCATATATAAAGAATCATTATCATGTTATATTTATTATTTACATTAATTACACTTCATTCTAATACCCATCCAAATAATAATGTTTTGAATAACAATTATACCATGACGTGGAGACGGTAAGCCGTACGAACGCACGTATGGTGACACATCATTCAAAGGATGGATAAAATACTGAATATGGTTGTACCATATTTATAATAACATCACAATATATATAATATACTGGAGTTATTATTTTATAATGTAAATAACAAATAAATAAGAAGTTGAAGAAGAAAGGAACTCGAAAGAGGATGGTGAAAACATTACCTCTTCTTTGGGTTCTTCCTTTTGATTTGATCAAAAGGGGTCCTTAGGTTGGATTTATGATCAAACTAAGGCCTCTAGGATTAATTGAGGGAATTTGAGAGAATATTTGGGTAGGGGTTGGCTAAGTGAAAAGTCTTTTAAGGTGTTAATTAGAGAGAAGGGGGAGTGCCCTTTTATAAGAGGGGTGAGGGGAACCTTAGGATTAACTTAAAATATTATTTTATAATAAACTCATAATCAGTTTATAATGGCTCCAAATTGATTTATTTAGAGTCTATGGTGGGGATGGTTTGAAATCCACTCAACCAATATATTTTGGACAGGTTTGGGTCACTTTATTAACCTTATCTTTTAGTTTTAACTCTTAGTTAATTAGTTTGACATTTACCATGTCTCTTTGAATTTTTATACTATATGGTGAATAAACATACCATATACATCCAGGAGAACCCAAAGTGGTTCATTAATGATACACCCATCATTATATAAGTCTCTTTTCCGAACTGTAGATTTTTAGTAATATAACTTTAATTAATAATATAATATTTGTTTTAAAAACTCTTTTAACTCAAATTTGACACTATTTGGGATTTGATTTTTGTGAAAATCATAACAGAATGATTACTTCGAACAAACATACTTAAATAAATAATAACATATCATATTAACCTATAAAATTAGTGGAATTTATAAAAAGTCTCAAATTACATTTATTTGGATATGTATAATATCAAATATTTTAATATTTCATTAATTAGGGAATTACTGCATCACCATTGTGTCATAAATACATTAAATTATTTATGTCTAAAAATTATAAATAAAATATCATTATGTAAGAAATAGTTTTATCTTCATAATGAGTATTTAAAATAGAATTTATCTTATGTATAACCCTATATTAAAAATGTTTTAGTAATTAAACATTTATTTTAACTCTTTAACTCTTCTTTGAATAAAATAATACTAAAAGTCCTAATCTAATCCAGGTGGAACGAAATGATAATATTTTATTCCTAAGGTTATTTTTTCTCTTGATACACTTGTACAATAGAATTAGGACATGTGTTAAGGTAATATTAATATCATTTTTACCCTTAATTACTCTATTTACTTTCAACCGTGGTAAATAAAAGAAAAAAAGTTACTATTCACCAAAAATTATTTTTATCTCATTGAACCACATTTTACTCCTTGATATTAACCGTGTCCCTTGGATTTTTGAAATTACACTCACAGAAGAGGTAAAATTAAGTTTTATGTGAATTTGAAAATTCTCCTAGGAGGTGAGTAAAAGACGGTGAAAAGTTTAATAAAATATTTATATATCTAAAATTATTCTAAACTAACTCTAATGAATTACATTGAACATATATAGTTATTATGTATCTATTTTGTCCTTAATTAATTTTAAATAAAATAAATAATTATTTAAATAAAAATTAGGTTTTAAACTATAACTTAGTATTTTCCATTATTTATCAAAAATTGAATGTTTTCAGAAAAATACAAAAAATTCACCCGAAGCTAATTTTTATATTCCAAATCCAAAAATGAAGTCCATTTTGAGAGATAAAATTTATAAAATTTCTAAAAGTCGGTATTACTATTCATAATGGCTAGTTTGATTGGTTGTGGTGTGTGTTAGAATTTGAAGTTGCATACAACAAATGTTAGTGTATTATTCAAAGAGAAGCATACCATGGAAGCTTGGGTAGTTACACTTTGACCCTACATTCCCCTAGACGATAGTTAATATTAACATAAATTTTTTAATCTTTGACTCAATTTTAATGAATGTTGGGTCTAGTTTTACACAATTTTATGCTTCACTCTATACTCCAAATGAGTCTTTCCTATGTAAAGTGTCTATTTGGTGGCTAAAATTTTCCTTGACTCTGAAATGTATGAGGATGGATGAATGCAGAATGATTATGCTTAGAGAATTTATGAATTTTAGGTTTATGAACTATGTTTGAGAGTGATATAGGTTACCTGTTGGTGGAGTTTAGATCATGTCTTTAGGAACTAAAAGTATAAAATAGATCTTAGGGGAATCATTATCATTAAATTATTAAAAGCAATCACTATAGTGAGAAAATGTAAATGGTTATCAAATAGATCTTTTTTAACTGAAGTGATTTGGTCATTTGGGATCCAACGGTGAATCTATGAGACCCTAGGGACTGGATGTGTTTTTCTTTACTAAAATAATTTTTTACACTTTGAATGTGTGCATTTTCACAAGGTTTAGCACATGTTACATGGCTTGGAAAAATTTAACTAAAGTGTCAAGGGTCAAAAATGAGTTCATTAAGGCGAGGGGAATGATGAATTCTAGACGAAGAAGGGGATTGTTGGATTATATAGAAATCATTTAGGTTGTATCAATAAGGTGATTTGGAAAAAAAATATTTAATTCTTGAACCTATGGGAGAGTGGATGTACAATGTTCCTTTAGATAAGTTTTTAATCCGACTGATTTTTAAACATTTATCACTCTTGAACATAGAACATGGATTTGAATGGAGTAAGTCATTAGGAAGATTCATAGATTAGGTAGGAAATCTTCACAATTGGATGATTCATTTCTCTCGTGATCATCTAGTGAGTATTTGAAATTGGGAACGATTCATTTGATCTGTTCATTTCTAAAGCCTATAACACAATTTGAGGCCCTCTATTTTGAGACTGTAAAACCTATTACATTCTATGTTGATGAATAATACACACTTCTGTTTTTTCAAAGTCAAATAAACAAGGGATTCCTTGAGTACAAACAATGTTTTAGTGTGGGGGAATTTGATGTGTCTCTAAAAACACATAGTTTTGCACATATTTTTAATTAATATTTGATAATTTAATTAATTAGCTTTATGTTTTTTTCTAAATAATCACTCTTTTTTATTTTTTATAATTCAATTTATTAATTAATCAATTTTATAAAACAAATTATAAATCTTTAGTCTTTAAAATAATTAATTAAGTGGTACTAATTCTAATAAACTTTTTATTTACTAATTAGTTTAGTTGATCTAATTTTCTTAACTTTTTAATAATCTAGATTTTATGTTAAATAATCATTTAATCATATCATATCATTTAATTACCTTAGTTTTTAATTTAATATTTCATCTTTTAATTTAGACTAATTATAGTAAATTGACACTATTAATTATTCAGTTTAATAATTTAGTTAGTTATTAATATAAGTTAAGAAATTAAGTTTTAACTTAATAAAATAATGTGTTTTTTAGTCTAATTTTAGTTAATTAATTAATTAAATTTTTTTTAAATCTTTAATTTCGTTAATGTTTTAAATTCATGTATGTGTTAAAATTTTTAAGATACAAATAGGTGTTCGTGAGTCATTTCATACATTGCCAATTTTTTCTTTCATTTTTGAATCACCGACAATTGCTTGTCTCACAAATACTATATTTTTTATTACTTTCATTGACTCAATGACCCTGGATTTGTAGAGAATCTTCAATTGAAAACTTGATTTCATCTGAATCTGACGCACAAGTCGATCTAGTCATCATTCTCCACAAGCTGAAGTCTTGTCGCTCTAGTGGTTGGCCAAAGGAGCTGAGTCCAGTCGCCACACCTAGCCAAAGGGGCTTCTGCCATCTGTTGTGCACTAGTTGAGGAAGGTTTGTGATTTGTCTAGTGTTGCATCATGAACAAGTCCAGGACGAGGTGTTTTTGGTCCGCTAGATCCAAACATAAGAGTGAGCACCTGAGCCTCTGGATCTGGATGGTGAGGTTCGCACCACCCTAGAAATTTGCATATGGCATCTGAAGTCCCCCCTACATGCTGTTTTGTGGGGAAGAAAACTAAAAAAAAGATAGAATAAAATAATAAAACATGTAAATAATAAATAAATAAACAAAAAAATAAAATCATTAATAAAATAGAACCTAAAACAAATTTATAAATTATAATATTATAAACTAAAATATTAATAATAATAATTTATAAATTAAATTAATTTTTTAAAAAATAAATAGATAATTAACATTTAATTAATATTTATAACTTTTTTTAAATATAGCAATTATAATTGCAATAATAAAATTAATAAAAAAATTAATTCAATTAATAATAATCTAATCTTAAAATATAATATTATAATATTAATTTTATAATATCAAATAAATAAATAATAAATACCAATAATTTAATTTAACGATAATAAATTAATTAAACTGAATAAATAAATTACAAAAATTCAATAATATTTAAATTTAATAAAAAAAATTAAATTAAAAACATTTAATAAGTAATAAAAATATTTATATTTTAATTAATATATTAAAATATTATCTTCAATAATTTAGAATAAAAATTATTTATTTATGTATGTCTTCAAAACTAAAATAATTATAAATTTAAATAATAATAAATTAATTAATAATATATAACATAATAATACATTTAATCTTTAATTATCATAATAAATATTTATTAAGATTTAACTTTTTATTTTAACATACAATTAATTACTTTTTATCTTTTGTTTTGTAGGTACATGCTGGAGCTGTAATCCCATCCAGTTACATTCAATTAAATTATCCGGAGTTAGTTATGAGATTAATACTAAAATGTTGTGTGATGCATGGAAATAGTACATGTATGCGGTAAGGAAGTGAACCATCATCTTATGTCAGTGCGAGGTAGCGGGGACAAGAAGTATTTGATAGAAGAGGTAAACATAGAAAACAGATAAGTGAGTATGGGGGAGACCATTCACTCATTCTCACGAAACTTCTTGGAGAGATGAGAAGAACGTGTACCACTTCCTTGAGATACTTTGAGAACCAATTTTGGGGATCTGAGGTGTCCAGTAGCAGAGCAACATGGGAGGGAGTCTCTTCATACACTTGTTTTTTCAATTACCGTACTCTGTAGTTAGATGTTTTCAATTACGGTAAAGAATTTATTTCTAGGATCGAACACTTATCTATGGAGTCCCAAATCCTACTGGTTCATCAATTAAATTTCTACACTACATTTACTTTTCAAAATTAGAGTCAATCGGTGCGATTAATTCTGATTAGTCATTAATTATTCACACCTTACATTTTCAAAATAAAAAATTCAAAATTAATCGGCAAGATTGAAACTGAATACATTTATCAAAGATTTAATTTTCATTTACATACAAATTTTATAGTGAATTTAAATCCAGTTGCCTCCTATTTTAATTTCTTAAGCAGTTTGATTAATTCTGGAGTGGCGTACTCTAAGAATTAACCTTATATGTGTTGAACCTCTTGGCGATAGAGACTCAACAATTTTATCTCTAGGTGTTATTCAATTAAGAATAGTGAAGAAGTTATCATTTATAACTAGTAGATTGAGAAATCTCAAGTACTATTTCTGATTCATTTAGTCCATTTCTTCCACCACTATCTTAGCACTATTAAACCATTAGTAATAGTAGTTTAGTTTTAGACCTATCTCTTTTTAGATCAAAAACATAAAAAAATTTGTCTGTTCTTTACATACTTTTAAAATTTCTTATAAAATATAAAAAGAACATAAACTGAGAAGGTATTCTCCCCACTACTGACAATTGTGGGGTATTTTTGAAAACATTTAAAAAGAAACATTTGTCACCATCCTTCCCTATGGGTTCGACTCTACTTTACACTACAGTATAGACAGTAGGAACATAAAGATATTAAACTTTGACTCCAGTACAATAGAATTTGGGTCAACAATATATCCAATAGTGCGGTTACTTATGGACTTTCCATACAATATTCCTTAAATGGGAATGTATACATTTCCCTTGAGTTTTAGTGGAACCTTTTTTTGTGTGTTGGGCATGGAGTTATGGTATGAAATCCAACTGACCTATTAGGTTTGTCCAAAGATTTAGATTAGGCGTTGATTGTTAAGAATGGTTTTATCTAGAATGGTATCATCTATATAAATTAATAGAATTTATGGATTATTGTATCAAATGTTTAGGAAATAAAATTAGTGTTTTTATGCCATTTAGTAATGAGAATATCTTTTAATATTGAAAAATTATGCCCAAGTATTGTCATTGGTCATATAGTAAGTTAACTCATTAATTGATGTGATCATTAAGGAGGATTGAGGAAAATGAGACAGACATTCCAGGGTCATGGTATACAATTTAATTTGATCTGAAATATTAATTTCAGTATGATACAAAACATGGATACATCATCAAGTGTTATAAATGGTCCTATTGGATAGAATGACCCTTTGGATTCATTTTTTTATTTGGGATGGTGTATACCAGGAATCAGTGGTGCCATTGGCCCTATGAATCATAAAATTTTTGTATTTTTGTACCATTGAAATAATATCGAGGAAGAATGTATGGTCATATTTGGTACCTTTTTTGAAATATGGTTTGGGACATCAGCATGTGTGTTTTTCAAGGGAATGAATGATTACAGCTCCCAACCCCATCAACATACAATATGACTTGTCGTACACATTGAGAGAATACATATATTCAATGAAGTTACTGATTGACAATTAGGGTTTCAATGGCCACATGATTAGTTTAGATCAGAGAAATTCTCTAGTTATGCAATAGTACTAAGGGTTACTTTGGCTTGGTGGAATTAACATGAAGGAAATACAAGATAAAAGACTAATTAAACAGATATGTGGACCACGTTCATATGTGATAAGTATCATTAGAGATTATGATAATAAATCGCAGCATAATTTCAAAACTTTGTGAAACCATTGTGATTAAAAGGAATTTTGGAGGTAATCAAGAATTGGAGATACACTGTGATGTTTGAGTCTTTTTTGGAAATACATGATCATACATCAGGGGAGTTTTATTTTTAAAAATCCATTGGTGGGATTACAACTAATTTGGGAATAATGAGTGGCCTTTTGGTTGGGCTGAAAAATAAGATATTAGGTATGAATCTGATGTTCCATGGGTGGGAATAAAAATACAGAAGGCTCATGTGTGAAGGAATAGAAATTCTGGGTGGAACATAAATGGAAGAATTATAATCTGATGCTTATAATGGGAATGCATGTCTTAGGGGGAGTTACCAACATGTAGTTTTGGTGAAAAATAATTTGATTTAGTGCCTTGGGATGGGGTAATACATTAGTAAGATAGTGTGGTATACTCTATAATTTTTCTCATGGAGGGAATCATGTTATATGTTTGTTTCTCAAAAAAATCTATGGTAATGTTTTCATGTGAAAAGGATGGAAGATGGTTTCCTTTCAGAGTGCCACCCATGGGTGAAAAATATCAACCACATTTTCCATCCTATTTTGGAATGAATAGAGAATTGGTTGTGGAATTCAGGAATGGTTATGTGATGTAATATTTTGTATTCTACTAATTCAGGGTGCAATATGTCGATCCTAGTATGTGACCCTCCTATAAGGGAGATTTGATAAATGGGAAGTGTATTAGTTTAGGTTCAATCATCGACTATTGGTTAGGGAAATCCTATGTTAACCCTAGTGAGATCATTTTTCATTTAGTGTAAATGGTAATTCCATGTAATGATGATGTTTTTAGGGTAGATGATGATAAAATATGGATCATTTGGGATATATGGCCGCACTAACACTAGTTAATCCTCTAATATTGAAGTGTAACTTGAATATATCTTATGTTATTGAAGGATATCTTGATTATTTCATAGGTTATAGAAGTGTTACTAGAAATTTTCTTAAGTTTCAAAAGGGTATCATGTATATTTATTATGTTTTTGAAGGATAAATTGAATATTTCTTATGATTAAGAAGTGTAAATTGAAAATTTATTTTGTTATTATAGTATAATATAATGATATCATGTGTTACAGAATGGTACCATGAATATTTATTAAGTTTCCAAAATTTAACTTGTGATTTTCATAAGTTACTATAGGGAAACTTGAAATTTTTTTACATACTATATGTTATCATGGGTTGAAATTCAAATAATTTATTTTTATCAAGGGTTGGGTATGTGACTCAGGAAGTATTCATATATGATAACATGATTCCACAGTGTAATGGAATCATGATTGTGTACTGTTTATGCTTCTATGTTTGAATCCATCCATTTACAAGGAGAGTCGGTAAGAGGTGGTTCAACTATTTTTTTCAACATGTAATTGAATGTGGTAATTTTGAAAATAAATCTGCAAAACAAATTTAGAAAATGTAATAAGAATTTATAGTTCTTTTTCGGAAATTTCTAGGTAAGGATGACATGATAATTCTTTGAATGGATGATGAGGGAATGGCCATTCTCACTTGGGTTTGAAAAACTAGAGTGAGTATCGACATTGGACTTGTGTTTTCATGAATTTTGGATGTGGCAATTTTGTAACAACTCATGTGTATTGGTGTGGATAGGAATGGGTGTTCACCATTAGGGAGTTATTGTGATAAAATCATGCAGTGGTTTGTGTTCTGAGGTCAAAGGAATAGAATTTAAATTTCCACCCTAGAAAATCATTAAACATTTATTAGTGGAACATGAATATTAAGAGGTTACAATGAACATCAATGGTTAGAGTGTATTTTTGGGTGACCATATGGATAGCTTAGTGATGATATGGTATAATGTGGCAATGTTTAATAACCCAATGTACATGGATAGGTATTTATAAAATTTACTTTTGATGAAAAGTTTGAATTCTTGTACTAATCGATCGACTAAATTTTGAATTGGAGTTCAGAATAGAATTTTGAACATTTATTTTAAGAAATTCTTTTTTCTCTAGATATGGTTTGGAGTTCGAGGAGTGCTCCAAATAATTAATAATTCTAATTATATTTGGACTTATTGATTAGGTTTTTCGGAGTTTCATCCCAGGGAGTATGGTTAGAGAATTATTAGTGCTATGTATGAACTCTAACCATGAAGGGTTTTGAAGGAATGGGTATAATTTTATTAAACCTTGAAAAAGGGTACTAATGACCATGCATTGATTTATAGTTGATAGAAGTGATGATATAACTATTTTACAACCATGTGACCATATGTGAGAAGGGTGTAAGTCTTATATAAGTGTTAAATATACTGTTGGTGAATGGTTTGATAAAACATGTGGCCAAACCCTCCCTCCTTTAAAGGAGGGATATTGAATCTTTTAACATGTGAATGTTTAACCCAAACAACCTCCTCTATTTCCACATTCACGATGTAGTATCATCTCACCCACCCTTTTCTTCTCATCTTCCTCCATGATGGTGCTTCAATGAATCATTTTCATTGGATTTTCTATCTATTTGATCAAGATATTAGGAAATGTCTATAAGTCTATTTCCTATCCTTAATCACTTCCACTAGTTTCATGATTGTTCCAAATTATGTTTAATGTTTCAATTTCATAGGATAGTCATGGAATATTCCTATAATTATGGGGGTTTGGTGTGGCTTGGCTAGAGGGTGTACTGTGATGCCATCACCACACAGTTAACATATGTTTTCATCGATATATGTGAAAGTTGATATTTTAATTATTTTGGGATGAATTATTTTTATTTTAATGTCATTTGGGATCTATTTTTTGTGAATTTGGGCTGCGGTAGTGACATGGGAATGATATAGACCATTTTTGGGCTATCAGACATGGATTGAGCATATAAAGGCACCGGGTCATTGCTTCTTTGTTTATATTTATGTGAGGTTTTTGGGTATTTAGTTTCTTGTATTTAATTAATTATAAATTTATCATAATAATTTAATGTTGGATTCTTAGATTTGAGTTGAGGTTGTGGATGTTTTTTTCATTGTTCATTAGTTAGCAACGAGCTCATGTAGTGGGTTGTGGTGATACTATTATATGGAATGAATCATTGTCAGGAAAAGTAGTCTAGTTTTCTCTACCTTAATGTCTCGTTGTTTTATAAATACTATCTATTGTGTGTCGAGCTGAGAACTATGTGTAAACCTAATTTTAAATTTTAAGTGTTTTTTTTCATAATTTAGATCCCTTATTAGAATTATTATTTCTTTGGTAGGGTTCACATATTAACAGACCGGCCCAAAAACCACATAGATTCTATTGAGTATTTATGAACCATCCTTGATACAATAAATATTTTATAACAAATTATGACCATAAATATTTTCTCGTTATATATTTGTTTAGGTGATAAATTTAACTCATTCCATAGACCGGTTAAGGATGTTGAAGTGTATAGTCCTATTAAATGTGTATTATAAGATATTTTTTATTAGTAAAAAATAGTTTTTATGAATAATATGAAATAAAAGGGGTGAAACTTAGATAATTGATCCATTATATCAAACCTAGAATCATTTAGGATTTTTTATCCTAGAACATTGTCTTGGGTCCATATGTCCCCTATGAACAAGGGTGTTACTGATGATTGTTAATAAAATGAAAACTTCCAAAACCCCCCTTTTGAGTACTAAAAAAAGAAGAAGATATTGATGAATTGAAATTTTTATAAATAAATAAAAATATGTAGTGGTATCAATGAGTTGTGATACCCTTGATTAAATATGATAATTTGTTAAATGGGGATGTTTTTTATAATTTTTTAATGACTAATGGAATCCCCAGATTCTATTCTAGTGGAATAGACTTTAACATTAATCCATGTTTTCTTAATTAAATTTCCCTTTCACAAAAGGGAGTGGATTCTATATAGTCCTTGTTAATATTGTTTATCTAGTTATAGATTAAATGTAAGGAATTCCATTGGGTAAACCATGGATTCAAGGAAATAATTTCAAGAATTATCCTAATATATTCAATACAATTTATAAATTTCAATTTAATGTGTAGAAATTTTTAATCTTTCGATACTAGATATGGATTAATGTGATACATTCCTTGCTTAATCCATATAGTCCTGGATTGATTTCCATGTAGAAACCCAATGTATTCCTGAGGATTTTATTATGAAAATGAAAAGGTAATTTTGGATTTGGTAGAAGTATTACATACTATAATGACATGGATTAAAGTTATATAGTCAACTACAAACATTTAAATAATCTAATTCCATATATGAGAGCTCGGATGAGGCTTTTGGACCTCAAAAAAAGAATTCCATGGATTACATCCATGGATGCCAATGAAATACCTTCTCAAAAGTAGGAGGGACATTCTACTTAGGATCAGTTCGATCCATTTTAAAAAGTGTATTATTGAGAATTCCTTCATATAATTCTATACTAGATGTCGAAATAGTTAATTTATCTCCATGGTTTGGATCACTGGTACCAAATGTAGAATTCATTGGATTTTCATTATAATCATTTTCCATTATGCCCTATAAATTCCCAAACCCACATCTATATAAATATTTGATACTTTCTCTTGCATGAACAGTAAATATTCAATGATACTATGAACTCCTTATTAGGTTACATGATCATAGAAATATTTATCAAGCCGAAGAAGGTTGTATCCCTTTATCCATCTCAACTTTATTTATTTTCTTATGTATATAATACACACCAGATGTTTTACTCTCAAAGACTGAAAATTCATTAGACACCAATACCGGTATCCTCCATATTTTTAATCACACCCTATTTGTGCCACTTCTACATACCAGCACAGATCATAGGCTGTAGGATATGACTTTGGATGGAACATTGTGGTTACTAGACATGGCTAGGATTTGACATGGGAGCGATGGACTGAGAATGTACTTGGAATTACTATAGGATTTGTGTCACCATGTTTATTTATTTATTTTCACATTTCCTTACGGTATGTGAATCGTCTAATATGTGTATTTACTTCTTTGTACTTATAGAATCATCTATTCGGGTTTGGTTGATTTTCTTTTACGAAGGATGGGTTTTAAGTTTACATATTCCTTTCTAATTCTCATTTCACTTATTTGTCCACTTAATTTAGCAATGACCCATATGGTTTAATCTCTCCACCACACCTCTATTTGACCCTAATAGATATCCACCCACCTATAATATATGAAGAGGATTGAATGGGTTAGCATGTCCCTCCGATTAAGTTACTTTTGAGTGAACTAGGTTGGAGACCTCATACTTTTTTTGTTTTCTAAAGGAGGTATGATTTACCAAAATTGTGAACAAATTAAAAAAATTACCCATAACATAGGAATTTAATTTCCTAATTTCATGAGTACTCTTTTATATTAATTTTTAAAATAATCCATGATTCTTTTCTTGGGAAATATATTTCATAATATTCTGGAAATTTATAGACATCAAATATGTGATTTGAAAATTGAAAGTGTATTTTCCTAAAATAATGTTCCATGAATAATTTAATTGTATTTTTATCTATGATAACAACCCTTAATATTAATTATTAATCCATAGATACTTGATCCAATGATATTATCATTAATATTTCTCTAAATGATAATTGTTTGTGATGTTAAAATCACGATGAAACCCATTTTCAATTACATGAGTTATATTTTGATGAAATGATAAATTAATTCATTACCATGACGAATATTTATCAATGGATAGTGATTATTTTATGGTTGTGTCAATTATAGAACACCAATGCTTTGGGTAAAGTGATATATAATATTCATTGTATTATAATGATGACCATGGAAATTATTGAAATGGTCAATGTTTAAATTTTTTTTTTTATTAATTTTTTCCATATCTATATAATCACGATAATATAAATTGACATGTTTGAAAATAGATATGTTGAAATTTGTATGCAAGAGTATTATTTACTCAAGATATTCTCACAATATTATGTGGGGACATGATATCGAATAGTTATATTCATAAGATTATAAAATCGTATTCTTATATTTCCATTTTCAAATGAAATGAATCTTGCATGATGATTAATTCTTTGACACCCTTATTTTTCATTCTATTGGATTTTATCAAATATATATTTTCTATGTATGAATATTTAATGTTGTGAACATGAATATGATTATTCCATATTATTTCATCTTGTTATTCTAATAATATTATCTATTTACAATATTTACAATAACTATGTTTATAATATTATAATTTCCTATCCTTATAAAACCATATTCCCATTTTATGACACATGAATGATGATTAATTCATTGAAAACCTTATTTTAGGGAATTTAGATATGAATTGATATTGAATTTTATGATCATATATATTCTTGGTCCTAGTATTTTATGTTGAGAAAATTTATAGGATTAATTTTTATACCCGTATGATTATATTAATCGCTTATTATTGATATCTACCATGTTTATCCCTACTGAGCATGTAGGGTCATCCTTTATTTTTTTTCATTCCATGGGTTTTGATTAAAGGTACTAAGTATGATATTCCATTAATTTTACTAATGAGAGTACCTTTATGTGAGATGGGGAAGATATTTTATGAAATATAGTGATTATGTATATTGGATTCAAATACACTAGTCCTAAATAGTCTTAATGCATGTATAATTATGATATTTATTGAATATTAATATATAATTATGTAATTTTTATGTTTGTTATAGTTGGGTGGCTTCATCTTGGACCACAAAAAATTCCATTTAGTGGCCTTGTATTTAAATAGTCATCCTCATCCACCGTCCACTATATAACAAACAAACTACCACATTATGGGGTTAGAAATCATGAGGTGACCTCTCCTTTTTCCTTAATATTCATCTTGAAAAAACCTTAAATTCACACCTCAGCTTCAATTGAGTTCAACAAATTCCACCAAAGTACTCACATAATCCCCAATTACAGGAGAGAATTAATCTCTAATTACCCATTTTGAAACATGATGTAACACTATAAATACAGTATCCTGGAGCTGGTGTTAGTTTTTTTTATATTTCTATGAGATATAAGGGTTCTCACCACACATGATCAATTAGTTTAGTAGACATGGAAAACTAGATATATACATGATTTTCACGTTACTCATTTTATATAAAAACATATCATAAGTAAAAAATTCAACATTGTCATCATTCATAATAAAATTATTCATATATTTTGAAAACTAAAAAAAAGAAGGGGTGAGATCAATTAATTATTAAGTATCATGCATAGCAGAATATATCATTAGAAAATAACTCATAGTCATTATGGAAGTGTGTAAAACCAAAACTCATGTCACACAATTGATAACTTGAGTTCAATTAACATGGATGGATAATGTCAATATAGAAATCACATGGATAATGGAAATTAATTTCTTAATAATGTAAATATAAATTCATGATGATCATGATCAAGAATCTAAACCAAAAAATGTTAAATATTACCCTCAAGTACTCTTAACCACGACATCATTATTAATAAATGGGTAGGTGTAAACCATACCCCCATCAAATATGGAATGCATATGGTTCTATCTATTTAGACATGTCGATGCATCAAGGGGGTATCTATAATTATACCTAACCTATTAGTTTCACATCCTATGTATTCATCATATATTGAATTATCTACATATTTCATTAATGAAATTTCTTATTAGCTAAGAATTATTTTCATTGAAACATAAAAAAGGAACATCAATATCTCCCTAATAAATGAAATAACTTACATGATAATCTATATTTAACTGATACCATATAATGAAATGGTATTTGAGTGAAATATCATCAATGTATTGAATTTTATTCCGATTTTATCCATTATATTTAAAAAAATGATATAATAGTGAAAGTAATTTCCAGTGAGCAATTTATTGTGATAAAGAACATGATTGCATGATGGTGGATGATATTGAAATAATGTATAATTAATTATCCAAAAAAACGATATATAGATAAAAAATAATGGTTTTTTTAATAATACCCAAAATTTAAAAAATAATATGTTATCAATATAATAAAAAAAGAAACCTTGTAACCTCATGTATTAATGGATTTAAAATCACGATTAAATTGTTTTCATTATTTTATGAAAATAATTCCCGTTTCAATTGATATCATTTAAAATAAAAATTACCAAAATATAGAAATATATATATATATATATATAAATAAAAAAGTAAACTTGTAAAGGAATCAACAAAAAAAAGTGTAGTCATGAGGGGGGAAGAATCCATTCATACGATGTGTGTTAAAAAATATTTTGTTCACATGTTTTGTAAAAAGTAACTCATTTGGAAAATGACAAGAATATTACCCATAATTCTTTTTATAAAGATTAAAACATTAGTAAAAATTGATATAATAAATATCTAAAACAATATAAAAAATTTCTTGATATTTTTTAACAAAAATATGGATATAAAAGAAAAAATGTTTGAAGGAAAAAAAATCAAAACAAAATTTTAAAAAGTATGTCATTTACATGTAAAATAATTTGTGATTCTTTATTAAACTAGAGAAGAAATGGAAAAAACATTTAAAATCCATCATAACTAGAGTATAATATGACCTATGGGGTTAAAAATATTAGGATTATATAATTTTACATAAGGGAATAAAAAAATAAATTGTCCATAAATAAAATGATATTGTATCATAAATACTTAGCTTTTGGTCCCTTCATAGGTGTACATGTTTGGTCCTCTGGTTTAAAAAATTTAAATTCATTATATATATATATATGAATCATTATCATATATATTACAATTTTTAGGTTCCTTTTTTAATCGTTTGAAATGTCTTCATTGGATAGTTCTATCTTATATCGACCAATTAAGGATGTTCAAATTATTTTTCAAAAATTACAAAACTCTTTTTTTCATAGTTAAAGGGGTGATGTAATTGTCAAATAATTTAGATAATTTTAATAATGTCACTAAAATATTTTTTTAAATTAAATAAAATTTTATAATTATCCATGTGTAGCTATAATAGAGTAACAAATTATGTCACTTCATGGAGGTGGTAGTCAACATATATAAAGAATAGGTGTTATCATTTTATATTAGAATTAAGGGTTATAAAGAAGATGATACATTGTATTTAGAGTCTAAATAATTTCATATATATCATATATATTTCAAAAAATCAACCTTTATAACCATACAAGTAAAGATGTGATAAAAAATGAATTACACCGCTACATAGAGATGGCAGGCCATATGTATGCACAAGTGGTGTTTTAATTTTCCTAAGGACATGAATAAGGTGGAAAATGGTAGAACCATAATAATAAGAACACATAAGTGTATTTAGGACACTATATTAATTGTTTTAATATATATAAAATTTATTTTGTGGAAGTGTAAGTGGAAATAAACATCAAAATACTATGTTAAGATGATGACCTCCTCATTGAGAGGCCTTATTTGACATACACATTGATCATTTTTACAATGGTATTAGGGTTAGATCATGAGGTTAATAATTAATTTAATCAAGATTTTAATAAATTTGGGTTATTATGGGAAAATATATGGGGATCGATTTTTGGGAACTAGGTAGGATAATATGATACCTATTATAAGTGAGGTGAGGGGCACACGTGGATTGTATTAAAATTTTATATAATATAAAGTCATTTTCTTATGAATGTTTCACTAAATTGTATTATATTTGATGATCATAAGGTTATTATATATGTATAACCAAATAATGGTGTTTAATAATTTTATTTATGTCATCTGAAAGACTTATCCCATTTTTATACATTTGAACCCTTTTCCCATTTACAGAGTAGGTAAATATTTACCACAGTTAGAAATCATTATGAAAAAAATTTGTTCTTACCATATTACCTATTATTAATTATAATGATTTATAATACTGAATCACATTTAAATGATTCAACTCTTTAAAGTGGAATAAATTACATTTAATATAATTTCAAAAAACTTAACAAATAACTTTTTTAGAAAATAGAATTTTTTAATAATAAAAATTATTTTACAACAAAATAATGTGTAATTTTTAATAAAATGTGATTAATAAAAATATGTGATATAAAAATACACTTATTTAATTTGAAAGTATAATAAAATTGAATTATATAAAGTAAATAATTGATAAAAAAATAATTTAAATATTATTTATTTGAAAAAAATTAGTAAAGAGATTTCAAAAATTGTATAAATATTTTTCTATATTAAAAATTAGGTTTTTTTGTTAATTATATTACTTAAAAATATTTCATAAATAAAGTTTTTTCATAAAAATTTATGATATTCTTAAATAATTTCAAAAACATTAAAGTGAATGTTTTATAAAAGTGTAACTTTAAAATATTCATCAAAAAAATCATCTATTTATTAAAAATCAAAAAAATTAATGATTATCTAATTATTAAATTTGGATTTCAAATAAGAAATTATTTATTTTCAAAATAATTTTATAAAAAAATAAAATTTGGGTTTTATATAGATTATTGGATATATATTTTTCAATATCATATTTTTTTTTTAAATGATAATGTTACTGAGTATAATTGCATCTCAGGTGATACATTCTTCCCACCATCCAAAATTTCATCCTCAAAATTTCCATGATGTCCTCTAATGAATAGATGTGGGTAGGCTTTCACCAAAACTTGTATATGTCCCCATGCCATGTCCCCTTTTTAATGATTTTCCATAGGAACAACACTAATTTTGTGTTTTCGTTTTAATAAATTATTTTTTAGTGTTAGGAATATAGATATTATCTTAAAAATAATATAATTTCAGTCCATATTGTATTTCATTATAGGTGGTAACATTCATTGGGTAATAATGTACATCCACAATAATGTGATCTAAATAAACTTATTGAATATTACAAACGCTACGTGTTATTTCAATATTGTAAGTCGTAAGTATAATTGTTTCTAGAATATCATAATTCCTGATCTACCTAGGACTCAGTTCCCCATCAATGTCAAGCCTTATAACACTATTCTACCAAGAAACATTAAAAAAACCCTTATCTCCTACTTGAAATTCAAAATCATCAAATAAATTAACCTAAAATATATTTTTCCTACTTTGTGTTTATTTGATATGGCCCTGAATAGTTCACACTCTTTATGTTTTCTCCTTGATATGTTCTAGTTATAAAATATTATTTTCACAAAATAATTCTAAAAAATTGACATATAATATATTTTCCCATGCCATGCTTCATATTGTTCCATTTGAATTATCAAATCGAATATATTATTAAATGAAAATTCCACCAATGATAGATGTAGATCCAAAATACCTTAAATGTCTTATGATAATGACCTCAATATGTATTTTATAAACTGAATAGTCATTTCAGACTTTCCATATATATTTTCATGATATGTAGTTCTCAAATTTAGTTCAGTGTCAAGATCCATCAGATGACTAATCCATAATTTTAATATTAAACATTGATTAAAAATCAGAAACAATCTAAATTGGTTCATCATGAAGTATAAAAAATTCAATAATATAAAGTACCATGATGAATTCTACTGGAATATATTCCCTTGTAGTTATTAAAATATTTTAGATGTTAATTTGATCAATTATAACCCATATGGAATTATTCTTTCTAAGAGTCTTTGGAAATATGATGAAAACAACGATAGTAATATCATCACATTTTGGAACTAGAATATGTAAAGGTTTCATGATTCCTTTAGTATGTTTTGTATAAACCTTTACCTTTCAAAAAATCATGTATCTTGATACATAGTATCCAATTTCATATTTTATATTTTCCCAAAAAAATTCCTTCAAATCATAATACATTTTAGGGATATAGTGGTGCATAATGAAATTTTATCTATGAGATTAATAGAATAATTATATTTTTATAATGTGTGTGGATGTAAGACATATCCTCTTTCCTAATTTTAGTACACCTTCATCATATTTTTATTATTCATAATTCCCTTAATTCACGATTTTTTTTATTTTTAATATTCTTCTCATCATATTTGGACTATTTTAAATTCAAAAATATGAATTTTTTAGTAATAATTTTGAATAGTTATTATTTTTCTTAATTATTAACTATTCCAATAAAAATATTTCTTAATCCATTAATGTATTATATTTTTGAATCCTCATGCTAGTGAGTTGATAAATAATAATACTTTAGTAATTATAGTAATTGACTTTTGGTAATGTTGATTTCTTTATAAGAGAAGATGTATTTCAATCTTTATATATATTTATATATTTTTCACATTTTTCACTATAAATGCACCACCTCCAAATATTAAATTAAAATATTATCACTACTAACATAATATCATGGGTTAAATAATTTTATTTAGGGATATTTAATAACCTTGAATTATAGGAAATGAATATATCATTATGTATTAGGACATGTAAAAGTCCCTTCTATGACGCATCATTATATATTAGAAATCCATCATTTCTTGATGGTATAGTTAATAACATTGTATCATCCAGTATCCTCATTTATTCATTTTTTTCAATTTATCTATCCATATGAGGCTAACCCCTTTACATGAAAACAATATAAATAGGTTAGTTAATTGAGAATTTTTTGGAACGAATCATTGATACTAACATTCTAGTCCAAGGAAATTACATAAATATATTATATTTAACGGACTTTCATATTATATAATTAAATTTTTCATTGAAGGACCAATTCAGACTATATTTATAGAGATAATATGGACATGAAAAAACCATACTTATTTTTTTTGAATTTTCTATTTTTTCCATATAACATCTCTTCACTAAGAGTCTGAAAAAGATTCATAAATGACTCTAATGATCATCATTTATTTTAGAGTATGTCAATATATCATAAATAAATACCACAATTAAATTATAAAAATTACCCTTGAATATTATATTCATTAGATTAACAATAACATGAGGGTGAATTAGTCAATCCAAAGGGAATTTATGTAAATATATAATGTTGATACCTTATTTAAAATGTCATATTTGGAATCTCATTCTTCTTTACTTGCATTAAATGATTCCTATAGAAATTTAACATTGAAAAATATTTAGGTAATTTAGTTGATTGAACAATTCATTAATGTTGGGTGAAGGATAATTTTTCATTATAGTAATGGAATTGAATTTCTAGTAATCGATGCACAACCTCCAAGAACCATATTTATTATTACAAAATAGAGAATCGGCTCTCTGTGGTGAAATAGTAGGGAATAAAAATCCATTATAAAATAACACCACAAGTTATTTTTTATGTTTTAGTAGTTTCACTAGGTGAATCCTATAGATATTCAATGATATTGTGTTTTAATAATGGAAAATATCAATAAAAACTCAACATTATACAATGATTCTTGTCTAGTTACCATTTAAAGAAATATATAAACTTATTCCTACATAAAAAGTGAATTCTCTATTATTGATATAATTTTAACATTGATAATTTTAATTAGATGTTATTCTCTACCATTTTCATAAAGAATATATACATGAGGTGGATCTATATATTATTTAGATGAATTTTTCTCCTCTATGAAGATAGGGTACTTCACATATCTATCACAAATCAAAATCACATTATATTGAAAATAAATTTATTACATTATATTTTGGAAGCCAATCTAAACTATGAATTATATCATAGTCAATCATATTAATAATATCTTTTTAAAACTATGATATCATTATATGTCATAATTGTAACTTACTAACACATCATTGTTGCAATATGATTTCCACTTTGAGTATTGACAGAAAATTCCATTTATATAGGTGCTATGGAAATACCAAATTTCCTTTTGAAACATGGAAGATGGAAAATTGTGAAGTGATTTAAAATCAAATAAATTATCAGTAATATTTTAGGTTGTGATCAATGTTCACACCAATATATATTTCGAAACATAAACATCAACTATAGTAACCTCATAAGGTTGACCTTATATCCATGGCCTTTTTTTTATTAGGCTCTCTTGATGCATGGGTCATTGGTTTGAATAATACATTATCTCTTTACTATTAATTCTAAAAAAATTATTTCACTGCCCTGTATTAAAGAGCCTTATAAACCTCTTATACAAAATTTAGTGAGACACTTATTCATATTAAGAAAATAACTAGGCATTTATTTACACTATTAAGACTTTTTGGATGTCACATACTCCTTTCATTCTTCGTTGATAACATTATTTTTCTTATCAGTGCTCAGTCAACCAATTTTTTATTTATTTCCCTGTGATATACAATAACAATACAATTATTTCTCTATATGCATGTCAATATATACAATATCAATAGATGTTGGAAATAATTCAAAAACCAGTGACCTTTTGATACATGTATTAATCCCATAAATGAATTGGCCAATATTTCCTTCATAATTTTGAATGTAATCATCAAAATTCCCTCAATGTCATGTAATGTTATTATCATACTCTAAAATACTTTCCTATTCCTTTTTCAATAATGTGAAAAATTTCCACTCCATTTGAGATAGATTTTATCAAGGAAATTATTCCTCTATTAATATCACAATATAAGTTCTCCATTCCATACTTTCAAATTCATCAACCTATTTAGTGCTCTGGATCAATGAACACCATTGATAAGGAACTTCCATTAGATAATGCACAACCATAACAAACCATTCCCTTTCATTATTTTCCAAACTGAAAAATAACATTTTGAGAGACAAAATACATAGGTTATCTACCAATATAATATTAGTTCCATTAGAAGATAGAGGATTATGTTATATGAAGTGGTCCAACATAGGTGAATTGGGATGTGTAATAATAGGTTACTTCATATGAGCATGTCTATTCCTCATAACTTGCATCTCCCACCAACATATGGTAATGATATTATTTTTTCAAACACCATCTATATTGTTTCCTCAATAGGTAATCCCTATGTTTTCTAGGGTTATTTATTCCCTTTCATATTCTTTTTTCATATCTAAATAGAAAACAAACCCATGTTATAACATTACCATCACAAATATTGAGGGATAAAATAAAATTCTTTGTAATAGAAAAAATTATAAAAACCCTAATTGATTATTAAAATTTTCATTTTTTCAATGTTTATTTAAAATCTATCTCTTGAGGTTCTCACTAAAAATCTTATTTCTATGATCTCATGTTTTTATATGATGTAATGATAATTTTAATTTCAGTTTAACTCTGTGATTTTTACCTAATATATGTCTTTAATTATATCATTAGAGAGGGTGTTATTGGTTCATTCGGTGCACGGAGGCTCAGTTATTGGAAATGAAAACAACATTGTATGCGTAGTGGAAACTATGTGACCTAGGCCACATGGTTTGTGTAAAATGTGTAGTGCTGGATATAGGGAATCAAGAGGCCACATAGTTTGCGGAAACTGGGCTTCTAAGGGCACATAGACATGCAATCTAACTTCAACTCCTAGAAGATATGTTTGGAATAGTTTTAGATTTATTTTATAAACCCCGCATGTGAACCATGTGAGGCCCCCCTTGTGGAAGTTAAGCATGCACGGTTTGGCCAACTATGCATCCAAACATTATGACCATGTAATTTGATTGAAAATTATTATTTTTCCTTCATGACTTAAGATGATAACCCTAATATTATATTTTTCTGTTCTCCTATAGAACTATATTTTTCTTCTTCCACTAATGAAATTATTCAATCCATAAGGTAGTATTTAGTCTTGATTCTCTATGCGACTTTTTTTTAATTTCCTATCTTCTCATTGGATCAAAAATGGTATGTTATTCAATCATATTGTGTCATTATTCATTTTTATTCATATCAATGGAGTTATTTAGTTGCAAACTAATATTCCATATTTCCAATTTTTTGTATGTTCATTGATTTTCATCTAATATAGACTGAATCTGAGATTGATATTGGATGAGTGTTATACTATGGTACTATGGTAGGTGGTCTATACTTTACACTTAATTTTTTGGGTTTTATATACATGTTTTTAGTTGTGTATTATTCCAAAAATTCTGGCGTGACACCTAAAATTAATTGACTACATGAATTGAATGATTTGGAATATGTATAGGTTTCCACCTTGTGCCTTTTAAATAGTTTCAGGTTGATAGCCTCAGGACACCCGTGGGGTGTGAACCTGTATTTTTCCATGTTGTACCACTACATTGGGTGATTTTGAGATCACCACTTATTTTGGTGTCCTTGATAAATTGAATGAGAATATAAAGTAGTATTTGGATAAGGTTATCTCACCTTACCATGGGACCATATGATGATTAAATTTCTTAAATTTTTAAATGGAAAAGGTGATAATGAGAATGATTAAATCACGGATTGTGATTAATTATGAAATGGATTATTAATTATGTTGATTAATTAAAAAATGTAGGGGATTACTTAGATGAGGTCAGTGGTTACGGATTACATTATATGTTGTAAAAATTTATACTCCACATATCATTATTATAGTAGTGGATGCCATGGTTTTATATACCTTGGATACTGATTCCATAGGATGAAAAGTGCCCTAATTCCCCCATGGATCTTGATTTCTTATACATGCATTATAAATTCTCTATTGACATTCTCCCTGGACTCCACTAACATATTTACCACGTTTCAATAGATATTCTCAAGGTATTGACATGGAATCCTTAGTCTTTTATACCATGGACCTATCCCTTCATGGTATCACATTGTTGTACTCAGTGTGGATGATGTTGATGTAATTTTTTATTTTATGGAATGAGAGTTATGGATGTGTCACTTGATTACATATCATGTCTATTTTGGATAGTTTTTCAATTCTTACTAATAATGCTGGAATGGTTATTTGATTACAATTGTTAGTTTAGATATTATCAAACCTTATTTAGTTATACTTTCAAAATGAAATTATTTTTTGGATCAAGACTAATATTTGTATGTATCCATGTTTCTCTGGATGGGATCACACATTACTTTCATGATTGTTGTACCTATGATGTACTACACACTAATTTTGATTAAATTACACAGAATACACTTCTTATATAGTCTCTTGGTGGTGGAGTAATGAGTTTTATCTCACAACCTTTTTTGTCCTCTATTAGGTACCTAGAATGACTTCATCTATGTAGGTAGGGATTAGGGAATGTTCCAACTATTCATTGTTGATTTGATCATTACATAATGGAAGGGGAAAATAGGACAAAGCTAGGATCATGATGCTATGTAGAGATAGTTATTTTTGGTCCGTTATATATTTGATACATGTATTTTTCTAGATTTTTGTATAACATTTACCCATGTTTTATAGAGACATGACATGATCATCATATTTTATGTGATACTACATTTGTAATATTTATCATTACAATCATCTGGATGTCTGTCTTCTCTCATTGATTATATCTCCATCATCTATTTTATTTTTAGGATCACGATTAATGTGATACAATACGAAATGGGTGTAGAGTATCCACATATACACACCCTAGGACCTCGCATATGTTCAGCTACCACTAACATATGGTGAGTAATGCTTGATTCCATGTGACCCACTAGGTCAGGACACTATTTTGTGGATCTTAGGTAGGGATGTTACAAAGAGGTTTCAAATCATTTTTTTCCTGGAATTTATATTTTGAATGAATTTATAGAAGATATTAAGAATTTTTTATTTTGTAATGAGTTATGATTGGGAGTAGCTAACACTGGTATATCAAAGAGCCAAATTTTCTAGAATGGGAATTTGTGTTTTTCTAAATGTTTCCCATTACAGTTGATTTGATTCCAACATTGGAGGATGTAATTGATGATCTATGTTACATATGATTATGGATTTTATTATTGACCTATGAGATGAGGGAATTCCATCTCATTAATCATTTTAGTAACATGTTAATATTTAGACACCATGCATTATTCCATGATAAATAGGCTATATTACTTGATCGCATGACATCATTGTATATCCATCGCACAATAAATTTGTGGTTTGAAAAATGGTTTCTATAGGGAATTCAAAAACGTAGTTGATAAAAAGATTTTCTACCATAATCTAAACTTGGTTTCCCTTTGTAGTCTATATTAGACATCCAAAGCATTAAACTATTCTAGGATGAGTCCTAAACCATTAGTCACATAGACTAAAACATGTTTTGGTTTGGATTAAGTGGGTGTCACACATCATTTCATGAGGTGTATGGAACCTTATGGATCAAAAGTGGTGACTCATTAGGTTCAACCATTTATATAGATATGTAAAATAAAAATTTTATTAAATGAAATGGAAATTATGAAAATACAGAACTTGTCCTTGACCTCTTATTATAGTGGGAAGTAGGTAGTGTCTCTGGTGATTTTTATGGAAGTTCTTATTACCTAGTCTTTGATTTAGGATAATGAAAAGTGGTGATACTCATTTATATTTGGAATTGAACTATCAATTATTTAATATCAATGACTTGGTTTCTACTTGATTATTTTTTGAGGTGCGCTCTTGAAACTGTAGATACCTTCCACTCCAAAAACCACCAGTCGTCTTCCAGGAGGCTGGGGACGACCATGTTATAGTGACAGTGGTCCATGGTATACAAGTATATAAACATTTAGTGATGGTTGAGGAAGCAATAATTGAAATATATTTGGGTTCTAGAACCTAAATTTAAATGTTTTTTATGAACTTTTGTAATTACATTCAAAAAACTACACATTCATCCTCATCTATAGAAGAGATGATGCATGTCTTCCAAAAGTAACATCCACCAACTTTTTCAGGGGATGGAGGTCCACAGGCCACATATTGCTGAGCTGTGGCTTTAAAATATATTTTCTATCTTTGAGAATATAGAGAAACATTTTTATAGGTAATTAATTCTCATGAAATATATGACTTAGGGATAATATAATAACTAGTGGGATGTTTTGAACTAGTATGATACACCTTGAGATATCGTTTGGTGGAAATTCCAATCAAGGTTCTACGATTTCTTCTTTATTATGATATTGAGAGCTGAAAAGGCTAGTGAGTTTAGGTGTCTAGATCAGGGCCTTCTTGATATTTTGGAATACTTCGCACACATCAAAAAGATTCAATATTTTCTTCCAATTTATTTTTTCGGTGATCAATGGATGGAAATGAGATTCATGGAAGGTATCAATCACACTGTTCGATCACAGGTCAACATCATTCAGTTGGAAACTATTACTAAAATAATGATTTTTTTTATTATTACCCAGAAGAACATAATGGAGTTTGTGGTCATAAAGTAGGGATGTTAAGCCTCTCGACCCAATGGTTCAGCCACATCTAGAAGGATGAACCATTTTGGGGATTCTTGTGTAGGGACTACCATCTTGGTTTTTACTATAGGTAGTATTTTATTCTATCCTCAGTGTTGGAGAGAGGGATGTATAAGGAATAAGAGTGATAATAGCCCCGTAATATGCTGATAATATTGAAGGATATTCCATGTAGATATATTAGATAAGACCTTCCCTCGAGTAGTTAGTTGAAGGGGAATGACTCTGACTCGATGTTTAGAAGCGAGAATCACAACTCTATATCATGATGGGAGTTGGAGTACTATTGGTTATTTAGGACAAGGTGGTGGTCGTGACTGAGGCATCTAGGAACTAGTTGTAATTAGATAGTAGAGTGTTCCTATACTATGTAGTGAGTTCATTTCATAGGTCCACGGTTGAGAATAGATATAGTATCAACATCATACAACTAACACGTAGAGCGATGGTCCATATACGGATAGAGGTACGATCTAAATATCTATTACTATAGTATCATACCTTTTTTATATTGGTTTATTATAATGATTCATATTTGTAGATTTTTTAGAGATCATGTATCTCATTAATCTTTTATCTAATGGCTTTATAACCTTGGATACTCCTTTTGGGATTAGTACACATGATGTAAACTATAGTTGGCTGTTCCCCCTTGTTATTAGTCAGTGTAACATTGTGTGAGATCGTTCTATCCTTGATATGATTAGGATTTATGACATACTCATTATAGACTAACTAGTATCATATTGAGCCCATGTTGACTATTATCACCAAAGGGTGGAATTCACATCACCATTGGTTGGAGTCTTTATAAGAATGGATAAATGGGATTCCCAAAAAGGAAGAGTTCAACCCAAGCATCTTGGGCTAGTCAGTATGATAGCACAAATGTCTAGTTTATATCTAGATGATCATGGATTGTAACTGGAAGACATTTCTCAAGTGTTTTATTGTTTCAGGGACTTTTTCCCTGAAATAAATATTTTTTACCTCCTAAGAGAGAGGTGGAGTTCACTATCGAGCTTTTCCCAGGAGTTTCACTGGTTTCCATTCATCCTCATAGGATGGTTATTATAGACTTAAAAGAGCTCAAGAGACAAATAAGGGATGTGAAAGAGAATTGTTTTATATAACCTAGTACTTATCTATGTGGTTCACCAATCCTTTTTATGAAAAAAGGTGGATGAAACCCTTGGGTTTTGTGGGGATTATGTGAATTGGTCTAGATAAAATTTAAGAACTAATAACCTTTTCCACAAAAAGATGATCTCTTAGGCCATCTCTAAAGAGATCGGGTTTTCTAGAAGATATATTTATGGTTGGGTTATCACCAGATAGATATTGAACAAATAAAAATACCTCTTACAACTTTTCATATAAGGTATGGTCTATATGGGTATATAGTTGTGTTATTCTACCTCATTAACATGCCAAAAGATTTCATGGTGATGGTGAATCGAGTTTTCGACCAACATTTGGATTTTCTGTGGTATAATTAATAGATATAACATTAAGTATTAACACGATCAAAATGACCATTAAAAACATCTTTTGAATGTTTTTTATACATTTAAAGAGATTCAGTTATATGCTAACCTCACAAAGTTCCACTTTTGGAAGGATATGTTTCACTTCATGGGTCATATAATCTTATACAATTGAGTATCAATTGATCCAGTGAAGGTGAGAGATTTATTTTCAGGGTAACATCCCAAGAACATCTTTTACATATGATGTATCATGGGGATATCTTGATATTAAATTATTTTCATATTAGAATCCTAATGCTTAGTATCACCTATGATGGTATGGTCTAAGATTGGTGTGAGGTTTGTATGGCCATATACCTTTGGGACAAACGTTCCGGATCTGAAAGGGATACCTAATTTAGTGGAGGTTCTGATTCTACTAAGGGTGGACTGAATCTACAATGTATATTATGATGCAATAGATATTAGGCTAAGAGAAGTTATGATGCAGTAAGAGAGAGGAATGGGATACAAGTGTCGTCGGTTGTGACCACATGAGAGGAATTACCTGACACATTATCTTGAGTTAGACACTATTTACATACCTTTATATATTGGATGAGTTATTTACTATGAGATCATTTTGTGGTGTAAATGGACCACAAATGAGGCATGTATATATTTACATAGTGTGACTTCAGTATTAGGTGGTTATGGTTGGTGGAGTACCTATAGTCATTTTACATCAGGATTGCTTCTATTCTTTGTAATTGAAATGAATTTTTCCCTAAATTGAGCTTGAGGAATTAGATATAGGATGTTTGGGATGGCATTATGGATTGGTAGATTAATGATTTGTTCTCATATATGCACTTGGATGTGTAGGTTAGTTGTAGAAAGAATTTTAATTATTCTTTATTTTTATCATCTGCTATACTAGGTAGGGTGAGGAATATGAATTTATTAGATAAAGAGGGCCTAGTCCTATGAGAGAGTGTGGAAGGTGAGGAAAAGTCGCTTGGTTGGACTATGGTTTTTTATAAAATAATATATATTCATTATCTCATTTCTCTTCTAGAATACACACATAAGGAGATAATGAGAGAGATTCATGCCTCTGCTTGGGCAGTACATCTTGGTGTTACCATGATGTTTTATGACATGCACCATCAATACAGGTGGCCAGGTATGAAACGAGATGTAGTAGGTTTTGTCACAAGGTGTCCCACTTGTCGCCAACTGAAGGAAGAGAATTAGTGTCTAGATGGAATTTTACATAAATAACCTATTCCAGAGTGGAATTTGGATATTTTTGTAGTGGATTTCATTATTAGACTGTCCAGTTATCCTTCAGGCATGCATGATGTATGGGTTGTTGTGGAAACAATCAGGAAGGGTGCTCATTTCCTCTGAATCCAGGAGACGTCATTGTTGATGATCTTGAGAGAGTTCATATCTATGAGATTTGGTGCCTTCACGGGAGTCATCATACCATGTTATCAGATAGTGACTCCCATTTCACATATAAATTGTGGAATCATTTGTAGAGGGTATTGGTTTTACATGTTATTCTATTCATGGTAGACCACCCTCAGACCATTGGCCAGTCATAACACACTATACATGTTCAGAAGGACATTCTTAGATCATGATTCCTTGATTTTGGGGGATATTGGGAGAGGAATATACCCCCACTTGAATTCTTCTATAACAATATATATCAAGAATATAAACAGATGGAACCTTATGAGGCTTTTTATGGGTGGTATTTCTGATCACCCATGTGTTTCATAGAGGTAGGAGATATATCTTTACTTATACAACAACACATAAAGGAGAAATTGGAGTATGTATAGTTGATTATAAAGAGGATGTATACTAAACATACTAGAAAAAAATCATACAATGATCGTTGCCAATGAACTATTGAGTTATAGGTCAGAGATCATATCTTTTTACAAATCTCATGAGGCTAGGACATAGATGAATTATAATATAGGGTAATATTTCACCATGAATTTTTAGGTCATTTGACATTCTGGAAAGATTCGGGTCAGTAGATTATCGGTTATATTAACATTAGAGGTACTGATCCATGCACGCCATCTTCCTTGTATCTCATTTTCACTGTTATCACTCAGACTCATCTCATACACTTCCTCCAAATGACTCTTATTTGTTGGTAGATGCACACATTGAGGAACGTCCTCTTTTTATTTTTGATAGGATCATGATGTCACTATGAGGATGGTTGTTTCTTCTTGAATGGATTCTATGGAAGAATGACCATTTACAGGAAGATACAAGGGAGTAGGAAGTCGAAGTACATGATCAGTTACCAGAGTAATTCTCTAGTGATTCATTACTACAATGGGAATGGAAATTTGGGGAAGAATTACTTTAAGGGTGAATGATTATAAAGTGACGAGTTTTCCAATGAGTTACACATATTTTAAATTTTATTTCAAATTCTTATTTATGACCTAATATGAGTGTCTAATGAGATCATGGGAGTTTCATGGGTGTTCGGGGCTCAATGTATGCCCATAGGTTTGGTTTTTGGGAAGTTAAACTAGGGGTCATGGTTAGTTGAAACCCTTCTCCCATGATATACATGTTTAATAAACTATATGGTTCTAGATAGACGGTAGTTGGAGGAAAAATAGTTTTAAAAAATTGTGAATGCAAGGAAGTATGCCCTTGAAATACAACTACAACTCTTTTACAGAGGAGTTTGGCATGGTTTTCACATGGTTTTCCAAACCATGGACATGGATCATGTGAGGTCTCACTTGAGGAACCAAATGAAACATAGTTAGCGCATGGTTTGGAAAAACAAGAGTCGAAACCATGCATCCCAATAATTTGAATCAAATTGAAATTTTTATCATTAATGACATAAATTTATAATCCTCTTATTATATTTTCTTATTATATTTTAAATTAAAATTTTCATATTCCATTAGAGAGAATATTTAAGCCTAATAGTAGGACTTTTTCATGATTCCTTGTGTGATGTATATTTCTAGCACCGATCATCTCGATAGATCCATGCCAGATTTTTATTTAATTAAATTGTTCCATTATTCATTTGTATTTGTATCAAAATTGTTATTTTGGTGCAACATAACATTACCTATTTCAATAATATTCATCCATTCTACTTTTTCTCATATTTTCACCAAATCAGAGACTGATACTAGAGGAGTGTTCTACTATGGAGATGGTAGGGGTTCTGTACGTTTCCTTCATGTTTTGGTATTATATATATCATTTTTATGTTTTGAGGAATGCATGAATTTTTTGTTTTTCCCTTAAAATTTATTAATTTCTTGAATTGAATAATTTGGAACCAATTTTGGTTGCACAAAAGTTCTTTTTTTAATCAATTAAGGTTTTCAGCCTCTTCATGTTCCACCTATGTGGTATGCCATTGTATTTTACCTTTTTGTACCACCCCATTCATTGAGTTAGATCCAATTATACTTTTGGGATCCTTGAGAATTTTATGGAGAATTGAATTTATAATTTAGAGAAGGTTATACCTCTATTCCATGTGATTATATGATGATTAAATTAGAAAAAATATTAATTGGAAATAGTGATAATGGATAGGATGTACTAATGGATTATGATAGTTTATGAAGTGTCTTATGAATTGAGATGATGAGTTGAAAATTGTACTTGACGCCTTGGATAGGTCGTTATATCCGAATTTCGTTTGATGTTGTGGTTATTTATACTCCATATATGCTTATTATGGTAGTGTATTCTATAACATTACATTTCTACTCATTGGCGTGAGAAGGAGGAAATATTTTACTTGGACTTATGCAACATCTATAAGATGCCTAAGGGTGGTAATAAATGCCAAGAGATTCATTAATAGGTGGGGGAGGATTTTACATTTTAAAATTAACAACCAACCAAACAATCCATATCCAAATAAACCACAACATGATACATGATTACAATTAAAGAAAACTAAAACATTTCATTTATATCAAAACCAAATAAAAATTGTACCACAATGTAATCCAACAAAATAACCAAGTACAAATCAGAAGACTACAATGCCAAAAAAACTCCAAGAAAACTAAAAATCCAAAGCTCGGAACTAATCCAAGCTCCACTCCACAAAATATCAAAAGTATGAGTAAGAATCACTAGGGAATTGTGATCCTTTACCTTTTATCATGTCTGGATAAGCAACATCTGAAAAATCACCAATGTTACAAAGAAGGGGAGAGTAATGAAAATCAGTTGGATTTCCCCAAATGATGTCCGAACTCACACCACTAAGATAGAACATGTTAGTACATTTATATAAAAAAATTTATATACAGTTTATATCAAAATATAAAAAGTTCCATAACCAATTTTTTTCACAAAACAATATCATGTTCCAAGGAAACCCACCAAAATTGTATCCACACCAATTTGTTAGTTCCATTTTTTCATAATCTATTCCATTCCACTTATCCACACATCCATCCATGATTGAAAACTGGACCAACCTAAACTCAAGAGTGGTGAGTCATCCTTTCACAAATTCATCACTTGGTGACCCATTTTGACAGGGGTACATCATAACCATATCTACCCAACCTTATGATAGGGTTACTTCACACCCTTATCCATCCTAAAAAACATTAATACATACCATCCATTCCAATCTAAATACAAAACCAAGTACACCATACCCAATTCAATAAAAACATTTTTATTGAAAACCATTCCATAAAATCTTTTTATATTAATCCAACCAAACAATTGAATATAAAATCATCATTTTAAAATTAATCCACAAAACAATTTCCATAAAAGTTCAAAAATTTCTCCAAAAACTACAAACTATCACCAAAGAGGGTTTCTACCATTATTTGAATACCAATTTCACAAAAACATCATGTAAAAAAATATATTTGACATAAATACTTCAGTTTCTAAATATAGGTGTCGATTGTGAAGGTACTTACCTAAAACAAATTAGAGAAAATGGCAAATGGCAAAAAAACATCCATTAAAACATGTTGAAACTCCCAAAATATGTATTAGATCCCTTCCAATAACATAAAAAAAGAAAAATATAAATATATTTGGGATCAAATACCATAGATATATCCACACCGGAAATGGATCAATGAAACCGAGAGAGATAGAGAAGTAGATCTATGGAAAACCAATGAAACTATAAAGAATGATGACTTACGATGATAGATGGGCTTCAAAGAACCAATAAACACCTCTATATCGATTAAAAATCAATTTGGAAAGCTTTCCTATACTTTAATGGGGATAAATTCCATGTTTAGGCCAAAATTGGAAAAGAAAGAGGTGTTCAATCATAAAACTGACCCACATCCAGCTTTTGTGGATCTTGTTTTTAAATTGTGCATGGCTAGCCACATCATTTGGAAAATGATGCCCTAATCATGCACTAGCCTCAAAATCAAGGGGGGACTCACATGGTTGGCTTACATTATTAGAGAAACCTTGTGCCCAACGTGAAAATTGAAATTGTCCCACTTTCATGGTTTCTATTGGGAGGCTCCATGGTTTTGAAAATCCATGATCCTTAACTGTGCACAAACCCATATCCCTCTTCCTCATTGTATATTGTTTCAAATAGGATTCTCATTGTTTCTATTATCTGTGAACTAACTGTTAACCTTCATAAAATCCCCAAGACATTCCAAAATTCATCCAAACCCTCTGAAACATCACCGATATAATTTACTTACAAAAAACATAATGAAAGGGTTACTTATAAGAAACTAGGTCTTCTACATTCTCACCAAAATTGTCCTCTCTATTCATAAAATGTAGAAAACCATTGGTGTCCCGAAGGATTTCAAGACATTTCTAGATCATTTTTTCCTTGTGTTCCCTTGTATCTTATTTAATATTACCATGTTTCAAAAAAACCCACACTAGACCGATTCTTTTTCCATACAATACATTCTCTTCCCTATCCACAATCAGCACCCAGATATGTACCACTGAAGAATCTGAATCGAGTTCAATGTGATCTCATATGATCACATTGTTAGGATCATGGTGATACTTTTTCTACTGATACACATGACACACATTACGCAACACACTAAATGGATAATGTATTGAGGGTATAACATTCCATTATTCCCAAACATGAATTTACAAGATGTGGAGAGATCCTCAAGAACACCTGACTACTCACCTCAAACAAAAAGTGTCATTGACGATGATATGTATATGATTTTTGATTACTCTGTTCCATCTCTATCCATTTCCTGATCAGCTAAATCTTCACTATTATTTCTATGAAAAGGCACATCACATCTAGATAAGTATCATCTATTTCGACCCAAAAAAGTGGATAAGGACAATGAATCCCATAAAATTCATCAAAATGAGCAATATGTGATGGAGCATGATTGCTATTACTATATGATAACTCCACTAATGGAACATGAACTTCTAATGAGCAACCATAATCCATTACAGAATCTTGAAACATGTCTTCCAACATTTATATAGTTGGATTAGATTTCCCATCCATCATAGGATGATACACAGTACTCATTGTCAACTAAGTCCCAAGGGATTTCATTATGGATTCCTAGAAACAACAAATAAACCTTAGATATATGTGTGGCACAATTGAAACTAGTAATCCATGCCTGTTTAACACTTCTTAGATATAGATTTTTAAAATGTCCTCCATCATATGATATTCATGAATAGGTATTAAATGATATAAATTTGTGATTTGATCCAATATCACCCCTATGGAATCGTGTTTCCAAACCATTCTATGGATACCTTTTACAAAATCCATATCTATTTCCTATGATTTAAAAAATGGAATAAAAAAATATTGCAACATTCCTACTGGTCATTGATGCTCTACATTAACGCGATTAAAATTTATTCATCTTGAAACATTATGAGCCACATTCCTTTTCAAACCAACCTAGAAAAACTATGCTTTAAACCCTTTATAAAATTTTTGACTCCCAGGATAAATATACAATATCAAATAGTGGTAACACTAATGAAGTTGTTCTTAACAAGCTATAGGTACAAAAATCATATTTTTTAACCAAAATGTTGAAATCTCATCAAACTTTTATCTATCAACTGTCTCCTAACCATTGTGTTTTGACCTCATAGCCACACATTTTTCATCGGATGTATGTGCCTCTTTATCCATTTTTACCAAATCAGAAATACATGAAACTGTACAGAAGGCCTCTACTATACCTCAATATTCACATTAAAAATTCATGTCAGCTAGGACTGACACCAACTACCACTCATCTGATGCTTATTTTTCCAACTTATAATATAACTTTTTTCTTAATGAAATTTCACCTAATTTTCTTTTTCCTAGTGTATAAATCATTTCAAATTCAAAATTTTGAAGATACTCCATCCATATTAACTATCTCAGGTTCAAATAATATTTTGAGAAAATATGTTTCATGATTTTATGATCCATGAAAATAATAAATTTCTCAATAAGGAGACAATGATGCTAAGTCTTCAAACCATGGACTACAATATAAAACTCCAAATCATGAGTTGGGTAGATTTTTACATGTAACCATAACTATATTAATCCAAAAGAAACAACATGATCACATTGCATAAGAACACATCTTAACCCATATCTCAAAGAATTATAATACACCATCTACACTTGTCCAGATTCTGATAAAATCAAGATTAGTGTAGATTTAGGGCGTACATTATGTTCTTGAAATGACATTATGAATTTTTCCCATTATAATGGAATATTATTTTTTTGTCAAAGTTGTAATAGGAATGTCTAGTCATGATAAATCATGAACAAGACATCCATAATAACACACTAAATAAAGGAAACTCTCTATCTCAGACTTTTTCTTAGCAGTTTCCTTTAGATAATGGTATACATATTCTCTAGATCCACAGAAACACCTCTTTCATATATTACATGTCCAAAAAAGTACCTCTTCTGTCTAAAAATCAGAAATGAATAATTTAGAATACAAAAAAAGATCCATCAAGATTCCCAAAACAGTCCCCATGTTTCCTGTATGATCTGACCTTTTCATTGAATACACCAATATTTCATCCATAAAACTACCACAATACTATCTAGATACCTATGAAATATCTGATTCATCAATTCCATAATAACCACAGGTGAATTATTAATATTGAATGTAACTAACACATATTCATAAAAGACATATCTATTCCTGAAAGCTGTCTATGGAATATCTTCCTTATGAACATGAAATTGATGATATTTTTTTCAAAAGTCAATTATGGAGATACACTAAGATCCAGTCAATTTATTAAAAAAGATCATAAATAAATGGAAATGGATACAGATTCATTATCATATCTTGGTTAAGCTTATGATAATAAACCCAGATCCATAGATTTTCATCTTCCTTTTTGACAAATAAGACTACTGGTGACCATGGAGATCTGTTATGCTAAATGAACACATTACTTTCCAGATATTCCAACTAAACATTCAATTAACTTAATTTTTTTGTTCTATCATATTAGATTGATGGGAAATATGAACGATCCCCAAAAGGAAATCAATTATAAAATCTACTTCCCTTACATGTGGAAATCCTAAGAAATTCTCTGGAAAATCATCAAGACAGTGATCCACCACTACTACAAAACTATTGTTCTTGATATCTTCAATGGATTCCAAATTCAATGCTTCCAAATGGTGCATGATAATTCCAACTATTGGTGCCAACAATCTTGTTGTACCTACCAGTAAATTCTGGTCTCCTTGAAAGAGAATCTTGACACCACCCAGGTGTAAAACTAACCTTTTTGGTATAACATTCTATGTGAGCCTTTAACATAGTCAAAAAATACATACCCATGATTATAATATAGAAATCCATCAATAGCACTGATAAATCCTATATCATATCTTCTGAATTAATAGTTGTAGAAAATTATCTTCACATAAATTATCGACATTCTCTTTGATCCAGAAGATTTTGATGTTTGAACATAGAAGGGATCATCTCAAATTTTAAACTTAGTAAATAAACATCACATGATTCAATACATGAATTTAAAGAACCCATATCATTTTTTTCATAAGGGTATAATTCAAAATAATTGTACCCCATAGAGTAGACAGTCCAAACCGATCATCCCTAGTAACCTGCTCAGCTCCATATAAGTGTTTCCTCACATCACATTGATCCTTGTTTCAATGTTGATATTCCAATTATTGGGGAGTCATGATATTACTATAATAACCATTTCCCTCACTATTCATCTGATGAGATTGATTTTGCTGCTCTCATCCTATCAAAGCGTATGACGCTTGTGACACTTGAGAAGTGTCCTAAACACCTGACCTCCAATGAACTATGAAAATAACACTGATGATTCCCTATCTTATTGAAATTATGGAATTATCCAATTGGTTTCATACAACATCACTTCATGTGGTCAATCAGACCACATTAAATACATCATGGTTGGATCTTGGGTCTTGGAGTAAGGATTAATGATCTAGTTGTTTTATTCTTATCCATACTCCCACCTTTTAAATATGTTTCCCTCCTTTGTTTTCTCAAACAATAGAGTTACCACAATTTCCCATGGGTATAAAAATTATTCCTCATCCCATAGATCTTGTGAAATACCTTTCTAAAACTATTTCTATATTTTCCATCTCCATATAATCTGTTATACATAGAATTAATTTTTTATCTAATCTCTGGTTTTGTCCTTGATTTAATGATGTGTGCCTTCATGTACTCACTTGAATCAATGATGGGTGAAAAAAAACCTAAATTAAAGAATTTATCTGTATACTCTGCAATAGAAATATTTTTTATACTTCAAACTAAACAAATTCATCGTCATCTAAATTTTGAACATTTGAGGATAGAATTGATTGTTGAAAAACTCTTCAAAATTATCCCATGCGATTCCTTGGAATAATTTATCCTTAATAGTTAAATCCATCCATAGTCATGAAATATCATCTACCATATCCATATCCATATTGACTTTAAGCTCTACTAGTGTTTCAGGGAAATAAAAAATACAATTCATTATATTTTGTCACACCTCTGCCTTTTCGGGATCCGAATCACCCCAAAAAATGGGTAGATTCTCCTTCTAGAATTTAATGGAATGATCCACATTCCTTGGACCATCCATCTTATTCCATCTTTCCACTGCCTAAAATGGTTGTACAATACTCTAAACTAGCTATTCGTTCACCTATGGCTCATGTGAAACAAAATTTTCAACAGTTTCTTCCAGTTGGTTTCTACGACACCTATAAGGTTCCATTTTCTATAAGAAAAAAATATATAAGTCTCGCTCTATATAATATAAAGCCATAAAAATTTCATATTCTATCATATCATAAAACCACAACATTGCTTTCAATATTTAATCTTCTATAAAGTTCAACCATTTATAAAAATAAAAATAAACTTGCTTTTAAAAATCATACCATTTTCAAAATATGACATTCGTTCTCTTTTCAAAATCAACATTTTGATTTCTTTAAAAATATCAATACATTGTACCAAATAATATATGACTTATCGAAATGGGATATGCAATCATAGTGGTATGTCATTTTTATAATGCATGTCATGATCTTCTTAGTGGCTAAACCCAAGAAAAATATATTCCAATTCCTATATGTGTCTCCAAAACACATATGTTCCCAACTCAATGGAAATATGATGTTCATCATAAAAAGGTTATTTTCATCTTGTTATAATCTAAATTTCAAGTACTGACAATCCTACACTTTTATAATAACCCGACACAAGGATTTGACTCAAATAAATTTCAATCAGAAGACTAACATAAATTAAGACAACCGGTTCAACAATATTTTGTAAAGGTCCAATACTGATACAAACTCTAACATCCCTCTTCTTCTCATTGGATTGAGAAGGTATAAATACTTTACATTCCTTATATGGCATCCCCATGATGCCAAAGGAGATAAATAAATTCCAAGTTCATCATTAACATGTGGGGAATTATTTTATATTTTAAAATAAACAACCACCCAAACAAGACATAATCAAATTAACAACTACCTGATTCATGATGAAAATGAAATAAAACTAAAAAATTTCATTTATATCAAAACCAACTATAAATAGTACCACATCGAATGTCTAAAAAATAACCACGTATATATCATAAGATTTTAAATCCAAAAAAACTTAATGATAAAAAAACTCTAAACCTCAAACATGCTACATGATCCACTCAAAAAAAAACAACCCATATATCATTATAAACAACTAGATATGTTTTATACTTTAAATTTTCCCACATCTCGATATAAAACATCTGAAAAATCATCATATTTCCAATGTAGGGTTGAGTAATAAAGCTCAACATGATTCCCCCAAATCAATTCCATACTCACACCCCTAGGATAGAACATGTGAGCACAATTATATAAAATAGTTTATATAAAAAAATTCTAAATAGTTTATATCAAAATATAAACAAGTTCCATAACAAATAACATTTCACAAAACAATATCAACTTCCCTGGGATGAAACCAATAAATTCTATAAAACCATTTCATGAATTCCATTTTGTCATTATCCATTCTATTCTACTTATCCGCACATCCAACCATGCATGCAACATATAACTCCATATACTTATGAGTGTAGAGTTATCCATTCCCTAATATTTCACTTAGTGATCTTTTTTATAGGGTTACATAACAACCACATATGTTCCAACATTTTTATGGGGGTACTCCACACCCTTACCCATCCCAATGCACATGAACACATTCCAGCCATGATAAACCCATGTTGAATCCATGTTTTCAAATCCTATTTCAATAAATGATAATATTTTTATTGAAACCCATTCCATAATTTTTTTTCATATATCAAAGAAAACAACATATTTTAAATTCATCATTTTATAACCAATCCAATAATATTCTTGCATAAAATTTCAACAATTTCAATAAAAAACACAAACCATCAACAAAGAGGGTTTCAACCATGAATTTCACACCAATTTCATAAAAAATTTCAAGTAAAACAACCATTTTAAAATCAATATTACTTGTTCTTAATATAGGAGTCAAGAGTGAATCAACCTACAATAAGCATAGAAAATTAGAAATCATCATGAAAACAACCACAAAAATGGGTTGAAACTCAAAAAAAACGGCTTTAGATACCTTCCCCTAACATTAAACGAGCTAAATATAATAATATATAGACTAAAACAACATATATCTCTCTAGAGAGGAAAAATATATTAAAAAATTATATATATGGAAAAGTAGATCTAATGAAAACCAAGTGAAACTACAAAGAATGATGACTTATTACGATAGTCGGGATTCAACACACCAAGAAACGCCTCAAGATTACTTCAAAAATGAATGGGGGAAGATTCCCTAGCCATTGAAATGGAGAAATCCTGATTTTTAGTCGAAATGGGGAAATAATGTGTTTCGAAAACACAAAACTGACCAATATAAACTTTTTTATATTGTTTTTAAATTGTGCATGGTTAGTCACACAGTTTGGAAAATTTTTCACTAAACATTTGCCAACCTCTTCCTCTTGGGGGACCACACACAATTGGATGCCATGTATAAAAAACATTCCCTAGTAATAAAAAATTATATTATCCTATATGTGTGGTTTCTACTGGGTGGATTCATTATTTGGAAAAAATATGCCCCTTATTCATGCACCGACCTATATCCCTTTGTCTCATTATGTATAGTTTTCTATAGTAGTTGAATGGTTTCTACTAACCATTCACTAATCGTTAACCTATATAAAATCATTAAAATATTCCAAAATTATTCCAAACCCTCACAAAAATCACCCATATACTTTACATACTTGAAAAAAATAAAGAAATGGATACTTACATGAAACTAGGGGTGTGAAAAATTCCATCATCTTCAATACCTTGGATCCAAATTCTATTGGATTCAGAGGTCCTTGATACCCCTATGATCCATATTTCTCAGAATTAATTTTGAGATGATTTGTTTACATAAACATTGTAATCCACCTAAGGCATTATCAAGTTTCCATCAAGATTCTTATATGACTCATCGAGGATTATTGGTCTTATATACCTTGGATATATACCTTCATGGTCTCATACTTTACTTCATGGAATGGCCATTATTGTTGTTAAATTTTATTACAAAGAATTTCCTTTGTGTATGTTGCACTTGATTACATGGAATGGACATTGTGGAAACTTTTTATTTTCTTAGAGATATCCCTAGTTTGGGTATTTGATTACAATTATCAGAACGGATAGTATCAGACCGTAATTATTTATTATTTATAGATTCCCTTCATTATGGGTCATTTAATACTATTTACTGAATTCCATGATTCACTATAAATGACCAAACATTAAATTCATTATTTTTCCTCTTATGATTTACTCCACACTTATTTTGTTTACATTATACAAAATGGAATTATTATAGAAACCTTTGATGGTGGCATATTGAGTGTAATCTCACACACTATTTAGACCACCTTTGGGTACCCAGATTGACTTCATTGATATAAATAGGTATTAGGTAAGGAAACCAATATTTTATGCTTGATTTTATCATTTCATAGCATAAGGGGTGCATAGGACTGAGCTAGGATCGTGATGCTATCTGGAGATAGTATTTTATCTTTTGTACCGTTGATAAATGTATTGAATTGGATGACTGTATACCTATTTTCTAGTTTTTTATAGAGACATGACATTATAATTATATTGTACAAGGTACTAATTTTGGCATATTTATCATTGTAGTATTATGGATCTTTATCTTCTATCAATAATCATATCTACTTATTCCATTTGATCTTTACAATTACTATCAATGTTTTGCACTCTAAAAATATTGTGTAATCACCACATAGACACTCCATAGGCCGTCACTTCTAGTCGAAAGACTATGGCATATGGGAATGAATGCGAGAGGCCATGTGACCAATCAGCTCTGGGAACCATTCAGTGTCTCCCATGTTGGGATGTTACATGATGATATCAACAGAAGAACAAGACCCTAGCAACCCAGAGTCAATGTTCTCCTTATTATAGTGGTATAATATTCAGAATATCTCAAAATTCATGATAAATTAGATTATTACTCTTGAAAAAAATAGACATATACAATATTAACACATGAAATTTTATATATAGAAACATATAATATGAAATATTATTTCATGATTTAAGTAATTCATAATATCATTCATCATGCCCTTGGAAAATAAAAAAAAAAGGGTAATATCATATGCTAAGAATTGTTAAGATATAATAGAATATATAAAGATTAAATATAGAATAATAATTACTGTATACTGGTTAATCATAACACATACTATTTAATCAACAAAATTATTTCAATTAATATCTATATAAAATTGAACATAGAAATAACATGAATAATTGAAACATAACTCTTAATAAAGGAAATAAAAATTTATATAAATTCATGATAGATAAATCACAACCAAGATATAATGAATCTAAACTTCAATCCCTTATAACCAAGTCATCATTCTCAATAAATGAGTAGGTGTAAAATAGATTCCCATCTAATATAGAATTCCTAATATTTTGTGTCATGATAACTAACAATGCATCATGGGGATATCTGTAATTAGGAACCACCCATTACATTCACATCCAGATAATCCATCATATATTGAATGAAGGATGAAATTAATTCTCAAAATGATTTATCTATAAAAAATTATCTATATTTAATCAAGAATATAAAATGAAAATATTTTCACAGTAACTAATACCACATAACAAATGATATTTCTTCAACTGATACCTTATATAGAAATGAAATACAGTTGAAACATTATAAATGTAATAGAAATAAATCTAAAATAAACCATGATATTAAAAATTTTGGCTTGAAGGATCATAATAATGTCTAATTATTAACATAGAGTGATAGAAAACCTGATCACAAGAAAGAGAATAATCTCAAAATAGGGTACAATCCATTATCAATAATGGATTTCCATCAATTCATTAGAAATGAAGGATCTATAGTAATACTATGTTTTTACTAAATAAAATAGGATTAATACATTAAAAATAAAGTCTATGTAACTTTATTTAAGAACGGGGTAACAAATACTTTATCAAACATATTTTCATTTTTGACGAAAATAAAACCCATTTAATTTTGTATAATTTTAAATATAAGTTATCCAAATTTTGTTAAAAAACCTTTATCTATATATAAACAAGTAGAATTGTTAAAGATTACTCAAATAAAATGGTATTCATGGTGATGGGAAACATTTTTCAAACAATGAAAATTAAATCAAAGATTTTATTCAAAAATTTGGAAAAAGGATGTAATTGGGAAAAAGATAAAAATATTCATTTCAAATAATTTTATACAAAGACAAAAATATGAATTAATTAATTTCAAAAGTATTTGGAAGATAATAATAAAATAATGAAAACAATTTTATGGAAGTAAAATTTTAAAATAAGAGATTTAAAATAATTCCCCTTACATATGTAGATTTGTGATCCACAAAGTGGAGAAATAGAATATTTAAATTCATTCTCAATCCATAGAATAGGAATATAAAATATTGTGGGATCAATATTTTAGGATCATATTATTCTTATTATTAATATTTAAACATAAAAAATATTGAATTAATATAATATTGTAACAAAAATCCTTTTTCTTGGATATTTTCTTATGTGTGTGAGTTGTTCATCCTATATAATTAATTTTAATTTATTAGAAATTTCTTAATAAAAATTAAAATATAAATTCCATTTTAAGGAACTCTTTAAAATTATTTTAAATCATTTAACTGAATAGTATTTCCTTACATTTACTACATATGGTTATTCGGTTAATTTACCAAAAAATAAATCCTCATATTGGTTATGGATAAATGAGCTTTGTAATGGTTAAATAATTTACAAAATCATAATAGATTCATGAATATTATATTTTTTCAATATAATTTATATTATAATCATCTATTCATGTTGGTAATAGAAAAATGAATCATATTACTTAGTAGAGGTGGTAGTTCACACATATGGGTGAATAACATTATCATTTTCAAATGAATTGAAGGTTATAAAGGTATATAAATTAATATATTTATAGAATCATAATTATTTCATGACTATAAGGTATATCAAATTAATTCAACCTTTATAATTTGACATGTAATGTGGTTAATAACGTCAAATTATAGCTCTACGTGGAGTGTGTATCCTATAAGTATGTATGTATGATGATTTAGTTTTTAATTGGATAAAAATGAGGTGGAAAATGGTTTTCCCAAACCATAGAAAAACAAATTTTTATTGGTGATACTTAAATCATTATATTATAATATATAAAATATATTTGTTGTATGTATAATAATAAATCAACATTTAAATTTTGGGTGACATGATTACATATTATTTAAGAGACTTAATTTTTATTAAAAGCTAATCCTTCATAGGAATGAATTAGGGTAGAAAAAATACATAAATAATGAATAGAATTAAGAGAGGTTGGTTTTTGGGTAAGTATATATGAGGATAGAGGTTTAGAATTTTATGGATATTAGAGGGTAATATGTTCCCTTTTATAAGTGAGTTCTGAGACCCACATTTAATTAATTAAATAATATGCTAATATAAATTCATTTTCTCTTTAAAGTTTCTCTAAAACGTCATATATTTAATGTTTATAATGTATGATCTAAATATACCCTACTAATGACATTTGATATTTTATTTTTTTCATCTAGAACACTAATACATTTATTTTAAATTCTTTTAAAACATTTTACCCTTAAGCAATTTATTAAATATTTACCATGGTTAATATTCATTATATCAAAAAATTATGGTGACCATTTTACCTAGTAATAATTACAATAATTCCGAAATTAAAACAATTTTTCAGGATTGAACTATTATCAGTGGAATAACATGATTTTAATATACATTTAAAAAACATGATGGAAACAATTTTTACCAAAATGTTTCTTTTACTTGTAAAAATGATTTCACTAAAAAATTAAGTATAATGTGGCCTGAAATAGGAATAAATGGTTTCTTTAAAATCAATGGATTATTATTTTTATTTAATATAATAAAAAACATAAAGTGGAAATATTAGTACGTGTTCAAAATAAATGAACTAAACCTAGTTTTTCTTTGAATAAAAACATTTCTCAAAATGAAAATATTAATTTTTAATATGTATTTAGTCATTAAAAATGATTCTATAAAAATTAATTTTATTAATTTATCATTATAATGTTGTTAATGCCATGTTTTAGTAATGTATTTTTTTACTATTCACATGAAAATAAACAATTTCAGAAACATTTCAATAATTAATCCAAGGTTAATTTTGACATTTTGATATAAAAATGAATTTTTAAAAAAAAAATTAATAAAATTTATGGATATTTAGGATGATCACAATCAAGTAGAAGTCTTTTTTCATTATGTTATAGTTTCTCTAAAAAGAAAAAAACATATATTGTAATTGAATACTGATATTACACTTGAGTTTACCTTTTTATTTTATACCCATATTCCCCATAACGATCAATTTCATGGATCTATCCTTTAAATTAAATTCAGAATAATTAATTAGTGGGGTTATTCCGTTCCTCACATTGAGGAAATTTTACATTCTAGGTATGTTCAATTGGATTCTATGCATTCTCTATCATCCATATTATTAAGAGGTTTAATGCATTTAACTAAACCCATAGCCCTAAAATAATATTGATAATGCATTTTCTTCAACTGTAGATCAACACTGTAGTCATCTTTCAATGTTTGATTATAGTTCAAAATGGAATTTCACATTTTTATTTGATCTAGAACCTATAATATTCCCCTACTGATCTTACAACCACAACATTAAGGAGCTTGAGTTCAACCTAATTATTTATCTTCAACATGAATAGTTAAAAAAATTTAAAAGATCAAATATTATTATATATAACATGATCTACCATGATCAACATCCATTAAATTCTATTAGGAATCATTCAATCATAATCAATTAAGCTCTAGTTATTTGAAATTATGCTCAGTCAATCCTTAATATTGGTAAGCGTAGAGAGATGTTATTTTCCTATGAATAATTAATATTTGGTTGATCTATAACTATCACATTTTATAAACATTCCATTTTCATTGGTTCTCTTTAGAATAATTACTAAATAAAATATTTTTTTTCGATAAATAACACTAAGAGTTTTGTTTTCCCATTTAAATGGGTCTTATGAAATCTCCCCTTATTTTATTTCAAACACCCTTAAAAACAATTACTCAACATGACTTGGTCTTCCTAAAATCATCAAATACCGATTTTTTGTGCTCTTATTTCAGTCACAGGTGTTCTCTTTTGAATTTTAGTTGATGTTTGAGATTCATTCAGGATATCAGTTGGATTTCTTGGAACTCAACCAGAAAACACTAATCCAATAATTGGTAATGCCTTATTCAATGGTACTCGGGTTTGGTAAGAGTCTTTTTCATATTTTATTGATGGTTAATCATTGTCTTTAACATATAGTATATGTGATTTCATCAATAGTTGATCTATTTTTCTTTTTTTAACTTTAATCAAGTGTGTAAAACTACATTTCTTTATTAAATATGTGCTCCTCTAGGGTTCATTATTATGTTATCTTATTCAAACTATTTTTAGTGTCATCATGTTTTTTCATTCATAGATTCATCATGAAAAATACACAATTTTTAATTCACAATCATGAATGATCAAGGTGCTCATACGGTACCTTATGTTGCCTCAAGGTTAAAAGACCATAGTAGTTTGGATGCATGTTTTCTATGGTTGAGTCTTATTTCAATTATTTAATATTCAGTTGTGGTCAACACATTTCTAATTCACTATTGATAAAATATATCCTCCTTTAGTATCCTGAGTATTTTTGAAAAATTTAAATAAGGTTTGTTGGATTCCCTCAATAGAATACTGGTACTTCATGTGATATTTTGCATCTGGTTAATGTTATATTGTGGAAAATAGGAATGATATGATGGAACATTTTTGGTATCTTTCCATTTCTAATTTCCAACTTGTGATTAATTGAAATTTTAGCCTTGTGGACAATCAGGTGTGGTAGGTAAGTTACTGTAAATTTCATATGGATATTTTGTGAAATTTTATCTCTTTATTGACTAAGTAACCCTGGACTATATTCTTGTTGTCAATAAAGAAACTTAACAGTCATTAATTTTTATATTATATTTATGCACATATGTTAATAGGTCTGAAAAAATCAATGAAATAAATAAACTCAAAAATAAAATATAAAAATCCAAAATAAAGTAAATTGTTTTCATGAGAATTACATAAAAATGCATTTAGAAATTTAATTAATGAAATAATCATCTCTTATTTTGAAGTTATCTAATTCTAAATAATTCATGATCATCAATATTTCATTAAAATATTATTTAAAATGAAAATTGAATTTTTTTTCAAAAAATATATAGAAAAAATGAAAACAACAACTTCTTAAAAGATATATCTCAAATGTAATGATATTGACTAAAATATTGAAAGGACTGTATTTTATTGAATTTAAATGAAATTTTAAATAATTTCTCATTCAAATCATAGATTATATTTAAAAACTATTTTATTATATTACAAAATGTATGAGGCTATGTTTATCAAAAAATAGCTACATAAAATTCACCACACAAAGAAATTTTTTTGGACTCAAACAATTCATGATTTTTAATTGTGCATAGAAAACAATTTTTCACAAATGAACTCAAAATGTAGCATGTTGAAAAATAGATTCATATAAGAAAACCCATTTTAAAAAAACCAATATTTATAATTTATTTTCAATGATTTCATACCATTATTCGAATAAAAAAACATGATATAAAATAAAAAAATATATCCAATATTTAAAATTTCATTTCTCATATATGGTAATAACTAACATCCCAAGTTCAATTAAAATTCTTCTTCCATTTTTTTAGTAAAAATGATTATTATTTAAGTCAAATTAACACTTTTACAACAATTAATATCAATTATAAATCTCCCATAGGTTCCTAAAATTAATGATCTGTGCATAGTATCACTATTTTAACTAAAAAAGGATTTTATTTACTATCACAACTTTGGATAATGACTTAGTAATTCCTAGTGGTATTATAATTACCTATTTTAAAGTAGTTATAGATGAATTAGATTGTTATATTTTGATTTGGTTCACTAATGAGTACTATTTAAAAAATTACATGTTATTATAATCATGTTTAAACATCTTTTTTCACTATATTTTACTTCTTAATTCCATAAAGAGCAACCCTATGATATTTAACATCCTTGATAGTAAACAAAATTTCAATAAAATAGTTTCCAATATCACTCCAAAATCTTACAGAACTACCAATTCTATTGTCAATGTATTAATTATTTAGTAGTATTCTATTATAAATGATGATGGATATTATTAAAGAATAAAAAATGACAATTAATGACTTATACTCCACATATAAACCCATCATTTTCCCTAATTTTGAATAATGAGGATGCATAAATAGTTTGGTTGAAAACAAATTTTCAATTCCACAGTTAACAAAATATTGAAGGGTTTCAAATAATATTAATAGAATAATTTCCTCATTCACTTGAACAACTATAATTGATATAAAAATTTCCAAGCTATTAACCTAGAGGATAGTAGGTTTAATTCCTAATCAGGACCATAAATTTAACATGTTTATCATTATTCTTAGAAAAAAAATAATTTAAATCTAAATGAATTTAATATGGTTCATAGTTTTAATTTTGGTATCATTAAATTTTCCACATCATACAAATTAGAAATATATGAACCCAACTCATGATATATTGGTCCACTTATTACAGTTCATAATGAAAATTGGTGATTTTTCTACACTTTGTTCATAGTAGTAAGAACCAAAAATGATTGAATAACTAAATTAGAAAAACAATCACATGATAGTAAAAGATTTATGTTTTTGAATCAAATAAAGAGTATCCCTATGTATCCCTGAGTAATGTTCTTTAATTGGTTAATATGAGCTCCTAAAAATACAAACATATAGATATAACAATTAAAAATATTAATATTGAGAAAATATTATGCTAGAGGATTGATATTTGGATAATTTTATCTTGAATAATATTAGAGTTAGTTCCTTTTATATTTTACCCAAAATTGAAATTTATAGGGGAGGATCCATTCTTATAGTCTATACTTTCCAATTTAGGTTTGTTAACCTACCGCTTGAAAAAATCAAATAGTTGATTGTTTTCCATTCCATCATCCATTTGGTAACTCTCTTCATGAAGTTAGTCCAACACATTATCAATTTTTTTCACAACCACTTTTTATTGTAATCGATTGACCTACCACTTGACGAATTGTTCATGGTTACCCAATCTAATAAAGAAACAAATTAAATCATAGTCACATTATTAAAATAATAACCTAGACTTGTATTTAAACTAGTTTTAAAGGACTTAGATCAAAAACAAAATATTTTTGTTAAAAATAATTTAAAAGGTTAAAAAAACATGTGTAATATCTAGTAAGGAACTATGTTTTTAGTCTTCAGTTAGAACTAGAGGTATCTCATATTTGATAAAAATATAAAGAATTTATTCCCTTATATAAGCACAAAAATATTTTATTTAACTATTTTCACTTTATTAGAAATATCATATTCTTTCCCCTCCATAAAATTCAACAGACCCATCAAAAAGTACGCTTAGAACGGTAATGGGTCAAGACGACATGGTCTCTATTTTATCGGAAAATTATGAACCATAAAATTGTATATAATAACCATTTTACTAACTATGAAATCCATATTATGTATGATTGAGTTATGAACTGATTTTTTACCTTTTAAAATATTCATTATTTTCATAAGACTCCCTACAAATTTCCCATAGATCCCTCATCTCTAGTAAACATATTAAACTAATAGTGTCGACTACATAATTTGAATCATTCACAAACCAAATGAAATAATGATGTTGTTCCACTTGAAAAATAATTTCTTTTATAAATATAATCCTATGTGGATACATTACTATTAGAGTGGTGCAAATGATTTTTAAATCCAAAAAATATCCATCCTGTTCGATTAAACAATATATCCTAGAGCTAGAAACTATATACTATAATATATGGTTCATCTCCTTGCTAGAAATTTGACCCAATCCATTAGGCGATGGATGGTAGGTAGTACCTTTTTTTTGTGAACACATACAATTCTCCATCAATTCCTTGAAAATACTATTATTGGGATGAGTTTGATTCCCTATGATGTATTCGTAGGGAAGTAAAATTCATTAAAATATATTGTTTTTAGAAATTTAATATTATTAGTTTTTTATTTTGTCATAATTTATACATAAGATAATCAATTTAGACACATAATCCATAATCACAATAATATACTAATTTCGATAAGATGATAGAAAAGACCCCACAATGTCCGCCCCACACACATAAAATGTCTTATCCACCAAAATACCTTTGGAGAGAAGTCCCCATTTGCTAAAAAAATTCCCAACTAGTGACACCTATCACTACTAGTAACCATTATTATATCATATTTAAACAATGTTGACTTTTTGAAACAAATATGTAGAAACTTATGGCTAGTTCTTTATCCCAGATGGTGTTGATTTTATGCTCTCAAGAATGGAAAAAATTTCCTTAATAACCACGTAGATCATATTATAACATCAACAAATCTATTAATCTGTAATTGTATATCTCCAATATTACCCTTTATATAATAAAAAAATTCTTTCATTTATTTGTGTAAAGGTCTATGGGTATGACCTAAAAATTTAAAATTGTTATACTATACAAAATTAAGTGAATTTATTAATTTAATATGAAGAAACATTTCACCATGAAATGATGTTTTTATCTCTCTTGGTTCTAAAATTAGTGTATTGTGAAATATGGATAAGTGGAAAATGACTATATTTTCATCCCCATAATTTTACATGATTTCAGAATAAAATAATTTTAATTTAAGTGTCCATCTCTTAAACCATATATTAAATTAATTATTATCCAATAGATATTTGACATACAATGTTCTCTGAAAACATTGAATTATACCTCATCTTATGATTCATTTATTTTCTACTGAAACAAATATCATATAAAAATTTATTAATGGAAATGTAATTATTTTGGGAAACATCTATAATATATCTAGTATAGTAAATCATATTTAGAATATTATATTTCATTATTAACAAAAAATCCCATAGTCACGTCACTAATACCACACATAATATCAGGAGGTAATTTCCAATCCATAGTAGTGATAATGGGTGATTAGGTGCGTTTTCATTAAGAAAATTTTACATCAATAAGCATTTTTCATTGAGCATAATGGGGGTATCCTAAAAAATTAGTGATAGAAAATGTCTATTGATTTTATAAAATTTCCTTTATGAATCTCTAGTAGAAACTAAAATGTCCTAAAAGTATTAGATTCTTTTACCATTTTATATATGGGTCATATTTTGGATAACTTATATTTTATCATTGACCACCTCTATCTCATTTTTAAAGATTTTTGGCCTAAAAGAATTCCTTTAATGACCTTGAATTTGCAGTTTTCCTTATTTTAAACCATGTTTTCCGGATGGTATCAATCCAAGAAGTTTTATATATTTTTTGAACATCTCAAAAATGTGTTTCCAATAATACTAAAATCATCCATAAAAAATAAATTATCCTTTATATAAAACTAGAAAAATTTCGATCATACATCTTTAAAAAGTGTACAGAGCACCACATAATCCGAAGGGAATTCTCCATTAAGAAAACATCCTAAATAGACATGTGAATGTGTTATTATCAATATCATTAGAATATATTTTAATTTTCTTGTAACCAGTATATCCATAAAGAAAATAAGGGGATTAATTACTAGAAAATCTCTCAATAATCTTGTTAGCGAATAAATTTGAAAAATGGTCTTCTCTAGTTGAAAAATTTATTTTTCACTATTTTTTAAAGACATTAAATTTCATCACTTTTCAGGTTTTCATTCAATTATATTTATTAATTTGTAATAATTGAAACTAAACACTTCATGTGGATTACATCAACATGAGTCACCCAAGGGAAATCTGATATTGGAAAAATTAATCTAGTGTTATAAAGTCTTATCACCTCCCCTATAATTAATTTATTATCATTGGGATTCAATTTTATTTCCCCATAAAATAATTTTTATAATTACATCCCATGGATATTTAAGAGATGATGTTAGAAGGACTAATTCCATTAATGGAATCTATGAGCTACCTAATAACAGACTAAAGCTGCCTAAAGTAATTTAAAAACACTCCTTTTCACTTCCTTATAAAGATGATGATGTGAGTATTTTTTGTGAATACCACTTACCCATAAAATAATATTTCAAATTAGAAACAAATGGACTGAGATCTAAATCAGATGTTTTCTGACTTTAACGAAGACAATTGGTCCTATGAGGTCCATGATCCTCATGTTTCATCTTAACGAAGGTTGTATAGAATGAATATATTTTCCCCAACAAATTGTATAACATTTTTATAATATAATAGTCGGGTTCTAATTTTTTGGGAAAAAATAATCTATGTTTCCATTGATATCTCCCAAATAATAATCAACATTTTACACCACTTCTGAAGAAGGAATGAGATCCTCACACAATTTTATGAAATATATATGATCAAAGATAGAAAAATCCTCCTTTTGTGAGATATGTAAAATCATTGGGAATACTATATCAAAATGTAGGTTGTTTAGGAAAAAAGTGGTCCAACTAATCGATAATCAATGCAAGGAAGTGAGAGATTACAACAAAAGGTAAGGCCCCCATTTTTTATATCCTTACAACCTATAAGAAAAATAATAAAGTATGGGTGAAGAAAAAAATAGGACGATTCCCTTAGAGAATTTCTCAGGTAAATCTTGGGATGAAATTATAGAGTAGTAGGATAATACTAGAAAGGATCTTGACCTCCTTTAAGAATTAAAGGCTATTATTCTGGATTCAATACAATCTCAATAGGAACCTGTCTCTCGTGAGTCCAAGTCATGTTAGAACTCTGTCCATGTTTTTTTCCTGCTACTTCTAATTTTTATAAAGTAGATAAAGAAGGCTCCAACTGCAGGGTCAATACAATCACCAACACCCATGAATGTGCTGATGGTAAGATGGGTGACAGTGTCATTGGGTAGCCTACATGTCTCTATTCCAGTTTGGGTAGTGACTCCCGACAGGTGAATAAGGATATCATTAAGGATAAAAGGGATGAAAAGGATTATGTACAACCTTCTAGTTCCTCTTCGAGTTTGGGTACTGATTCTCAATAGGTTAAACTAATTTCACCTAGACCACTAGATGAAATGGTTGGACACAACAATGGGATTTCAACTACACCTTCTACTCGGGAAAAATTTCCAAACTATAAAACCCCAAGAAAGAAAGATCATGTCACACCTTGTGTGGAGGATGATGAAAATTCCAACAACCTTTGGATATGGGAGCTATCAAGAAGTAGAGAAATCCATCATTGACTACTCAAGGTAAATTGGGTTTGGAAGACACACCAACATTGCCTACATATTCTAGGAAAAAAATTAACCCCGGCCCCTAGGGTATGTGACATACATTACATTAGGAAAAACCTGCTAAAATGACTTAGGTATACCTTCTTCTTCCTTCTTCAATCATTCTATAGGTAGTTATCAAGCTACTGATAACAATGTTATTTTTTCAACCTCTAAAAATATGATTATTATTAAAAATATTGATTATACTAGCATTATTAATAAAAATTATACAGATTCACCTGTGAATGCACCTTTTCATGAAACTCCCAAGGATAATACTAAGGTAGGAAACACAAATAGTCCCAATACTAAATATATAAGTAATTAAGAATAGAATACTATCCCAAACACTAATAAAAAGTTTCTATGATCCTCTTGGAAAATGGGTACAGGGAAAAAATGTATTTCTAACTCCAAATTTAGGTTTAAATTAAGATTCGTTTTTTGATGTGTTGGGGTATTTCCAACTATGACATGTTTACTTTTTTAAAATGAATGATTAATAGTCATTGCCCAATGATGTTTGATATTTATGATCCCAAAACTATTTTTTACCCCAAGTACTCCCATTTGTGCCATCATGGTTATTCTTTTACATGTGTAACCAAAAACTCATCCTATATTGAATCCCTTTGCATATTTTCTCCCTCTTCTTTTCATAATGTCAATGTTTTTAATTTTTTTGGAAAAGTCTCAACATGTAACTTTATTATTGATGGAACTCTTTTATTCTTCATATTTTAATCTAATAATATATTCCAATATATGATTCCTCTTTGGAATAAACTTTTATATTTAGATACTAATATTAATACACCTTGGTTACAGATTGGGAATTTTAATTCTATTCTCAAATCAAGAGAGAAAATTGTCCTATATCATGACACTATTTCCACATTATAATTTAAAACATCTATTGAATAAAACAACCTTGTTGAAATAAATATTACTGGTGTGAAATATACTTGGTATAGAAGGCATCACAATAGGGTGGTTTCTAGTATATTGAATAGATCCTTCATGAATGTCCTTGCTTTAGAAAAATGGGACACCATCTCTAATACCACCCTTCAAAAGTTTCACTCTTCCCACCATCTTATTTTGGTCAATGTCTCCACTAAATATGTGAAACCTTATCTACCTTTTAGGTTTAACAATGTTTTTTTTTCTAACAATGAATGTGCTGGTATCATCAAAATAATTTAGGTCTTCTATGACACACTACAATGATGACATTGCATTCTCTATTTAGGTAAAATTACTTAAACAGACTCTCAAAGGTTGGTGTCGTTCTAAAGACAAACAAATTAACAATTAAATCATTATTCTAGAGGATTAACTTAATCAACATCAAAAAAATAACTCTAGATCTGAATTTAACATTGATCTGAACCAGGAAATAAACATTTTAGTAAAGATAAACTCTCTTCTCACCTTTAAAGAGAACATGAGGAAAAATACCTTTAATGTAAAATGGTTGTCTGATGTTGACAAGAATACGATGTTCTAAAACTCTCTTTAAAGAGTTAGGAAATCTTGTAGAAGGATAACCTTTTTAAAATATGGGGACAACCTTTTAGACAATGAAGATGATATTTCAAATCATATTGTCTCTTACTCTGAATCTATCTTTAATAGACTTGATATCAATAAGAACCTCTTACCTAGGATCATTCTAATGGTGGTTAATGATGAAGATAACACACTTCTTCTAAGTATTCCTCTCAATAATGAAATTAAAGACATTGTCTTTAGTTTGAATCTCCATAGTGTGTTAGGTCCTGATAGTTTTATTGGTGGTTTCTTTCATCATTATAGGGATGTTATTCGATTTGATGTTTTCAATCATTTCAAATTTTTATACTCTAATGGTGTCCTACATCATGGTCTAAATTCTCAATTTCTTTCTTTATTACCAAAAGTGGAAAATTCTTCTGAGATTCATTTGTTTAGGAAAATTTCTCTCATTAACACCCTTTATAAAATCATCACTAAACTCATTCCTAATAGATTTTTAACTATAATGGAAAAAATAGTATCCTGAAATAATTTTAGGGTTTATTAAGTGTAGATCCATACAAGATTATATTTTTCTTGCCTTTATGTGAGTCAAAACTTTAAAAAAATCTAAAAGAGGATATAATATTTCCATTAATCTTGACATTAAAAAATATTTTGACACCATGGAATGGATATTTATCTTCAAGGTGCCTCAATGTTTTGGTTTTAGGGATACCATTATCACTGAAATTATAACCCTGTTCAATTCGGCCTCCATTTCCATTCCTGTTAATGGCTCTCCAATGGGTTATTTCAAATGTACCAAATGTGTCAGGAAATGTGATCCCCTCTCTGCCATCATTTTCTCTATTGTGTAAGACTATCTTAGTCACCTTCTCACTCGTCTTTTAGACCAGAACAAACTCAATCCCATTCATGTTTCTAAGAATGTGAATGCTCCAACACACCTTTTATATACTGATGATATCATCCTTTTCCAAAAATGTGATAAAAGAAATATATGAAACCTAAACAATTCCCTCTCTCACTATGAATAGGTTTCTGGTCAAGCCATTAGTTGGAAAAAATCTTCTATCTTCTTTGGACAAAACATTCCTCTTAGTAGGAAACATAATATTATCAGTGGAATAGTTATAAAATAATGTTCTCTTCCTTCTATATATCTTGGTGCTCTAATTTTTTGGGAAATACCCCAGGGATGTCACTTTTCTTCAATAGTTGAACAAGTCTTTAATAAACTATATTCTTTGAAAGTAAAATATCTCTCTATGGTAGGCATAAAATACCCTGTCAGATATACTATTGTTTCTAAAATGGTCTATACTATGACGGTCTATAAATGGACCACTGGTATTATAAAAAAAATTAATAACTCAATCACAAATTTATTTGGATAGGTAGCACACTGAAAAGGAAACTTGTGACCTTCCCCTAGCCGACATGTGTAAAACTTATTGATAAAGGTTGTATTGGAATAAAAATTCTTATATAATTTAATGAGGACCTTCAATCTAGACTCACTTGGAACATTATCTAAAATAAATCAGACACTAATTATTTTCTCAGAAATAGATTTCTTGACAATATTAATAAAATAATTCGAATTTCCTCAACTCTTTTATCTATCCATCCATTAAGAAATCATTTTTTGGCTTTATGAATAATTCCCAATGCATGTTTTTTAGGGATTCCTCTATGAATTTATTGTTAGATAATTGGATTGACACTCCCTTAGTTTCTATAATTCCTCTTAGTCAAACCCCCGAGAAAAGAAACATTTCAATTATAGATATGCTAAATTCTCAAAATGTTCATCTCACTAACACAATTATTCATGTCATTGACATCTACCCATTATTAAACACTAATGACTTATAAATTGGGGAGCCTTCTCACAATGGTATGCCTAATTATAAAAATTATAATTGTTATTTCTGTAATTCTGAAAGTGAGTTTGGATGGATATTTTTTTTTTGAAAAACCGTGGATAAAGACTTCAAGATTCACTCTTATTTGGCACCTTGATCACAAAAAGGTTCCCATAGACAGTTGCCTTTAATCATTTGTAATTCAACTGTGCTCTAAATGCAGAGTCTTTAATCTACACAGAGAAGATACCAATCATCTCTTTATTTCATATTCCTCTGCTTCTGCCCTTTGGAACTATATTTTTGACATTTTTGACTGAATATGGTTGATTCATGGCTCTATCAAATATCAACTAAAGAGATGTGCAGAAATAGAAAGTTCATAGAAAATTGAGAACCTTTTTTTTCTACTATTTCTGAACGACATCATGTGATATGGTATGATAGAAATTCTATTATTCATAAAAATTTCTCATTTAGCCATAATCTAGGTCAGATGATGATCTATATGGCCATGAAGATGCATATATCCAAAAGGTTCAATGAAACAACACTATGAATAACTTGGGAATTCTGTGATGTCTTTAGATTGATGGAATTTTTTTCTAGCCTCAGTGAACTTTTGATGTATTTTGGAAAGCACATTTTCCTGGTTTGATAAATGTAAATGTGGATTGTTCCTTCAAAGGCAATCTGGGCCCCATGGGTCATGGTTCTATCTTTAGGAATCAACTTGGTCAGATCTTCAGATTCTTTTTTGGTAGCTTCAGCATTACCTCTTTAGTGGAGGACAGAATGATGAGTATGATACATGATATTTTCTTTCATAAAGCACTATGGTTGGAACAACCTCTGGGTTTAGAGTGATTTGGCAACCATTGTGCAAGTTATTTGGAATGGTGTGGCATATCTTGCATGACCGATTACTACCCATTTGATAGATTTCACCTTCTTGCTTCTTGACATTGACTACATCACCACTCATATTTAACATGAAGAAAACATGGTTGCAGATAGCCTTTCTATTGAGAGAGTAAACCAAGAAATTACTTGGCTCGATGATCTTCCTGCTGATTTACTTCCTCTTTATGATAATGATTGTAATATGATTATGTCTTTTAGACTCTTGTGGCCTCTTTCTCTTCTTTTATAATATTTTCTCTTTGGTCTTTTCAGACAAGTAACCATCCTCTTGAAAAAAACTTTTTTTAATAATAAAAATTATCTTACCTTTAAACACATGGATGGCAGGTCCCCTAGTAGCCATTAAAGGTCAACCAATAATAATCACTATGCCTATATCACACTCTATATCCAATATATAAAAATTATATGGTAATCACTACTTCCCCAATATGATTAAAAATTACTCAAATCTTTCAATTGGCTGATTAAAACAATGATTAGCTAATTATAAGACAATGGCAGTTGTTTGTGATTCTTCTAACCTCGAGTGTTGAAATAATGGAATGTGAATTAAATTGATATTAAACCAATGTCTCCCAAACAATTTTATATTACATTATACCCTAGTGTGAAAGGTATAAAAATACTCTTATGATTCCAATGTCTATGGGGTATCTTATATCATATGATAACACTACACTGCTCAATAATATTACAAGCTTCAAACTCCTTTATAGTTCTCTAATTTTGATAAATATTTTCTCAATTATTTATGATATAATACAATTTAATGTGAATATTCGTGTAAATTTGTAGTCATATGATTGTTTTTATAATGTTCTATAAATTTTATTTGTTATGTTTCTTGGATCATAATTTTTATTTTTATGTGAAAAGGGTTGTTAGAGGAATATTCTTCACAATTGTTGGAATTAAATCAATTTCTTATTGAATATTTGTCATCACATTATCAGATTTATTTATCAAATATTATTCATTTCGTCTCTCAACAACAACAAAAATGTTTTGTGGTGTTTTATTTAATCCTTTCACATTTCTAAATATTATAATTTCTAGATTAGTATGTCTAGGTTCACAAATACATTCATGTAGAGTCAGTATGGGACCACTAATTAGTGCTTTTTAGTAACACATATAGTTTCATAGAAAACTAGATTCTCTATATGGATAAATGTATTGTTTATTAGAAACCTATACTTATCTCTTACTATAAACTTATTTCGAATTTTACTAGTTTGAGCTTGCAAATTGGCCATCTCATTTTTGAAAGAAACATTTTCGGAGTCCATGTTAACTTTGTGTTGTGACTTTTCAGCATGAATCCTACTGAAAACCTTATGAAAACCCCACATATATATTTAATTTATAATTGGTAGAATAACCCTTTTTTACGGTTTAAAACTATTCATAGTTTTTTGTTAAAATCAAGGGGAGTAGTAGGCCTCAACACCCCTTTCTCTATAAATGATTGATTATGATGGTTCCTATAGACCTGATTATATGTGACTGAAAATTTTTCATCCTTAGAATTTATCCTAGAATAGTACCCAAGAAGACATTTAATTTTTGGATCTTTTTATTGTGTATCTTTGTAAAGGTATCATATGTTTTAATGAATAAACATGTCATATTAGTAATGGAATTCATTAAGATATTTTTTATTATTTTCAATATAATATCTAATTGATTGGAAATTATCTCAAAGAATATAATTTCTCCATAAAAATAATTTTTCTCCACTTATAATACTTATGCTCTTAATTTTTCACCAAAGTGTTAGATATTGTTTGTCCCTCAACATTTTAATAACTAAAATCCTTTCTAGATGATTGATCAATCTATTTTTGGTGATATAGTGTGATAAAATTGTATGATGTATCCATGAGAAAATTTTGAGTTTATTGGGGATTTAAACTCATCATAAAAAACCCATTCAATATATCTCAGGAATTATGGGTTAGGACGCTCTAATATTTAATAAAACTAGTGAATTTATTCCTTATTTAAATAATCATTCTACTGGGTAATGAATTTTTTTTATATCGGGTTACCTATATGAATGTTTTATTCATTAATTTTTTAAAACATGGTTTTTCATTTACATATAAATTATGTAAGACTCTCAATTTTGAATCCTCTTAATTTAACCCCATATGTTGTCACTACTATGCCACACAACATAAATCCCTAATGATTTCAATGGAGTCTTCATTTGTTAATACATATTATAAGGGAAGCATGGACAACTGTAATTTTTTATTTCATAATTATGAGATCTAAAGGTTTTCATAATATATAATTTATTTCTGGAGACATTAATAAATTGACACTCCATATGAATCCTCCCCCTATAATTACATTTCCATGTTGAGGTGAAGTTATTATTTTATATTGTTGGTTATTAGGTTTTTAACCATCTATTTTCATCTATTTTAGTTTTTTTCCTATTTAATGGATCATATGTTATTTTTTTATTTTAGGGATAAAGGGTAATATGTTTCTAGATGTATACCTAGTTTTCACTAACTAACCATTTTGATTTTTTAAAATTTTATTACAGCTTTTTTTATAACAGTGCTTCAGATATTTTTTTCTAACACCCTTTTTTACACTTTCCCTCACTAAAAATGAGGCCAAAATTTTATGAGCATATATTGTGTCACTGAATTGTTATCTATGAAATTAATTATTTTTAAACTCTATTGAAAAAAATTATATTTTTGAAAAAAGGCTTATCCATAGGTCAGGAAATACAGTTTGTGTGTTTGACCAATGAAAAAATTTGAAAGAAAAGTAAACAAAACACACATAATGTAAAAGGCATGAAAGTGATTTTTATAGTGAAGTGAATCAAATAGTAATAATGTAGGTTAATTTTCACGACCTATCCCAGTGGGGCCGGAGTTGCAACTCCTCAAGCCCGCCTCCAATAGGCCAGGGGCTAGTGACTAGCACCGACTAGGCATGCTACTAATATGGGAGGCATTGGCTAAAAACCTGTACACACACACAAATCTCCAAGCCCACAAAGATGAAAAGTAAAAAACTAATAGAATGGAAAAGATGCATGCATACACTAAAACCCAACCACAGAGTACGACAAGAAAGTAAAGTGCAAGAAAGTAAATCCCTAGTCCAAAAGTACAATCCCACAAAAAAGAAAGTCTGTAACAAATCCCAACCTTTAAGGAAAGGTACTGCGACTGCAATCTATAGCCGTAGAAACACACCTCGGCCTGTCTGATCTCACTGAACACCATCTGGTCCTGGTCCACCTAGAATCCTTTCAAAGGCTCACTCGTCTGAAAAATACACGACACATGCGGGAAAAGCCCGTGCAGGGGTGAGTATAACAATACCCAGTAGGACACCCCGAACCCACATAGGTAATACAACAACGGTAAAATACCACAAAGGAAAGATACAGTCAGCTCCACATAGTATATTTCTACAAAACATAAAACAAGAATATCCAGATATACTCATGCATGATCGACTATCGTGAACCCCACCAATAAGATCTAGCTAGAAGATTCCACTAAGTATGCAACTGGAAGAACACATTCATAGGTCTGAAGAGAGATACAAAGTACTCGATTTGGGAGAACACACTCCACAAGAACTATGAGAACATGATGCTCAGATGAGGATCACAGCTAAGTCATGGGGTGATTTTGACAACTCAGCCTAAGCTAATCCACTAAGAAGAGGATCGACTTCTGGGTAAAGATGGTCACGTCGATACCAAGAACTCTACCAAGGGTTCCAGGAATGAATAGAGGATCCGGATCTAAGCCTCATAGAGGGGATTCCAACAACTCTATTCAGGGATTTCTGCTGAAGGGATCACACTCATGTGTAAAGGAATCAATACAAAAACCTTTAGTGAAACGACCAAGGGTACGAACCCTAAGACAACTAGTCCATTTCACAGAAGACAAGTGGCTCAAGTCAATCAAGAAAAGGTTACATGGCGTGTAGTATGGTTACACTCTATGTTCCTTGACCTCGGTTACTTCCCTTGTATACGGCCCATGTCATACGTCCAAACCGTATAAAACCAAACTACACGGTGTGTAGAAAAGTAAACACTGTGTCCGAGCACCTGGGCTCGCTCCGTGTACGCTGGCCATGTGCTCGTACACGGTCTCTGCCCGTGTCTGTGTCGCCTGCCCGTGTACAGTACACGGGGTATCCCGTGTATCTAGTCGGGTCTGGTCGAGGAGGGGTATACATGGTGTGTCCTTGGCTGTGTACCCTCACTGTGTCTGTGTACTCCCAGAGTACATGCCAGGTAGTCTGTCGACGAACACATGCCATGTATCCCATACTATATGGCATGTAGTAGGGAAATTTCCAGAAGTGGCGTCTTCTTCCACGGGCCTCGGCTAATCTTCCAGATCTTGATCCAACCACCCAATCATCACGAAACTCCGGATTTGGGGTCATCCCGCCCCTATGAAACCGATTTCGTTGGTTTCAGGATTTCGATCGGCCTTGAAAACGCATCCCAATCAATCCACACGAAAGCGCTCGAGGAACGGAAACTTCATAACCATATTGATTTGTCTTCCGCCATTGTCGTCGTTCCTATTTTAGGTTATCTCGATGTTGGATCTTTGATATCAGAGCATTGCGCCAACAAACAAGCACGCAACGATAGATTTTCCCCAAGAACATGAAGAACGCGCATGAAGAATGCGTCGGGATCGGGAGAGAAAAAGACAACAATCAAGAGGGAAGAACCTCGATCGATGTTTGTTTCGATCTTGGCTCTTCACCATTAGAAGGTTGAGAAAAAACCAAAACAATCTCAAGAATCAAAACCCAAGATTCCCACAAATATACCACCCCACAAGAACGACTGATTCGCAAGATAATCTATTCATGGATTATTCCGCGTTCATTATAGAAATCAAAAACGGGGAAGAAAAATCACAATAAACATCCTACCTGGATCCGCGGCGTTCGCTGGCGAGGAACAGGTTGACGCGTCGTCGTCACTGGAAAAAATCATCAAGAACCGTCGTTGTCGCGTCGGGAGGTCTTCTCCAGAGCTCCCTAGAGAAAAAATTAGGGTTATGGAAATTGTAACCCTAACCCTACCTAGGAAATATTTATTTAAAAAAATAAAATATTTCATTGCAACAAGGATTTAAATAAAGTATTTTATTTAATATTTTATTACAGTTACATCCAAAATCAGGATTTCACCACCGACCCGCGTCGTCTGAAGTTAGGCCTCGCCTAAGGTAAAATCGATGTTCTAAACGCAGCGGTGCCCTCAGATTTCTGATCCGAGAAACCTTTCAGGAGTTATTCCACTTTTTCAAGAAAACCGCACGCGTGCATAATTTAATTATTAAATTAAATTCAAACATTTTTTCCGGGATCACCAGGCCTCGGAACGGCATGTCGTCTCATAGCCTGGTCTCAAATTAATTCCCATATAATATTAAAATAACACATGGAAAAAAATCAGGGACATTACATCACACCCACCTTAGGGATTTTACATCCTCGAAAAGCCAAAACAAAGGCTACTCAAAATGATTTGAGTACTGCACGCGAATCTGAGCCTCCCGCTCCCACGTGCTCTCCTGGAGATTCTCGTGATACCACCGGACACGCACCAAGGGAATAGCTCATCCATGAAGGATCTTCTCCTGTCAATCCTTGATCTCTACTTTGTAGTCAGCAAAGGTCGCTCCATCATCGATGTCCAGCTTTCCCCAGTCGATGACGTGTGATGGATCATGCACGTACCTCCATAGATGCGACACATGGAAGACGTTGTGTACCCGGTCCATCTGAGGAGGTGGAGCCATGCGATACGCCACCTCGCCAACTCTACTCAGAATCTGAAAGGGGCCAACAAAACTCGGAGATATCTTTCCGCCTTGGCCAAATCTTCGCAATCCCTATCGAGGTGAGACTCGAAGGAACACATGGTCTCCCTCCTCGAACTCCAAGGGCCTCCACCTCCTGTCGGCATATGACTTCTTCCGACTCTGTGCAGTCTTCATCCACTCTTGGATGACCTGTACCTTCTCTGTAGTAGCTCTCACCATCTCTGGGCCGATGAGTGCTGACTCTCCTAGGTCAGTCCAACAAAGTGGCGACCTGCATGGTCGCCCATACAAAGCCTCGAATGGTGCCATACCAATAGTGGAATGATAACTGTTGTTATGAGCAAACACCACCAGTGGTAGGTGATCCTCCCAGCTATGACTGAAGTCAAGCATGCAAGATCGAAGCATATCTTCTGGGACTTGAATGGTCCACTCTGTCTGACCATCATTTTGGGGATGGAACGCTGTGCTCAAGCATAACTGTGTCCCAAAATCATCCTGCAGTCCCTTCTACAACCGGGATGTGAACCGAGCATCATGATCTGAGACGATCGTGGATTTAACTCCATGAAGTCGGACCATCTCATGCACGTAGAGGCATCTGAAGCTCTCCACTGAAATCTCATCCCATATGGCTAGGAAGTGGGCCGGCTTGGTGAGTCGATCAACAATCACCCAAATGGAATTGTGTCCCTTGGACGTATGTGGTAGACCCGTCATGAAGTCCATGGATATCCCATACCACTTCCACTCTGTCACCTCAAGGGAATGAGTCAAACGTGTTGGCACCTGGTGGTCAGCCTTTACTTGCTAACAAGTAAGGTACCAAGAGACGAACTCTATGACACCCTTCTTCATTCCTGGCCACCAGAACTGACGTCGGAGGTCCTGATACATCTTTGCTACGCCTGAATGCACTGCCAAAGGGGATGTATGAAACTCCGTCAAAACCTCCTCCCGCAACGTCACCGGTACTATCGTGTGCCCTCTGAAAAGAACTACATGCTCCCCACCTTCTGAATCTCCATCAGCAGAATTACATGTGGATATCTGAGCACATAGAGTCTCACAGCTATAATCCTCGCGTTGTGCATCCCTGACTCACTGTAAGAGTGGAGGGGTAACAACCATCGACTGAAGGTAAGCTCCCTCATCTCCATCCATGAAGGATAACTATAAGGAGGCCAACTGCATCATTTCCTGATTCAGCAACTGCGAACTGGATTTCCTAATGAGAGCATCTTCCACCACGTTCTCCTTCCCAAGAGTATAAACGATCTCAAAGTGGTTATCCTGGAGGAACTCAAGCCATCGCCTCTATCTAAAATTCATATCCTTCTGAGAAAATATATATCTGAGACTCTTGTGATCAGAGTAGATGGTAAACCGCTCGCCCATCAGGTAGTTCCGCCACATCTTCAATGTGAATAATACCGCTGCCAAATCAAGATCATGGGTCACGTAGTTCTTCTCGTGTGGCCTCAACTGGCGTGAGACATAGGCAATCAATGCTTGCCTCTACATGAGGACACAACCAAGCCCGGTTCCTGATTCATCGCAGAACACTACATACTCGACACCCTCCTCTGGTAATCTCAGCATCGGGGAACTCATCAAACTCTATCTCAACTGTCGGAAGGCCTGCTGGAATCTCTCAGTCCACACGAATGGCTGCCCCTTTCTGGTCAAAGCTGTTATGGGTGCTACTATCTGGGAGAAATCAATGATGAATCTCCGATAGTAGCCTGCCAATGCAAGGAAACTCCGCACCTCCATCATGCTCTGGGGTGGTCCCCATGCTAGCACTTCCTCCACCTTGGCTGGGTCCACTACAACACCATCTTCTAAGATAACGTGTCCCAGAAAGTGGACCTCTTGTTACCAGAACTGACACTTCGAGAGTTTCGCATACAACTGGTGCTCTCGGAGTGTGTCCAGAACCATCCTTAGTTATCTCGCGTGTTCCTCCTCAGACGCAGAGTACACAAGGATATCATCAATGAATACCACTAAAAATCGGTCTAGGTAGGGCTGGATGATCCGGTTCATTAGTCCCATGAACACTACAGGGGTGTTCGTCACACAGAAGGGCATCACCAAGTACTCATAGTGACTGTAGCGACATCGGAAAGTCGTATTCGGTATATCATCATCCCCTACTAGTAACTGGTGATAGCCTGATCGTAGATCGACCTTCGAGAACCATCGTGACCCTCTAAACTGGTCAAAGAGGTCATCGATCCTCGGTAGTGGATATCGGTTCTTTACGGTCACCTGATTCAAGCGCCGGTAATCCACACATAGAATCATGCTCCCGTCTGCCTTCTTGGCTAACAGCACTTGGGCCACCCCGGGTGAAATGTTGGTCTCACAAATCCCATCTTCTTCAAGTCATCCAGCTGCACCCTTAGCTCACGAAGCTCTTCAGGATCCATCTGATATGTTGATGCTAATATCAGTGTTGTCCCGGGTTGTAACTCAATGCAGAAATCTATCTCCCAACAGGGAGTTAGCCCGGGGACATCCTCCGAAAAGACGTCCTCGTACTCAGCCACTACTGTTGGAAACTGGAAACTCGTAACATCTGTTGCGCCAAGGGCTAGGATAGCCAACTAATTTGAAATCGGTTGTGCCCTCCTATGCACCAGTCCATCCTGCGCTGCATGGGTCTCTCTTTCACCGACAAAAGAGAACCTAATTCCATCACTGCGGACACACCGCACCCTTTTCCTAAAACAGTCGATCTGGGCATGAACTGTGGATAGCCAATCCATACCAAGAATGACATTGTAAGGCATCAACGCTACCACCAAGAGGTTCCAACCGAAACTCTCACCTCCAAGAGTCAGGTCACACTACCTTCAGAGGTGTGTGATCTCTGAATCTTCTCCAGTCGGTGTTTCTAAGTGTAAGGGTCGATTCAACGGCTCAATTGGAATCTCAAGGTCTCGAACAAGATAAGAAGTTAGAAAGGAATGACTAGCACCTGTGTCTATCAATATAGTATCCAAAGTAGAAAAGACACAGATAGTACCTCTAATCATTTCGGGGGTACCTGGGTCATAAGCCTCTGCCGCCTGCAGCGGTCCCTTCCTCTGTCCACCAGCTCCCTGGGCCTGGGGTGGACCCCCTAGTGGTGGTGGTGGCAAAGGATAAAAATGTCGACCACCTCCAACTGCTCTCCTAACTCCCCTACCATGTCCGTTGCCCCGCGAATCTGTCTGCTCCACATGTTGCCTCTACCTCGGTGGTCCATCCACTGCTCCTGTGTCAGTAGTACGGTGGGTCGGACAATCCCGAGCGAGATGTCCCCTGCCATCACATGAGTTGAATCACCTCTCTCAAGGCTGGCTGGATACACCCTGCGAACCATGCACTGCAGATCCCCTGTCCTGGGATCTCCTCTGAAAATGTCTCCCACGCCTGGGATCCTGATGTCAGCTCCCTACTGCCGAGGTCTCTACTCCAGCTCACCCACTACTTACATCTGTCGGTTGTCTCTGCTCTGTTAAGAATCTCTCGACCACCAGAGCCCACTCGAGCACCCCAGCATAAGTAGGAATTCTCATAGAGATGATGCTAGCTCAGATATCCATGTGCAAGCCTCGCTCAAATGTACAAGCTCTGAAGTACTGATCTCTAACTATATCCATCGATTACCACGAGAGGTCAGTAAACCTCGATGAATAGTTAGCCACCGTCATGGTTCCCTGCTAAAGCTAAAGAAGTAGCTGTATGCGTACTGCTCTCAGGGTAACCGGTGAAAACTCTTTTCTGAAGAAACGCTCAAACTCCGACCAAACGAGTGTCGACTCGTTGTGAGTCTGGATAACCAAACTCCATCATCTTCCTTTCGAGCCCTAAAGAAGGCTCACTGCCATGATCACCATCTGGTCTGCTAGTTTCCTGACCAAACAGATGACTCTTGTCACCGCCTCAAGCCATTCCTCTGCTGCGTGAGGGTTAGGCTCACCTCGAAACCTGATGGGTCTTTGTCTTTGGAACTCGTGGAGTGTGCTCAGCCTGTGCTCCCCCTCTACTAGTACAGCAGGCACTAAACACTGCTCCATAGGTGGCGGGATAACTGGCACACCACCTGGTGGTAAAACTGGGGGATCCAGTCCCTGTATCGAGGCTTCATCACTGAGGGGATCATCCTCGTGATCGAGCTGCTAGATCCTACCGGGCGCGCGTCGCGGAGGCATCCTGTTAAAGAAACAATATGTATCTCAGTTAGTGAGCATATCTAGAGAGATGACTCAAAAAGGACATGGAAACCACAACCCATTCCTATATGATGCTTGTACCGTTATTCTCCATGCAACTAGTGTTCCCATGTTCCGAGTCGAAAAGAAAGTTATCAGAGCCCTGGTGTATGGATACGTCGTCCGCCCACACCAACACTGGGGTCCCTGGCCTGAAATCCGAACTCAAAACACTTAACACGGTTTCCCCAAACCAACTCACAGACTCTTGGTCCTAAAGTACAACTAACCACCTCTGATACCACTTCTTAACGACCTATCCCAGTGGGACCCGAGTCGCAACTCCCCAAGCCCGCCTCCAATAGGCCAGGGGATATTGACTAGCACCGAGTAGGCATGCTACTAATATTGGAGGCATTGCCTAAAAACCTGTACACATGCACACAGATATCCAATCCCACAAAGGTGAAAATTAAAAACTACTAGAAAGGAAATGATGCATGCATCCACTAAAACCCAAACACAGAGTATGACAGGAAAGTAATGTGCAAGAAAGTAAATCCCTAGTCCAAAAGTACAATCCCAAAAAAAAAATAAAGTCTATAACAAAGTCCAACCTATAAGGAAAGGTAGTGGGACTGCAATCTGTAGTCGTAGGAACACACCTCGGCCTGTCTGATCTCACTGAACACCGTCTGGTCCTGGTCCGCCTAGAATCATGTCAAAGGCTCGCTCGTCTACACAAGACACAACACGTGCGAGCAAAGCCCGTGCAGGGGAGAGTATAACAATACCCAGTAGGACACCCCGAACCCACAAAGGAAATACAACAAGGTAAAAATATCATAAAGGGAAGATACAGTCATCTCCACACAGTATATGTCTACAAAACATAATACAAGAATATCCATATATACTCATGCACGATCAACTTCGTGAACACCACCACTAGGATCCAGCTCGAAGATTCCACTATGTATGAAACCGGGAGAACACACTCATAGGTCTGAAGAGAGACACGAAGTACTCGTTCCGGGAGAACACACTCCACAAGAACTATGAGAACCTGATGCTCAGATGAGGATCACATCCAAGTCATGGGGTGATTCTGAAAACTCAGTCTGAGCTAATCCACTAAGCAGAGGATCAGCGCCCGGGTAAAGTTGGTCATGTCAATACCAAGAGCTATATCTAGGGTTCCAAGAATGAATAGTGGATCCAGCTCTAAGTCTCACAGAGGGGATTCCAACAACTCTATTCAGGGAGTTCTGCTGAAGGGATCATACTCTTGTGTAAAGGAAACGATACCAGAACCTTCAGGGAAACAACCAAGGGTATGAACCCTAAGAGAACTAGTCCAAGTCATAGAAGACAAGTGGCTCAAGTCAATCAAGAAAAGGTTACACGGTGTGTAGTATGGTTACCTGCTGTGTTCCTTGACCCCAGGTTCTTCCCGTGTAAATGGCCCATGTCATACGTCCAAGCCGTATAAAACCAAACTACACTGCGTGTAGAAAAGTACCTGCTGTGTCCAAGCACCCGGGCTCACTCTGTGTACGCTGGCCACGTGCCCGTACAAAGTCTCTGCCCGTGTCCGTGTCGCCTGCCCATGTACCAGTACATGGGGTATCCCGTGTATCTGGCCGGGTCTGGCCAGGGAGGGGTATACACAGCGTGTCCTTGGCCTTGTACTCTTCTTGTGTTCGTGTACTCTCGTAGTACATGCCATGAAGTGCGTCAATGAACACATGTTGTGTATCCCATACTACACGGCATGTAGTCGGGAAATTCCCAGAAGGGTCGTCTTCTTCCACGCACCTCAGCTAATCCTCCGGATCTTGATCCAACCACCCGATCATCATGAAACTCCGGATTTGGGGTCATCTGGCCCGTACGAAACCGATTCCGTCAATTTCGGGCATCTGATGGGCCTTGAAAATGCATCTTGATCAATCCGCAATAAAATGCTCGAAGAACGAAAACATCCTAACCACGTCGATTTGTCCGCCGCCATCATCGTCGCACCTCCGTTAGGTCGTCTCAATGTTGGATCTTTGATTTCAGATAGTTGTGCCAACAAAAGAGCATGCAATGATTGATTTTCCCCCAGAAAATGAAGAACGCGCATGAAGAACACATCGGAATTGGTTGAGAAAAACACAACAATAGAGAGGGAAGAACCTTGATCGATGTTCGTGTCGATCTTGGTTCATCACCGTCAGAATGTTGAGAAAAAACAATAAAATCTCAAGAATCAAAACCCACTATTCCCGCAACTATCCCGCCCTGTAAGAAGGACTGAATCGTGGGCTAATATGTTCGTGGATTGCTCCACGTTCATCGTGGAAATCAAAAACAAGGAAGAAAAATCACAACAAACATCATACCTAGATCCACGACATTCGTTGGCGGGGATCCGGTTGTCGCATCATCGTCGCCGGCGAAAATCATCAAGAACCGTCATCACCACGTCATGAGGTCTTCTCCAGAGCTCTCCAGATAAAAAATTAGGGTTATGGAAATTGTAACCCAGACCCTCCCTATGAAATATTTATTTAAAAGAATAAAAGAATTCGTTGCAACAAGGATTTAAATAAAAAAAATTAATTAAATATTTTATTACGATTACATCCAAAAGCCAGATTTCACCACCGACCTGTGTCGACCGATGTTCGGCCTCGCCTAAGGTAAAATCGATGTTCTGAACGTAGCGGTGCCCTCAGAGTTCTGATCCGAGCACCCGTTTAGGAGTTATTCCACTTTTTCAGGAAAACCGCATGCATACGTGATTTAATTATTAAATTAAATTCAAACATTTTTTCCGGGCTCACTGGGCCTTGGAACTGCACACCATCTCAGAACCTGGTCTCGAATAAATTCCCATATAATATTAAAACAACACATGGAAAAAAATATGGGACATTACATGAATAAATTAATAGATGAAATAAATAACAAGTAATCCCAAATCTATTATGTGAAAAAGGAATTTTATTGGTTTTTTTCTAATAGAATTTTATTCATTCATGTGTTATAAGAAAAAAAAGTGTTGAGATGAATGAGCATTGAATATTTATTTGTATAGTCAAACTACGAGTGAATGAATAATACATTTTCTTAATTCCATCATCCCATCTTCTAAAAAATGGTGAAATCATCCATACATTAAAATCAAATTCTAAATTGATCCCTATATGATACCATGAATGAGAAAACACATTTTCAGGTTCATTCTTAGATGAATAAGATGTTAGTAAATAATTTCCTTAAGATTGGTTTTGACTAGTTCTAGATTGTTTTGAAAAATTATTTTATATTTTTTAAAGATGATTTTTTAATCCATCAAGAAATCACACATGAATGAAGTAAAACAATTAAACATAACAATATCATTCCTCAAATGAGTTTGAAACATTATCCTGTTATTATCCTCAAAATATTTCAATAAATCCATTACAAACATCTGAATTGAGAGATGAATCTGTATGGAGATATATATGTTCTCAATTTTAGATATCTTGAACACTTCCCAAGATATAGTGAAACTACTTTTCCTACACTTCATCCCCAGTTTACTCTAACCAGTTGTGCTTTTCTAACCTCTAACATTCCCTTTTGAGATTTCCCCTTGTTCTGTGTGAAGTCAATAATTAATAGTAATGAAATAAAAATGTACCACTTTAATATCATTGTCACATATCCACAAATATCTCCCCAGAATCTATGTTCCATATTGATGAAATATCCCCACCCATTTAGTGACACTTGCCAAGCCATTCATACTAATGGATCTCTCCCCCAAATTTCTATGCTTAGTAGGGACCATAATATCAATTTCAAATGGTGTCACATATAATGTTCAAAGATAAATATATTTTAGGCGAGAATTATTTGAATCATCTATATTTTTCTTAGTTACTATAAATATATTTTCTCTGTCTATTGTCAACATATTTTGGATTTATCTAGAAAAACAAAAAAATATATGTAGCTGGATATAGGTCAAGTTTCTCTGTTTTGGAAATTTATCTTCAATCCATTGTTATTAATCTTGTATAATATTTTTTAGTTTCCCAAATTTTATTGCACTTAATACATTTAATTAACTTCTCTATTTTTTACCCTGGTTTATAGGCCCACTCGAAATACCCTTCTATAGGATAATACTGTATGAATTGTCTCTTTCTATAACATAATGTGGTATAACCCGACGACCCTTCTACGAGATTAAAAATTTGGAGGAAACAATACTATAACACTTGATTATCATCATTCACTCTACCCATCATTTTCACCACAAAATTATTTGATTGAAATGGATTCCACAAAGTTACAAATATAAAACTCCATTATCGGCTTGCTTTTATCCCTAATGACTCACTGGAAATCTCATGTTACTTTTTTGAATTTGTTTATAGTTCTTGATTACTGTTCCTTAGATGAATATCCCCATTAAATTTTATTTTTAATGATCATTAATTGGGATTATTCAATACTTCATAGTGTTCCAATTTCACACTCCATTTATGTTCAATTTTATTCATTTAATTATTGATATTTCCTATTACTAAGATGTTTACTCCAATCAATTGAGCCTCTGACCATAAAAAAATTAGGAATGGATTTTCTTTGTCTGGTTTTAGGTACTATAGTCATGTCTATAAGCTATTGTGTGACTTGAAATTTGATTTCTCAATGGAATATGGTTGAGCAGTTATAGTTCAATCACATAAAATCATGAACCCACAACATTTGTGAGGTTGAGGCACTCCCATCTTCTTTATCTTCAACCTTCATAGGGGAAACATTCAGTCAGAATCAATCTTTTCATTTTTAACTTAATCATCCATTCCTAACTTATAGAAAACATAATGTGGAAACCATTATATATAAAAAATTGATATGTGATAATTTGATATGAAGATCAACCAATCCTTTATTTAAATAATATCATCGATATCTTCATCACATATAGATTGGTAAACTATGGTCCAACTATACCAGTCGTAGTTGACAACCTTTCCATCATAAGTGGTTTTCATAATATCAATGAGGCCTTGAAATATTCTTATTTTGACCAATATAGTTAGGAGTTTCATATTATCCTTTAAATTTTCCAAGATAATTATCACATTAATCTAGATAAACCATCATGAAATAGAATTTATTGACGCGAATTGGTATTATTCATGTCATAAAACCCCCAGTTCACATCCTATTGATTCAGTTTTAGTTTTCTTCCCTCAGTCAAATATATGAATTCAAGATTCTGTCCATAAAAAATAATGTTTTTTCTAAAATCAAACACAATACCTAGATCTATAACCCCTTAAACCATCTTTAATTTAGTTGGGATTGCTTCAATATTCTTCATCAATTACCCATGATCGGTTGGTGTTTTTCACTTTAAGTAGTGGTAATTTTATCAAATAATGATCATGTTTCTATCTCTTTCATCAATATAGTTTTCCAAAACCAATTTCATTATTTAATTTGATCTCATTTTAAGAGAAGTCTTGATTATTGTTTACCCATTGATTTTGGGGTCAACCATTTTTTCACCTTTTATTCTTCATGATCAACCCACAATTTAAATTACCCAATATTAATGGCTTGGGGTTCTCGTGTTGTATATAAAAATTCAACATAGTTGACAAGACATGTTATATATGAAGCAACCATGGTAGGTATGATTCATCTTGTGTTCAGTGAAACTTTAGTTGTGATCAACCCATTTCTCATTCATGCTCGATTGAAAATATCCTCTTGTGATAGCTTGATGTGTTTTTTGAATTTCATATGTGGTATGTATTCCTTATTCTATGGTATATTGGGACATAAAATGACAACATGGAGTGTGTTCAACTTAGGATGATGAAAATGGACATGGTATTTCAAGTGAAATCATGGTCAGTTGAGGACTTCACCAAATATTCACTAATGATTTATTGAGTTAACATGCACTCTATTCTTATGGTGGATGATGTGAGAAAAAATGCATTCCCTCTCATGTAGAATGACATATAATTTTTTATTTTTCCTCAAAAAAATTAGTTTGATAAATGAATTCAAATATCAAAAAAATCAACATCCAAAATTTAATTAAAATTACAAATTACAAATAAAAATATTCCAAATAAAAAATTACAAATTTAATTAATGATTTTTTTCGTATTAAAAAGATGTAATTTATAAAAAATCCAAGATCATCTAAATTTCATGAGAAATATTTTTTTAATTAAAATCAAAAAATTATTGTTTTAAACATATATTGAAAAAATGAATCCATTTTTTAAAATCAGATCATTAAAATAATGATTTTGATTAAAATAATAAAAGATTTGAAATTTCATCATTTTTTTTGAAATATTGAATAATTTATCATTAAAATAAAAAATTTACACCAAAAAATCGTATTTTAATCAACCAAAAGTATGTATTCAATTTTATTGAAAAGGATCCATGTGAAACAATCTAATAAAAAACTAATGTCCATGTGTATAAATGAAAAACAAGTTAGGGATCTAGTATAGGCCAAACATAAAAAGAGTACATATGATAATAATCAAACATGATTATGATTCCCATATATCATGTCCATAACATTTAAAATATATAAATACATATATAAAAAAAATATCAATCAATATAAATTGATCACACAACCCTTCATTGATTCTCATACCATTGATTCACTCTAGATGCAAAACCCATTATATGATAGAGGAAATAAACATCTCTACCTATTTTTGTATACTAATGATTATAATAATATTAATACATATATAAAATACTATAGGAACTAATATTCACTAATTTGAGGAAATATTCATCTCTAAGGCTAGTATCATATACATGTAGGATTTTGAAAAAAACATATATGGGGATAATGTTGTGTATTGTTACATAAGAATATATGCACATATCTAAAGATATAGATCTATATAAGGTATTTTGTAATATTATTAACATGGGAAGAGGAGGTATAATATCTAGTTCCTTATCATTCACCTCAATCCCAACTATGAGAGAGAATGAGATTTTACACTGAAAGGTGTTACCAAAGTCACATTCACATGTAGAGGATGTGGGAGTAAATACATATACCAACCTATATAATCTATCATGATATTGATCTAGGGATACTATATGAATAAACCATCTTCATTTAACCTATACCATAGATGTTAGATGAATTACAATTCACAAACTATCACAAAAATCATCTCTTACCTATCTCATCTATTAGAATCAAGTGAGTGGTAGAAGATACACACTGATGTAATCATCGATCTATAACCATACCAGTGTCTAATATAGGGTATAACAATTGATATATAACTATAGACCTATATTGTTGTTTTATGACATGAAGACCCATCTCCAAATCCAGCCACATTTATTTTACATCTATCAAAAGTTTCATCATTTCTCCAGGTAGTGAATAGACAAAATAAATAATGTAATCACAATTATATGATCATTCTATTTATCATATAAGATTCCATATGTATAAATAAAGATATTACACCATCAACAATTATTCCTAATTCCCAAAAAAAATGAATGGAATGATATTCAAATAAATGGAATGTTTTTTTATTTAATTACACAGTTATCCACATCATTACTGTGAGGATATTACTTTACCTTATTCAATCCATTTCCTAGTCATGAAAAAGAATCTCAAGGTACTTCATTATGTTCTTGAATCACATCAATGACACCTCAATCCTCTTTATAATGATTCCATTGATCAATTATTTAAGGTCTTCATTACCATACCTCATTATCTAACCAAGGGTAACCATTCTAAATAATTTATATTTTATGAATTCATTTAATGTTATGTCACCCAAAAATTTTCAATCACTAAGCCAAATTTTTGTCATATTTACATTTATTAATTAGATATCACCATTTCATTCCCTTTACTACTATAAATGATGAAATTTATATCATTTAGGTAACATTGAAGGAAGTAATCTCAATAACACTATAAGAGCACTCAACAACTCTCACCATCACTAAATTTCTTTCATATATTTACTTAGCACATTCATTCGTCACTTATTATTTTAATATATCTCTTGATAATTCCTCTTCATCTCATTAATAATAAAAATAATCCCTTATATTTTGTTCATTGTCTTCATAATGTCTCTATTATTTCACCATAGATAAAATTATTTTCATTTAAATGAATTTAATACTATCTGTATAAGTCAACAATATAGTCTATATATTTTAATGGTATTATCTAATTAGAAATAAAAACATAGCATAACCATTGAAATCGTCTTATTATTATTTTTAATGTCTTGTATATTGTGTTGAAGAATTATACAGTAATATTCATAATTCAAAAACATTTAAATATTTTATCACAATAAATAAATTCATAGAATGTTTCCACAAAAGTCATGGTAAATGGGGATACCCCTCATTATTTGAACCAATCAGGGAATATAAAAGGATAAAAGTTTCATGATTATTATTAATGGTGAAAATTCATCCACTTTAATGGTTTAGAATATTCCTAGAATGGAAAAATGGTTGTGAGTCATAAAACAGGTTCTAGGAGAATTTTTATAGATCATAGTCACCACCCCATCCACCCCCACTTGTGTCGGATTGATAAGGTTATTGAGGGCATTCTGTGTGGAACCCCTCTTATGCCTAGGGTCACTTCCCCATCATGAAATATGGCTACCTGTATCTTGTTTAAATTTTTGAAACTCAAATTAGAATATATGACCTTGAATATCCCAACTAGGAAGGGACTGAGCCAGACTCAGTGTGTACAACACGGACACGTGGGATATCTTCCATTCACAATGGTTGTATGACCAAAATTTAGTATGGAGGGACACACATGTGATCTATATGGAATTATATGCTTATATATGAATGATTTGATTTGATGGTTAGGGAAACCTCATATGGTTATGTGTTAGAAATGATGTATGAGATTTCTATCACCCTAAATATCATTTAGTGAAATGATCATACACTCGCCATTAAATGTTCTTCCATGTGTGGTACAACAAAGATACATTTAAGGAAAGGGATCTGATGTGTGACCCAATCCATCCATGTCATGACTTGTCCCCTGAGGCCCATGTCGTGACAATCCCAAGACCACCTTCCATAGGCTAGGGGCTGGCGACTAGAATCGAAAGGCGTATTCCCTAAAACTGGGAAGGCATTGAATTTATAACCTGTAAAATCACAAAACTAAGAAAAAAAGCAGGATACAAACCCAAAGTGAAACTATATAGTAACCAAGGTGTGTAGAGAAAGAAAAAGGGGGCCAGAATACAGGCCCAACTGTAAATTACAAGTAAACGGAAAGTACAAGTAAAATTGTCAACAACTGAAGTGAACACCCACCAAGGTTCCTACCTAAAGGGTTGGTACAACTCTCGAATGGTCATCCCTGTGGTACGCCTCATCTAATGTCCACCTCCGAGCTACCTCTAGTCTTGGTACCCTCTTACTCCATCATCTTTGTCCAATGTATGCACCAAACACAACAAGGTGTGGGCGTAGCCAGTGCAGGGGTGAGTATAATGATACTTATTAGGGACCCCGAGACCCTCAAAGGTCTGACAGAATCCACAAAGGATAAACCAAAAAGCATGAAAACAACTGGCATCCCTACTTAGGTATATTCCCATACATATACCTATGTTATCAAGTATACCCATCTCATTCATGAGGAAAACACAAGGCCCGACTCTTTTATCCAATAGCTCAATTGTTCCATCGAGGAAAGATTACCTCGAAGGTAACACCCCAAAGGTAAGTACCACAAAGGAAAAGCCACACAATATTATACCACAAAGGTATCACCACAAAGGTAATTCCACAAAGAAGAATACCACAAAGGTAAGACTCATCTCACACTCAATATAACGTAGGTAAGGTAGTAAAGAAGATTAGATGCAACTACTGAATCATCTCACTCTTCTGAGTGGCAGACCCACGTAGGATCCTACATCATCATACCCACATAGTATCCTCATTCATCAGACCCACGTAGGATCCTAGTACAGTAGACCCATGTTGGATCCTAGAGTAGTCCCACATGGATTCCTTGAGCGGATCCAAGTGGGATCCTCGAACACAGACCCATGTAGGATCCCAAGGTACAAACCCACATCGGATCCATTTCTCATGTTACAGCCAGCTATAGGGTTCCCGAACTAAGCTCACATGATTCTGGGAGGGTCCACTCCTCAAGCCACTGGCCACTACTCCAACTACCATAAAGTCCCACGAAGAAGTATCGCAATGGACTTCCATGTTAAAGGGGTCACAACGCAATAGACGGTGTGTCAATCAGACACCCGATCTGTAAGTTATTAAACTTTTAGTCCTGAGGTCCCTATTGGATTCGTGTTAGATCCAACCCAGCCATACCTCAACATAATCCAAAAACTCAAGTGGGGTATTCCAAAAGGACCTTTTTGATCCAAGGTTTCTGGTTCTGCTGACGGTTCATCAAACGAATGCACATAGCTCAAGTTATGGTTGAAAGAGTGGAAAGAGGTCGAAGCCGGTCCGGGTCCGGTCTGACCCGGCCCGACCCGACCTGGTTTGGGCCGACTCGGCCTGCTAGTTCTGGCCCATCCCTCTAGGTCCAGCCCGGCCCATGATTGGTGGCCCGCGCTGGGCGGCCCGCTGGCCCGCGCTGGCCTGCAGCATGGTGGCCCCGCATTGGGGTCAGCCCTAGTCACCACCCAAGGGGGAGGCGCCCCTGGGTACCCCGAACGACCTAGCTGTTCAGGTTGGGTGGCTGACCGGCCGGCGCCACGTGGCTCTCGCAGCGGGTACGTAGGATCTGGGGTCCCGCTCGACTCCTAGGCTGGCCGAACAGCCAGCCCTCCTCTGCGGCGATGTTGCGTTCCACACCACCACCAACGGCCGACAGCGAGCCGAGCACCCTCCCTTCACCGTTGTGGCCTCATGTCGTGACTCATGCACGCCCGATGGTATGGACGTGTGCCGCTGCCCCCTTCGCACGGCTGGCCATGCTCCATCCACCGTCCTTGCTCCACTGTGACCGACGGGCCACAAACCATCTCTGGCGGTGCTGTTGTGCCGCCACTATCATCACGGCCGGCCAGAGTTCCAACCGCCGCTCCCGAGTCCCACGGGTGTCGGTCGCCGGAACAGTCGCCTGCTTTGTTCCCCGGGTCACCGGGCACGCCCTGGTGGACCATTCATCATTACGTAGACTCCCTCACTCATCTCAGGATGTCTCCATTGTTTCCAGACCACCAAAATCTAAAAAGGATGTAGAGGGGTAGGGTCATGTTCTTTTGGCCCGCACCCTCCATGTTAGAATGGTAGAAAGCGGCATAGTTTTTCTTAATTCAAGAAGAACGACAAGAACTAGGTAAGGGGTATTCGAAACAACAATCCCTACCTCAATTTCTCATTGGAAGTGTCACGATATGATGTTAGTGAAGGCAATGAGGGTTCTAATGATTATCGCTTTCACAACACACTTCTGAAGTCAGGCTCGTGCATCGTCCTCGCTCTTGATTCCCAAGTATGTTCTTTGATGGAGAGGGAATTCTTCATTTGAAGAAAATGTTTCTCCAAAGTTCCCCCAACTCTCTCCTTTGCCAATGATTTCTAACCAAGAAAAATGGGGAGCCAACCAACTAAAAAAATAAGACTATCATTTAATTAAAGTTGGTGCAATTAATTAATTGAAGTTGGCATAATTAATTAATTGAAGTTGAATGTTTTTTCCATATTAAGAGGGGTTTGTGTGGTCCGCACCACCATGAATTCCGAATGGGATGTTTTCCAGATCAGGTGGTCCCTACCTCTATAATTCAAAAAGAGAGGTTTCAAAAAGAAAAATAAAATGTTAATTTATTTATTGTTCTTCTTCCATGAAAAACTGAAAAACAAACTTCCACCCTCGACCAACTTCTGTCAAGGTGAAGGTCTCCTTAAGAGAATATTGGCACTGCAATTTCAACGGTGCCCTCAGATTTCAATTCCAATCACCGGTTCAAAAGTTAGAAAATGCCACTCGTGTCTTACAGAACATACCTTAAACAAAGTTAAAAAATTCATTACGGGCACACAGAGCCATGAAATCATGCGCCGTCAATTTTTGTGGACTCATAATATTCCCATATAATTAAAAAAAATTACATGGAAAAATCTGGGTCTTTACATTCTCTCCACCTCAGGTTCTTTCATCCCTGTAAGCCACAAATCATACTAAGGGAAGAGGTGGGGGTACTGAGCACATATTTGAGCCTCCCACTCCCATATGCTCTCTTGGTGGTTCTCGTGCTGCCAGTGAACATGTACTAAAGGTATCAATATCTCATGAAGGACTCTCTCCTATTGATCCTCAATCTCCACTGGAACCTTCGTAAACGTCACCCCATCGTTGATGTCCAGCTCACCGTGGTCGATGACGTGAGATGGTTTGTGCACATATTTCATCAGCTGGGATACATGGAAAACATCATGCACCCGGTGCAACTGAGGGGGAAGTGCTAGGCAGTAATCCACCTTGCTAACTCTAGTGAGGACCTAAAAAGGTCTGATGAACCTCGGAGATAACTTGCTGCCCCTGCCAAATCTCTACAAACCTCATTGAGGTGAGACCTATAGAAAGACATGGTCGCCATCCTCGAACTCCATAGGTCCCTATATACTATCGCCATAAGAATTCTTCCTACTCTGTGAAGTCATCATCTGCTCTTGGATAATCTCCACCTTCTCTGCCGTCGCCCATACCACATCTAGTCCCTTGAGTACTGGCTCCCCGGGGTCAATCCAGTACAAAGGCGATCTGCAAGGTCGTCCATACAGATCCTCAAAAGGTTCCATCCCAATGGTGGAGTGATAGTTGTTGTTGTATGAAAACTCCACCAAGGGTAATTTATCCTCCCAACTGCGACCAAAGGCAAGGACGCAAGCATGCAACATGTTCTCAAGGGTCTAAATGGTCTACTCAGTCTGGCCATCCGTCTGAGGATGGAAGGCGGTTCTCAAATGAATATATGTCTTGAAAGCCTCCTACAACCACTTCCATATCCGGGAACTGAAATTTAAAACACGTTCGGAGACAACCATCGAGGGTACTCCATGTAGCCACACAATTTCCTGCACCTAAAGGCATACCAAGTTCTCTACTGAACCCCACTCGCTGATTGGTAGGAAGTGGGACGACTTGGTGAGTCGTTTGAAGACTACCCAGATAGAATCATGACCCCAAGATGTACGTGTAAGTCCTTGTATATCTCATCCCACTTCCACTCTGGGACCTCTAATGGCCGAACTAATCCTAATGGTACCTGATGCTCCGCCTACACTTGTTGATAAGTGAGGCACTGAGAGACAAACTCTGCTACTGATTTCTTCATCCTCGGCCACCAGTTCTATCATTGGAGGTCCTGGTACATCTTCTCCAATCTTGGATGCACCGCTAGAGGGTACGTATGGAAATACCTCAACAAATCCTCCCGTATAGCCACCAGTACCATAGTACACCCTCTGAAGAGGATGACGTGCCCCCCACCTTCAGAAAATCCATCAGGTGTCTGCCCTGTGGATATAAGAACACGTCGAGCCTCGTAGTCAGTGTCCCCACATTGTGCCTCCCTAAATCACTGAAGAAGTGGGGGAATGACTATAAGAGACTGAAGAAAAGCTGCTCTATCTCATTCCAAAAAGGATATCTGTAAAGGGACCAGCTGCTCCATCGCCTCACCTAACAACTGTATAGCATATCTCCTGCTGAGTGCATCTACTAAAACATTCCCCTTCCCAGGAGTATAGACTATCTTGAAGTCATAGTCCTGGACAAACTCAAGAAAATGTCGTTGTATCAGGTTTAGGTCCTTCTAGGAGGAGATATACTTGAGACTCTGGTGATCTGAGTAGACTGTAAAACACTCTCCCCTCAGATAGTGTCGCCACATCTTCAAAGCGAAGACCACTACTGCTAACTCAAGGTCAGGGGTAGCATAGTTATGATCATGCTATCTCAGTTGTAAAGAACCATAAGTGATCAATGCTCACTCCTGCATGAGGACACATCTGAGCCCGGTCCCTGATGCGTCACAACAGACTATGTACCCAACGCCCTCCTCCAGAAGCCTCAAGATGGGGGAACTACTCATCCTCTGCCTCAGCGCCTGAAAACTCCATTGGCATCTCTCCGACCACATGAAGGGTATCCCCTTCTTCATCAATGATGTTAAAGGTTCTGCAACTCTGGAGAAATCTGGTACAAATCTTCAGTAATATCCGGCCAAACCCAGGAAGCCTCTTACCTCTGTCACACTCTTGGGTGGCTCCCAAGAACGTACCACCTCAATCTTCACTGGATCCACCGCAACTCCATCCTCTGAGATGACATGTCCCAGAAAGTGAACCTCTTTGATCCATAACTGGCACTTTGAGAGCTTATCATAAAGTTGGTGCTCTCAGAGTGTGTCCATAATGACCTATAAATGATAGGCATGCTCCTCCTCAGTAGCTGAGTAGTTTAGACTGTCATCAATGAAGACCACCACAAAGTGATCAATATATGGCTGAAATATCCTATTCATGAGTCCCGTGACCACTACTGGAGTGTTGGCCACACCGAAATACATGAAAAAAACTCATAATGGTTGTACTGACATCTGAATGTCATCTTCTGCACATCCTCATCTCGTACTATGCGCTAGTGATATCCTGATCTGAGGTCTATCTTCGAGGACCACCGTGCTCCCTTCAGTTGATCAAATACGTTGTAAATAATCGGGAGTGGGTACTTTTTCTTCAAGGTCACCTAGTTCAGGCACCGATAGTCAACACAAAGTCTCAAGCTCCCATCCGTATTCTTGGCGAACAAAATCGGGGCTGCCCAAGGAGAAACACAGGGCTGGATAAACCCCCTCCCCTGTATGTTCTCCAGTTGTACGCGCAACTCACGAAGCTCCACATAAGCCATCTGATACGCTGGTGTAGATATCAGTGTCATCCCGGTGTACAAGTCAATGTAAAATTTTACCTCTTGGTGAGGAGGTTGACCCAGAATATCATCTAAGAAGACATCCACGTACTGGTCCACCACTACAGGATAACTTGGATTCTCCACATCAACCGCTAAGAGGGTAAGGCTAGCCAACTGATAAGTGATCGACTGCACTCTCCTCTGGTTTAGTCCATCATATGCTGCAAAGGCTCCATTCTCTCCGATGAAGGTAAACCTAGTCCCATTAGTGAGGAAACACCGCACTTTGCGCCTAATACAGTCAATCTAAGCATGGACTGTAGATAACTAGTCTATACCCAAGATGACGTCGTAAGGCCCCGACGCCGCTACTAGGAGATCCTAGTCGAAGCTATTGCCTCCTATAGTATGGTCACACTGCTGACACTAGTTTGTGTTCATCAAATCCTCTCCCGTTAGAGTCTCTAGCTGCAAGGATCAAGCCAACGGCTCCACCGGAATCTCCGTGCTCCAAACGAGGGATGTGGAAATAAAAGAATGGCTAGCACATGTGTCTATAAGTACTACAGCTAAGGTGGAGTAGACACAGATAATTACTAATATCATATCTAGAGCACTATGGTCATAGGACTTAGCTGTCTGGAGTAGAGATCGCCCCTATCCACCTACTCACTGTGGTCAGGGTGGACCACCTTGTGGTGGTGGTGGTGGTAACACCTTGAATCATCTCGCACTGCCAGTTGTACGACCAGCTCCTCTTCCACATCCGCCTGCTCCATATAGGCCTCATCAGTTGAACATATGTCTCTACCTGGGCGGACCTTTGACCATCTTCTTCTCATCCATATGGTGGCTCAAGCAGTTTCGAGCAATGTGACCCTACTAGCCGTATGCATAACACTTCATGCTCCTTGAATGACTGGATCTGTCTCGGGTGCCCTGCACAACTGACCCTGAATCCAGTAGTTGTCCACCTGTATGTCTGGTCCTCTTGGACCTATGTGACATCTATCTGCTGCTAGCTGCAGAAGACTCCACTACGTGATGCCCAGTGGTGGGTCTCGCTGCTGGTGACTACTCAGAAAAAAAACTATCCACTAGGAGGGATCTCTCAAACACCCCCGCCTACATCAGGATTTTGAGATAAACCACCAAAGCCATGATCTCCCGTTTGAGTCCCTTCTCAAAGGTCTGGGCCCTAAAAAATGGGTCCCGTGACATATCAGTGGAGTAGTATGAAAGTTTGGTGAACCTCTCTGAGTACTGAGCCATAGTCATGCTGCCCTGCTGCAGATGAAGAAGCTCCTATATGCGCACTGCACAAAGGGTCACTGGGAAAAACACTTCCCTAAATAGGCTCTCAAAGTCTGCCTATAGAAGTGTCACCTCATCGTGAACCTGGAGCATCAAGCCCCACCATCTTCATGCTTCTACCTGTAGACAACTGGCGGCAAGGATCACCATGAGATCAGCTTGTGTCCCTACCAGTCGGAAGACTCTCTCCATGACCTCCACCCAATCCTCTTCCACCTGTGGGTTTGTCTCAGCCCTGAACCAGGGTGGACTCTAGTGCTGGAACTCAAAAAACACACTCAAGAGGCATGCACTCTCTGCTTCTAGGGCTGGTGGCATCAGTGGCCCAACGGGTAATAGCACTGCTGGTGCCTTCGCTGGTGCATCTACTGAAAGAGGGCCCTGCACCGAGGCCTCGTCGCTCGATAGGCTATCATCACATACTATACCCTGAACTCTAGCTAGTTGTCTACATGGAGGAATCCTGAAAAGAAAGATGTGTTCCATGGTAAATAAGTTATACATGGTCAGCTGACTCAAATTTTTTTGAAAGAAATCTTTTTGAAACACACCCACGCAATTAGTGTTTTCATGCACTGAGTCAGAAATCATAAGTCAGGGTCCTGGTGTATGGATACATCTGTTGCTGCACCAACACTGGATTCCCTAAACTGATATCCACACTCCTAACACCTAAAACTATTACCATTAAAATATTATAGTCCAATGTTATACGGTAGAATCGACTCCTCTGATACCAATTTGTCATGACCCATCCCCCAGGGCCCATGCCGTGACTACCCCAAGCCCACCTTCCATAGGCCAGGGGCTGGTGACTAGCACCAAAAGGCATATTCCCTAATACTGGGAAGGCCTTTCCTTTATAACCTATAAACTCACACAACTAAGCACAAAGAAGGAAACAAACACAAAGTGAAACTATATAGTAACCAGGGTGTGTACAAAAAGAAAAAGGGGTCCAGAATACAAGCCCAACTGTAAAGTACAAGTAAACTGAAAGTACATGTAAAACTCTAAACATCTCTAGTGAACACCAACCAAGGATCCTACCTAAAGGTTGGGTACAGCTCTCGAACAATCATCCCTACGATACACCTCATCTAATGTCCACCTCTGAGCTACCTTCAGTCCTGGTACCCTCATCCTCCATCAGCGCTGTCTGTTTTCTCCACTAAACACAATAAGGTGTCGGTGTAGCCCATGCAGGGGTGAGTATAACGATACTCAATAGGGACCATGTGACCCTCAAAGGTCTCAAAAAAGAAAAAAATATAAACCACGAATAATGAAAACAACTGACAACCCTTCTAAGGTATATGTCAATACATATAACTAAGTTATCAATTATACCAATCTCATTCATGAGGAAAACACAAGGCCCAAATCTTTTAGCCAAGAGCTCTACTGTTTCACGTAGGAAATATTATCACATAGGTATCACCTCATAGGTAAGTACCACAAAGGAAAATCCACACAGATGTATACCACAAAGGTTTCACCAAAAATGTGTGTACCATAATGGTAATGCCACAAAGAAGAATACCACAAAGGTAAGACTCATCTCACGCCAGATATAACATAGGTACAGTAGTAAAGATGATTAGATGTAACTACTGAATCATCTCACTCTGCTGAGTTGCAGACCTACATAAGATCCTACATCATCAGACCCACATAAGATCCTAAATCATTCGACCAATGTAGGATCCTAGTACAACAGACCCATATAGGATCCTAGAGTAGTCCCACGTGGATTCCTAGAGTGGATCCATGTGGGATCCTCGAACACAAACCCACGTAGGATCCCTAGGCACAGACCCACATAAGATCCCTTTCTCATGTTACAGCTAGCTACAGGGTTCCCACACTAAGCTCATTTGATTCCGAGTGGGTCCTCTCCTCAGGCCATAGGTCGATACTATAACTGTCATGATTTCCCACGAAGAAGTATCCCAAAGGAACTCCATGTAAAAGGGGTCACAACGCAACAGGCGTTGCGTCAATCAGACACCTGATCTGTAAGTTATTGGTCTTTTAGTCCCGAGGGCCCGGTTGGATTCGTGTCCGATCCAAACCAGACATACACTAACATTATCCAAAACTCAAGAGGGGTATACCAAAAAGCCCGTCTTGATCCAAGGTTTTCAGTACCATAGATGGTTCGTCAAATGGATACCCTAAGCACATGTTATGGCCAAAGGAGTGGAAAGAAGTCGAAGCTGGTCTGGGTCTGGTCCAACTCGATTGAACCGACCCGGTCGGACCAACCCGCCCCAACCCGGCCTAGGCCAACCCGACCCAGTTCAGGTCAACTCGACCTTCTGGGTCCCGCCCAGCCCGCTGGGTCCGGCCTGGCTTGTCGGTACAGCCCGATCCACTGGGCGGCCCGCGATGGGTGGCCCACGATGGGCGGGCTGTAGCTGGGTGGCCCCTCAGTGGGGTCCGCCCTAGCCACCACCCAAGGAGGAGGTGCCCCATGGGTACCCCGAACGACCCAGCAGTTTAGGTTGGGTGGTCGACTAGCCAGTTCCACATGGAGCCGGAAGCTCGTACACAGGCCTGGGGCCCCACTCGGCTCCCCTATTGGCCGAATGGCAAGCCCTAGTCCATGGTGTGGTCATGCGTTGCGCCACCCCCGGTTGACGGTAGCGAGCCGACCGCCCTACCTTCGCTGCCACGGGCTCGTGTCGTGACTCCTTCATGCCCTGCGGTGTGGATGCGCGCTGCCACCCCCTTCCCACGGCCAGCCATGAGCTGGCTACTGCCCTTGCTTCACCGTGGACGACGGTCTGCGACCCTTCTCTGGTGGCAGGGTTGCTCCACCGCCACCATCATAGCTGGTCGGAGTGCAGACCACCACTCTCGAGTCCCATCGGTGCCGCTTTCCGGCATGGTCAATGGCGACGTTCCTTGGGTCACAGGGTGTGCCCTGGTGGCCCGTTATTCATTCCATAGACACCTGCACTCATCTCAGGACGTCGCCATCGATTCAGGACCACCAAAATCCACAAAGGTTGTGGAGGGGTCGGTCTGTGTTCATTTGGCCCGCATCCTCCGCGTTATAATGGTAGCAAGTGGCATAGTTGTTCTTGATTCAAGAAGAACGACTAGAACGGGGTAAGGGGTATTCGAAACCACAATCCCTACCTCGATTTCTCAATGGAAGTGTCACGAGATGAAGTTGGTGGAGGAGATGAGGGTGCCAACAATTTTTGCTTCCGCAACATGCTTCTGATGTCGGGCTCGTGCGTCGTCCTTGCTCTTAATTCCAAATTATGTTCTTTGTTGGAGAGGGAATTCTTCATTTGGAGGAAATATTTCTCCAATGTTCTCCCAACTCTCTCCCATTCCAACGATTTCCAACCAGGATAAATGGGGAGCCAACCTATTTAAAAAAAATTCTATTATTTAATTAATGTTTCCACAATTATTTAATTGAAGTTGGCATAATTAATTAATTGAAGTTGAAAGGTTTTCCCATATTAAGAGGGGTTCGGGTCCCCACCACCCTGAATTTAGAATGGGAGGTTTTTCAGCTCTGGTGGTCCCCACCTCCATAATTCAAAAAGAAAAATATAATGTTAATTATATTATTTTTCTTCTATCACGAAAAACTGAAAAACTAACTTCCACCCTAGACCTACTACGGTCGAGGTGAAGGTATCCTTAAGTGAATATCAACTTTGCGAGTTCAACGGTTCCCTCATATTTCAATTATGAGGACCAGTTCAAAAGTTAGAAAATTATGCACGTGCGTTTACTTAATGTACCTTAATAAAAGTTCAGAAATTCATTCCGGGAACACCGGGCCTCGGAATCACGCGCTGTCAATTTTCACGGGCTCGTAATATTTCCATATAATTAAAAACAAATTACATTGAAAAATATGTGTCTTTAAATTCACCCCACCTCAGGGCTTTACATCCCCATAAGACACAAGTCAAACTAAGGGAACAAGTGGGGGTATTGAGAACATATCTGATCCTCCCACTCCTATGTGCTCTCCTAGAGGTTCTCGTGCTGCCAGCGAATGCGCACTAAAGGTATCGATCACCCACAAAGGACTCTCTCCTGTCGATCATCAATCTCCACTAGAACCTTCGTAAACTTCTCCCCATCATCGTTGTCCATCTCGTCATGGTCAATGACGTGAGATGGGTCATACATGTATCTCCTCAGCTAGGATAGGTGGAAAAATCCATGCACCCAGTGCAATTGAGGGGGAAGTTGTATACAGTAAGCCACCTCACCAACTCTGCTAAGGATCTGAAAGGGTTCGATGAACCTCAGAAAGAACTTGTCGCCCTGGGAAAATCTACGAAAACCTCGTTAAGGTGAGGCCCATAGAAAGACATCGTCACCATCCTAAAATTCTAGAGGTCTCTGTCTCCTATCGGCATAAGACTTATGCATTCTATATGCAGTCTTCATCCGCTCTTGGATAATCTGCACCTTCTCAGTGGTAGCCGGTACCACATCTGTTCCCATGAGTGTCGACTCCCCTGGGTCAGTCCAGCATAAAGGTGATCTGCAAGGTCGGTCGTACAGAGCCTCAAAAGGTTCCATCCCAATGGTTGAGTGATAACTATTGTAGTACGAAAATTCCAGCAAGGGCAAGTGATCCTCATTGCTATGACTGAAGACAAGGACGCAAGCACGTATCATGTCCTCGAGGGTCTGAATGGTCCGCTCAGTGTGGCCATCCGTCTGAGGATGGAAGGCAGTTCTCAAATGAAGCTGTGTCCCAAAAGCCTCCTGCATCCCCTTCCATAGCCGATAAGTGAAATGTGCATCACGATCGGAGAAAATAATCAAGGGTACTCCATGTAGCCACACAATTCCCTACACATAGAGGCATCCCAAGCTCTCTATTGAACCCTGCTCTATGATTGATAGGAATTGGGATGATTTGGTGAGTCGGTCGACGACCACCCAGATAGAATCATGACCCCTAGATGTACATGGAAGTCCATGGAATTCCCATCCCACTTCCACTCCGGGACCTCCAAAGGCTGTGCTAATCCAGCTAGTACCTGATGCTCTACCTTCACTTGTTGACAAGTGAGGTACCGAGAGACAAACTCTACTACTACTTTCTTCATTCCCGACCATCGTCGGGGGTCCTGGTATATCTTCTCTACTCCAGGATGCACCTCTAGAGGGGACGTATGGAACTCCCTCAACACTTCCTCCCGTAAAGACACTAGTACCATAGTACTCCCTCTAAAGAGGTTGAAATGCTCCCCACCTTTATAAAATCCACCAGGTGTGTGCCCTGTGGATATCTGAATACTATGAGCCTCACAGTCAGTGTCCCCACGTTGTGCCTCCCTAACTTTCTAAAGATGTGGGGGAGTGACTATAAGAGTCTGAATAAAAGATGCTCCATCCCATTCCATAAAGCATATTTTTAAAGTAGCCAACTTCTCTGTCGCCTCACCTATCAGTTGTATAACAGATCTCCTACTGTGTGAATCTACTAGAATGTTCCCCTTCCCAATAGTATAGACTATCTCGAAGTGATAGTACTGGAGGAACTCAAGCCAATGCTTCTGTCTCAGGTTCAGGTTCTTCTGAGAGAAGATATACCTGAGACTCTGGTGATTAGAGTAGACCGTAAAATGCTCGGCCATTGGATAATGTTTCCACATATTCATAGTGAAGACCACTTCTACTAACTCAAGTTCATGGGTAGTATAGTTTTACACATTCTATCTCAGCTGTCGAGAACCATAAGTGATAACTGCTTTCTCCTACATTAGGAAACATCTGAGCCCGGTCCCTGATGCGTTGCAGTAGCCTACATACCCAACGACCTCCTCTGGAAGCTTCAAGATGGGGGAACTAGTCAGCCTCTTCCTCATCTTCTGAAAACTCCTCCGGCATCTCTCCGACCACATGAAGGGTTTCCACTTCTTCGTAAATACTATTAAAGGTGGTGCAACTCTGGATAAATCTGGCACAAATCTCTGGTAACATCCAGCCAAAGTCAGGAAGCTCCGTACCTCTGTCACACTCTTTGGTGGCTCCCAAGAAAGTACCACCTCAATCTTTTCAAGATCCACCACAACTCCAGCCTTTGAGATGACATGTCCTAGAAAGTGAACTTCTTTGATCCAGAACTAGCACTTCGAGAGAATACCATAAAGTTGGTGCTCTTTGTGTGAGTCCAAAACTACATGCAAATGATAGGCATGCTCCTCCTCAGTATCCAAGTAGATCAGAATTTCATTAATGAAGACCACTACAAAGCAATCAATATATGTCTGAAAGATCCTATTAATGAGTCCCATGAACACTACTGGAGCGTTGGTCATGCTGAACGGTATGACCAAAAAATCATAATGGTCATACCGACATCTGAAATCTGTCTTCTGCACATCCTTGTCTCCTACTCTGAGATGGTGATAGACTGATCGGAGTCCTATCTTTGAGAACCACCATACTCCCTTTAGCTGATCAAGGAGGTCGTCAATCCTCGGGAGTGGGTACTTGTTCGGCATGGTCACCTGGTTCAGGCACTGATAGTGGACACAAAGTATCAACTTCCCATATCCTTTCGTGGAAAACAAAATCGTGGTTGTTGAAGGAGAAACACTAGGCTGGATGAACCCCATCCCATGTAAGTCTTCCAGCTATAAGCGCAGTTCACGAAGCTCTGCGAGAGCCATATGATACGCTGGTGTAGATATCAGTGTTGTCTCTGGTTACAAGTCAATGTAAAATTCCACCTCTCTATGAGGAGGTAGACCCTAAACATCATCATGGAAGCCATCCATGTACTAGTCCATCACTATAGGATAACTCAGATTCTCCACATCAACCGCTCTGATGGTAGGGCTAGCAAACTGATAAGTGATCGGATGCACTCTCCTTCGGGTAAGTCCATCATATGCTGCAAAGTCTCTGTTCTCACCGGTGAAGGTAAACCTAGTCCCATCAGTACAGACACGCTTCACTTTGCGCCTAATACAGTTAATATGAGCATAGACTATAGATAACTTGTCCATATCCAAGATGACATCGTAAGGCCTCGATGATGCAACTAGGAGATCCCAGCCGAAGCTCTCGCCTCCTAGAGTAAGCTCACACTGCTGGAACAAGTGTGTAATTGTCAAATCCTCTCCAATAGGAGTCTCTACCCATAAGGATCGAGCCAACAGCTCCACCAGAATCTCCGAGCTCCGAATGAGGGTCGTGGAAATAAAATAATGACTATCACCACTATCTATAAGTACTGCAGCTAAGGTGGAGTAGACACAGATCATACCTCGTATCATATCTGGATCTCTATGGTCATAGGCCTCGGCTGCCTGGAGCTAAGCTCATCCATGTCCACCTTCCCTATGCTCAGGGTGGACCACCTGGTGGTGGTGGCGGTAACACCTCGAATCGTTGCCCACCGCCAGCTACACGGCCATCTCCTCTACCACATCTGCATGCTCCCTGCGGACCACCTTGGTCAAACCTCTGTCTCTACCTGGGTGGTCCTTCGACCGTTTTCTGCTCATCTGTACGGCGGGTCGAGTAGTCGCGGGCCATGTGACCCTGCCCACCGCATGTGTAACACTACCTACTCCTTGCATGACTGGCTCTGTCTCGGGTGCCCTACATAACCGACCACGAATCCTGAGATCGTCCACCTATAGGTTTGGTTCTCTTGGACCTTTGTGACATCTGTCTAATACCAGCTACAGATGATTCCACTACGTGACACCCGGTGATGGGTCTTGCTGCTGGTGACTGGTCACTATGAAAACTCTCCACTAAGAGGGCTCGCTCTAACATCCCCACCTGCATCGGGATGCTGGGACAAATCATCAAAGCCCTGATCTCGCACCTGATTCCCTACTCGAATGTTTGGGATCTGAAGAATGGGTATCGCACCATATTAGTTGAGAAGTTTGAGAGGTTGGTAAACCTCGCTGAGTATTGTGCCACAGTTATGCTGCCCTACTGTAGATGAAGATGCTCCTATATGCGCACTGCGCATAGGGTCACCAGGAAAAACTCTACCTTAAACAGGCTCTCAAAGTATACCCAGAGAAGTGTCACCTCATCATGAACCTGGAGCATCAATCCCAACTGTCTTCCTGTTGCATCCTGTAGAGGACTGGCGTCATGGATCACCATGAGATCAGCTGGTGTCCCTACTAGTTGTAATACTCTCACCACAGCCTCCATCCAATCCTCAACGGCCTATGGGTCTGTCTCACCCCCGAACCTAGGTGGCCTCTGGTGCTAGAACTCGTGCAATGCGCTCAATCTGTGTGCACTCTCTAATGTTGTGGCTAGTGGCATCTTTGGCCCAATGGGTAATGCTACCACTGGTGCCTCTACTAAAAGAGGGCCCTGCATCAAGGCCTCGTTGCTCGGTGGGATATTATCACGTACTATACCCTGAACCCTGGTTGGATTTCTCTATAGATACATCCTAAAAAGAAATAGGGGTTCCACGTTCAATAAGTTATACCTGGTGAGCTGACTCAATAAGATCAAAAAGACAACTTTTCGAAACACACACACAATTAATTTTTTCGTGCACTGAGTCAGAAACTAGAAGTTAGGGTCCTGTTGTATGGATACGTCAACCGCCACACCAACACTGGATTCCCAAAACTGATATCCACACTCATAACACTTAACACTATTACCTTTAAAAGAACAGAGTCAAATGTTCTATTGTAGAACCTACTCCTCTGATACCAATTTTTCATGACCCATCCCTCAGGGCCCATGCCGTGACTACTCAAATCCCGCCTTCCATAGGCCAGGGGCTAGCGACTAGCACCGAAAGGTGTATTACCTAAAACTGGGAAGGCATTGCCTTTATAACCTGTAAACTCACAAAACTAAGAACAAAGCAGAATAAAAACATAAAGTGAAAGTATATAGTAACCAGGGTGTGTACATAAAGAAATAGGGGGCCAGAATAAAAGCCCAACTGTAAACCACAAGTAAACTAAATGTACAAGTAAAATTATAAATAGCTTCGGTGAACACCCACCAAGGATCCTACCTGAAGGGTAGGTACAGCTCTCGAATGGTCGTCCCCACAGTACGCCTCTTCTAATGTCCACCTCTGAGCTACCTCCAGTCCTAGTACCCTCATCCTCCATCATCATTGTCTGTCATCTTCACCAAACACAAAAAGGTGCGAGCGTAGCCTATGTAGGTGTGAGTATACAGATACTCAGTTGGGACCCTATGACCATCATGAGTCTCACAAAATCCAAAAAGGATAAACCAAAAGGAATGAAAACAACTTACAATCCTACTTAGTTATATGCCCATACATATACCTAAGTTATCTTGTATACCCATCTCATTCATGAGGAAAACACAAGGTCTAACTATTTTAACCAAGAGCTCAACTATTCCATGGAGGAAAGATTACCACGATGGTAACACCCCAAAGGTAAGTACCACAAAGGAAAATCCACACATAATTATACAACAAATTTATCACCACAAATGTATGTTCCACAAAGGTAAAACCACATAGAAGAATACCACAATGGTAAGACTCAACTCCTGTCAGGTATAACTTAGGTACGGTAGTAAAGATGATTAGATGTAAATACTGAATCATCTCACTCTGCTGAGTGTCAGACCCACGTAGGATCCTACATCATCAGACCCACGTTGGATCCTAAATCATCAGACCCACATAGGTTCCTAGTACAACAGACCCACATAGTATCCTATAGTAGTCCCATGTGGATTCCTAGAGAGGATCCAAGTGGGATCCTTGAACACAGACCCATATAGGATCCCAAGGAACAGACCCACATAGGATCCCTTTCTCATGTTACATCCAGCTACTAGGTTCCCACACTAAGCTCGCTTGATTCCGAGAGGGTCTACTCCTCAAGACAAATTTCGATACTCCAACTACCACGAAGTCCCACAATGAAGTATCTCAAAGGACCTCCACATAAAAGGGGTCACATAACAATAGATGATGCGTCAATCAGACACCCGATCTGTAATTAATTAGAATTTTAGTCCGGAGGGCCCGATTGGATTCGTGTTCTATCCAGCTTGGACGTACCCCAACATTATCTAAAAGTCAAGAGGGGTATACCAAAAGGACCTTCTCATTACAAGGTTTCTGGCGTCACAGATAGTTCGTCAAAATGGATGCTTGTAGCTCATGTTATGGCCGAAATAGTGGAAAGGGGTTGAAGCTGGTCTGGGTCCGGTCCGACATGGTCAGACTGACGTGGCCCGACGCAGCCTTGGTCGACCCCACCCGGTTCAGGTCAACTCGAACTGCTGGGTCCGCCTCAGCCCGTGGTGTCCGGCCCTGCCTATAGGGTCCGGCTCGGCCCGCTGGCGTGGCCCGGCCCTCTGGGCAGCCCGCGATGGGTGGCCTGCGATAGGTGGCCCGCACTGGGCGGCCTGCTTTCCAGTGGCTGGGTTTCCCCACGATAGGGTCCGCCCTAGCCGCCACCCAAGGCGAAGGCACTCTCTGGTACCCCGAACGGCCCAGCCGTTCTGGTTGGGTGGCCGACCGGCCGGTGCCACATGGCACCGACAGCTGGTATGCAAGACCCAAGTCCCACTCGGTTGGCCGGATGACCAGCCCTCCTCTGCGGCGCAGTCACACGTCGCACCACCCCCAACAGCCAGCAGCGATCCTTCCACCCTCCCTTACCCGCCGAGGCCTTGTGACGTGACTCCTACAAGCACTGCGACGTGGATGCATGCCACCGCCTCCTTCGAGCGGCCGATCATTTGCCTGCTACCACCCTTGATTTGCCACGACCGACTGGTCGTGACCCTTCTCTGGCGGCGCAGTTGCACAGCCATGGTCATCGCAGTCGGTCGGAGTGCTGACCGCCACTCCCAAGTCCCACTGGTGCCGGTCACCAGCACGGTCACCGACGACATTCCTCGGGTCACCGGGTGCGCCCCGGTGGCCCGTTATTTATTCTGTAGACTCCCGCACTCATCTAAGGACTTCGCCATTGATTCAAGACCACTAAAAATCACAAAGGATGTGGAGGGGTCAGGCAGTGTTCGTTTGGCCCGCACCCTCCCTGTTAGAATGGTAGCAAACACCATATTTATTCTTGATTCATGAATAATGACAAGAACGGGGTAAGGGGTATTCGAAACAACAATTCCAAGCTCGATTTCTCGTTGGAAGTGTCACAATATGAAGTCATTGATGGAGATAAGGGTACCAACGATTTTCGCTTCCACAACATGCTTCCAAAGTTGAGCTCGTGCGTCGTCCTCAATCTTGATTTCGAATAATGATATTTTTTGGAGAGGGAATTTTTCATTTGGAGGAAATGTTAATACAAGGTTCTCCCAACTCTCTCATTTGTAAATGATTTCCAACCATGAAAAATTGGGTTCCAACCTATTAAAAAATAAGCCTATCATTTAATTAAAGTTTGCAAAATTAATTAATTGAAGTTGAATGGTTTTCCAACATTAAGATGGGTTTGGGCGGTCCTTAACACCATGAATTCAGAATGGGAGGCTTTCCAGATTGGGTGGTCCCCACCTCCATAATTCAAAAAAAGAGGTTTCAAAAAGAAAAATAAAAAGTTAATTATTTTATTTTTCTTCTATCACGAAGAACAAGAAAACTAATTTCCACCCTCGACCTACCATGGTCGAGGTGAAGGTCTCCTTAAGTGAATATCGGCACTGCAAGTTCAACAGTGCCCTCATATTTCAATTCCGATCAATGGTTAAAAAGTTAGAAAATTCCTCTCGCACATTTACTGAATGTACCAAAAAGTAAAGTTCAAAAATTCATTTTGGGCACACTGGGCCTCAGAATCAAGCGCCGTTAATTTTCATGGACTCATAATATTCCCATATAATTAAAAAATTTACATGGAAAAATCTGTGTCTTTACATTCTCCCCACCTCAGGGATTTGCATCCTCGTAAGCCACAACTCAAACTAAGGGAACAAGTTGGGGTACTGAGCACATATCTGAGCCTCCCACACCCAAGTTCTCTCTTGGAGGTTCCCATACTGCTAGAGAACACACACTAAAGGTATCTATTTCCCACAAAGGACTCTCTCCTGTCGATCCTCAATATTCACTAGAACCTCCGTAAAGGTCGCCCCGTAGTCGATGTCCAGCTCACCATGGTAGATGACATGAGATGGGACATGCACGTATATCCTCAGCTAGGATACATTGAAAACATCATGCACTTGGTGCAACTGAGGAGGATGTGCTAGGTGGTAAGCCACCTCACCAACTCTGCTCAGGACCTCAAAGGGTCTGATGAACCTCAGAGATAACTTACCACCCCGGTTAAATCTCCACAAACCTCATCGAGGTGAGACCCATAGAAAGACATGGTCTCTATCCTCGAACTCCAGAGGTCTATGTCTCCTATCGAGATAAGACTTCTACCTGCTCTGTGTAGTCTTCATCTGCTCCTGGATAATCTATACCTTATCCGTGGTAGCCTGTACCACATCTGGTCCCATGAGTACTAACTCCCCTGGGTCAGTCCAGTACAAAGGCGATCTGCAAGGTGAGTCATACAGAGCCTCAAAAGTTGTCATCCCAATGGTGGAGTGATAGTTGTTGTTGTATGAAAACTCCACTAAAGGCAAGTTATCCTCCCAACTGCGCCTGAAGTCGAGGATGCAAGCACGCAACATTCCCTCGAGGTTTTGAATGGTCCGCTCAGTCTGGCCATCCATCTAAGTATGGAAGGCGATGCTCAAACGAATTTGCATCCTGATAGCCTCATGCAACCCCTTCCATAGTCGGGAAGTGAAATGTGAATCACGATCAGAGACAATCATCAAGGGCACTCCATGTAGCCGCACAGTTTACTGCACATAGAGGCGTCCCATGCTCTCTACTGAAACCTGGTCTCTGATTGGTAGGAAGTGGGATGACATGGTGAGTCAGTCGACAACCACCCAGATAGAATCATGACCCCGGTATGTATGTGGAAGTCTAGGGATATCCTGTCCCACTTCCACTTTGGGACCTCTAATGGCTGAACTAATCCTGCTAGTACCTGATGCTCCACGTTGACTTGTTGACAAGTGACGGACCAAGAGACAAACTCTGCTATTTATTTCTTTATTCTTGGCCACTAGTGCCATCATCAGAGGTCCTGGTACATCTTCACCACTCATGGATGCACCTCTAGAGAGGATGTATGGAACTCCCTCAACACATCCTCTCGTACAACCACCGGTACCATAGTACGCCCTCTGATGAGGATGATGTGATCCCCACCTTTAGAAAATCCACCAGGAGTCTGCCCTGTGGATATCTGAACATGTTGAACCTCGCTGTTAGGGTCGCCACACTGTGCCTCCCTGACTCGATGAAGAAGTGGGGGAGTGCCTGTAAGATACTGAAGAAAAGCTGCTCCATCTTGTTCCACAAAGGATATCTGTAAAGTGGCGAGATCTTTCGTCGCCACACCTAGCAGTTGTATACCAGATTTGCAGCTGAGTGAATCTGCTACAACATTCCTCTTCCAATGAGTATAGACTATCTCTAAGTAATAAGAATGGTGGAACTCGAGCCAACACTGCTATCTCAGGTTCAGGTCCTTCGTGGAGAAGATATACCTGAGACTCTGCTTATCAGAGTAGACCTTAAAATGCTTGCCCATCAGATAGTGTCATCACATCTTCAATGTGAATACCACTGTTGCTAACTCAGGGTCATGGGTAGCGTAGTTCTATTCATGATGTCTCAACTATTGATATCCATAAGCAATAACTGCTCACTCCTTCATCAGCACACATTCGAGCCTGATCCCTGATGCGTCGCAATAGACTACGTACCCAATGCCCTCCTCCAAAAGCCTCAATATGGGGTCACTAGTCAGCCTCTGCCTCAGCTCCTGAAAACTCCCCTGGAATCTCTCCAACCACACGAAGGTTTGCCCCTTCGTCGTCAATGCTGTTAAAGGTGATGCAACTATGAATAAATCTGGAACAATTCTTTGGTAATATCAGGCCAAACCCAGGAATCTCCGTACCTTTGTCACACTCTTGGGTGGCTCCCAAGAAAGTACCCCCTCAATCTTAGATGAATCCACCGAAACTCCAGCCTCTGAGATGACATGTCCCAGAATGTGAACCTCTTAGATCCAGAATTGGATCTTTGAGAGCTTACCATAAATCTGCTTCTCTCGAAGTTTGTCTATAACTACCTGCAAATGATAGGCATGATCCTCCTTAGAAGCCGAGTAGATCAGAATTTCATCAATGAAGACCACCACAAAAGGATCAATATATGGCTAAACGATCATGTTCATGAGTCCCATGAAAACTTCTAGAGCATTGGTCACGATGAACGGCATGACCAAAAACTCATAATAGTCGTACAGCCTTCTGAAAGTTGTCTTCTGCATATCATTGACTCTAAGCTGGTGATAGCCTGATCTGAGGTCTATCTTCGAGAACCATCGTGCTCTATTTATCTGATCAAAGAGGTTGTCAATCCTTAGGAGTGGGTACTTGTTCTTAATGATCACCTGGTTCAGGCGCTGATAGTCAACACAAAGACTCAAGCTCCCATCTGCCTTCATGGTGAACGAAATCAGGGCTACCCAAGGAGAAACACTAGGCCAGAAAAACCCCTTCCCCTGTAATTCCTCCAGCTGTACGTGCATCTCACGAAGCTCCGCGAGAGCCATACAATATGCTGGTGTAGATATCTGTGTCGTCTCGGGGTACAAGTCAATATAAAATTACAACTCTCTACGAGGAGGTAGACCCGAAACATAAACAGGGAAGACATCCATGTACTGGTCCACCAATATAGCATAACTCAGATTCTCCACATCAACTACGATGGGTGTCTCGTGCTGGGCGGCCCACCCTGGGCGCCTGGCATTGGGCGGCCTGCGGCTGGGTGGCCCGCTGTCCCGCGGCTGGGTGTCCCCATGGTGGGGTCCTCCTTATCTGCCACCCAAGGGGGAGGCACCCCTTGGGTACCCCAAACAGCCTAGCCATTCGTGTTGGGTGGCCGATCGGATGGCGTCACGTGGCACTGGCAGCTGGTACGTAGGACCCGGGGTCCCACTCGGCTCCCCTTTTGGTCGGACGGGCAGCCCTCCTCCACGCCACGGAAGCGCGTCGCGGCACCACCGGTGAACGGTAGTGAGCCAGACACCATCCCTTCACGCGGCTGGCCGTGTGCCGGCTACTTCCCTTGCTCTGCCGTGGCCAACCGGCCGCGGCCCTTCTCTGGCAGCATGGTTGCGCTACCGCCATCGTCGCAGCCGACTGGAGTGTCGGCCGCCGCTCCCAAGTCCCACCGGTGCCAGTCACCAGAACAGTTTCCGGCGACATTCCTCGATTCACCAATCACGCCCCGGTGGCCCGTTCTTTATTTCATAGACTCCCACACTCATATCCAAACATCACCATTGATTCAAGACCCCCAAAATCCACAAATGTTGCATAGGGGTTTGGCCATGTTCATTAAGCCCGCACCCTCCGCATTATAACTGTAGAAAGTGCCATATTTGTTCTTGATTCAAGAATAATGACAAGAACAAGGTAAGGGGTATTTGAAACAATAATACCTACCTCGATTTCTTGTTTTAAGTGTCACGATATGAAGTCGGTGAAGGCGATAAGGGTGCCAACGATTGTCGCTTCCGTAACATGCTTCCAATGTCGAGCTCGTGTATCATCCTCGCTCTTGATTATGAAGTGTGTTCTTCATTGGAGAGGGCGTTATTCATTTCGAGGAATTGTTTCTCCAAATTTATCTCAACTCTCTCCTTTCCCAATGATTTCCAATAAGGAAAAATGGCGAGCCAACCTATTAAAAAAATTATACTATCATTTAATTAAAGATAAAAAATTAATTAATTGAAGTTGGAAAAATTATTTAATTTAATTTGAATTGTTTTCCCACATTAATAGTGGTTCGGGTAGTCCCAACCTCTATGAATTTAGAATTGGAGGTTTTACAGCTTGGGTGGTCCTCACCTCCATTATCCAAAAAGAGAGGTTTCAAAAAGAAAAATAAAATGTTAATTATTTTATTTTTCTTCTTCCACAAAAAACTAACAAACTAACTTCTTCCTTCGACCTACTATGGTCGAGGTGAAGGTCTCTTTAAGAAAATATTGACGTTGAAAGTTCAACGGTGCCCTCAGATTTCAATTTCGATCACCGGTTCAAAAGTTAGAAAACGACGCTCGTGCGTTTAATAAACGTACCTTAAAAAAACTTCAAAAATTCATTCCAGGCACCCCGAGCCTTGGAATCACACATCGTCAATTTTCACAAACTCATAATATTCCTATATAATTAAAAAAATTATATGGAAAAATTTGGTTCTTTACAATCCATGTTCGGATCAGATTGATCTTAGATTTCTTCTGTGAGATCACTTTATTGAATCAACAACACTCATCCACTTCCCAATGAGGATTTATAGAGGGGGATATCTTCCAATATAACCTAAAATTTAATAAAAGATAAATCTTTTTCTATAGATCACAAAAAAAATGGTTTCTGGAAAATCAATAATCCTAGACTCTAAATATAAGTGATATGTTCAAATAAGAAAACAATTTTCTCTAATATAACTCCTAAATAATTCATTGGATAGACCTCATACATGTATCAATATATTTTTCAAGATAATGTATATAAATTAATTTATGGTTACTATGGTGATATTATTATTTTTATTTTAGTAAACTAAAAATAGTTAAAAATGAAATTATTTTTAAATTAAGAATATCTCTATATATTTTTGTAATATTAAGCAAACATGGTTTTATTAGAAACTTTATTTTCTTAGTATAACATATATAAAACATGGTCTATTAATCTCAAATTTATTCCATTAAATATGTATATAAATTTTGAGAGTCCAAACATCCCATTATATTTTCATGATATATTTTAAATTTATTTTGACTTTAAAAAATCCATCATTTTGATCTGGAACCATAGTATAACATATTATAATTTAATTCTGAAAATAATTAGGTTGTTAATTAATAATTGATAGTGGACTAAATGGAAAAATTTTGATGAAAAAACAAATTCCAAATATATAGAACCAATTAATTAGATACGATATATTTTTTCTCTTAGATCCCCCCTTTAATGTGATACTAATTTAAAAATCTCTATGTGGGATTATATTTTATGATAATACATTTACGTAAAAGGTAAAATTTAATGAATTAAATATAATTTTTGTTTTTTAATAATAATATCATTATTCAAACTAAATAATTCTTAAATACCTTCTTCATTTCACTAAATTTCAAAAACACTAACAAAAATTTAAATATAATACTCTATACCCGACTACATGGTTTGAAATTATTTATGACATTCTAAAGAATGAGTAAAGTTTCCATTTTACCATTCATAAATTAATTAATAAATTTAAAAATTTCCCTCTGAAAAAAACTTTTCTCATGTAGAATAGATTACCATAATGTGAAAACCATAATATTAAATATTTCAATACAGAGAAAAAAAATATTTTTATTGGTGAAAATAGTTATCTGTTAAAAATCCAATGAATTTAAAAATCATATAATATTCCAAATTTAATTAATTAACTTTTGTAGTTGGGATTTGGCTTACTAGTAATCACATGTAATCCTACATGAAAAATGGGGGTTCAAAACCCATTAAGTGTAGGTAATGTAGTAGTGGTAGTAGGTCACTATAGCAGCAGCAGAGCACTGCAACGGCAGCGGATACTGTGTGGGACTATAGAAGCATGGGTATTGTAGTAGTACTATTCACAGAATGGGCCTTGGGCCAAAAAATTGGGCCTATGGGCCATGTAGTGGGTAAATGACCACTAGGCCTTTGGGCTTTGTAATGGGTCTCCCTCTACCCAATTAAAGAGGTATTTTCATTGATTTTATAATAAATGAGGCTTTGGCCCCAACCATAAAAAAATAAAGAAAAAGTCTAATGTAAATCAATAAATTTTAATTTTAATGTATATTCATTAATCATTTCAATAAATTTAAACATAAAACATAGTTCATTAATAAAATATTCCCAAATATTTTCTTTTATTAAATCCAATGTAAAAAACATATGTATTTGACGATATAATTTCACATAGAGTTATACATTGTCTATTCGAACGGAAATGACATAATATATAAAATATCAGATTATAGGTGTAGAAAATATCCCCACCATAAAAAAATTTTCCTTTTTCAGACAATAGTAAAAAATTAATTCTATATGGTACATTTTTTGAATCAAGTAACTAAGATAATGATACTTCATGTAATACTGTAATGCATAACATTTTAGTCATGTATGGTTGGATTATGTATCAAAATATGTTATGGTATAAATGGTTGTTTAGTTTTTAATGTATGATTGTGTTGAGTAGGTTTGATTCACATGTGATATATGATATATAGAGTCACATTCTTTAATCAATGTAACACTATAGTATAATCAGGTAAAAATTATTTTAAGATTATACCAAATTTAGATTATATAAATAAGGTTTTTATTAAACATTTATCAAAAATCGCTAACAATATTCAGAAATTATAAAATCCTCAATTATATGAATAAAACATCACTTGATTAATAAATTTAAAATTACTAGGTAATTTATACTTTTAATCCATTACGTAATAAATTTGATACATAAAATAGGTAAATAAAATCTAATAGATTCCTTCATTACTACCCCTATTAGAACATATATCATAGTAAAAATAATTTTATATTCGATATTATTAATTCAGCCTCATGGAAATTAAATCTATTTTATTCTCTTGGAAATAATGATGGAAAACTTTCTTTGTTGTCTATCTAGTTATAATCATGAGGCAATATCACCATTTAATACATCTAGGAAATTTTTACATGATGATAATTTTCTGAGATAATAAATTATAACTCCAACATGTACATAGTGACTAAAACCATTATGGGACACCCCATTCCATAATCTCTACTATAAAAATAATTAGAGGAAATTTGAAATCATATGGACCATACACATGAGGGTTGAACACCTTCTATTTTATCAAAACACATAATCATATCATAATGGAATGGATAACCTTAGTCCTTAACCAAATTGATAAGAGGTGAGAACTAACTATTCTAGCACTAACTAAAGCCTATAATGATATTGTAATGCTCAAATAAGTCTTTATTTAATCTTATAAAATCCATATTAGGAAGGATAATTAAAAATACCCTCCACCTATGACTAACTATACCATGGAAATATTTATGATGATATTTCAAACAACACATATCTTCATGAAATATATTGGGATTTATTTCTTATCTCAATTTATTCCTCCACAATATCCTTATATAAATTTTATTTAAAATTAATATATCATATTATTCTATGACTTTTCTACAACACCTTTATTATAGAAACAACTATCATAAAAAATTAATATCCATACTGTAGACATCATTTCATCATTAGAATCAAAATACCAAACCGATTTACCTTAACAAAAGTTTTTTTATCCAATTACAACTATAGAAAGTGAATTTATCACATCTACTAATGTAATTAAAATATTAGTCACATAATACATTTATTAATAATATCGAATTTAAGATATATGTAATTTATAATAAAAAAACCAATCTAAATCCAAAGGTGGATCATATCTCAATAATAAACATAACAACTCAATTATGATGATAACTCCAAAAAAATATGGCTCCAAAAACATTCATAATTAGATGATAAAAATATCGACCATTGTTGTAGAACCAAAATTTTAAATCAATGTAGAAATTTATATATAATTAGAGTCAAAAATTTATAAAGCATCTAAGAATATAAATGTAATAAATAACCAATATTTATAATCATAACTACTAGGAGAACCAATGTAAAATAATAATCCACCTTGAAATTTCTTTTTTACCTAAATGATAACTATAAGGGTACTATAAGGCACTAAAATAAAAATTGAATAGAACAAAACCAATGAAAAAGTATCCAAGGATATCTAATTTAATAAATGATCAAAAATAAACTACATACTAAATATTTCTATGTATAAATGACGAGAATATATACACTAGAATGAATGTGATCCACAGTTTTTTTTGTATAAAAAATATCTTCTTAAAGACAAATAAATGAATAAAATTACCAAATTATGGAATAATATAATGGATACAATAATAATATTAAATAATATTAAATAATAAATAATAAATAATAAATAAAATATCATGATATATAAATTAAAAAATACATCTATATAACATTTATTTTTACATAAAACAGAATTATAGACAAGAATAATAACTAAAGATGAAATAATTTAGTTATAAATCATATTCCATGAATAATATTTATTAATGGACTTAAATAATCTTGGAAAATTGTAATGTGAGAAATGAATTTCAAAAATCAATAATAAATACTCATATTAATGATTTCTCTATTTTGATAGATCAAAAATAATAACACAGAACTATTTAATATAATAGTCAATAAAATCTGAAATAATTTTTGTATAATTGTATTCATGAAATATTTCATATACTATTTAAATAATTACTTTAAATTATGGGTTTTTCCATTATAAAGAAAATGAAAGGGAAAAAAATTCATTAAAAACCATTTTAATACACACAGACAATATAAAATATATCCCATAAAATGATAATAAATAAAAAATGATCTATTTCAATAATACTTTTAAAAATAAATGGTGAACTAAATAATAAATTAACTCATGAAAATGTAAACCAATATCCACAATAATTATTTAAGAACTTCTCTAAATGGAAAAAAGTTGTTTACTCCATGTATCTCATTTAAACATAATAATAGGGTATTTTAATGTGAATTACCATTATTATAAAAATGGTATATTATTTTTCCTCATAAACTCCTAGGGAAATAAAAATAATATATAACATCCTGTAAAGGGCTCATGATTTCTATATTTGTAGATTTTATTCTAAATTTAATTTATTTAGTGAAATATAAAGTTATGAGTATCAATAAAAATAATACAATTGAAACTTGTTAATGTATAATAAAATATAATAAAATGATTTATTAAATTTATGTTCCATAATTTGGGACAAATAACATCATATACAATAAACAATGAATGAATAAATTTTATATCACATAAGTAGATCCAAATATGATGGATTTATATTTATTTTAAGAGTTGAAAGAAAAATAATTTTAGTCTCCTTATATATCCTTGTATGTAATGGAAAATTAAATGAAATAGATGTTTGTCCTTGATTGAGAATATAACAATTTGAATAAAAACACTTTATAAATTTTGTTGATTTCAAATTATCTCATAATGATATGATATTTACATGCCCTATTAAATGATTTATTTTAAGATCAAAAAACAAAATGACTTTTTATATGTGCATGTTGTTTTTTCAAACTAAATAGTAAACTGTTAAATAAAACCATTTTAAAATACCACTCTATTTTCATATAATACCAATAATTGGAAAGTAAAATCCCTATATAAAATTTGTGATTGTTTTTTATAACATTAGGCATGACATGGAAATAAATATTGTAGTTTAAAACTATTAAATACCTAAACCAATAATCATTGTGCCTTCGTATCTAGAAATCTATAAGGAGTTTTACATTCTTTTCATCAGTTGACATGTAACACTAGGGCCATAAATGTAATTATCGAGGAATGATTTACATTACAACCGAATAGTATATAATTTGGAATGATTATGGAAATAAATAAATAAATTAGATAAATAGATAATAAAATATTAAATTACACCTTTATAATCCATAAATATTAATATACTATCATAAAACATTTATAACACATCCCAAAAAAAACTAGTAAGAGGCTAGATTTCATATTTCCCAATATATAATACATGGGAGTGTATATCTAATAGAAGATTAATTTATGATCAAACCAATCCCGAAACTAAATATAGAATTTATATAAATTAATATTCAACCACATGATGACATGTCCTTGAATCTATAAGGGAATAATTTTGTATTATGCATGAAAGTTCACATGAATGGTGTGGCTGAGAATCACTCGGTAGGATTCCACCATATGATCAAGACATGTACAATGGTGTAATTGGGAATACATGTTTGCAATTTCATTATCTAAATACATACATAATTAAAAAATATTTTTATATTTTAATAACATATTATTTAAGGCATATTGTAAAAAAATAACACATTTCCCACCAGACCATTGTGTTATATAAAATGTAAAATGAAAATTTAATAACATGTAAAATTAAAATAACAATACCATGCTACCAGTAGTTCAATATTATACCTACCAACATAATTGATTGATAATTAAAATTCATAAATAATTCATATGGTGGGTGTAATTTATTAGAATCATTATCAAAGTATGTGTGTGTGGAGGTTAGTGGTAACCATAACACCCTCCAAAAATGGAGGGAAAAGTACATGTACCAATAAAAGATGATTTATCCAATGAGAATATTTCATCATCAAAATTGAGTGATCGAGATAATAATAGGATTAAATCCTCACTTCATAACTTAGATAATGATAAGAGTCCATTATATTATCCTCTTACGGGGTGTAGTATACATCATTTACCATCCTCTACATGAGGGTGATGAGTACTATTATCATAATTTAGATGTGGGTAGTATTCCATACTATTATCATTTATAGGATAGAAATGAATTGTTTTATAGTTATTGGTATTAAGTTAATGAGTTATTCAATTATAATATTAAATTACATCAAACCATTACACCATCACACCACATTCATTCTAATATGAAAAATAAATACCCATGATATAAAATTTGGTCATAAATAAATTACACATGAGAACGTTCATATTAAAAGTTAATTAATATAATTATTATTAATAAGAATTTAAATAAATACATTTAATACTAGAATTAAAACTAACATTATAATATATATCACATTTCAATTTCTTAAATAATGAAAAAAATTCCATAAAAAATAATCCCTTTAATTTGGTCAAAATTTTAATTAATAATTTTTCATCAAATTAAATCATTCAATAAAATATGGATTATCATGAATTATATATAATAAATATTCCCTTTCATACATCTAAATAATTTATTTAATCCATTTATGACATCATTGAATATATTTCAGGCATTATATAGAATTTAATTCTATTAAATTTCCAATTTTAATAATTTAATGACATGAATAAAAAATCTGTAATAATGTTTTTTCATTCGATATCATTAAGAATAAATAACTAATCATTAGAAAAACTAAAAAAATTAAAATTATAAAAAATTATTCATTTACACCAACCATAAATTTGGCTATAATAGTTGAAAAAATCCTACGGATACCATAAAATTATTTTATCTCATATACAATGATTCTAGTGATTATTAGAAAAAAATACTACATTTATAACTCACTCCAAGTATTGTGGTTTCATTTTTGGGTATCATCTTCTCAATAACCACCATATTTACAAAAAATAATTCAAAAAAAAATATTAATGGGGAAAATTTAAGGTAAAATACTTTTAATAAATCCCAAAAAAATTCCCCTAGGAACATAAAAAATGATTCGAGTCATGTTATCAGATTACATGAAACAAAGATTAATTCATGACAACACTAATTCCAAAAATCAACCTAGAGATAACTAAAATACTATTTAACCTAAAAATAATAATAAGGATTATACTACTATGGATTTTAAATAATTTCACTAATGAAAATAAGAAAAACCATATAAATACCATATGAAAAAATTAAAAGAATGAGAAGAAAAAAACACTACTTCATGAGATATGGAGAAATAAAACCTGAATATTTTAATTAATAATCCTACACCTATTATATAATTAATTCATTAGAAATATTTTATGGAAATATTATAATAACTCCATCCATAACATGACATGGACGTATAAACTATGTAACTTAATAGAACTTTTGTGGAGTCCATCCCAAACATGACTAGGATTCTTGCACACTAAGAAAAATTTTAATTTTATTCACAAAAATTAAATCATTTATTGAATATAATATACATGTCATTAAAAAATAGTTATAATGAAAAATTTGAAAAGCAAACTTCAAAATATTACTCAAAAATTCCAAATAATGGCGGTATTTTAATTTTTTTAACCATCAATCATTTCATCATTGAATGAATTAATAAAAGTTTTCTATAGAAGATAACAAGTCACAACTATATCATGATATTCACACAAATTTCATTCACTAATAATGTAAATTACCAGTTTCAAATCAAGAAATTGATTCTCTTCCTTAATTTTTTTTAAAAAAATTACTTATATAAAAAATTCCATCATTGAAATTTGGTCTATATATAAGAATGAGTACCCACATTACATTAAACATATATCAATCAACTCCCTTATGTAGTCCATAGTTCAATAAAAATTCATACTACTCACTCCATCATAGATATCAAATTTATCATTATCATGTATTACACAATTTACCATCATAAAACCCAAATTAGTTTCTAGAAATCTATTTTAGAATACCACCCACCAAAATAATCAATATGTCTATCATAAAAGAGCGGTATTTTTTTATTGAAAAATTATTTTAGTTTGACGTACAATGGGGGATTTATATATAACGTATCAAAAAATAATATGGACATTAAAATATAAAAAAATATATAATATTCTAATTCCAAAACCATATGTTTTGTATATTATTATCATTTACCAAAATCATCCATAAACATGTTCATAAAAGAAAAGTTATATAAACAGATACAATTATAATCTATAATAAGAGAATATATTATCACATTTACATATTATAAATTGATACCATTTTTGAAATAAATAAAATAATACATGTTTTTCACACAGTCTAACTTTTTAATTTTTTCTATGTTAACTTCAATGAGATAATTATTCAAAATTTATCGATTCACATTACCATATTTAAGAAATGACTTTATAAAATCACTATTTAACTAAAAATAATTGGTTTGGTATTTGGGAATTAATATGTTTATTTTAGAAATTTCACAGTAGATGGTGTGTGGTTATTTTAATCTAGTGAATTATCCTTGAATTAATTTTTAGGTTTTCATTAATTATAAAATTCATTATGTAAATTTGATTGGAAGTTTAGTGTGTATCAAAGGAGTTCTTTTATTCACACATTTATTATATACATTAGTTATATAATAATATCAATTAAGTGTTATTTTTAATTTTTCTTAGAGAAAACGATGTTACCTTTAAAATTAGACCTCAAATTGAAATTCATTTTATGTAATAATTCCTTGTTTTGGGTGTTTTAAATGATATTAACATAAAACTATTGTTTGTTCCTTCCACATAACCACCATATTTCTCTACAAATATCACATTTATAAAATAATGAACCATTTAATGATGAAATTAGATGAAAAAATATTCTTAATCAAAGGAATGAAATGGTGGTCCAAATATGAAGCTTCAAATAGCCCTATTGACTCTATTTAGGTTTCATACTCATTTGAAATTAATTTTGATGAAAATTGTTTTATTAAGTTAGATTTATTAAATAATGGGTTTAAATTCTTCAAATATTATTTTATTAATATTTATCATATTTAGACACCTTTTACTAGAGAATCTACCATATAATTTCTTTCAATACTATGAACCATTATCTCTACTAATGGTCATTATTTTAATTAATAATTATCATTGATGTTATACATGATAATGAGTATCAATGGATATATAGTGAGAATTCTGGGATAAGAGAATTTTGTTTAGAATTTTGGATTTTTACTGATAACTAACAAGGTAATTATTCTTGCGATTCATTTGTTTCTATGTATTGAAATGTAAATGTTATAGAGATATGATCTTAAATTCATATAGTGATAATCCCTACATAATAATATTAATTCTATGTAAATTTTATATGATCTATATTATATAATCTAAGTGTTGGGGTTGTGAAATAATGTTAAATTAAATAATGAGATATTAAAACTTCTTCCACACAATAAACTAGATAAGGGAATAATACTCAGAGTGTGGTTCCCTATTTTGTGGGAGACAACATTATAGTTCATTGTGTAACTATGATATCATGATCAAATTGGTCTCAACACTTCTTCAACATATAAATAACAATCCCTTTTAACAAAAAATGATTTCAAAATAAAAAATTATTACATAAAAAAATCATATGGACGATGTTGTGGGATAATCATGACAATGATGTGAATCTATTCTCACTATAGAGGTGTCCTCTTATGTATAGGTTTTTGATGTGATATAATTTTCTGATATCTATTTAAACAAGTTAACCTAGTATGTTTTCTTTTTTAATGATATTTTTTATAGTTTCGTGAACTAGTAAGTTGGTATGTTCTTTTATAATGTTATTTTTAGAATGAAATATGGACGAGTTGATCTAGATTATTCTATTTAGATCCAACTAGACTGGGTGACATTGAATTTTTAAGCATTCAGATAGTATGATTATAATGGAGAGTATGTGGTTAATATTTTTATAGTTTGTGATATAGGTAAATTTTAGGTATCAAATAATGTGAACTCATCCCATATTTTAATTTTAATGTTTCTTTAGTGATATTAAAAAATTTATCTATAAATCAAAAAACATGTGATGAATTTTTTAACAATAGCTATTTTATATATTTTTCTTCAAATAAATTTTATGTGATCAATATAAATTTTCACATGATACAACAAAATAATACAACGTGGTACAAATTATTTAGTTGAAATATTATAATAAATGATATGTATTACCAAATTATAAATAACTAAATAGTAAATTCCATTTAAAATAATATTGGTGAAATAAATCTACTAGAAAATATCAAGATAAAAAATATAAAATATTTATCCTCATGGTTTTAGAAGATGATAATCAACCAAATTTCAACTATGTATTTGAGTAAAATAATTAAAAATATAATATATCTTTTATGAGTGATTAAAATGAATAGGATTAATGATTTTTGTGTTGTTTGTGAGGCCATATATAGAAATGAAATCAAACCATTATATATATGGCCATTGGATAAGCATTATTCAGGATATCATTTTATGATATATGGTAATTTTTAATAACCTTTTGGTATTTGGTGTAATTGAAAATAATATAATTCATGAATAAAAATTTGTGAATAAAAAATTTTAATTTAAAACATTTTACTATTAAAATAAAATTCTATGTGTTGTATATTTTTATTATTATATAATCATTAAATATATATATAAAATTATAAGAAATACTTTAATAATAATGTGTTGATTACATAAATTGCTAATAAGTTTAAAAATTAATTTTAATATGATTATTTTAAAAATATTTAATGTAAAAAAGAATATTTTCAAAATCCAGTTTGTTAAATATTCTGTATTATTAGCTTAATTAAACTAATATATTTGTATTTAATAATGAATACAATGAAATTAATTGAATATATAACTATTAATATTAATTTAAATTTATTTAAAAAATTTTACATGGTAAAAAATAAGAATAAATTCATTATATATTTTAAAAATAAATTTTTCTTTCTAGAAATTGTTTTAACCTGTATTCTGGGGTTATATTTGACATTTATGTTTTTACCACAATTGGAAACTGAATCATATAAAATAAATTTCATATTTTGAAAAAAAAAATGTTAAAAATAATTAATAAGGTTAATTTTATTTTCAGTCCTAAAAAATAATTTACCAAGGTAAAAGGTAGTTGCCTTAGTAAAGGTGGAAATAAGTTAAAATTTTAAATGGGTAATGACTAAAAGTATCATAAAAATTATCATTAAATGAGTGGATAATTTTTTTCAATTTCCCCCATCATAATATTTTAATATTAAAAAATTGGATCCACATTCTGTGAAAATGAATTTTATCATTATATAAACTAACAAGTATTGAAAAAAATTCCACTCCATTAATTCATAAAAAGTCCACTAAACAATAAATTATAACCATCAACAGAAAATCAAATTATGCTCTAGATTATTCCATACATACATCCCTAATTTTACCTCTATCATTATGGGTTACTTTTGGTCCCCATAAATTTACCAAATTTTTTTAAAACTATGAATCTTTATAAGAGGAGTTACAATTTCGGCGTTGTATGTAATGACTTCCTATCATTGTTCTTCATTGATCATATTAAACTAAGAAATTACCAAATATTATTTATATCAGTAAAAAAAATCTATATTTAATAATTATTATTATAAAATTATTATATTGTTATAAAATCAGTTTATAGTCATTCCAATCCATTTATTATCGCATGTTCTTGTTTTGGCTGATTTAACCACATTCTTGGAAGATTTTATGAGTTTTTTCATGGATATTTATGGAAAATTAATTATTTTTAGGATATTATATTAATATGAAAATAATTTTTTTATTGTTATAATACTAATTTATGAACAAATTCATTTTTAATATACCATTAATTATTTGTTAAGAATTACAGAAACAAACATTCATTGGATTTCATCATGAATAAGTTTACCTAAAACACCTATAAAGTGAACCTATAACTTGAAACATTTTATAGAAAATCTATTCTAGTTCTAATAATATTTTTGAGACTATGAACTCATGAATGTAGAATAAAAAACTAAATTTTTATACAAAAATAAAAAATTAATAGTTATAATTACTAACACTGATGATCAATATTTTGTGACTATTGTTATACATTGGGTTAGAGTGAATCCAACCTACATGGAATCAAATGTAAGAGTTTTTTAAATCAATTTCCTTTTCATTGGGTCATAATATTACTTCCTTGACACAACACTTTTTTTTATTCATCCATTTTACTATTATGTATAATATTTTCTCTTCTAATCTTGGTAAATGAAATATTTCCATCAAAATTAAATTCATTCATGGATTTTAGTATTTCTAAATATATTATGATGTTAAAAATAATTTTTATAATATTTAATAGTTCTTTATCCTACATTTCCAAATTCATATTGACATAAATGATTAATTATCATATTATGAAATCCAAAATATGTATTATATTCTATATTTTCCTAATTTATCATTATCTATTTACTAAAAATGAATACTTTTTATTTTTCATCAATGTGTAGTTTTTCTTTAAAATTACATTAAATCTAGAAGTCGTTTCATTTAACTCTTGTAAATTTTTTACTTGATTTTTATATAAATTTTATTTATTTTTATGGTTTAATTATTAGGGATTTTTTAACATGATATTTTATAATATCATTCTTTCACTTCATGAAAATGAATATTTAAATTGACATGTATCTTTCACAATAATAGTAAAGGTAAGAATTATTTTGAAAATTCTCTTCATGATTGTACATCAATTTTCTTCTATATCTCCAATGTATCTACCTATTATGGAAACTTTTTCATGATAATACAATATATTCATTTATATTCCATTTATATGATTGAATTTTTTTATCAACATATTTAATCTTGATTTCATGTTATTAAAGTCCATTTTCAAATGATAAAATACTATTTTCTTTCCATGGTGTTATCATACTATGTTTTACGATTAACTTTATATGGCATAGATATATATGGTTTACCATTTTATGATCTATTAGTCTATAATATCACTACACATATTTTGGTAAATATTTATATATCATGAGATAATATTGTTATGCATGGTTATGATTTTGGTTAACTACACTTATAACCTTATGTATGGACATGATATCAGTTAGCTATATTAAAACCTATTTGTGTGATTACAATTTTGGTTAGCTATTCTTACAAATGTATTCATGAATATTGTTATTGTTAGATGTTTTCATAATTTCATGATTCTATATTCTTATGATTCTTCATTATTTCTATGTTATACCACATGACTATGTAATGTTCCATGGATCATGATTATTTTATTGTTTTTTATTTATTATTCTCACTGGTTTATGGTTGATTTCAATCGAGGTTATATATTCTTTGATCATTTCTCAATGAAAAATCTTATGATTATATGTTATTTTTAATCAAATATTTATCTAATGGTTATGTTTTCTCACATTATTTTAATCTACCACTTTATGATTCATTGATATGTTTTCTCTTACTACAAGTTTGATCTCAATCATTTTATTTTACAATTCTGTGAAAAATTATATGCAAGAATATATATAGAAGGTTGTTTTATATGTTTATTTTTTTGGGATATATAAAATTAATAATGTTTAATAGGATATTTATGTAACTGATCCCCATATATACTAAACCATTTTGGTTTGGTATTGTCTGAATATTATGAGATGTAAAGATTAAATTATATAAATGATTTCAAATATATGTTTGTCTAGTATGGGTTAATTAAATTATTATTATATCAAGGTTTAATTATTTTTCTGTATTGGGTTATTAATAAGAAGAGTACTGATCATAAAGAAACCAAAGTTAATCAAAAATGATCTATATGCTAAAATTGAGATGTCATGGATTATGACATCATATGATAATGTTTTTGAAATCATATAGTTATTTACTCTAATTTTCATAAGATTTTATAGTTTATTTCTTATGATAAACCATTTTTTATTTTATTACATATATGAAAAAAAGATGAAAATGATTTAAAAATGTGTCTAAATTATAGTACACTAGTTTTTATAATGAGAAACCTAACTGGATTTGAGATTGAGTGTAGGAAATAATTGAAATTTTCTCCATATTTTTTAATAATAAAATTAATTATATTGAGATCCTAAATTCATTATGAAGGGGGAAACATACAATCAATCCATTCATGATGAAGCCTACCCCTCCTTTTTGGGTCTTCCTATCATCTAATTACTAATAAATGGATTAACAAAAAAATAAATTATATTTTCCATTCTCCAGTTATCATAGAATAAAAGGTTTACTTATCCATTTATCATTTGGTAGGAGAATATAACCAATTTTTAAATATAAATAAGAATGTAATCCAAGTGAATAAATAAAACATAATGGAATTAGGGTAATTTTTTTTATATTTTTCACCAAATATTTTCCCCAAATACTTCACATAAAAATATAGATATTTTTTTAAGTTGAAAAAAGTATGATGAATCCATTGGTAGATATGAAGTGAACATCATGAGTCATATAAGATATATCGCCAGTTTTATTATTGATCTCAGAAAAAAATCATAATTTATTTTTTATTCTAAATCCATATCATTACAATGTACTAGTAATGACATGAAATTACCCAAATAAGCTTCCAAAAGGTACCCATATTAATATTGACATATCCCAAAAGGAATTCTTGATCCTCATGGGTTGTAAAAATTTTCTCAAGCATTAAGAAACATCAATTAGGAATAATTTCTCCATAAGGATAACTAAACAAATGAAAATATGTGATAGAAACCACAAATAGTGTGAATGAAAATATATTAATCAAGAGTGAAACTCGATAGGTATAAAAAACATCAAACCAAAAAACTAGAGTAAATTATAACATAACTATAAGATATCCTCATAGTAGTTGGAACAAACACTTCTCCTCCTATCACCAACTCACAATGTCCCTCTATCAGGAACACCTGCCACTTCCAAATGGATATTTCCCCTTTTCATGACTAGTCATAAGTAATTATAGGAATTATAGAATGAAGACATATGGTATGATCAAGAAATACCAATAAAATTTCAACAATCACTTCATGAGTAATTCTATATTAAAAATCATTTTTATCATATTTTTTAAATAAACATGGAATGGTAAAATTATAACAAACCATATCAAAACATTATTGATGAAACAATTAAATTTATAATAATAAAATAGGTTTCAAAATTTTATTTATATCAAAAAATCATTGAACATGAAATTTAAATAGAAGATCCATGAATTAACAATTTCATAGAACTGGATAAGGGTAATTAATTTCGCAACCTAGGATTGTGAAAATAATAACAAATAAATCATGGGAAGAACCATTATTATGAAACATGTGAATATGATTTATTTATGTATCCTCTCATTTAATAGTGATGTACAACTCATGATGTACACATATTCATATCCTTAATCCTATGAAAATTTTCATAATACATGGGAATTCAGAGACAATCTTAATGATCTAATCTTCCTTCCATCTCATAGACTTTTTTTATTTTCATCATAAATACATTGATAACTGGAGCTGATAAATGCCAAGTGTTTTTCCATCCATCCTAACTGGCCATACTCCCGTGTGAGTTACTATAAAACATTTATATGTATATAATTCACTTAATTAAATCTCATATCCTTAATTGTATCATTTCAAATGGACCCAAATTAATGTTTTTGAACAAAAATATCTTTTAAAATACTAATATTAAATTATTTTAACAAAAAAATAATCCATATTATTCCATAAACAACATAAATTCTTTTTTCTAAAAATTAATATGTTTTATTTCAAACAAATCACCAAATTATTTTCTTTAGAAACTATTATTTTCAAATCATTGAATATATATTTATATCATAACACATATCCTTCGATTTTATTTCGTTATATTCTAGCATAAAATTATCTACATAAAATGGAATATATTTTTTATAGATCGCAAATTCTTTAGAAATAAATTTTCGGAAGAAAAACATTATATACACATTATTCCCTTTTAAAATTATTTATCGAAGACTCCAATACACCCTTGATAATAAAATGGAAAACCATTATAGTTTAACAATATAGTAATGGTTAATGGGATATGAACATTATTAGGAAATCATCAACATTAAAAATAATAACATAAAACTGAAACAAGGAATCAATAAGAAAAATGGAGAATTTCCATTCCTCATGATTAATGGAAAAAATATAAACCCTATAGTATTGGTCATCCATCATCTAGGAACCATGAATTCCTCTAAAAAATATTGACGAAATTTATGAATCATATGTTGGGGTACATTTCATAATACCATAGGAGTTCTAGTTCGTAGATGAAAAGTACCATATTAAAAATCTATATAATTTTAAATTTTCAACTAAATATTAAATTTGATGTTTTAATATCATTTAAAAAAGAATTTAAAATCATGAATGTATTAAAATAATTTTATACCCATGATTTTATGCTTTTGAAATCATAAATATGGCTTTATAGGTCTTCTTGAAGATAAAAAATAATTGTGTTTTAATATTATTTTTTATATTAAAGGTGCGACATAAGGGTAACTTGGATATTCCCAAACACATATCATTGGTGGTGTGTAAAGGTAATTCTTTACCCTTATATGACCTTTAAAAATATAGTATTAACCTTATAAAATATAAGGATCCATGATATGATCCTTACACAACAATGACATACTCTTATGTGAGTAGGTAAAACCTCACATAACACATAAGTACATGAAAAGATACAATTACACAGAGAGGGTTTACCCATATGTAGCACATTAAAAAAAGACCTAAAATTCCATACATTTCCTTTGAAAACAATATGTTACCCTTAAAGAACTCATAAAAAATGACTCTACCATTATAAAACTAATATAAATTGTATTCTAACCTTCTCCAACCCTTATAAAAGGTGATCTACCCAGACATAGTTATAATGTTTCACACATTAACCAATATATAGGATGTTTTACCCTAACATAACCCTTAAAAAATCTGGTTTTTCTTTACACAATACCACAACAACTTGCATGTGTAAAGGTATGGGACATTACAGTTGTGAAAATCCCATGTTCTATGTAATAGTAAGAATTAAATTGAAAATATTTTCATATTCATTTAAATGACTTTTTAAAATACAAATATAGGGAGTTATAATAATAGTTGAAAGTCCCCAACCCATCATAATAATAATGAAAAAATCATCAACCAAATCATGTATTTAAAATGAATTAATAGTTTGTTTAAATATTTCACATAATAAATGATTTTTCCCTAAAAAACCCACTCAATAAAACTAAATATCAAAGAGATGAGGGAAATATTCTCTAACATGTTTCTTACACTCCCAAGTGGCATGTGAATTTTAACCAAGTTACCATAACACCCATTCCAAGGGTATGAATTTCCATGAGAAAGCTTTATATAGGAATCCTAATTAGAAACTTACTGCTCAACCATAAGTAAATCTACTTCCATATCAAGATCTCACCTCTTCAAGATGTGATTTGGATTAGAGAGATACATTATTAATTGTGAAACACTCAATGAGTAGTGTATTTATATTCTTATTTTTATAAAAACAAAATGGTTATAACTTTTACAATATTCTTAAGAACCACAGATCGTCCCACATATCTCAGTTCTAAAATTTAATTTTTTTCAATGATTTTAGTGAACTATCTAATGTGAAACATTATAAAACACTAGGTCACCAAATTTGAACTATAAAGTTCAATATTTATTATCAACAGAATATTTATAATTAAATTGTAATATTACCTTTAATTTAAAAACCAGCTAAAACTTTTCCCCCAACTCCTAGACCAATCTAGGTCCCACCAGGTAAGCTTCTCCAATCAACAAAAATCAAATAGTTATTTACATGGTCAAACATATAAGTCCTTAAAAGGATCCATATAGATGTATAAATGGTTTTTGTTGTTATAGGAAATGGATCAACCAATACCAAAGGGCTATCCCTTTATCCTAGAATATTAAGGATGTAACAATGTAACATGACCACATGAAATTTAATATACTATTAAATATGACCATTATTCTGAGGATGGTATGTCGTTCTCAATGTTATATTATATCACATATCCTATTGGAGGCATGTACAAAAATAATATGTAATCTAGGGGTCCTTTCATAAATTATAGTAGATGGAACTCCATTCATCCTACATATCTATGGGGTAAAAACCATCCCATTTCACTAACATTAATGGTATTATGAATTAGAATAATGTTACCATTTTTTTGAATTGACCAATCAAAAAATATAATACATTGTTTCCTCAAGGGATATGTAACAACCAAACTAAAAATTCCATTGATACCTCATCCCACTTCCACATTAGAACTAGAATGGGAAGACATAAACCTGAAGGCTTCTAATTCATGACTATTACATATTCACTAGTATAAACATTACGAAATAAAATCAATAATGTATCCTTTCATACCTAGAATTAATAAATGTCTCTATATATAATAATACCATTTTTTGTTTCTAGGGTACACCACCTATTGGGGATAATATAAATTACCAAAAAATATTCATAAAATATATATGAATGATAAATTTCTACAAATGAGTAGGTTATCCTATAAAGATAGGAACCAATCATTGATTGTTTCCCCAACACATAATGATTCACTAATGACCAAAAAAACATCATCAAGATAATGTTCCCAAAGAGTCTTCTCTATATGTGAGGATGAATACTGAACACACAATAAGAAAATCTTGGTCTCATATTCCTAGACTCTAAAAAGTATAAAAGGGAAGTGATACATCAAATAAATTACTGCAATGACTATTCTATATAATGGGATGGATTTTTCCAATTAAAAGAATCACAAAATAAATTAACCTTACTAAGATGGTAGGAAATTTCGAAATAAATGGATTTTAGGTACCCTACTTACCATCTCTACTTGAGGATAAATTCCACCTATGATATAATATAGCTCAATCAATTGGGGTCAGAGTAAATGATAAACATTTCACTAAAACGTTAATGATTCCAACTCTCCAAATCATGCATCATCACTATGAGTCCAAGATCATGTGTAGGATAGTTCTAATCATGAGGGAAAGTTGACGGGAACCATAAGATACTACTTGATAACCTTTCTTAATAACACAACCCAACCCTAGACCAGATGTATCACATTATACTACATACCCCTAACTAAAATTAAAAAGGGTAAAAACCTAAGTTGATATCAAAAAATTCCTAAACTCATAAAATGAATCCATATATTTTGAATCCCTTCAATGTATGATAGGTTATTATAAAATAGATATTAATGAAATCCTTCAAAAACTGTGATTATATCCTTTCAAAACCAAGATTTCTGAAATCCCAATGACATGATTTGGCCCCAACCTGGTCCAAAATATTTCAACTTATTAGGAACAACTAAAATACTATTTTTAGAAACCATGTGTCCCATGAATTTTATATCCTGTGTCTGGAAGATTAATTTATTATATTTTAAATAATGTTCGAGAATTTTGAATATGTTTAGAACTTCTCAAAAGTAACGTACATGCTTCTCCAAAATATTTCAGGTGACCGGGATATCATCTACAAATACCACCGCAATAGTGTAAATGTATTTATTAAATATCATATTCATAAATTATTTGAAAATATTAGTATAATTGGTTTGACCAAAAGGAATAGAAATTTGGTTATCATGTTTATTTCTTATCCTGAGTTTGATCACATGGATATCGGATTCAATGATAATAAATGGGTGATATCCATACCAGAGATAAATATTTAATAACATCTAAAACCAATTCAACTTGAAACATGAATCATAAATATGGGGAAAGAATTAGTTTCTCTCAATTTTGACCCAACTGATCTTTTTGTAGTCAACAAAAAGGTGAAGGTATATTTCATACTTCATTGAAAAAAGAATTGTCACATCCCAAGAAACAAACTAGGGAGAATGATTCATTTGGATAACATATCATTGAAATATGTTATAAAATACATTATTTCCACCCATGACATTTAGAAAGAGGGAATATAAATTTTTTTGGTTCCTAGTATGAAGTTAATATAAAACTCCACCTCCCCTAACATTTGTCAACCAGAAAAATATTAGAGATAGAATTTTGAAAAAATAGAAAATATAGGGGAAACATGACTACTCAAAGATTCCTGTTCCAAATCAATATAAATCATTGATATCATTATAAAAAAATAAATAATAGGTTTTCATAATCACTGTCACCATAGGTCCCATTCTACCAAAAAAGACATGAACCACAACATCAGGAGCATTAAAGGAAACTCATAGAAGATAACAGTCGATATGACATTAATTGCGATCATCTAATCCCTCATGAGTCTGAAATATAAATTTTTCATATCTAGAACCAAAATTTCTTGATAAATATAAAATTATGATAATGAGAAAGTATAATTATTGCTTTACAAACCCAATTCTCTCTTCATCCTAAATTTCCTAGAAATATCTATGAAATAAGTCATGATATCTATAGGAAGTTGAAAAAATTAAAAAATAAGGAAATATTTCAAAGAATGAGTGGAACTATTATCAAATAAAATAGTCACTAAATATGGAGAAATTTTTAGTGGTAACTATAACCATAATAGGACCCAGCCCATATTCAACTGGAGACTCATTCACAACGTAAAGAATCTTCCTTCCTAATTCTTGTGGAAAAAACATTTGTTCTTGAGTAATCTTATTTCACCATATATCCTCATTGTACTGTAGAGCCACTTAAACCATGAGGAGTGACAAATACAAGTTCAAAACACTTTAATTGATGTAAAAATCAACAAGAGATACATATTTTGTGTTCCACCATGACTGAATGCACAATGAGTCTAATATTTCCACAATAATTATAGGTAATTGGGAGGTTTCTATATACTATAAATGATTTAGTGGGGGTCTTCTACTAAGACCCATCGCCCAAAGTTTTTCCCTAAAAATCATTATTATTCTTTTTCATTTATTGGGTACACATAAACTATCACAAGGATTAGTGGGAAATCCTATCTGTAATAATATCTCATAAAAGTGAAGATATAATGAAAAGTGTCCATCTAGAACATTTTCATATGATGTAAACATCAGTAGGAAGTATAAAGATCAAATATATATTCAAAAAACCATATTAAATATCTAGGATTTATACTTATCATTATATTACACCTTAGGTGATATATGAATATGATCGTAATTGTGGTAAGCATACTAAGTCATATTTTTACTACACTGATCATGAGGGAGGAACTATATATATTTAGGGGACACCATAAATTATGGATAGATATTATATTTAAAAATATCCATAATGTATTTACACTCCAATCCCAAATTATTCTCCATTTGATCTAACGATTCCCACCACCTACTCATATACTCTTCTAGTAGAAGGTTATAACATTTCACCTTAACAAAGATAGACATCTCTAAGATCCCAATGTACACCATAGTATTATTGAACCAATCCTCTTCATCATAAGGATCCTTGGTATAGTGGAACAATAGGTTATTCAAATTAATAAATTCTATTTCATTATATATACTATCATCCCTCTAGGGTATAACTGTAGTATCCTGAACATGAGCCGGTTGAGTAACCTATTCCAATTAATAGACTATAAAAACAAAAACCCTGATTTTTTTATCAATTAGTGGGTTTATATAATGTTTTTCATTAGTATATCCCACATTATCTATGTTTAAACATCTTATTAGGGGATGATAATACATAATATCAATATATAATAAGGAATGTGGTAGTCAAGAGAAACAAAGATCATCATCTATATCATATAATATTCAACATGGGTATAGAAAACTCCAATCAAATCCCATAAAAAGTCATATAATTAAATTTACATAATGATCATACTCTCTGACAAAAAATGAAAACCTAAGTCTCATTATAAAGATAGAATTCCATGAATATTCTCATAATATATCCCTTATATAATGATCATCCCAAATCCTATCTTACAAGTCATCATAAATTTCATATCAACATTAAAGAAGTGGTTCAAACACCTTTGAAATAATGTTTATATTAAATGAATTAGATAATTCACCTAAACTAAACCCCGATAATTATAGACACAACCCAAAGGGAAATCATTATCCCCATGTGTTGGAAGGTACTGCATTGACATCACAAAATATCATTAGGGAACACCTTCACCACAACGACAACCAAAAAAATTTAAAAAGTACAATGAAATAATAAAAAATTGGTATACCAATGTTGAAATCCAAAGTGAAACAATACACCCAATACACAACATTAATCAAAATAACTCAATTCAATGAAAACATCATAATAGGATCACATAGAAATATGAGGAACACGCACTCCTCTTATCATTACAAACCCCCAAAGTCCTTATATCAAGAACAACTAAAAAATATAATTATTTATTTTAACATTATTGTACCTCTCAAAAGAAATTATAAATGTACTACATGTAAATGGTTGGGTGTGGAAAATGTAGCCCGGTAATATTTCAAAAAATATTTATTAATAATTTTCATATCAAAAAAATATTTTATGATTAATTTTAAATAACACATGGAATGGAAACCTTTTCATTGGTCATATAAAAGAAATTCATGGAGAAATATTTCTATGGATAATAATAAAACAAGTTTCAAAAAGAAATTTTCTATAATAGTAGTCATCAATATAAAATTTTATCAAAATAGTCAAAAATAATAATTTCCATAAAATAAAAAATGAGTAATGAATTTCACTTCTTATGAATGTATAAATTAAATTAATAAATCAATTGAATAACCTTGGATAAGAGACCCTAGAATAGGTTTTATCAATGGATTATCAAATATGTAAATAATATATATTTAAATGTGTAAACACATTCCTCATAATATGTTTCAGGAAATAATCTTATGGATAAGGAAATATAAGAATATACCTATGGAATAATATACCTTCATTATAGTAGTTTAGTTTTCATTTTCATTGTTATTCTATTTCTATTATAAGATAATATTTTCTTTTCTTATGTTATTCACCAATAACTACTAGTATCCCTTGTGCTTCAAGATAAAATATTTTTAGAAAATTCATTTTATACATTAAATGATGGATTATTCATATTATCCTTTCAAATGAACCAAAATTCATGTATCAAAACTTGCCATTATTTTCAAAAATCGACGTCAATTTTATATATAAAAAATTATTTCTTTCTATGTCAAAACCTTGATCAATGGTTTTTATCAAAAACTCATTCCTTTATATCAAAACCATCCAAAAGTAGATTTATATTAGAATTTAATTTTCCCTAAAATAACTCATACCACATTAAATAGAAATATATTTTATTCCCATTTAATTCATAATAATTGTGAATCAAATTGTTATTTTGAAATAAAGAACATTTTCTAAAAGTATCCCATTATTTCAAAATCCATTTTAAATGGAATTTCATCACACAAACATTGAAAACATTTCCTTTTTCAATAAATTATCAAATAATCAAATCTATAATTGAATATAAATTATAGGCCCATTATAATTTGATAATTCACCAAGGTTTTATGAGATTGAAATTTCATTATTAAATCACCTACTTTAATAACAATATAAAAAACATGAACTATGAATCTGCATGAATAAAAAAGATAAGTTAAACATAACATGGTCAAATAATAAAAAAATTATTTGGAACTCCCAAAATCAAGAATTCCTAAACACCACTGATGATGGTGTTAGAAATTGTATCTACTCTGGTTGATTTATTTTTAAAAATAATGTAGGTGTTCATGACATTATTTGAAAAATCCTAAATTAAAACATAGTGTAAATTTCCTTTCAATAGAATCCCAAATTAGGAAGGTATGAAATAAATTAAAATATGTGTTATTAATTTTTTTTGTCAAATGAAATCCATACAAATAATATCCAGCTATTGATGTAAAAAACTCGCTTTACAGTTTGTGCTGGAAGAGTAAAAAATAGAGTTAGTTTTTAAATTTATTTTTTCCCAGAAGAAGGGAAATACATAACTTTAATTTGTATATACCATTATGTATCTCATATATATCACATAAGGGTATTGAGTTACCTATATGTATCCTTTTAAAACACAAAATCTCCCTTATTTAATAAAATGATTTTCATACTAAACCTTATGCAGCTCTGACAAACCCTTACGTGAGAAAGGAAAACCTTGTATTTTCCTTCTATATAGGTTGGGATAACATTACATAGTGAGCGTTTTCTATTAAAAATCATATAGAAAATAAGGGTTACATTAACACATTTTCTTAGTATAAATTCATAACTATTGAAAACATGGTGCTACCCTTACACAATTCAAATAAAAAACACTCCACACTTACAAAACCCCTATAATATGTGATATATCCTTAAATAGCCCATATAAATGGTGACACACCCTTAAAGAGATCACATAATTACACCCATACCCTTATAAATTGGATGGTTTACCCTCACAAAACTCTTATAAAATAATAGTTTCCTTCATTCGACACCATAATTACTCACCTGTGTGGAGGTAAGAGATTTTTACGGCTTTTAAGACCCCATGCTCTGCATAAGGGTAAATATAAAAGTGAAAATATTTTATTTTTAATTTAAAATAATTTAATAAATAAAACCAAAAGTGTGTCTAAAGATAATATAAATTCCCCAACCTATGTGAAACCAAATAAATAACAGCATGAACTTATGAACATTCTTAAATGAAATTATCAGGATGTTATACGTTATAAGGTAATTTCTTAGCTATAATTAAATGTTTATATGTAATCATAAGTTGGAAGAAAAATTAGAGTATAAATGTCTTCTTAGATTTAGTGATATTAAAAGAAAAACGTGTTTCATGGGAAATCAATTGATAAATCACATAGGGGAAGGAAAATTGAATTTCCTAAATGAAAAATAATCATGAAGAAAACACTAAAGAAAATTTCGTAAAGTGGGATTAAAATTTATTGACATATGTTAGTATTATCCATTAGGATCATGGTTGTTTATGTTGTATGAAGATGCATGTCAAAAAATAGGGATAATATTGTATGAACTAATTTACCCCAACACTTCAATGATTCAAATTCAAGTAGTTTTTACATTACAGGATTCAATTTGAAAATTTATAGTTGAATGAGAAAAATAAGAATTAAAAAACTCTAAGATATAAGGAAGAAGGAAGAGCATATAATATCCCTACAACTGAAGTGGACCATGAAAATGATATTGTTTAATGTACATATATTCACTACCCGATATTTGGAAAAGTATTATTTGATTCTAGTTCATTATATTCCTTCATATCCTAAAAGTTTTCTATGAATATTCAAACACCACCTCATACATTTTAAATAAAATTATCTATGAAAATTATATGGTTACGAAATGATTAAATCCATTCTATATATATCTTTCAGAATCGTGGTTTGTGGGAGGATAAATCATGTTGTTATAGTATATCATACTTCTGTAGAATTTATTGTAATATTGGTCATGGAATGGATCTCCCAGCATTGATATCAAATCGATTATCTAGAAATATAAATTTCATATCAAATCCCAAATAATAACATTACCAAATATCAATGAATGGATAAATATGAACACCCTTTGGAAACTACATCCTTAATATGGGTATTAAAACCTAATAATGGTTAACACATGAATAAAATGTTTGTTGGATGATATCGCTATTTTAAACATTCTAGTTGTATGAGAATATATTTATGTATTCCATTATAGAACTTCCAAAACATACCTTTGAATGAATGGTTGAGCATTAAAATGAATTCATATAGGGTGTTATGCATTTATCAAATAGCCATTATATAATTTATCTCATTTAATTTGAATAAATTAAGGAGACGCTTCAATTAATTTTGTATAGGGATTTCATATGATCAATTTGTTATTCATAGGGTGAACCGGTCCTCTTAGTTATAAATAATAATTTATCAACGCACCATTCCATCGAATATCATGAAGCTGAAAAACTAGGATTAAGAACAAGTAACATTTCACATGTATATATGATCAGTTTGATCAACATAACATGGATCAATAAATATTAAAGGTGGATCTTAAATTTTTATACCATTATTTAATTATTTTAATAAATTTTATTCAAGGATGAATTTCTTTCCAATTTCACCAGGTGTAAATTTTGGCTACAAAAAATTCCATTTTTTGGTCATGTAATCACAATTAAGGTTATATCTATGGATATTTTAAGGGTAGTGTTGATTGATGAATAGAATATACCAACCAATATGAGATATATCTATATATTAATTGGGATATATAGATAATATATAAACATTGTAATAATTTTCAACATATTTTAAAATTATTTAAGTTATTGTCATATAGATAAAAATATTTGAAGAATTCTTCATGTCAAAAAATGAGAATGATGGAAAATATTCAAATTCTCAGATTACCCCATTGTGGAGATGAATTTTTCACATATAGTGATTCTTTAAGGATGGTTTTGGGATGCGATATTATGAAAATATCATGGTAATTTATTATTCCTTAGATAAATTAATGTTCAATGAGACAAACTAACCAATACATAATGTAGAGGTAGTGAAATAATATTTTCCTTAAATATTTTTCACATTATTCTCATGTTGAACATTGTTATATACATTTAGATAAAAAATAATATAGTATATATTAATATAAATTTGTTGAATAAGTAAGAAAAGATATTGTTATGGTTAATCATTGTTTATGATTTCACAATGCATGACCATTATGGGAATTAAAACATGATGGAAGTTTCTCTATGTAAAAGTTAGTTTTTTACCATTTAATTGATAATGATATTAAGGGGTCCATTTTAAGGGATATCTAAAGGATGTTTATGGAAATTATAATGGAGGAATTAAATTAAAATTTTCCCTAATAAATACAAAACCATCATTAAATATAATTATAAATGGGATAAAAATATGATATAGAGCTGTTGAATAAGGTTGGGAGTATTATAGAGTTTATAATTGATAGTGGTGAAGTTATAATTTTTTATAAATTAATATGTGTCCCTTGAATTTTTTTATGAATGATCTATTAGAGGGTGTAAATAACTCCTCCATAATTATTCATCAATGTTGATATATATATATATATATATCAAGGAATTGTTTTTGAGGGACAACATGAAGAGGGACATTAAAACTATAAATCATGATTCCCTCTATGACAGAAAGTGAATGATTAATGACATGAATCTAAGAATATGTTGTAACTATTACCAATATAATTATTTAAAGGGAGAACAACACCATGAAATTTGTTACCAATCCCCCAAATATTTATAATGGAAATAATTTTGTTTGAGTGGGGGTGTAATAACATAAAAACACTGTACACGTCATTTCTATTTATATGGATTTATCATTCCATAAAATTGATAGAATATAAAAAATAACTTCATATAGTACTCGTTTGAATTATATAAAATCAGGTCATATGGATAATGAAAAAAATATAGAAGATTACTTAATAAATAATGGATAAAAATATGAGATTTAACATAACTTATCATCTAGAAAATGAAGGTAAATCTAAAATGATAATTCATGAACTGGATGATATAATGAGATATCACTCAATAAATTTTAGTGGATGTTGGTATAAAAATAAAAATTTGTTGAAATCGCATATAATAACAATTATAGTTATTTTGTTCAAATGGATCTATATAATTATCAATATATGAAGTGATATGTAACTCTAACATGATGGGATGAAGTTAGAGAAGAAAATTTGTTGGTCCATAGTCTTGTCCATGGAAGATATTAGAAAGATCAAATAATTAAATGAAATATGAAAGAATCATACAGTTGGGAAAAGATCTATACTGATAACCAGTGATGAAATTAGAAATTCGAAGTTGGTGATATGTTATTTATTTAATTAAACCATATGAAATTTGTAATGATATTTGGGATGAAGTGGAAGATATGCCCTAGATAAATTATCCTCTTTGAGATTCTTGATCATGAACCAAATGTACCTTATCACAGAGAATTTCTACCAATCCTCTCTTTACTATATTATGTGTTCTGTGAATCTCTTTGGGGAAGTAATTTCTAGACTCATCAAATGTTCTGCACTCAAGAAATTTGTAATTTCAACATTATATTTCTTAAGATGTTAAAACATTTGAGATCAGGTATTGAAGAGATAATGTATTATAGATGAAAACCATCCTCATGTCATAGTTCTTTAGTAAAATCATATGATTGAGGAAACTACATGAGATCCTAAAGATTTAAAAAAAACAAATGTAGAGTAACTTTATTATATTTAAGTAATGAAATTTCAGGGGAAAATTATTTTTAAATATTATAGAATATAGAAACCAGTAATTTTAGTCAATATTTTACTATAATTATTTATTTTGTTATTGATAACATGTTTCACATGAAACAATAAAAAAAAAGAACCCTTGTAAATATTATTGATATAAAATGATTAAATGTATTATTATACATTAACATATTATATGAATGAAATATTTAACATTATTAGGAAATAAAAAATTGATAAAATCCATAAGTAAATAAAAATATCACAAACAAAAAATTAATATACTAATGGATTTTCAAGAAGATTATAAACCTTATTTCATAAATGGATGTAAGGTAATGAATTAAAAATATAATATATATATATATATATATTATTAAGGTTTCAAATGAATATTATGGATGATTTTAGTCACTTTTTATTGACATATAGAGAAATTAAATATTCCAGAAAAAATCTTTAAATTTTATAAATGATGCAACATGGGATGTGGGAAAGATAATGAAACATGATAAAAACAGTTCACTAGAATAAAAAACACAAACCTGTAAAAATTAATTTAATGTTTAAAAATTTCAAACTAATGATATGATTAATCATGATAGACCATCACACCTTAAGTTGTGTACATCACATGTACATTGAGATTATTCCTCCCAAAGGGACTTCCATCCATCACCACTCATCAAAGGTATAACTGTTCAACCAATCACTATCACTTAAAGAATCTGTGAAGCTATCTATCACAACAAAAAATGATGAAAAAACTAAAATATCTGACATGAAACATTCATTAATAAACCAACTGATTGAAATAAATGACCACCAAAAGGTACACCAACATCATGCTACCACTATGGGTAAATAAATAGGTCTTGGAAATCAAGATTCCCTCCATCAGAAGAAATTTGGAACTGGGAATAAAACCACTAAAATCACCTAATAGAATCTCCACCATGAGAGAAGAGTATCACACCCAATTCAATAGAAACTAGTAATGGATATAACACTATGAATCTATCAAATATCCTTTAGGGAAAAAATTTAAAAGGAGGAAGAAAACTAGACACTAGAATATGTAAAACAAAAACTTCAAGAAATATTGAAAAGATGAAATTAATGAAAAAAACATACACTTAAAAACCACCAAAAACTACATCACCTAAAAAATAAATAACCATTATGTGAGAAACCACACTATATAATTATTTCATTTCTCGTGGTGGTTAATAAAACAATGGTATTGAAGGAGAGATGGAGGTAAAATCCTATAGTTATGATAAATTGGAAAATCCCATGAGCTATGTAAACCACAAACCCTATCTAATAATTAATCTGACCCAATGCCCCATTATCGTCATCCAAATAAGGCTTCAGATCCATTTCATTACTTTCACATGCTATCTAACATGATAGGGAATAAGAAATTAGTTTTTGCTGCTAGATACCGTTGATTTGGTCATATAACACCCTGCAAAAAAATCACAACAAAGAGGGAATTATTTAATATGATAGACTTGTTTTTTTTGAAAAAAAAATGATTTAATGTAATTATAAAATTTTTATAATGTTTTTTACCTAGATACTGATAAATATATGATTTTATAATAAGAATAAATAGTTTTTAAATTATAATTTAAAAATTTTCAATGTTAAAAATAGTATTTCTTCATGGGATGTTTTTTATGTACTATGTACTTTCACATTAATAAAATAAATTGATCAGCCTTTACTAATGAATTTATTGAAATTTAATGGTCATATATACAAAATGTCTAATTAGGATTCATTTAATGAATTTTAATTTTTCTAGAATAATATATTTGTTTAATGCCTCAAAATACATTTATTATAAGAAAATATTCCCTATGTTATGTTTTTTTATGTTTAAATTAAAATTTATCACATTAATAATTTTTATCATATTAAATATATTTCATATTTAGAATCATAATATCAAAATTATGTGATATGTTCAGTTTTTTAAGTTTCAAAAAACTTATCATGGCAAATGGTTGTCACCATGGTAAATGATAAAATAAGATTAAATAGTTCAATCAATTGGTAAATATTTAAAGATCCTAAAAAATATTCGTAAAATTTTATATAATAGATTCATAATACTACCCTAATCTTATCATCACTATTTTTATAATTTGGATCCAGTTTCCTTGAAAATTAATTGTTTTTTTATATTAATAATAAATACCTACAAAAATACCACTCTGTTAATTTATAAAATAGTACCCACCACATCATATGTGTGCAAAAAAAGTAAAATTATACTCAATAGTCTACCATATATACTTCCCTAATATTAATTTCCTACAATTATTAGCTTCAGTTCCCTATATATCTCAAAAATTACTTTAAAACCAAGAAGGTTTCCAAGAGGAGATATAATATCTTCTTTATATCTAATAACTTATTATCATTTATTAATTTTTAATCCATATAAAATTATTTTAAATAATTTTTTATCTTCATTAAAAATATATTTATATAATCAGTATTCTTCTAGAGTGATGTTATAATAAAAAATCACATTACAATCTAAATCATCCTTTGATTATTATATGTTATTATTTGGGTTATTATAAGCACCATACTAAATGGTTTTATAAATATTTATCAAGGATGGTTATAGAATCATAATTAGTGGTCATTTGTGATGTTAATAAATAAATAATGTTTTCTTCCAGTTTTGGTAGGTATGTTTTAATATTTATATCATAATTAATGTATGGCCTTTTATTCACTAAATTTTACCAAGAAAAAGATGATCTATATTTGATTTTGAAGAATCATATATGGATTGAAAATAAACTTGAACTTTGACCATTATTAATAATTACAAATGTTTTAATCTAGCAAATATAATTTTATAGAGATGATGGAATCATTAACATGGAATGATAATTGAAACCTTTATATAAAAAATTGATAATTATCGGTTAATATAACTAACCCAAATAATCATTTTTAACTAAAAATAAGTAATGAATATTTAATATATCAATATAAAATAATAATATAAAAGGTAGTAAAAAAGGTGTTTTGTTATCAAATATATGTCTAATTAGTCTTGTATTATTATACATGATGTTAGTCAATGACTGAACAAGTTGGAATCCTATGATACAATTTTGGAAGTATAATTTTCTTTTCACTGGATCATAGAATTTCTTCCAGGACAACACCCTTATGAATTTATTTTATTCTAAATTTTCAATATTATAATTAGTATTATATATTTATTTCATGGGAAATTTCATCTTTACATAATAATAATCATTCTTGATGGATTTTATTCTAAAATAAAATTATAACATTTTTTAAGATAATTCATATATGTTATCAGGGATCAATCTCCCCCATTTCTATATTATTTTTAGAAAATATGCTTCCTTATATTGTAATTAAAAAGTAATTTGTTTTTTCATATGTATTCATTAGATTTAATTTTATATAGTTTCTAAAAATGAAGTATTAACTCTTTATTTTATGTTGTATTTTCTTTTAAACAATCAATAACTAAAAATGAATTTCTCTTCACATTTATATATTTTATTTAATGCAATAAAAAATTTTGTATATAATTTTTTTCCTAGATTATATTTTGGGGATTTTTGTAAAAAGTTATATATATAGATATAATTCCATTCACATAATAAAAAAATAATTTTTTAAATTGATTGTAATTTTGACTTTTTGGAAATGGTTCAAATGATTTATGAAACCACTTGTTTCACAATTTTTCATTCATTTGAACACAATATATAAAGGATATTCATATTATCGAGTAATTACCACGAGGATACTCTAAAATTATTTTTATTCATTTTATTTTATTTTAATTTGGGATTATTAGATTATCTCATGAATTCATAATGTACAATGTAGTTTAGAAATGATATAAACACAATCTCCATTCCCAATTATTTTTATAAAATGTTGTATGATTTATTTCATAAATTAAATATAAGTATAGATAATTATTATCATAGATTTGGGTCTATTAAATCCCTATAATGAATCTATAAAATCTTTTCCAAGCCATGAGGTAATAATCTTACGCATGGGAATGATTAATATTAGCTATGATCACATCATTATATGTTAATATGATTGTAGTTATCTATGGTCACATCATTATGTGTGGGTATGATTTCTATTATCAATTATCTCAAATTTATGTGAGTAAATGATTATAGTTAGCTATTTTACAAGGCCATGATTCTCTATACATATATATCATCCACATTTCTATATTATACCGCATGTCTATGTTATCTTTCATGACCCATGATTGTTGACTTATTTTTATGAATTGTTATTCTGTAGTATATGATTGATTTCATTTGATGTTATATATTATTTTATCATGTATTATTGATATATATTATGTTTTAATGACCCATATATATATATATATATATTATGTTTTATCATGTGATTATATTCTCACTCCATACAACTAAATAATAAGTTTTCCCTTACAAAGAATTTGTCCTCACTTGTTTTTCACTCAAACTCGGGAAATTAATTTGGGACTCTATGTAGAAGGAATATTTATATAGATATTTTTATGGAATATATTTAATAAATAATTTTTAATATAATATTTAAGAAGATAATTCCTAGTGAAACAAAATAATTGGGTTTTGGGATTATATGCTTAAAGTGAGATGTAATTATTAAATTATGGAAATTTTATGAAATCAATTTATGTATAACATGGTTATTCTAAAATTTATTATGAAATAAAAGCTTCCAAAATACTTTTTTTAATCCCTCACCACTACTATTTTATTAATTATAGGATTGGTCTTATTATACAATAATATTCATTGGGGGAACATGCAACGAGGTGTTTAGATAATTTTTAATTATATGATCTCTCTTCCAAACTATTTTGATATGAATGGTTTTGGGTTTGAAATATGATGCTAGTTGTTTTGAGAACATACTGGTAGTTAGTGATATTAGGTTTATGTGGTCCTTTTAACATTTTAGTCGATTTTCTTATATTATACATGCTATGATATTTTGAGATTTATAGAAATTACATGATTTAGAACAATAATATCTTTTTGAGTTTGGATTTTAAATAACAGATTGTAAATTACAAGAATAAGAAGGATTTTTTATTATCTACTATGGTTTTTTGGATTAGGTATTTTAAAAACTAATATTGACATATAATTTTATGGGGTGGTTATTTTTAATAGATATGTGACTAAGAAATATGATATTACAACATTGATTAACCTATATATATGATATTAACCTATTTATTCATCCATAGTGGATTTATTATAAATTATATGGATATAGTAACCCCAACTATTATATACTATGATTCATAAATTCTTTAAATGATTTATTAGTTATTATAGGATATTTGAAAAGGAATAAAATATGGAGCATTGAATTTTGGGATTAATTCATATAAAATAGATTTATATTATATTTTTATGGGTTTATTAATGCTAGGGTTGTCATGTTTTTCAAGTAAAGGTAGTTATATTTTATTATTATTATATATATATAAATATTAAATTTTTCAAATATATATTGTTATAATATTAGTTAATTATAGATAATTTATTATTTATGATTTGGTGATTTTCTTCCAATATAATATTTAGAAGTTAATGTATTTAATTCATGATATTTATAACCTCATTTATAGTTACCCAATATTGAAATATAATAGTTCATATTAGTAGGACGATGAATCTATTTTATCTTTTCCTAAAAAACATTTTTATCACTACATCTCAAGGAACAACCTCACAACCTTTGAGTGTTGCACTAATAAATAATGAATTATGGTATTCTAAAAAAAAATCATTTAATAAATATCAATATTTTTATGTATAAAACATAATTCTATATCAACCTATATTTATTTGATAATAGATTAGTGTATTTTGTTAATTCACTAGAGAGTATGTTGGTTTTTAGTTCATTTTCAATGACTTAAAAATGAAATGATGACACATTATTTCAATTTTCTAAAATTATATTAAGTTATATGAATACATTAATAGTTTTACATGTTCTTACTTGTTTCTAAACTCGTATTTTTATCCTTGAATGTTTCTTAGTGTGAATATGTGGTACATTAGTGTTTTTTTATTTTCATGTCATTTTGTGATGGTTGTTTTACCCCTAGTTGGATAAGTGCTTCGATAGGAATGGTAAGATTACATAGGTATTTTTTAGTGTCCATTATAGTGTTTGATATATTTTTAATATTACATTATGAAATAATTATTATTAGAAACACAGAGTAAATATTCATCTAAATTATTTTATTAGTTCATATTTAATAAAAACATTAATAAAAATGGGTAATAAACCAAGAATGGAAATCCCAAAATATGATAATGTTCCCTAGTTAATTAAGATTAATTTATTATTCAATTTGTGATGTATTTGTATGAGGTGGTTTTTATTGTAAATTAAAAAATGATTGTTATAGAATTCCAATTTCACTGTTTTGGAACATCCTTCAATTATGTAATTCTATTTATCAAGGTGTATCCTTTAAACATAAATATATGTTGAAACATTTGATATTTAATATTTTATAAGTATTAAGGATGGTTTTAAGATTACCAAATTTTTATAGAGAAATATTTTTTAATGATAATCATTTTTATAAGACTTGAAATATTAGTTTTGTAGTTTGTCAATTTCAATGGGATTTTTATAATTTTATAATCTGGGAGAATATATTAATTTTGACCCAAAAAATGACGTTTGAAATGATTTTGTAGTCCAGATGATCATTAAGTGTGATTTTTTTACGTTTGTATTTCATTTTTTATTTTATGGAATTTCATTTTTAAAATATTTTTTATATTAATAAATTAATTACTTTTTTATTTTAAATGATGATATTTGGTTACAAGGTAAATACAAGGATATCGTGATAATGATACATCATAAGTAAATTATTATAATTTATTATTGTCCATGGAAGGGTTATTTTCTTAAAATAAATATAAAATGATACTTGGTCACATCTCATCATTGACCCATTTTTAATGAATATTATTAACATCTATTAATCATTATTTTATATATTTGATGTGATGTGGAATTCCATTGAGTTAAAGTAAACACATGGTGGTACCCCTAATATATAATCAATCGACATTGTTAATTCCATTCATATGTGTTACACATTGGTGTTTAATTATAAAGATTGATAACTTCATGAACTATATTTATTAAATTATGTGAATTTATAAATGTATTTAGTTTTTTTATTATCTGCCCTCTTTGCATACTTGTGATTAGAAAATTGTCTAAATCTGATCCAATTCCATGATGAATCCATGTCTTAAATAAATAACATAATGTTTTTTATGAATGTAATTTTTTATACAATTACTATTGGTAGGCGATAATTATATAAAATCATAGACAAATTTGAGAATATATATCCATGTTAAGGTATTAGATGAAAATTATTTTTTTACAGATGAAATTCTAAATGAAGAAACTGGATTTTGGTTTCATTTGGCATATAAAGCATTACCAAGTGGGGGTTACTACATACTAAATGGTTATTTATGTGAAGTGGGTGGACTTAAGTCCCTTTTCTAGTGAATGTAGTTATGATAGGGGAAGAAGAGAGACATATAGAGAAGAGATTTTTGATATATGGATAACTGAATCAGAATGATAAATATTGGGAAACTATTTTATTATATATAATGGAATGATATTTTGTGGAAACACATATGGTTTTATTTGATTTAATTTCTGATAAAGATGTAAAGGGAAATGGGTGACCATATGATTTTTATGGATTTAGTATGTCACTAACCAAATGTGTGGATTATATGATTTATGGTAGCTCTATGGATTTATTACATGGGAAGAGTGAAGAATGGTTAACTGAATGTGTGATGATATAAGAGGTGTGGGAAAACCATGTTGGTTGTGCGTTTTTTTAAAATAATATAGGTTTCACAAATTCTATCTTTCCCTTATTGTAATTGTTTAATAATTATTAGGTTTTCATATTTTATGATATAGTATAATGTGAATATAGTGGATAATCTAATAATATAATATTATTATATTCTAAATTTATATTGGTTTTAATACTAATGATAATAGTAATATTATTATTATTTTTATATACACATAGACATCTAATTTTCTAACGAATATAAATATTCACCATATTATCAAAAATTCAAAAACATCTAGTCAATATTAATCATTTTTTCATGTTTATCATGTTATTTAAAATATCATGGCCAATAATTTAAATTTATTATTAGACATTAGAGGTTTTAAATAATAAAATCTTATATTAAGGTTTTCATAGAACATTAATTTTTTTAATGTACCTATCTTATTCATTTTATTGATTATATAGAAATATATTGATTTAAATCTCATAAGATGTTAAAATTTTGAAGATAATTTTGTGAAAAAAAATTATTTAAGTAATAAGATGACTTTCATTATATTGTGATACAAATCGATAGTTATATAAAAACCATGAATATGAGTATAATTAATATGATACATATTGGTTAGTGATTAAAGATAATATGAGTATTTGAGTATTTTTTTCATTAGGATGAGTAGAATTTATTATATGATGGTAATTATAACAGCAAGTAATTTTATGAAATATTTTTCAACTGAATATTATTTCTTCAGTAGCTTACATTACACACAACACTGAGTGTAAACAAAGAACGATATTGTATTAAAATTTTATTATGTGATAGTTAACACATATCCATTAGTTTAATGGGCGTGAATATGAATAACTAAATCATTAAAAATTTATTGTTTATATATGACTAAAATGAAGTTTTTGGTTATATATTTATTATAAATAAAAGTAAATAATATTTTAAATAAAAAAGATATTTTCATGTTAAACTCTTTTTATGAGAATTTTTTTTTTGAATTATAAATTAAATTATTTTAGAAAGGAGAATGATTTTTATTAAATATATAAGTTATATATTTATTCATATTATTTTATATATACATAATAATTTTTCTTGGAGTGGGTTAAGAATGCGCCCCATTGTATGATTAAAAATATATTCCTCTAAAAGTGGTTTTCATTGAATGTTCTCTAATTATTTTAAAATTATATTGTTCAGTTCTTAAAATTTAATTTTATAAAATTTATTCCATATTAGAAATCTAGAGGATCTAATTTTGAAAATAGGTCTGTTTTTAGGTTAATATGAATAGTAAACATAATAAAATTTATCACACCAGTATTTGGTAAACCAAATTAACATAGGTTAAAACTAAATGATAAATACACAATTTATTATTCTAATAATTATTAGATAAAGTAAAATTGATAGTTATCCCATCAGGGTCAAAAATTTATTGTTTAAAAACATTTATCCATAAAAGTGGACTATATTTTATTTAAATCAATGAAAGATGCAAAATTTCAAATTATTTGTTCTAAATATCCATAATGTTCCTATACAAGGATAAGAGCATTTTATCAATGATTTTATGTGTATATTTTGAGATTAATCAAATTATTATAAGGATTAAAATTTATCATGAATTTTTTGTAATTATATAATTACCAAAAATTCTTATGAAACACTGATTATGTATTTTGAATACTAATAAAAATATAAAACATTATCTTGAAAATATTTAGAGTAATATAAATTGAGTGACTTAGTGTGGGCCATGAAATTTATAGACAAATATGACCAATAAGTCTTATTATAAATAAATGTATTTCAATTTGAAATTTTTTGTAATGTATTTCAATTAAAATTAAATTACTAATCTATAAATATAAAATAATGATATTTAATAAATACAATATGTTAATAAATTAATTAAAAATTAAAAAATATTATACAAGGAGAAGGGGGATCATATATGGTCAATAAAATTATCACTTTCACATTATTTAATGTTTGGAAAAAATTTCATGATAATGAATAAAATATATTTTCAACTTTTAATGAATTCTAATGTGACCCACCCCTCAATTATAAAAGGTCACCCCACCTTTCTCATATTCTCACCACCTTGAGCCTTGTTCCCCAACTATCCGCTCCAAAAATACATTCCCAACATCACTAGTAACATTCTAGAGGTGATTGTATTCTATAAATACCAAACCTAATGAAATAAAATGGCGATCTAAAATAACCATTAAAAGAAAATTAGGTTACAACCTGTAAGTTTGATGTAATACCTAAGGTAATAGATTTTCGTCTCACTATTATTTCTGTTATAAACAAGCCATATTCACCACTTTTTCACTTGTCTTGTATATGCTACTCAAGAATGTATTTTATGATGATACGTATAAATTAGATGCGGATTTACATATCCATATATGTTTCTTTGTTTCACGGGGATTATGATTCAAAAGATACAACATTGGTATGAGTTTCAGGGTAGAATCTCATTATTTATTTGGATTTGTTAGAATTAAGTATCCAATGATGAAATCCTAGGCTACATATATCCAAAAATAATGATTTTTATTCTACTCTAGTTTATTTCATAATAATACTTATTTATTTCATTTTCCTCACTTTAATTACTCATGATATGGAAATAAGTTTAAATAAAAATTGATAGTGTTCCTATCTTCAGTCAAAAATCATTTTTATCCTTATCCATGTTTGATAAAAAAATTATAGAATACGTTTAATAATATCCAATGTTTTTTTAAAGACATTCTTACCCTTTTTTACCTTTAGACAAAAATTAAGGGGATCATCATTTATTTTTCCAAATAATGTACTTTGTTTACTTTTTTCAGAATAATTTATGGAAAGAAATTTTAACTTATACAGATAAGCATGATTACCATTGTTATGAATACTCAATTCTTTTAAGCATCAATTACAGTTTTTAATGGGTATTTTCAATGAAATTATTTTCCATAATATATTTTTTAAAATTCTTATATTTCAATGCATCGATTTCAAAATGGAATTAATTTTTTCCTCTAGAATGTTTAATAAAAATTTAATGGTATTTCTATTAATTAGATAAAAAACCCGAGGATTTACCTTATGCTTCAGTGGGAATATGATACAAGGAAACAATCCTTATTCATTTTCTTAATAGATTAACTTTACGATAAAAATATTTTTAGGTAATACATTACTTTTCCATTGGTTATGATTTGATGAACTGATATAATGTTTATGAACCTCATTTATTTTTCATTGGTTATGAAATGATGAAATTCATATAAAACCAAATTATTTTTATGGGTTTTGATGTGATTATTTCTTTATGATATTATAGAATATATATTTATTATTTTATTTATGTGATTTGGGGCTCATATATCTCTCTATAATTCTTTGGGTAGTGATTGAAATCTCATGGGATAAATAGGACTAGAATGGGGAGTGAAACCAGTTCATCTAAGGTCTCTGTCCACTATGGTAGTCTTGACAGGGAAACATGGAGAGTACAATGGTTTCGAGAGTAAACCCAATCCATTGTGATAGCCCATAATGTAATTCTTTGACTACAAAGGAAATTATTTTCTATGATTATGTGTATGTTAAAATTACATTTGTTATTCCTATTTTATACTCTCATAAATTATGTTTCTTTATTCCGTTATGATTAATTTCTTATGAACTTCCATGAATTATAGCATGAATCAAGTGTTTTATATTTGATATGAAGGGTATGGTTTTGAAATGTTAAGATCATTTTCTCATACCCTTATGGTCATGTTATTCTCACATGATCATTGGTGTCTCCCTTTTTTCCATTAATAAAAATCTTATATCACTCTTTGTTATGATTCAATTCAATAGATTTTGAAGAAAGATTTTAGGAATGATATGTCTAATAAGGGTTATAGTTTTATATAACGTATTGGGAGACACATATAAACCATTTTTTTATATGTCCATGTTTCCAAAGATACTAGACATATATTTTTCTAAAATGGATCGTTATGAAATGATATAAATATTAATCTATTAAGATAAAATATCTATTTATGAAAAGTATGAGTCATATTAACTGCTATCATAGAATGTTTTATTTATCCTTTTGAAACATGTATGAGTTAACATTAGTGGTAATCCTAGTAATAAAAATATGTATTTGAAAAAAAAGCTAATGTTTTAGAAATGATCATGAATGGAATACGTTAATACTAAGGTGTTATAGAAGAATGTTTCACGATTTAGGCCTATAATGTGATGAAAATTTTATGTATTTTTTCAAAATTATATGGAATTATTTCAAGACCAAACGCTCTGATTGATCCTGACTCTGAGGCCTAGTGAGCTCGTAATAGAATTTGGAACTATTTTAGTTCATTTAAATAAACGTGTGAGTGGATTTTTTGAACTTTTAAACCGTTGCTCAGGTCAAAAATATGAGGGAAACGTTCAACTTTTAATGGTAGGATTCTCCTAGAATTGACCTAACCCCAACCGGAATGGGTCAAGGTATTTTTTCGGACTTTCTAATGCAAAAGTTAAAAAAAACATGTTTTATTTAATTTTCTGAATTTTCAAACTGTTGTAGCAAAATGACGTATAATGGAATGGAACTGAAAACATTGTTTAATAATTTAAATAGTGTAATGACATCTTAACAAAACATAATTGAAATGTTGTTTTGTATTTCATCCTTTAATGGTCGAGAAAACAATGCAGAATTGTTGGAAAAATCCTAGTTATGCTATGATGTTCTGGTGGGTGATGATGACGAACACCAACAACTACCAAACAACGGATCGTAGAGCAACAAAAGGATGACATGTTCTTCTTACACCCTTCAAATAGATCATCACCAATGAACAAGTTACTCAAGTATGGATTGATTTGTGATTGAGTGTCCTTGATCTTCATTTTAAAACAGTGAATGCAGATCGACCCATGAACATGTTCATCTATGAATCACTTGTTCTTGAGGGAGGGTACTCTTTTCACTATATTTCATCAAGGATGATTTGTTTTATAACTTCATTCCTTTTTCCCCATGTTTGTAAACCTCTAACGCAGAGTGTGCAGGCATAAAATAACAAGGCCCGAACCCCTCCGCATTGTTAATTTTTGTGCGTTGATCATGGAAAAAATTTCAAAATGGAGGCATGGAGTTTTTGAGGCCATAGAAAGAAAGGTGACATCCCATAGAGGCTAGAGGTACAAATGGCATGAAGAAAGGACAACTGAAGCGGACCTGGTGGCCCGTGGAATGCTCCGTTGTCGCACCGACAGTGGAGGTCTCCATGGGTGGGTGGCGGTGAGCCATGATGGAATGCCAAGAGTCGGGCCATAGCTATATCGGGATGCAGTGGAGCACCCAGAGCCGACGATTGTGTCGGTGGATGGTGGAGTCAGGCATGGCCGAGTGACCACTTCGGTGGAGCGGCCCGTGACTGCAGGCTTCCGAGGGGATGGCACACCGTCGATGGACCATGTGTAGGTTTTTCAAGTGGTTGGCTCTGACTGGCCACATAACAACATGCTCTGGATGCACCACATGTTTGGGATGGGAAAGAAACCAGGCCTCACTAACGGGCTGGGTAAGAGGTGGGACAGACCTCCAGCCCAACGGGCCGGGTCGGGTCGGACCCGGGATGGAAAGGATCCGGGTCCGATTGGGCCTGGATAGGGTCGGGAGACCCAGTTCTATTTAGTGGACCCTAGGGCGGGTCAGGTCAGTTCGGTCCAACTGGGTCGGGGTAGACCTGAACCGGACCGACCCCTTTTCGAAAAAATGACTATTAAATTCAAATTGGGCGTCTGATTAACGATCTATTTACTGCATTGGAACCCTCTCAATGAGGAGGTTCTTTCTAAAATATCTAAGGATACTTTCATGAAAGTTGAAAATTGATGATTGTATTAATTATTATATTCTCTCGGAATCAAGTGTGCTCCATGCGGGAATCTTGTGGCTGGATGAGACTCGAAGACTAGAGACACTATGTGGATCAGCTCCTAGTGACCCTTTGTGGATTAGCTCGTAGTGATGTTGCTTAACTTTGCTCCAAGAAACCCTATGGGGATCATATCCTAGAAACCCTAAGTGGATAAGATCCTAACAACCCTATGTGGATCAGGTCCTAGTGACCTTGTGTGGATCAGATCCTAGAGACCCTGTGTGGGTCTACTATTAGTGGCTCTCTGTGACCCAACAGACCCATGATACTCATCCGGGTTGAGTACCTCAACAGTCCAAAATTTACAGTATTACCACTGATAGTCTTTCTGTACATACCATATATTATACGTGTGTGACCTATCTTGTTTCGTGATCATGCATCATGGTTTTTTTGTGGTTTTCATTGTGGTTTTTTCTTATGTTTGGGGTCCCTACTGAGTATTTTTTTTCCACCCTTTAATGGGATTTTCCCTTACATGTTGTGTCTGGTGCAGATGAAAAATGACTTAATGGAGGACTTGATGGCCCAGGACCAGGTGATGATTAGTGAGATCAGGAAGGCAGTGCATGCTTCCATGACTTTTGGTTACTAATCTATAGTTAACCATCAGGTGGGGTTTCTAGTGGTTGACTATTCTTCGATCTAATACTTTCTCTTGTTGCGGTTTTCATTTATTTGGTTTGTATTCTGTACCATTTACCTTTTTTTTTACTTTTACACTCAATGGTTGTTTCGTGGAATGCATGTTCTCTTTTCTAGTTTTATTGGGACGTGGTTGTGTGTGTGTGCATATAGGTACTCAAGAAAATACCTCCCACATATTGGTTGATTCCTTAGGTGCTAGTCGCCAACCCCTGACCTACAGGAGGTGGGCTTGGGGGAAGTAATGGCATGGGCCCTAGGGGATTGATCATGATAAGTCCCTATATAAATAATTTGTCATGATAATGTAGCTTCCTACAATGATTATGTTTTCTCGCACAATGATTTTTGGTTATAATCAATTGATGTAACCAAATGAAATTAGATTTATGTTGAACGAGAAAAACAGTGATATGATTTTTCTAATGAGGCACTAAAATTTATGGGATATGAAATGAAAAATTCATTTTTTATGCCCAAAAAATTTTTCAATTTATGAATCATGTTAATATTCCAAATAATAAATTGAAGGAACAATATTCTGTTGATTACATCATGGGGTATTTTCCACCTTATTTAAGTGGGTTTATTGAGCCACTAGTCGGTGAGAAATGGATATGTACCATTGAAAAGATATTTTATATTCTCCAGATATTATAACATGATAATTTTATTCTATATTTTTATAATTCAGAACTATAAGCATATCATTTTTGGAATCTTATCAAGATAAGGAAGAAATAGAATGAAATTGAATATTTGTAGTCGGATGATTTCAGAACTTATTTCATAGAAAGTACTATACTATAATTATTTATATAAAAATGGAAATTGAATTCCTTGACTAAAAGATGACGGATGATGAATATTTTTGTACCTATAAGGAAAATTTTATAATAAAATTGAGTTAATCTTTTATTATTATCATTAAAACTAAAAAAAGGTTGATCAATTCATAAGTGGATTAAAACCAAGTATCTAAAAGCATATATCAGTAAGGGACATCAACAGATTTTATGAAATCATTGGATGTGACATCATGTTATAGATATTGATTGGAGTTACCTATAAATCTAATTATTTTTACCAGAAAGGATAGATGGAGTTCAATATAAATATGGAATTCCATATATATAAGAAGATGTGATTTACTTTATTATCAATATGTGTAATGGAACATTGATGGAATTTATATAAGGGAACATGTAAATGATTCATGTGTGGAATCGAATGTCAAAAGGAAATTTAATTCCAACATGATTGGAAGAAGTTAGCTAATGATTTGAATTTAAGTAAATCACTATAGAATGAACCACCCACACTTTCGTATTTCAAATAAAATGATTCCATGATTTATAAATACTATTTCTTTAATTTTATGGATAATGATAATGAATGAATTCACCAACCTTTTAAGACCAGATGAAAACTAAAATGTCATGGAATCATTATTTCTGAGGGGGATAAGATATGTAAATGATGAAATGTGTACTTCCCATCCACTATAGACATCATAATGTAATATTTTATTCTATATCTAGCAACTATTTTATATAAAAATAATATTATAAGGTTATCACTATACCACCTTAGAGGTTCGATGTTGAATTTTCAGTGAAAACTACTAATGGTGAGATGATAGTTTCTCAATTCTATGATTCTTATTTGGTTGATTTGTTTTTACTATTATTCCTAAAAATCATTTTATTCTAACCATGGTTGAATATGAAATTATTTTGGGAATGTATTTTTTTACTTTACATAAATCCAAAATTAATTTCCATGAAGGGAAGTTACATTTGAAATTGTGAACTAACGTGTGATCATTAATTAGTGTGAAGATATATGGGATCTTATGATGTAAATAACATCCATTCTATAAGATATTATTACAATTCAAAAAGGGTGTTTGTCGAAGATTCCTGGGTAGGAACACAATATCCATGATATTTCTATTGTGGTTATGTTTTCATATTTATTTCTAGAATAATTTCATGGTTTTCCACTTAATGTTTATTTTTAGTTTTTAGTTGAACTCATTCCTAATTCAACACTTATTTCAATAACTCTATACGGACTAACCCCAATAGAGTTATAAGAACTAAAGTTGAAATTCATAAAAATAATGATAAGGGGGTCATTCCTAGAAGTGTGTCACAATGGGGTGAACCAATTATTTTTTTAAGAATAAATACGGAGCAATGAGACTTTCAATTAATGAAAATGAATATAAAAAAGATAAATAAAAAAAATGTAACCTTTATCCCTCATTAGTGAGTTGTTTGATGAAATAAGTGAATCTCATTACTTTTATAATATAGATATTAATTTGGGATATCGTCATTTGAGGATTAAGAAGGAGGATCTATGCATGAAATCATTATATATGTTGTATAGACACTATATATTTAAATTGATTACTTTTGTTCTTACTATTTCAATGAAATCTTCACGGAGTTAATGAATAGAGTGTTCATAGAATACATTAATCCATTTATGGAAGTATTTATAGATGATATTCTTATATACTAAATGATCAGGGTAGTGGATGTAGACCACATGAGGATTTTTTATGATCATGAGGATGTAGAAACATTATGAAAAATTTACCAAGTACAAATTATGGATTGGAAATATTTCATTCTTTGGTAATTTAATTTAATGTGATGGTATATTACTAGAACCATAAAATATATAATTTATTATATGATATTAAAAATTATCAGTTGTGAATAATATCTATAGTATTATTGTATTAGCGTGATATTAATAGTGGTTTTGAGGAATTCTAAAGCCAATCTATGTCACTCCCCAAGCTAGCTCAGAAAGGAGGAAATTTCATTTTGATGGATGAATGTGTGGATAATTTCAAGTAGGTGAGATATTTATAGTCAATGATCCCATCTTCACATTTCCCTGTAGTGTAAAAGGGTTTGAAATCTACCTTGATTCAATCAATAAGGGATTGGGCTACATTATCATGGAGAACAATATAGTGATATTCATTTCATCATGACAACTGTAGGTTCGTGGAAAAATTCCCAAATCAATATTTGTAGTTAGGCATGGTAATTTTTCACTAATGACATGGAGGAATTAACGTTTTGGTGAAATATGTGATATATTTACTAATAAAAAATTTTGAAGTATATATTCAATCAGAAATAGATAAAAAATTGATAGAGAAGATTTTGGGATTTGAGTAATGATTATGAAATATCAATACATTACAAATGGGAAAATGCATGGTGTTAGGTGATCTGAGTTGAAATTATCATCCTAGATTATCTATGTGTAAGATCACAAAATAACCAATATTTTAGGCATTTAAAATGACGGTTCATGGAATCCTGAATGGGATAAATTTTATCTTACACGTATGAGTGTTTAACAATATATCCATATAATTATTAAGGAGGCACATAATAATGTTTTAGTGTTACAAAATAAGGTGAGAATGTTTTATGATTCCAACATTGATTATGATGTAGTAATATGGTTCAAGGGAAATGTATGTGTTATATCCATACCAAATATGAAGGGGTTATGGGATGAGGCTCACAACTCATAATTCCATATTAATCATTGATGAAATAATATATACAGAGATGTGAATGTGTATTTATAGTGATACAACATGAATTGTGATATTTGAGAGTATATATCTCGGAATATTGTATGTTATCAAGTAGAGGTTAAAAGATACAAGTCAAAGAAAATATTAAATTAATTACTTATACTAGAATATAAATAGGAAAACACCGCCATGGTTTTAAAAATGGACTGTCAAGAACACTTAAAGGGAGGAATGATATATTTCTTGTAGTTGATTTTCTTATAATGTTAGCACACTTCATTTATATTATAGAAAATTCATCTCTCAATTATATTTATAGTGTATAAAATATAATAGTTGTAAGGTTTAATGGAGTAAAACATTCTATTGGATCTTATCATGTTTGAGGTTTACCTTGAAGTTTTATAAAGGTTTTTAGTTGACTTTGGATACGTATATGAGTTTCAAAACTACATATCATCATCCAAAATATGTTTACTCTAAGGGAAAAATTCACACCTAAAAGGATATAATAATATATTGTTCAATGGATTTGAAAGTTGATTGGGTTCAAAAAATTACTATAGTCGAGTTTTCATATTGTAATAGCATTCAATTTAGTATTCAGATGGATCCTTATGAATCACTATATTGAATGATGTTTTGACAAAAAAATGATGGGGTGATATTAAATAAATAAATCTATTTTAAACTAAGCTATTTGAGTAAGTGAATTTAACCAAATATTAATGAATCTTTGAGTGGATAGAAAAAAATATTGATAATTGTTGATGTGACCCTGAATTTAAAGTTTATGAGAAGTGTTTTCTATAAATATCAACTTGGATGATGATTATTTCATTCAAAATTATTTGAATGATGATCCCTAGGTATATTGTCCCTATCATGATCAACGATCACATAAGGATGGTAGCTTATCCCATAGAACATCCACCAAACATCACTCAAGTCCACAATATTTTTCTTGTATCACTCATATAGAAGAAAATTCATGATCCATCAAAGGAAATAAAATCAAAGTCCATACCATTTTAATATGATAATTATCATGAATAAAAACGATTAAAAATATTGGAAGTATACAATATGTGCTTTGAAACAAGAGTATTGATCTGGTGATGGTTCTATAGAGAAATTAATATTTTTTAACATACATTTAAAATCAAGGATATAAAGAAGAAAATATGACACATTTTTTATTAGACTGAGAACTCTAAATGTTGAAGTTCCTCTTAAGGGATTTATAATGTGACACCCTAATAATAGAGTATGTTTTATAATTCAAAATGATTTATTATAAATCATGATTTTTTTCACCTATTGCACACTTACTTTAAAGTTAATTTCTACTAATTATGTAAATTAAACATGATAAAATGGATTACATATTTCTAATAGAGTGGTTTAAAATTTGTAAATAAAACACATTTACTTTTTGTAAATATAAATTGTAACCTTATTAACATTTATAACCCAAATAATGGTAAAGCATGTTGACCAAGGCTAGTACTATGTGATGAGGACTTACCTTATCATGAAATGATTTATTGGATGAATATAGTACATACCAAATCACAATGTAATTGAACTTAAACATATCAAGGGCCAGTAGTCAATGAAAATTACCTATACAAAATTTAAATTAAAAAATTTAAAAAATGTCACCGTCCTAGTTTTAAATAGCTATTATGTGTCCACATAGAAACAGAAGCATGTTATTAATGAATATCTGTGTCTATATTTATCTTAATGAAATTATATTACTGATAAAATATTAATTTCTAATTTATATAAATTATATAATGACCATAAATTCTTAAGAAATATTGACATAGTACTTCCCTAATTACACAAAATGTAATAATTGATATTAAAAACAATTAAGTGACGTAATTTTTTTGAGTTAATGTGTTACAAAAACATTTTAGTTAAATATGAAATTTTATTATTATGTTAAATAATTATTTTTGAATTTAAAATTTTTATTTTTATATTTTTTTCCAAACTAATCAAATACTATCTAAATTGGAAATGTTAATATTTTATGACAGATATATTTTATAACAATACTTAAAATCATAAAAATATTAATATAGGAATAGGGGATATTATATAGTCTAAAATGTCATCGCATTCCAATTTATACTCCTTTTTGAACCATTTTTTGTGAAAATTAAATTAATATGTCTTAATATTTTATAATGGTGCAGGAGTTACCCTCACTGAATTTTGAAATGTTCCCCCTCCATTCTATTATTCACACCACATTGAGTCCTATAGATTGACCACCCCTTACCCAAATCACTTCTCCAATTCAATATCGATATTCGAGAGGTGATTTAATTCCCAAATGACTAACACTATATCCCTTATGTGGATATCTAAAGAAGTCATTTCAAATAAGAGGTCATTCCAACATACATGAAGGAATTTAAACCAAAGGTAACTTATTTTTGTCTCACATTTATTTCCCTGAGACACATTACATATTCACTAATTTTTCTTTAATGTGGTGTATATTCAGTCTATGAATATATCTTATGGAGATTCTTATGAATTTTATCGGTATTTACATATCTATATAAGGTTCTCTCTTTCATGGTGCTTATAATTCAAAAAATTACTAAAGTGGTATGGACTTTGTGCTACAATCTCATTGTTTATCATGATTTATTATATTTAGGTTTCTAAATATGAAATCATATTGTATATATCTAAATAAAATCATGAATTTAATTATATTTGGATAATTTAATAAGAATTTATGTTTTCCTTTCATTTTACTCACCTTAAATAATCAAGATACAAAAAATATATTTTTATTGAAAATCAATATTATTTATCTCATCGGTCGAAAATGATTTTTCTTCAATATTCATGATTTTTAAAAATATTTTGAAAATGATTTATAAAATTCTCTACTATTTTTTAATTAAATTTTTACCAATATTTTAGATTTTACAAAATAGTTATAAAATTAATATTTTGGTGTTTTCCTGAATGAGATATTTTTGTGATATTGTACATAAGTACGAAACACAAGTTTTTTAACTTATGGATGGTGAATTTAGTTTCCTACTACGAGGTCCACAAAATTATTTGAATATTTATTTTCATTTTTCCATGGTTATATTCAATGAATATTTTTTATATAATATTTATGATATTTTTATTTTTTTGAAGAATTATTTAAAAAGGGAATGAATATTTTCCTCAATAATGCTTAATAATATATTAATGGTATTTTTATTCAAAAATGATAATGAAACATGATTTCCATTACGCATTACTGGGAATATAATTCATAGATACTAAGATTATTATTATTTTGGATGGTTTTTATTTATGATAAAAAGATCCCAATGAAATCCATTCTATTTCCATGGGCTATGTTATGATGAAATGACGGAATGTTTATGAAATCCCTTTATTTTCCATGGGGTTTTAAATGATTAAATATTCTTGAAACCAATTTATTTTCTTGGATTTGGATGTCATGAATGTTTTATAATATTTTCGCATACAAATGTATGATTATTATTTTTTAGTGGTGGAACCTATATCTCCCTCCAATGTATTGGGTAAAGATAAACATCTCATGACACTAACCAGATGGAAATGGGAGTGAGCATAGTTTTATAATAGGCACTATCCATTATAATATTCATGGGAGTTATCCATTAAAATAGTGCTGGTTTTGGGAGTGAACCCAGTCAACTATGGTATCCCTAGAAACAAAATAATTTATTACTAATGAAATTATTTTATATGGTTTTGTTTCTGTCACAATTTCATGTCTTATGCATATGTTATGATCTCATATATAATTTTATTTGATTACTTTATGAATAATGTCTTAAAATCTACCAATCTATATAAAACAACTCAAGTGTAGGATCATTGATAATATGGGTGTGATTTTTAAATTTTAAGATCAGGTTGTCATACCCTTTTTCTCATTTTATGATTATGTTATTAGGGATATCACCATTATTTACCATTACTGAGTATCTGATCTCACCCTTTATTATGTTTCATTTCCTAGGTTATAAATAATTGTTTTTGGAATGGTATATCAAAGAATTGTTCAAATTATTATAATTATAATGGAAGTCTCTTATGAACTAGTTTTTTTGGGTCTATGTTTCCATAGATACTTGAACTATATTATTATGGGATGTATCATTGTGATATCTAATAAATATTAATTTAAGAATATTTAATATAAATTTATAAAAAGGTAGAGGTATTTTAGGCTTCTATTTATAATATTTTTTATGAAAAATTGGACATGGTTAGTGAGAACCTATTATGTAATTTGAAGTGGAGCACTTTTTTTTATCATCATAATGACAAAGCGTACTTTTCTTGAATATGATCTAAACTCGATGTGGTGATGAATTTTACATAATGGTATTGACATATCATTATTTTTGTGTGATTTTTTTTATGTGGACTCTATTATTTTCTGTTTTATTATAAAGAAAAATGGACATTATGGTATTTGTATGTCCCTCTAGTCATGTAACTAAAGATGGTATTATACATGAAATGATGTTCTTGTTAGGTGGTTTATTATGAAATTATTCACTATGTTTTCAAAATTAGATGATTGATTTTTCTATCATTATATAATTTATCCCACAAGGTATTATCCTTGGTGGATAGTAGTGGTAGGAAATAAAATTTTAATATTTAGGTAGAATAGTTGATTGGGTGATTTATTTTGATACAGAATTATTTAATAGTTTTACAAACCAGTTAATATAAACCAAATTTTTTATTAAAATATCATTAAGAAAATTTAATGAAAATTACATAATATCAATTCATTCTATAATCCAAAGGATTAGTATATTGGGAAAATTAGAGTCACACATCATGTTTAAATAATAAAACATAAAAATTATTTAAATACATGTTATTTTTCATCATAAATTCCCACATGTTATCCTTAGTATATTTAATCTCATTAGGGTATACATTAATGAATTGGGTGAGCTAAATGTCTAGTAAGGTAAACAATAACATGGGAACAATAAGGGACATTAATTAATATTACATGGGTGTGAATACTAATCATTATCATATCATATGAAAAGGATCGTCATCATAATGATGAGGGAAGAATTTGATAGATATATGTAATATGACATATTCATAATATTGAAACTTTTTAACATTATTATAAAATACCACAAATAGTTGTAAACAATGCTATCATCATGTTCATGAATACCATATGTGTATAAATTGAAAAATTATAATTGTGAACAAAGATGGAATCAGGTTCATTCATGATATGCATAATATCATTGGACATATCACATTTCCACTGTTTTTGAAGGATATATAATTTTTGGACACTTGTCACATTATGAAATGTTCATAATCATGTATGCTACAGGGAAAGGGAATATATAAAAATCATCCTCATGAAAAATATGGAAAGGAATTTGTATCATAATGGTTTTGTAAATAATAATTTCTTAAATAACATTGTGGTTCCATAATTATATAGGGAAATCATATTTTGGATTTAATAATCAGTATTCATTAAAGAACAACCATATCGAGTGGAGGAAAAGCGATGTTTATGAAGAATAATTTCTTTTTTACAAATCATTTTAAATGGATTATAAATCATTTTTATAGAGGAGAAAACTATATATCAACATATTGAAAATTTAATTAATAGTTTAAGAAAATTTTAAGGATGGTAGAGTGATATCCACATTGAGAAAAATTGAAATAGGTGATAACTCAAAAGCTGAGGATTAGGGTTCTAGAATCCCCTTACTAGTGTTCTAGAATTATTTTTCACTTTTTTACGTCCTGTATAAAAACATGGAACCATGAGTGAATTATGTTCATTATATATACTGTAGATCAATTTAAAAAAATATTATTCTTTATAATTCCCATCATTAATGGTGAAACATTTTGATATCATATTCTCTTTAAAATGTTTTTTTTTTTGCGTTGATTGAATGTTATTGATTTATTGAAATTTATACATATTAATATTAAAAATGAAGTTTATAAATACATATATATATATATATATTTGTTATGAATAAATTCTTATGATAATCTATAATGGTTTTGATTATTATATATTTGGTGACATCCTAATGGGCGGTTGATCTTATATTAACGAGACACTAACCAAATAGGAGGTGTGAGAAACAAATAATAAAAATGTTACAAGATATTTAGAATTTAAAGATCATTTAAGCATACTATTTATTTGATAAAATAATTTTTTTATGATGAAATATATTTATGAAAGGGAATTAGAAAATTATAATTAAAAAAAGAGACAAAAGGGAATTCTCTATTTCTTGTGGTTAATACTTTTATATAGACCTTGGATTCTTGAATGCTTGGAGTTTCAATAATCCAGAAAGTCCCCAAGGATTCTAGGTCGATTATGTGTTGGTAAATGGGATGATATTTGTATTTGGTAATTGTATGTGAATTAATTTTCCATATTGAGGGAGAGGGGGTATTTTAAAAAAAAATTATTTATTTTGTAATCCTTATAATAATAATTTTTTAACATTGGGAATTATATTGGAAAAAATAAATTGTTTTTTGGACTTTAAAATAAATTATAATTTGTTTTTGTTTTTTAAATTTAAAGTAAATGATAAAAATGAATACATATTTATTTAAAGGGAATAATTAGGATTTTATTCAATGGAAAATAATTTTTATGTATAGAAATTGAATTTCCTGTATTATTTAATTTAATAATGAAATATTTCCAATAATAAAACTATATAATTGATGAGATCATTATTAAATAAAGAATAATGACATTTAAAAAATGTCGGATATGAAAAAACTATATTTTTACTAATCACCTAGAAATAGAAGTATTTGAGAAAATTATAAAAAATCACTATTATTAAATTTCAATATGGTGATTCTCAAAATCATTTTCATTTTATCAAAATAATTTTATATCAAATGAAATTATTAGTTTTAATATAAAAATTATATTTTCTTCAAATTATATAAAATGATAATGATTTAAAAAAAATTATTATAATTCCTTTAACTTTATAATATTGGTAATTAATTTATGGAATTAAAACATTTATTTTTTATTAAATTAATAATGAGAAATATTATTTAAATTAAATTTTATTTTTTAAGGCTTAATTAAAATTCCAATGATCATGTTTTTATTCAAAATGTCCATGTTACATTTTGTAATGGCCACATTATTACAACAATGGTCTCATTATTGTTCTGATGATCATATTACTTCATATAAATACCTCTTTATGCCATCAAACATAATTCACTAAAATTCTATCCATGGTTATATATTTTAATTTTTATAATAATCATTAGTTTTTTAATATAATGTTCCTTTTTCTATAGTGATTATTATCAGCCTGATTATTCTATACGATTAGGGTGATCTATATTTTCCCATTCCATTTTTTATATTTTTGTATTTTCTATCCCATTTTAATATATGGAACATTCAAGGGTTTAGTTTTTGACTATTGTAATGATATTAATTTATGAAATAATATGTTTCTCAATTTTAAATTAGATGTATGTGTATAATAATATACAATATAGTATAACACACATTTCTTTAGTAACATATTATCATTGTATAGTACAGGACATTATATTATTCCCCATTTTTGAAATTTCCACCCTAGAATTTCAATTCATATTAACTATTTAGATAGATAAGGGTACTTCTGTTTCATTGTTTCCTTAGATTTCTAGGTAACCCATTCATATTTGTGGTTTTTGAACAATAATTTTATATGGTGATTTTTTATGTTGTTTACAGTCTAGGATCTTCATCATATACTCCTCATAATATAGGTCATGCTCTAATTGTAAAACATCCATATTCAGTACATGTGAAGGATTATGTATGTACTTCTTTAAGAGAGATATTTCGAATATGAAATATACTAAAGACATTCAGTAAATTTTAAATATCATATTCAATTTTTCTTATAAAATCAAGGATATTAAAATGGATAATTCACCTTGGGATAAAATTTCCATTCATTCCAAACCACAATACCCTCTTCTGAAGAATTATTTAAAGATAATTTCGCTCCATATTTGAATGCCTAGTCATTTTAATAGTTATTAACATAACACTTATTCCAAATCTGAACAGCTTTTATTGGATTTATATAGGTTACAACATTACTATTATGACATTCCCATGGTCAGGTCCTAGTAGCTTCCCTTAACCAATTTAATACCAACATGTTGGATTTCTACATCGCTTCCCATATATCTCTTCATAAAGATACTTTTGAATAATTTAGTGGATATTGATATTTTATGATAACTAAACAAATAAGTGATGTTGATATCATCCTCAGTTAAAATTTATTGAGTAAGATCTCAACATATCCTCAAGCTTTTGAATGTTCTGTTCATATTGAATGTCATTTTGGAGGTCATAGGCCTTAATATAATTAAATTCAGTATATAGATAATATTGGTGACATATAAGGAATTTAGAGGTGAACCGTGGATCATTATTATAAATTATCGAATTTTCTTCCCCATATGATTCACTGGTTCTTATATGTATATATTACTAAGATGGTTAACAATGAAATATTTTGGAATAGAGATGATGTGTACAATCAAGGTGATTTGATCAACCATAACCCATGTTTCATTACTTCCTTTAGATGTCTTTGAGAGACTAGGGAAAAACCATTATTTTTTATTTTCTCTAATTTCCATGTAGGTATAAGAAATAGTTTTTTCATCCACATAGATCTCTATCACTCTATTATAACATGATTATATTCAATTAAAATTGATATGTTATAAGAAATAACCTTGTTCATGTTGTCCCATTGGAAGTGTTCTATAAGAACATGATATATATTTATACTTCTAGGACTGATAGAGAAATATTAACAATGAGTAATATCTAAAATATATATTTTATTATCTCATGAGATGAAGGCACAAAAAATCTATTTCCAAACCGAATGAAACTATAATCATCTGTGTAGTGTTAAAAATGGATTTCATCCTTTAATGCATCCAGTTTCAATTGATTATCTAGATCAACCCATTATACTTCATTAATGTTCTCTTGGATTGATGGTTGGGTAATCATTTTTCCATGGTAGGATGAGTTCCATGATTTTATGATTTCTAGATACATCCATTGAATATCCATATATATACTATCTTTCTCAATAAGTATAATGGTTAGTGTAGGAATTTATTTTCTGATATGATAATAAGCAACCATGTTCTATTTTACTAGATGGTATTAAAGAGATAAATAATAGTATATAATCATCTCTAAACATATTCTCTAATGCATGTTGATATCTTTCTATTTTGATATATACTTTAGAATCTAGTTTTCTGCATATAAGTCACATATTACACCATAGAGGTCATGCATCCAAATCATCAAAGAGAAGATCACATATAATAAATCCATATCATGTTTTGGTTATTTCTTTTCATAGATCATCAACTATCATGAGTTTTTGGATACCTTATTATCATTTGACATGAGTAGACAACCCAAGAATTTCATCAAAACATCACTATATATCACAAAACCATTATACTTTAAGGTAGTGTGAGTACATTCATAGATTATTATCCTATATAATAGATCCCTCACATTTAACCATCCAGACATAGTTTACCTCGTTATGTGTTTAATTATTTAGTGGGATTTATAATAATTAAGACATTGTCATAAACTAGTAGTATTACCAAATTAATCAAAGAAAACTATGGATTTAAATGGAACTTTGGGGGCTTGTCAGTTTTTCAATTTCGCTCATCTTTTAAGGGACCCCATAAATTACCTAAATTGTGATCATGTTCCCCATAAATGTGACCTATTTCATCCAAAAGTCACACATTATGAACATATAATACATTTTCTCTTTTCCTAATATATCAAACACAATACTTATATAGAATTTATGATGCTCATTAATATTATTTTGAATGAGAATATCATTGATAAATTTTATAATAAATATATCAAGGTACTCTCTAAATACTAAATTCATTAAATCCAGGAATATTTTTAGTTTATTATTATGTCTTCAGGGTATCACTATGTACTCATAGTTTCCATACCATGTATTAATGGTTGTCTTTTGAATATGTTCATTATTATACTTCTATTGATGATATGCAGAATGAAGTTCAATGAATGAGAAGTTATGAGATATCTGAAGTTGATCATTTAAGTCATCAGCCCGTGATATGGGATACTTGTTAATTATTGTGATCTTTTTTAGCTATTGGTAATTGATATAGAACCGCATTGGTCCATCCTTTATCATGAAAATAGAATCATCATACCCTAGGGTGATTCACTAAGTAATTTGAACCCTTTATCCTAATAATATTTTAGCCACTTCTTTAACTCCACCAGTTTAATTGGGGAATAACTATAGGGGAGTTTGGAGAAAGGAGTGGCTCTAGGTACTAGTTGTATTTGGAAATCCACCTCATGATATGGGAGAAGGTAATATAATTCATTAGTAAATACCTTGGTATATTCACTTATAATGATAATTTACTCATGTTTATTGTTTTCCTTTAACAAAACCATTTCATAAATATATTATTCTTCCCTAGGTAACAACACCCAAACCATTGATTGAATTTATAAAGTTTATTTGTGATCTTACTTGTATTTTTACATCATAATGGGATGATCCATAATATATAAGGATGTTTTTTTTGAAAATATTTTATATGAGCACTAAATGAAGTTAGAAAATAAATTTTTACATGATTACAATATTAAGAGAGACAATACATGAACATTATTGAATCAAATCAACGAAAGGTTGGATTAAAATTTTTTCTAGAGGATTTTTTTGAAAAATCACTAATTACCATTGACTCTCATACTTGTGTTGCAATGGTAACACCACTGGATGTTGTTATAGATATCTCCATAATCAATGTATCAAGGATGTGATTTAGTAGTTTAGGAAAACGTACATGATAAAAAGGAATGTTTTGAAATGAAATAAAATAAAAAAAAATTATTTTTCATTGAATATTATGTGTACCTTTTATGACTCAGTTTTTATGTTCCACCTCTAGATTGGTAATGGAATATGCATTATCTTTCTACTTAATCATTGGTGGTGGTAGATGCAGATTATCCAAATAGTCTAGTGGTTGTGTACTAACTTTCAAAGTTCCCTTTCTCGTTATAGTTAAAGCATTTAAACAAGAGTGGGGAATTTGGTGGTTCCTTACTTTACTCACTCATTTTGGAAGAATTATTTTTTCCTTTTCATAAATAATATGATTGGTGGTCTTCTCTCCCATAGTTAATTATTTTTATCAACCGTCTGAGGATATTCCATGACACTTCTTCCCATAACTTTCACAAATGGGTGTTTTTATCATCTTTACATTTTTTAAATTCAACCGCCTAATTTAATGTTCTTTTTTCTCTTTATATCTCCATATCTCCATGACCATTCTCCAAAAAACATATCCATGTTGAGGGAACATCAAACTAATTATTCATTTTTACCAAAATCTCATATATATATATATATATATATATATATCTTTTTGATGTGTGGTTTTAAACCATATAAGAATCCATGAATCTTTCTATTATTTTTTATAACATAACCTTGGGAGTATCCTTCAAAACTTGCCAAATTTTACTTATAATCTGTGTCAGATTCACCATCCTTTTTCTTATTCTATAGGAATTATTATTCCATATTTATTCATATAGTTTTATTGAAATAATTATGAATTGACATATTCTTAATGTATTTTTAATCTATTTCATCCATTCAATTCATTAGGTATGCATTTCTTTATCAATTCCCACCATTGATCAACCACACCAACAAATAATAAATGACCAGAGTATTATTCTCCTACATAGAATAGTAGGACAAGTAAAATATCATTTACATTGTGATAACCATTTTCCCATGAAATGTGGATCAAAATAAACATTAAACATAGGTGGTTGTTTCCACATAAATGAGCTCATAAATAGTTTCAAATTCTTACATGAAGGTTGATGTTATACATGGTTTAGGATATCCTACATATCCTGAGAGAAGTTGGTAAGTAACACCATTAATATTTAGAATACTCAGCCCATTTTATTTGTAATTTCATTCATAAAATTATTCCATTGTTCCTCACATACTTTATTGGATTGGATTCACCTAGTTCCCACATTTTTCAAATATAAAATGGGTTTGAAATAAAATATGTCAATAATTAATGAATATTGAATTTATTATCATGTGAGTATTAATTATAATTTCATATATAATGTGATCCATATGTTTTGTAGAACCTTATTCTCCATTGATTCTTATAGGTTCAGGTACGTTAATCCTTTTATAAATTTAATAGGTCTAATTAAATTAGTCTTATATCCTTTATATTGGTTTGTATAGAGTTTTTGTTAATCCAATGTATTTCTCAAGAGATTTTTAAACCAAGCCTCATTATCCTAAACTATGTGGTTATATAGCTAATAATCAGTACAACTTTTTCAGTGTTATTACCCCTATGTATATCTCTTGTAGATCCAAATCCAATTGTAGTAACTTAATAGAGATTTCATTTATAAAAAACCACAAACATTTATACTTTATAGAAACATAATATGTTTACCTATACATAGTATTATTCTTATAGTTTTCACAAAATATTTCTAATAATAATTAAATAAATTATTAAACTAGGATAAATATAAATAATAACGAACCAAATTTTTATTACATAAATATTAAATAATTTTTATGATAAATAACATTATAGTAATACATTCTAGAATCTAATGGGGTTTTAGAATGGGGAAATTATGTTGTTAATGTACTAAGTTTTTGAATAGGTTATATTTTCATTCGGTTGTTTAAATTTGCTTTGTTTGGTGAGTGAGACAATTCATTTATTGTTTACCAAAACCAAATTCTTAGAGCGTTTTTGACCTCAGAACTTTTTTTAGTTATTTTCAAAGGAACATCATTTTTCTTGGGGTCTTGAGTGTATTTCATGTTTGTAATAGGATGGAAATAAAATTTTCAAGTTGCAAAGAATGAAGTTCATAGTTTTGAAAAATAATATAGCCATATAGTATAAACCATGATTATTTCCTTCTATGGTAGGAAAAATTTATCATACCATGCAAGAGGTGGATCATGACTATGTGGAACTTCTATAGATTTTATAATAAGATATTCACATGACCTATGCATAATTTGGGAAGTTTTTCTCCTTGGCTGTGTGAGGGTGGATATTGAACACTAGGAACCACATGGTTGGGGAAAAAATTTCAAATATGTTTTGTAACCATGTGGCCTCTTTAAAAGGAAATATGGATATTTTCTGATTATTTTATTTAAGTGGGTTTTACCAAGTTCATTCTCCCAGACATAGCTTTCCATTATATCATCCAAGGGGATCTCTTCCTCCCTCATCTTTGATTTGGAATCATTTCTCCACCTATGCTCCAATATTCAATCAGTTTTTATATATAGATTCATCTGGAGAAGGCCTTTTATTGACTATCCTCTTTTCATCATTTATCTCTATATACAGGGCACTAAATCGATGCAAGTTGTTTTGCCTTATTTTCAGGTTATTAAACTAAAATTAAAATTTATTCCAATTAATCTCAATTTAGAGGCTGATATCATATGATAAAACATCTACCAGTATGTGTTTCATGATTCGTAGAATTATCCATGAATTTTTTGTTATTTCATGGGTGCACTCCAAATGCATCACGTGGGTAGACCAAACGATACCCCCAATAAATAAATGATTTTTAACTGATGAATTGATATTGACATATGATATTAGGTATTTCAAAAACTAATATAATTGTTAATCCTAATGAAGTGGTTTGAGAGCAAATGAAATGGTTAGCCTAAGTTGGTTAATTAAATTTAATTGAATTTTGTATATTTATTTTCTTTGTTCCATGGGAATTTGAAGATCTCAAACCAAATATTGAGGGGATGTTGATAACCTGGGCTGATGCAATTTGATTCTATGGATTGGGTGAGTCCAAATATATATATATATATATATATATATATATATATTTCTGTGTGTGTGTGTGACTGTGTGTGTGCAGGTGATTTTTATCATAGGGAGATGCATTATTGTCACTAGATTGAAGTGATGAGGTCTTGGGGATGTGGGTATGGATTTTATTATTTATGATAGTGATGATCATCAGGATGAGATTCATGCTCATGACATAATGAGTTCTGGGATGATGTGTCTTGAGATGATTGTGGGATTGATTCACACAGTACATTGTCTAACACACCATTGGAGTCAAGTGCATAGAGATCAGACTTAGATCGAGGTGGTGTTGACCACTCGTGTGGGTGGAGGGGCCCATAGACCATGTCTATTGGAAGATGGAACTTCCATCAGTTATATTTGGGGGTTCTCTCCATAGAATGATTCATGGATGGTCATGGAATATCAGTGAAATATTGTGAGACTATATGTTTTAGTCTGATTATTATCGTATTTCTTGAGGACATTTGGATGATAAATTGAGGGAACGAATATCACCATACCCCGGGACATTGAACTTCATACCAATAATGTTTTTTATTTGGTGTAAATACATCATTGTTCCTCAGAAATTTAGGATTTGATCCGATGTGATATTTTGATTAGGGATCTGCAAGAACTTATGCATATTATTTGGGAAATCCTTTTAGACACTGGTGCATCATTAATGGAATGATTATCTGGGTTAAAGTTTTAGAGGTTGAACTAGAGGGTTCAACTGGGCTTCATTTCATCTGGTGATTCCTTGGGGTTTATGCTAAGGATCCTCACCACTAATGTTATATATATTAATACAAGTTTTTAATTACCTACGAATAATTGAGGGTGGGGATGTAGTATACCGGAATCGAAAAAATCAGGTGATCATTTCCTTTTATCATTTGAGAATAAGGGAAGTGGCTATTTAATTAAATGAGCATGGTATATGCCTTTCAACTATATTAGGACACCCTCGTTACCTGATAATTAAGATAGTCATACATTATTGGTGGCCTTCAATGATTCATTCTCACACACTACACATTCCTTTCAAGGCTTGTGTAGAATTTATGCTTTTTGATCATGTCCGGAAAATCATTTAGAAGATGTACCTTAAGGGTCATGTTGGACCATTGTCCTATGATAGATGAATAGAGAACATGGATTTCCTTGTATCAATTGGAGGTTACTTTTGAGTCTCATTTTTTCCACAATATTATTTTGTATGTATGTACTGATGGTCAGACATGGGTGAGTTTATTGTTTACCTTCAATTAATTATTGTGTATGACCTACTATGATTTTTTATATATTTATAAAAATGGTATGGTGGGGAATGTTTTTAATTTATGCTATTGTGTATTTATTCTTCATTTATTTCATGTTATTACTCATGCCAAATTATTTATCTTTTCTAAAGTTTAATATATATTGACCATTATTATTATCACCACCGGACGGTATAATATCCCCACTATCACCTCATTACACCCTCCCTACTTTACATCAGTCTTTTGTGTTTGGGGAGGTGCGCCACACCCCTAGTAGTCAACAGGAATAGATCACTTTTTAATGTGGAATCTGGGTTGGGAAATTAAGAGTGGTATCAGAAATGTTCATGATTGATAATTATTTTTTCAATGTTTGGTTGGATATAAATGATATCAAATTATTTTAATTATTTGGTCGTTCAATTTGAGTTATAATAGATAAGAGATGAGGATGTAAATGAAATTATGCTCAGATCTCATGTTTTTGGGTTCATGGAACCCTATGCATGGGAGAAACACCAAATTTCTAGGTCTGGAAAATTGATTTTAAACAGTTTTTATTTTATATTTGATTTAATTTCCACCATGATTAGTGCACTTGGTTGAGATGATTATCCATTATATATATTTTGAACCTTCTCTTGGTTTGAAAATGGAGGATTGTTTTTTTTATGGTGGGCACTTATGGTGTTTTGATATATATGCATGTTCCTATAATTGATTATTAGTTGGAACCTGGATTTCACTAAGAAAGTTTTAGTTGTTTAAAGTTTCACCAAAGAAAGCTACATAGTGTTTTCATACTTATCATATCTTTGGTGGAATTTTACTTAGAAAACATAGGCATGTGGTTCTAATGATATTTTTATGTGATGATATGTGATATGATATGATGTATATATGAGACTACCATATATAAGGGTAGGCATGGTTGATGATAGGGGTATGTTGTTTAATGTTTCAATATAGAAGGTATATAGTGTTTCCTGTGTATCCTCTTTGGTGTAATTTTACATAACTACCCCATATATGTAATATGTGATGCATGGCCCTTTTATTGGAAGGAAAGGGTCCAGGAGGCTGAGATTTACTTGATAGATGACCCTAATATGGGTCAGTAAGGGGACTCGAGGCTGTAATTCATGAGAGATGGTGTAGTAGGGGAGTGTGAGTGTGGTGATATGTGTTTCCCATTATAATTTTCCCAATATTCCTTAATATATATTTATATATATAATGTTATGGATATTTGACCATTGAATTGGTATTATATGGGATTATACCTTGAAAAATTCTTATGGAGCATTAAGAGTTTGATGATATGGTTCTTCAAGAGAATGCACAAGATGAGGCCCTAGAGGGTCAGGTTGATCATGTGTGATAAGTACAAGAACATGTACAAGCTCATGTGTAGGAGGGACAACCCAAGTATATTAATGTTTTTCATCCATGAAATGACGTGTAGCATAGAGTGAGTCTTATTCGTGTTATCATGGGAATTGAAAGAAGAGCATAGGGAGTTGGAAAAATTATAGATTCCCTAAAAATGTGTGTTTTATCCATAGTACCCACTGCTATTTGAAGGTAAGGGTGGACCACTTGTTCCAGATAAGGCGATCAAATCATTCCAAACCATCTTAAACTAGATTAAGACAACTCCAAGATAAAGGGTGAAGCTAGAAACCTATATTCTATAAGGAATATAGGAACTCTGGTGGGATGTATAGATATAGGAAGGTGTACATGAGGGACTGGCCTGGATGGATTTTGAGGCCAGGTTCTTTGATAATTTATTTTCTCAAGATACTGAGGGAGAACCAAGATCGGGATTTCATGAATCTCCAATAGTGGAATAGTTTATACATGGAAAATATAGAATATTTCATGGAACTATCTTGATATTAATATGTGATGGTGGTTTATGACATCTCTAGGGTGTGGTTCTTTGAGGATGGATTGAGGCATTCCCTCAAGGTTCACATTAATATCTTTAGGATGATGCATTTTTCATAGGAATTATATAAGGATATGATAGCTGGGGGGAATATGATGGGACTACCATATACGATTTGGGTTATGGTGTCATGTTATTTTAGGTATTAATTATCCTGTTGAAGGAAGTGGGTATTAGAGGAATCATAGAATGGATTCTAAGGCATATATTCAGAAACACCACGGATGAGTGCGTCTTCAATGTTGTTATTTCGATGAGTACATCCAGGAAATGTCAATAATCAGTTCGAGTGACCTCTAAATGAGTTCTAGTATGGTGGAAATATGGTCCATCTTGAGATGTTTTGTAGGAATCCTTCTTGGAAATATTTGAGCTAGGGATCTTGATAGAATTTGGTGTCTTAGGTTGTATTGGGAGTAGTACCAGGAGATGGTACCCAGATCCAACTTCATATATGGTTTGTGGTAGAGACTTTGTGATCCATCAGTAGGGTTAGTGGATGGAATCTTGTTTATCTCCATAGGGAGGCTAGGCTTTTGGAAGTTAGACTTCAGGATAGGTTCATACAGTAGAGCTTCCTGGTGAATAGCAGGCTGAGGATTTGACTAAAGTTAGAGGTACATTGTAGGTGTGACAAGGTTACATTTTAGTTTTGTATTAGACCAATTCAATGCACGAGGTGCATATGTATGGATTCAAGAATAACCAAATACTAGGTAGTAAGTTGGAATTGATTGTAATTAACTTTTAATATATATAGGAGGTGTGAGGAACATGGAATATGGATGGGTATAGATGTGATGTTGGTTACATATTTGAGGTGTCTTGGAATCTATGCGTCGAAGTGATATGGGTTCAATATAAGGTGTGGGTAAATGAGATGGTATAATAACATGATGATATGTATGATATGATCAGTGTTAAGAGTTTGACATGAATTATTTGATCCCCTAATGAGGTGTATGAGAGATGATGTTTCACAAGAGAATTTTTGTGTCTGGGGATGGCCGATGGACCATCTGATTTTTTGGGTTGGGATGTGACCGTGTATGTAACTCTAATGTTGGGGAGTTCCTTGAGGTGAGTTGACCTATGACTTATAGATCATGGTATAACGGGTTAATTTCGATGAGTTTATTATGTTTGGTACCATATCTAGGAAATTTTTAATAGCTCAGGGATGAGCTATGTTAAGGTTGGGAGACTATAAAGTCACAAGTTTTTTAGTGGGTTATATTTTCCCCATTTTTATATGTTTTTGGTTTTTGGTTGATAGTCCAATTATTTTTCATGTTTATAAGAAACCAATTAAAAGTGTGTGTTTTATCAAGTGAATTTTATTAGACGTATTTAGAGGATCATGTTTTTACTAGCGGTTTCATGTGAGTTTCAGGTGCATCAGAAGTTGAAAACATAAATTTTTGGGGGGCAGACAGAAGCACATAGTTTGTAAAAACCATGTGGCTTCCTTGGATAAACCGTGTGTCCATCCATCTTCCCTAAGAATGGTTTATCAAACTGAGAAAGGGGAAATTGTTTCAAAACACCTCTGTTGTTTTTATTATTTTTTATTTACTTGTCCAATTAATAATTTGGGAAATAGTGAACCTAGGTCATGTGAGGGTGGTGCTTGAATAGTTGTCACCACACAGTTGGAACAAATTTTTCTAAATGATTTAGTAATCGTGTTGCCTCTTTAATATTCCAAAATAATAATTTTTAATTTACCTTATATAATTGTGTTTTCCCACCTTCTTCCTCCCATACAAGGAATTCTTATCTACTATCTAGGTGGATATCCCCTAACATGCCTAGGATATATCCTCATTTTAATATCTGATATATGATATCTGATCTCCAATCCATTAATGGATATAGATTCATCTTGATAAGGATTTCAATTTTCTGGAATATTTTGTTCTTTTATCTGTCCATAGGGTTCCAGAAATCCATGCTTGTAATTTTACTACATTTTCATGGTGTTTATCTAAAACACAAATTTCTTCCGATTAAACTTATGTTAGAGAGCAATATCAGAAGAGATAATGTCTATGAGTGCAAGGTTGGGTTTTCTTCGATTTATCCATTCTTTTTAGTTGTTTCAAGGGTTCTATCCAAATTCACTATATTTATAGACTAAGAGAGACACCTAATATCTATATGATTTTTTTTAAAATTGATGAATTGAAGTTAAGGGAAGCAATTTTGTATGCCCAAAAAAATTATAATTTTTAATCCTAGTAAGGGGAAATAATATTGATTGGTTAGGTTATGATGGGTGGGTTAAATATATTTTATTGAATATTTTATATTGATTAAATTGGTTCTGTGGGAATTTTTTGTGCTTGAGATGAGGATTGAGGTGATGGTGATCACCTATATTGAAGTGATGTGATTTTATGGGTTGGGTGATGCCTGATATATATATAGGTTATTTTGATCACTTTTTGAGGTGAAATGGTCTTCAGATTAAGGTGGTGATGTCGTTAGTATGAGGGAGAGGCACATGTGATTTGAGAGGTTGATGACCATTTGGATGAATGAAACCACTGCATTGGAATGTCGTTCCATGATTATTTTTCTTAGAATGTTTGGTTGATTTATGCTCACCATATGATGGTCGACACATCATTGGAGTTGTGTGAAGATAGATAAGACTCAGATCAAGGTGGTGTTGACCAGTATTTTTGGTGGGGGCCTCAGTAGGCCATGTAGATTTGGTGATGGTGTTGACTAGTGGTTTGGTTTGTAGGCTATCACCATATAAATTCATGTGGATGGTGACATACCATTGGTTGACTGTGATGATATCGTTGAATGGGGGATGCTTATTGTCATATTTATTCTGGATCTTAGGCTAGGACATTGAAGGGAAGGATATTTTTGTACCTCAGGACTTTAAGCTTCAAGTTTATAGTGATTATTATTTGAATGAAAGACATCACTATGCCTCATGATGTTAGGCTTCATACTGAAATTTTATTTTGATCAGGGGTACATGGGGCTCGGTACATATGATTTTGTCATGCCTTTTGGACACCATAGTATGATTGATAGCAGAAGGTTCTAGGTGAAATTTTAGATTTGGAACCTGGGGGTTCGCCTGCGATGTATTTTGTTATGGTATTCCTTGTGATTTATGTTACTGATCATTTCTCATAAAAATATACATATGAACAAACATTCTATATTCCATATATATAATTAGGGTAATGTGGTATACCAATATATAAAGAATTAGGTGATCATTTCATTGTGGATGCTAAGAATAAGGGAAGAAATTAGTTAATTAAACATGCATGTCATTCAATTTTTATGTATATTAAAACACCTTTGTTAACAGATATGCAAGATATGCACGTGTTGGTGGTTCCCTATATATATATTCATTCTCACACCTTACACAGTCCCTTTAGGATGCATTTAGAAATTATTCTTTTAGGATTATGTATGTGACTGATCTGATGGGACAGACCTGAGAGGTACAGTTGGACCTTTTTCACACGATGGTGGATATAGAACATGGAGGTTATTTCATCAGTTAGAGTTTTATTTTGAGTCTCATTTTTTAGCATGAATATTTTATATGTATATATTAATTTTCATATATGGGAGACCGTAATATTTTCCTTGTATCTATTTTTGTGCCCAAACTTTTATGAATTGTTGTATATTTCTTGATATATTATGTATTTTCTTGTTGTTCATTATTTCTTCTTTCTGTTTATGCTTCCACTATTTCATGTTATTACTTCCATGAGATTATTCTTCTTTTTCTATTGTTATATATATATATATATATATCATTATTATCATTATCAACACCTTAGGGTATTGAATCCTAGTTATCACCTCATTACACCCTCGTTGGTAGTCAGTAGCCTTTAGCATATGGGTAGGCACAAATAAGACGTAGTTGTAAACCTGCTCGGATCACTATTTAATGTTTTATAAGGGTTGGGGTGATACAATGTTCATAAATCACCTGTAAGTAATTAATCATAAGAATAATTTAAATCCATCTCCATTATCCAAAAAAAATTATCTGACATTCTCCTTAGTTAATGTAATCACCTAGTTATATTCATCAATGAATGGGATGAGATAAAATTCAAGTAAGGTGAGGAGAAACATAGGAAGAATAAGGGACATGAAGTAAAAGTACATCAGCTACCATAATATTCATTGTCATGGTATAATAGTTCTATCATGTTCATAATAATGATATAAAATTTTAATAGAGTCATGGAATGTTCCATAAACATAACAACAAAATTGTAAAACATAGCAGTCAAATATTACTCACAATTGTGAACAAAGATAGAATCATGTTCATACATTATATATGTGAAGAAATATTAACATTACAATTTTGAAAAATGATATAATTATTTTCACAATTAATACACATAATCTCATGAGATATATCACACAACCCAATACATTACTTTTCTATGTAATTCGGATCCCTCCTGTCAGATCAAAAAAAATCTGATAATCGTGCATGCTTCATGGAAGGTGGTCATATATTAAACCTAGTCCTAAAATAAAGACATTGAAAGGATTGAGTAAAATAAATATTGTGTAAATCATAATTTCATGAAAGAACTTTGGGGTTTACAAATAAATAAGGGAGATCAATTTTTTTCATACGAGACCATTGTTCCATGGAGAAGAAAATTTTCATGACGAGAAAAAGAGATGTTTAAAAAATAAATTTATTTTAGTTAATTAATTGTAATGGGATTGGAAATAATTTATTAAGTGTAGAAATATTATTTTACTATTAAATAAGTGGAAATAAATAGTTTAATAAAAAATAAGGATAGTATAGGAATATTAGTACTGAAAATAATGATAAATAAGTGGCCACCAAAAGAGAGGGATTTGTGCTCAAGAATCCTCTTACCTTAGATCCAAATTTATTTTGTTTTTTCCCTACTCTTATATAGTAATAATATCTTTATTGAAAGATATATGTAGAAGTAAATTATGTTAACTATCTATCACTCTTGATATATTATAAGAATTTTACTATATTTATTAATTTCTTTCTTTAAAGGTGAAATGTTTTGAAATTATATTTTCCTTAAAATATAACCTTCTATTTGACTTAATGGTCATGCATTGTTATTTTTTAAAAATTATTAATATTAACACCATAATAATATAAACACTTATATTTTTAAATTTATATATTATAAATTACTTATTATAATCATTGATAATGTTCTTTATAACAAGATAAAAGCCAATATCCTTGTTGGTGATCAATCTCCCCTTAATAAGACATTTCCCAAAGCGGAGGTGTGAGATATATATATTAATTTTTTTATCAAATATGATAATTTCCAAGATCATATTAAAAAATAGGTAAATTGTTTTTATGAAATGTTATATTAGACAATAAAGAGTTTATAGTGAATTATAAATAATCAGAAATAAATAAAATATATTAAATACAATTACCCCATTCTTCTAGTTCGTCCCATTATATGGACCTTAATTTTTTTTAATGATTTGAGTTTGATTAATAATAAATATACCTAAAGATAATAAGGTTATTAGAATATGTTTAACATGTAGATAATTATCTTTATTTTATAGAATTTATGTGTGTTTCCATGGGGAGGGAGAGTGGTTATAAATAACTTAGGAGAGGGACATTTTTAGGATAATATATTTAAAAATTATAATCTCAATGGTAAACCTTGTAATAGTAGAAATATTGATATTATGAAATATATTTGAATAAAATAACTATATTTTAGGACATTTAAAAACATTATAATTTTAATTTAATAGTATAATTATAATGAAATTTGAAAAATTTATAATGGTTATTTAGTGGGAGACTTCAATTTTTTGACACTGAAAAATAGATCTTTTTTGAAAATTAAATTTATGGGTTTCTTCAAATTATTAACCCTATTTATGGTCTCTCAAGAAATTATACAATTTATTAGTTCATTATTACACCATGAATGATGTCATTTAACATATATTTGTTATGCATAAAATTTATTTTTACTATTCACCTAAATAGTGATGTATAATAGAAAAATTCATAAAATAAACCTGACTAAATTTGGATATGATAATTAAAATAATTTAATTCATTTTATCATTATTATTTTTCTAAAACATGTAATAATAATTTATAATAAAAAATTCAGATTTCTATGAAATATATTAAGATTCAATTTTTTGAAAAATTACATATAATTCCATTGTGTTTATAATCTTCAAATTTATTCTATGTAATTAAAATATATATATTCCCTTAAATTAATGATCAAAAATATTATTTATATTTTTTTAATATAAAATTATTTTTCCAGCACTCATGTTTCTATTCCAAATGGTCAGGTTACTATACATAATGGTCAAATTATTATTTTAATTGTCAAATTATTATACCAACAATCATATTACTTAAAATAATATCATTTTTATCCCTCTATACATCATTCACTTCAATTTTTCCAAGGGTTCTATAATTTTATTTTCCAAAATTTTGATTGATTTACTAAAATTCCGGTTCTTTTCCATTTTTTGTTTATGAGATAATTATTCTAGAAGATATGGGTGATCCAAATTTTTTTCCATTCCGATTTTTATATTTTCTATTTTTTCACATTATAATATTTTGAATTTTTATGGTTTTAGTTCTTGACTTATGTAATTATTTTAATTATTTAAATAATTAGTTTCTCATTTATTTATATTATGCAAGCTTATAATACTATATAATATAATAAAAACACATTTATTCAGGAAAAAATATCAATAATAAAGTCTGGGTGATTCCATAGTTGGCTTAGAATGTAATATTATGATTATATGTTGTAATAAACTTATAAAATATGTGATCTAGTTTAAACTGTTGAGACCCTACATGAATGAGTAACATAACATTGATAAAATATGTATTTTTTTTTTTGATTATTATGATGATATTAAAATGGATAGTATGATTAATTTTAACCTCATAATAGAATTTCCAGTTCAATTTTATGTTTCATCATCTGTAATTATATTTTTTGTTGTTTCTTTTCAAATGGGATTACCATTACCCATGAATACAAATATATAAAATGATCTTCTCACCTGTAATGTAATATATATAGTATATTAATTTCCAATATTTGACCCTCACTGTGTGGTTATGTAGTGGTTTGAGATGATTATATGTTAGTAGATAATAAGTGAATTTAGTAATTTCTATAGGACCAATAAAGAATTTTGTTTTTTCCTCTATATTATTGTTTGGTTAGAGATAGGTTCATGCATGACATATAGATATTTTAATTGTGGAAAAATTTCCCTCCCTAGTGAGAGAGGGTTTGTTGGGTCCATCAATATTACGATGTAATGTTATACATTTTAGTTATTCTGTAAATCGAAGAGTGATTCTTCTAGTGAGATTTTGTATAAAAGAACATCAATATAAACTGATGATAAAATGTCTCTAAACAGTCTATCATATTAACCTTATTTTCCTCCCACATTTTTAAATTTTAATACCTTTTGGGTGTATTGAAGACATGCCAACTAGGTTTGAGGATTTTTATACCCCTGATCCTCTTCTCAGTATACATCTCCCTAGAACTTCCACAATCTTCCTAGAGGATCCTTTAACTCATCTGGGCTCCCATAATTCCCCTTCATCTCCACATGCGTCCCCTTAAGAAATTTTATTTATTAGGTATTGATATTCCCATGGGTCTCACGATTCAATTAAGACCCTATTTGACCCCCTGATTCTTATCCCATAAGGTTATATGAGGAATTTTTCTATTGTTAATTTCCCCCATCTATAAAACCCATAATTAATCTAATCCTTTTGATCCACATGGAATATAATCAACACAAAATAGTTGAAGGGATCCTAGTTCTTCCTCTATCTGATGGGAAATTCACTATGTCTATAAAGTACCATGAATGGCACCAGATATCTATATTTAATACTAATCATCCAATGCTTCTATCTTTTACATGATTCGATGGGATAATGAGTAAAGATGATATTTGGCCATTTAAATTTTAAATTGAAAATATTTTTTTTATATTCTCTAAAAATAAATTCATCAGTTCCAGGGAATTGGAGTCCAAATCCTATGATAGAAGTAGTTACTTCTTCTAATGTTTTCCCTAGATGAATATTGTGGTGTTGATTCAAACCAAGAATCACTACAAATAACTCTCATAGGTATCCCACTTCTATTTTCAAATCATTCAATGCTCAAACATATTTTATATTCATTTAGGAAGGTTTGTTTTTTAATTTTTTGACATTGATGATTGATTTTGAAATATCCAAGTGGATTTTTGTTGAGTTGTATCTTTATTATAACCTTATCCGGGGAATCATACTTTGAGATACCTCATATGTCTCCTTTAAGTATAATTTATTTTGTTGGAACACATCAGGTTTCTAATCGCATTTCCACATTCATGGAAATAAAGATATAGCCTATATAATGCATGATATTACTCTCATTCACAAAGTTCATGATAATTCCCCTCTCATGAATCTTCTAAAACTAGCCTTCATTCACCATCACTTAAGTGTTTATATTTCTATAGATACAAATATAGCATGTTCAATTGAAGACAAGCTCTATTTTGTGGGTACTCCTTTACTCAATATCCCTATATTTTATGGTAGAAAAATTTCTACCATTTTATTCTTAATAAGAAAGAGTGGGTATTTTGATCTAATAATTATCTATTTAACCTAATTCTAATCCAGAACTCATTTTATATATGAAACTTATTTCCATTAGATATGATAGTAATACCACAATAATTATTTTCCTTATTTGGTTGTAGAGGTTTAGGGGACAAATTTAGTAACCCGTTCATAGATTCTTAATGGTGATTTATTCAACTAATACACATGTGTCTCTTCCCCATTTGATCCTTCCTTGTTAGAAAAATGTTTCTCAAAGAATAATTCTCCCTAGGAATCTAAGAGTACTGATTTAGGATAGTCCATACTAAAATAGTTATCATTAATTAATTATTATATCCTTTCCTCCAAGGATTAGGATTAAACCCCAAAAATTTTAAAAAAAAACACTTCAATCCCCTAATTCCTTTGGATATTGTGATTTGGTTCCTGAATACTATCCTAGAAGTCCCATATCATGAGGTCACTAAAATAAATCCAACCACCAATATATTATTCATGGTTGTATGACCACTCTCTACTTGACTAGATAAAATTTTATAAAAAATAATTCAATAATTCAAGTCAACTCAGGCCAACATGCCATCTCTCAATATCTATCATTATCTATACATTAGTTTAGAATGTAAGTGGAATTTTTCCACAATAAAAAGTGATTATAACTTATATACAATCAATCATAATCTCTACTATAAGATAGATTTTCTATAACCTAGATTTAAGGTCCCTTATTTTAAATACTTTCTAACAAAATCTATACATCTAAAAAATATAATTACTTTACATCTAATATAAATATATTGATATTTCTGTATAATTAGTTGAGAGTATACATTATTGATCCTTCTTGAAAATAATTAGTATAACAGTCACTAAATCCACCATTTAGTTCTTTATGAAGATTGCTGAAGGAGCATGATTGTTTTTTGATCGAATTGTGATTGGAAATTCTGTTTTATCCTTTGATCTAGTAAACTAAGTTTAGTTTTTTAGAGGTTAGTATAACACTATACTTTACCAATATGAAATAAATAGAGGTGGAAATATATTAACATATATTTTAATGACTTCCAATACATTCATTCCAAAAAATGACTCTTGGACATGGTATTCACTGGTGATAAGTAAATATGGTGCAACAAAAAATATAGAATAAGTATAATCAAGAAAATTCATGAGAAATATTAAAACAATATTCCAAAAATATCTAGCTTCCATATTTAATCTTTCTCAAACTTGGAACACAATCAATCTTATCAACCATCTATACTTGTCTACATCTAATTAATTGAATCCACATATCAAATATTCTTTTATACCACTAGTGGATGGATGATATTGGCTTTAAATAGTTAGTGTGGGAATTCTAGCTGGATCCTATCTAGATTAATTTATGGGTATAACATCAAAAACGGAACCATATATCAAAATTTAAAATCATTATATGATCCAATAACCATCTAGGACTTAACAGTGACATAAAAGAGCTTTATTAAGAGATGTATCAGATTGATGGATTACTTTAGATTAATTGGGATGATGAAATTTTCATTCTCCATACTAAAAAATTATGACACCTAGAGGATCCAATAATTAAAAAATAATTCCATGAAAGAGAGAAATCTAGAATTCAGTGGATATGGGAAGCTAATAGAATAAAACCTATTATCATGATTTCATTTTAGAGAGGATGTAAATTGGTAATATTTAAATTAAACAAGAGGAAAACCTCTATTATACTGATTTCAATACAACATTCCCATTAGAAATATCCCTCAAAAAATTTCTTTTTTCTAGGCCCTCTTCTTGGGAGACAATAAGGGGACTAAATCTAGATATAGTATTAAAATATTCATAGTAATATAACTTGTTCTATGGATAATTAGGATAATAATTTGTTTCAATCAATCCTATAAGATAGTGAGATGATAAATGGAACTAAAATTTTTAATTCATATAGTCCCTAAGGCCCTGATATCTTCTTAGGTTCATTCTAGACAACTGGTTTGGATTCCATCCAAAAATAATCCATTGATGTTGTCTATGATTACTTCATGGGTGGATCACTTCCATGAGTAACCACTATCATTTTTTCATTTCTCATCCCTATAGTTATTCATCGTAATGTTTTTCATCAATATGTTTATGTAATTATGATAGTTTTTTCATAAAATGTCTTTTGATATATTCTAAAAATGATTTTTTAATTTTCCCACCATATATTATTTTAAAGTAGAATCATGGGTTTCTAAATGGTTGGAACATACATTGTTCCATCATTATATCTATGTAAATTATTTTAGATCTTGATAGTCATTTTTTGTACTGAATGTTATGGTGAAAATCAATATGAAAAAATATTATGATAAGATTGAATAGTGTTTTATTCATAGTGGCCTCTATCTGGGTGGATATATAGAATATGAATGATATTTCCAATTCTAATACATGTACCCACCATGGTTACTAGTCTCCCTTATGGTGAAGAGATTATTATTCTGAAAATTAGTTATTTGGATTAACAAATGATTTCCTCTTTTATTGAGCCTTATAATTTGGGATCAAGATTTCCCCAGTAAGAACATTAACAATTGCATTAAAAGTGGGTTGGTCCATCATTTCAATGGTAAGTATGGATTCATTTAAATACCTCATTTATACTTAAAAGGTGAATTTTTTTCTTATTAAATGGTAGAAGTAATTCAATTCAATATTTTAAAAGAATTCATAAATAATATAGTATCATATGTTTCAAGATCACTAATATAGGAAAACATAACATTTACATATTTGAAAGATTTTAGGGTAAGATATAAAATAATGTTAAAGAGAGGTAATAAATATCTGTAGTAGGGATTCATATGGACTATATGGGTCTACCACTATCAAATTGATTATATAATATATATGACATTGATAGATGTTATAGTGAAATTATAAGATGAGTTATGAATTGGAAAATATATTTTCTCTCATTTGAAGGATAGATAACTATAATGAAAATTTTTCTATCACTAATTCCAGTGGATTGGTTAACGGTGTGAAAGGATCCAATTAAATTTATAAATAATATACAACACACCTTAAATACAGTCATACTGTATTTTCCTCATGAAGTCCAACATCACAAAGATAAATTATCTAAACTATCCAAACTTATTGAATAATGGTGGTTGATCTCATAAGTATTAATAAAATCATTAAATCAATGAAATCAATTTTTTTGTGGGATATGATCTCAATGAAATCACTATAGCCCAATTTCAACATGAAAGGACAAGGGGAATCCCCTATTTCTTGGTTTGAGGGATGTAATGGTTCTCACTTTTTTCCTATCATTAAAAGTAACATCAACAAACTTAATGACTATTATTTCCGAGTTATTGGTTAAAGAGACATAAAATTATAAAAATATAATTGGTTTTCTCACCCATATTCATTATAGGGTACCATATCCCAAATATTCTCTCTAGGAAGGATTTGGAATAACCTACATCTACTGAGGGTAATCTTTAATAATGCATAGAAAAAAATATTCTCATTAAAATTTGGAATAAAAATGTCTTCTATGTTTTTCAAGCCATCCATATTTGGAAACAATTATTTCTATTAATTTTAATAAATTATCGATAAAAATAACTAATCCAAAAAATGCGTTTGTAATTTATGGAAAAAAAATATTCCAATGAAGAATAATTCTCTTTTGTGGCACGTTTGGAATTGAGCTATATTCACTGATGATGATATTCAAATAAAATGTATTCATATTCAATCTAGATTTTTTTTTGTTCTAATGGTGATATTGAATCTATGGTTTATTTATTTACTTATAGTGATTGTATGATCCTTATTTGAAAAAATCTTGTAAGCCTCCCATAATTAAATTTTAGTGAAACTCATAAGATCTTTTTATGCATGTGTATGTTTTTAATCTTTATCAGTGATGAATTGGATTCCTAAAGTTATATACTAATTTTAGAATTACTCATGGTCATATGGTAGTATCATTACATATCTCCCTAATATTCTATAAAACATGCTTTTTGGATCACTAAATGATGGTTCCTTACATTTTGGCACTAGCCATAATTTAATTTTATATGAGGTTATTCTCTTGTAGTCCATCATCCTAAAGAATCAATGTATTGTAACTGATAATATGACCTCCATAAAATATTTAATGGATTGTGTGATGTGGAACCATTTATTTTTTGGGATAAATCTAAAAATAGAAGGTTCTTACTTCTTTAGTATCATGCCAGGCGGTGGTATCATCTGAGATGAACATGTCTGTAACATTATAGCTTCTGAAAGATTTTTATGGAGGGGTGTTTTTTCAAAAAGAAGGATATTGAAATGGATTCTAGTATCTATTTTTTAATACATAAAATATCAATATTTATGAATTTTAAATAGACACATCCATTTTGATCAATATTTTTTTATTTTCTCCATCTTTTTATTGGAGAATTTCCTGCATAATCAGACCCTTTAGAGCATTTATAAAAACACTGGTTAAGATCCTCCAAACATAACATGGGAAAAAAACCTCATTAATTATAATGGTTTCCATTATAAATTTATGGTCATGGATTTATGAATTATATATATATATATATATCTTAATTATTTTAAAATATTCCAAATTGATTCCATCGTTATTAATTATATTCATATAATTCAATATCCTTCTAAATCACTCATTATTTACTTTTTCTTTTAATTTCATTCTAAATAAATATTTCAAAATATCATTCATACTTTTGAGTAATATAAATTAATGATTTATAATTATATATAATGATATATATATTCCATGAATCAAATATTCATTGGAGTTTTATTTAAAGAGTTTTTGGGGATGGGATAGTTCACTTAGTTATGTTGACTTATATTACATTTAGTGGTTGTGGATAGTAAGGATGTTACTTTTTCATATGGTTTTACATCATTGAACATAATAAATTCATAACATTGAAATATTTTTTATCCTTATGGGATAAAATACAATGTATTTGAGAATACATACACAAATTATCAGTTGTATGATTATTTGTTTATATTGGTTATGCTATTGGGAGATGTTATCTTAGCGAATGTGGTTAATATCCAATTCAATATATTTGGTGATTTATTCGCAATCCCTTGAGTTACCATAAATGTTTATGTGTTTTTCTTGATAGGGATTTGTATTTGTTCTATCATAAGTATTATTATTTTATAATAATAAAATATAAAAGTAAATTACTATATATTATTGTATTTTTATTTGAAAATAGATTTTAATTATCCATATTTTCAAGTTTATATATACTTTATATGTCATTACTATGTTATTCAAAGAAAAATGCTTCATATTTATGTGATTTATAGGAGTGTAACTAGTCACCTAGACTAGTAATACAATATTCCACATTAACATGACAATATATCAATTTATCATTTACCTAAAAATCAATTTCATCACGCAAATAGGAGTTAAATCCCTATAAATGTTGATTATATCAGTATAACATATTTAATTGAGTTATTATAAAACATTTCACTACATAAATATAAGTAATTCATTATACACTATTATCTTTCCAATAAGGATCAATTTGTTTTGTCCATGGTTGAGATCTTAACATTATTTATCAATTCTTGATACGTGATTTATGTGATGAATAAATAATATAATAATGTGATAATAATCTATTAATATAATTTTATCATGTTTCAACTATCATAAAGTTTAATCTAATTAATGGGTGATTTATCCTATGGTTTTTTATTTGTCTTTGTATTGAAAATGATCCTTGTGATATTGATAATTTTATTATGTGGAGTTCCATTAATTTATATGTTGGTTATAATATATTTTTACACTTAGTTGAACTATTTCTTTTATAAGGAGGGCCAACTATAATCAGGATATTGAGGGGCTATTGAGGATTAAATTTTTTTTGGTTTTCTATATTGTTATTTTCGAGGTGTTAGAGAAAAGAGGGGTGGGATTAGTTGATAATTAGAGTATTTAATATAATATTTTTTTTTATTATAGAAAAAACAGTGGTTATATATTTGTTATATTATTTAATTATTTTTTTATCATTTTTTGAGGATATAATCCTAGTAAAATGCCATTATTTTAATGTGAATATTTTGTGAGCAACTAGGCATTATGAGGAGAAAAACCACATAATATTTTATCCCATAATGAAATGGTATATTTAAAGTTAATTTGGTATATGTGGTGTTTTAGATATTAATTTTTCTATATATACTATTTAAATATAGTAGAAAACATGTCATGTCATGAACTCATGGTTTAAAAATATTGTTTGTTCTAGTGGAAAAATCAAAGATCATTATTTTATTTGAATGAGTTCTAAGGGAAAAAATCATTGTTTACACCAAAATGGAATAATTTTTTCCAAATATATGATTCCTAATAAAAATAATAGTTGATATTTAACAGATGATTTTGGTTTAAGAACATTTGTTTTCCTAATTATGGTAGATCTAAAAACCCATGATTTAATTTAGGGAACCGTGTACCTATTCAGTTTATTTTAATTTAATCATATATTAATTTAAATCACTCTATTTATTTTTATTTTTTCCCTCACTGATGTCCTTACCCACTATAAACACATCCTTTTTTATTTTGAGTTCTCTGGTAGAGATCGTTGAGTTCATCTCATCTTAGAATTCAATCTAGCATAGATAAAGATTTCTTCTTCATTATTCCTTTAATTCCACCATTAAATCATCTTCTTGAAAAATAGTTCCATTTAGGAAGGTAGATTTATGATGTTTATAAATATTTTCATAGTTATTCATATGGATAATTTTATTTGACTACTGATTCTAATTTTATTTATTAAAAGTGGGGAAACTGATTTCAGCATCCCATTTTAATGTGTTAATTGAATTCATATATTTTTTTTCTATATAGTGATGGGTAATTTATATTAATTTTATCAAAAACTATATGTAAATTTAAATTAATGTATATAAGTGTATATGAGGGTTAAATCATCATGGAATAATGAATTTAATATAAATATATTAAATATCAAACCATATTGATTATTAAATGGTTTGTTTTATAATTTAAATTTGACGAGCAGAAGAAGGTGGATGATTTAATTGGTAGAAATGGGTTATTATTATTATTTTTGTTATGATTTCATATATGGTGTCATTTTCTGGAGAATAAAATCTATTTTTCAACGAATACATATCAAAACCGATATTTAATTTTTCTAAAAAAAGTTAAGGAATGATGAATTTTAAGTGGTTGAAAGAGGGTAGAATGAAGCCTAGGGTGTAATGTTTTGAAATGGATTGTTTAGGTATATTTCTATGAGAAATATAGATGTCTATATTTATGATTAAAATTATAATACATGGATATAGTTTTTTGTTTTAGATGTTGTTTTGTGATTACTATTTTATAACGAAAAACAATTATATGTAATGTTAACTTTCAATATTTACTAGATAATATGCTTTTGATGTCATTTTGTGGAATTTTTTTACACTATTTGAATTCATGATTTGGTTGACCAAGGGATGTAGTATTCCTAAATGTTAATGTGATATAAGGGTTGTATTTTTTCCACCACAAAGATAGTAGTTTTTATATCTATATTTCTAAATAATAGAGAATATTAAACTATATAGACCTAATTACAGTGATAAATTTTTATTTTGGTTACATTAATTTTTTATAGTGTATATAATTTAGGGTGGTGATTGATGCACAAAATTTGAAATTATGGTTGTGAGGATATCTATTTCATAGTATATGACATGTGTTAGAGGATTTAAATTTTTTTATTAGTTTTTTTATTATTATATAATTAATATTTAAATATTTCATTCATTTAGAAATTAGAAAGATTTTTCTCTTAACATAATAGATGTAGGAGGATCCTAGCAATTATACTACTATACAAAAACAGTTTTATATGTTGTTTTTCAGATATGAAAAATTATGTTAAGGTTGATGCTATGTGATGGGATTTCATGAAAGACTTGGCATAACCGTGAGTAAGTGCAGTTAGAAAATGGTGTTTCCCTTACTTTTTCAAGATAATATTCTAGTTTTTATTTTACTATTTTCTATACTCTTATATGTATTCTAACATTTAAATTGCATATGATATCCATGATTCTATTTTTTCTTATCTATTATGTTATTGGATTATATTCAATAATGGGAGTTACCTTCCTAAATATTATTTTCAAACACCTTTTGATTTTTACTACCTCATTGACTATTCGATAAGGGAATACATGGTCACTCTTGATGATGTTTCATGATCATATGGAGTATATAAAGGGTTTGGTAATGAAAAAATGGTATGATATCTATCATATTTGGAAGAAATTATTATTATTCTTGAGTGATGATTTCATTTGTTTGTTTGAATATAGTGTTACTATATCCTAGTATATTACATAGACCAAGGTATCCATTTCCTTATAGAGATTCCCCATATTATTCAATGTATAATATTACGTAAACATAGAATGATGGTGTGACATAATTCATCACATATGATTAGATCATAATGATATGATATACCATGAATTATATTATTGTTTGTTATTAATCAAAATCTACTGCATGTTTGGATATACATATTGACCTTGGGGATGTGACATTTTATTACTTTTAGTAATACTTCATGTGAATCAAAATCCTGTGATCGTGAAATATTTGGAAAAAGAGGAACCCATGATTGATCATCATAGGATATACTCAGAACGAAAATTATCCTCAAGTGTTTCCATTCATTAGTTCAAATGGTGAAATTTACCAATGTGATAGGAACATGTTATTGATAAGGAAACTGAGAGGTGTATGGAGGAAGTGTAGATGCCTATTTAGATTATTTAATTTTATGAGGAGAATTTTTTTTCATTGTATATGAGTTTATTTTATAGATTGACATGAATACTATAAAATTTATATTTTGGTGATCTTGATTTTTCTATGGTGAAGGGTAGAATGTTTTAGTATTAATACTCATAGGAATTGTTAATTGCGACCATTCATTTAGGAATAAATTATTGAGTATCCTTATTGATTATGAAATTGTAAAATATTTTATATTTTTTTTTTTAATGATAGGATGAAATTGTATGAGAAATGTAATGTAATATTTGTTGTAACACCATATAGTGATATATAGATTATGTAATGGATATATTCTATTTGAGCCTACATTTATTATTTTCATAAGAAAGTGAAATACATTAGTGTGGATGGATATATAATGATGTTTTTTGTCTAATTTTTTCTATTAAATTGTTTATGGAATGTCATGTCTGAACTCCTTACTCTCTATCAATGTAATTTAATGATTTTTGTATTTTAGGTTCATGTATTTTCATTTCCTAGCTTTCTGTGTTTCTTTGTTAATATACTAAAAAATATATTTCAATTATACCTTCAATGGGGTATATTAATTTTGTAGTAGTGGTATATCTAGATTCATCAACTATATTGATAGACACATATTAGATAAATTCAACTAATATATGGAAGTTTTATATTTAAATTAATATAATGAATTAGTGGATTTTTATCCATCCTATATATTCATGTGGGGTTCATGGGTTATTTATTCAAATAAATATAAAGGATGTTTGAAATTACATATTGATTATTGGAGTTATAATCAAGGGATAAAGAATAATTAGTATCCCTCTGATGTATTGTGATTTTTATGATTTATTGAAGGTCGATATCTAGATATGAACTGTCGAATATTAGTCATCATACAATCAAATTTATGTAAAAGTGTTAGATAATCAATGGACCACATTTCTGTGTAGAGGAAACATTTTTAGTTCATGATGATTTCATTTAGAGTTTTGAATTCACTAAAAAAATTAAAATATTTATTAAATGGGTTTAGGTCATCTCTTTATTTCATTATCATCATATTTATTTAAAAAAATTGGTTTTTTACTAACTAGGATCATACTAAAATTTATGAATGTTTTGGGGACTTCTTTATTGATTCTAGATGTATAGAAATATGAAATAAAATTTTTCTCGTGTTGAGACTAAGTTGTATAGAGAAGGAAGTTTGAAAAGTTTGCTTTTGTAGAGTGTTATATTTTGTTGTCAGAGGATAAATCAAATCATTTTGTAAAATCCTTGTAAAACTATGATGACGCTTTTCTGATTTGAATTTCACAAATATCGTATGTTTGGAGAACTTTTGATAAAATCCTTATGAAGGATAGGGGGATTAAAGAAGTGTTTTTGAAAAATTGAAGAATGTGGTGCACAAGTATAAGTGGCGTGCAAGTGTGGAGTGCAAGTATATGTTACACACAAGTCATATTTCAAGTTCATCACATAAAAATACGACAAATGAAAGAAAGTGTTGTCCAAGTTCAAGAGTGGCACGCAAGATGGAAGTGGTGCTCAAGTATAAGCGTCTCACCAGTGTATGTTTCACGCAAGCCTCATCACATAAAAATATGAAAAAGGAAAGAAAGTGGAATGTAAGTGATGGAGAGGCGTGCAAGTGATAAAGTGGTGTGCAAGTGATTAACTGGTGCGCAAGTGATGGAGCGGCGTGCAAGTGATGCAGCGGCATGCAAGCTGAGTTGCATGCCTCATGCGCAGGGTCACCAAAATTCCTATAAACATATGGCTACCCTCCTCATTTTTCAATGCTCAACATGTATGAGAAAATTTGATCTCTGATCGTGCAAGTAGTAGAATGTTACGCACAAGCTGAAGTGTCATGCATGTTAGGAGTTATTCATAAGTTGCGTAGGTTGGGAGGCACGCAAGTAGATTAGCGTGCAAACAGAATTGGTGCGCAAGATATAAGAGTCACTCAAGCAGGGAGTTGTGTGAAAGAAGTGTGTTTTGTATAATCCAAAAGTGGAACGCAAGTTCTGAGCTGTGCACAATAGTAGAGTGCAAGTAGTTAGTGGCACCCAAGCAGGGAGGTGCGCAAGTAGGGAGGCACACAAGTATGGAGTGACATGCAAGTTGTTTTCTTCAGGAGGTTCTTACCAGCTTCTGGGTTGGAAAGTGAAGAATTTTTTTGAAAGATTTTATTTGTGAATGTTCATCAATAAGCACAGAAACATTGTTTTACTCTATTTGTGCTAAGAGGGAGTACATGAACTATTGGATTGTTTTGAAAGTGCTAAATGGGTGTAATGGAATATCATACTTGTTATATTCCACATAAAAGGATTTTTTTATAGTGGATTGTGTGGTACTAGATTGTTTTGTACCATAACAAGGATGTAGCTACTCTTATTGATTAGTGAACCTTGTATATCTTTTGTTCCTTTGGTTGTGTATTCCGCAAGGAAGAAACTCTTTAATAAGAGGCGAAGGTTGTTTCAAAAATAAGTAAACATAAAAAAGCAAAATATATCACTAATTCACCCCCTCCCCATCTCCATGATACTTGAATCTTGATTGGGAACATCAATTGGTATCAGAGGAAGGTTACCTTCATTTGTTCTTTGCTAAACTTTTGAAGAGAAGTTGTGATGGAGAATCTTAATTTTTTTAATAGTAAGGGGATTCCGATATTTGATGGAAAGAATTATCATATATAGAGAGATAAAATAATTCCTTATCGTATGTCTCTTCGGTATGAAGTTCATAAAACTAAAATTGATGGATTTCCTCCTATTGATGACATGCTTTCTTTTACACATACCAATAAGAAGAATCATGAGAATTATGGAAGAGCTAAAAATGAATTACTCTCATCTCATTCTGAGAGTCTGTTTTTAAGAGTGAAAGGTGTCACTACAACTAATGGAATCTGGGATAAGTTAAAGTACTTCTGTGAAGGAAATAAAAAAGTGAAAAAGGAAAAACTGCAAATCTAGAGGCTGAAGTATGAAGACTTGAAAATGGGAGATTTTGAATCTGTTGGGGATTTCATTACCAAGGTAAATAAAATTGTTAGTGAAATCTGATTTCTTAGTGAAAAGTTGGAGGATTATATAATTTTTGAAAGGATCCTGAGAATTATTTTGGACAAGTTTGATGCTAAAGTGTCTCCATTAGAGGAAAGAGTCCCAAAAACATTATCTCTAGATGATTTTCATAGCACACTCATTACTTATGAAATCATAAGGGAGAAGACTATGAAGAGAAAAAAAATTGATAGAGAAATATCATTCAAGGATTTAAAGAGGGAGAATTAAAATAAGACTCTTATTGTATATGATGTTTGGGTATTCGATTTAGAAGATGAGGTATGTAAGAAATTTGATGAAATTTTATCCTTGTTTTCTATGAATGTGAAAATATGTATAGGGAAATACAAGGGGAAACTTACCTTGAAATGTTTTGAGTGTGGACATGTTTGTCACTTTGTAGCTAATGGTCCTCAAAATAATAAATAAGAAGATAATGATGATGATGACAGAAGTCCAAGAAGGTTTTGGAAGAAACAAGCTAACAAAGACAAATATTTTTCAAAGGGAAAGGATAAAAAATTCATAAAATCAAAAAAATAATCTTTTTATTTAAAAATCAATGCGAAGAAGATAGTGAAGCTGAATCTGAGAAATCATTTTCTAGGAAAGTTGGAGAGAATAACCTTGTTGCATTAGTGAATAATGAAGATTATGAGAGCAATATTTCTAAAGAAGAAGAAGAAACTCAACTTGAATATCAACTGAATGAAGAGTTGAAATAATTTTTTTGGAAGATTAGAAGGCTTGAGAAAAAAAATTGATAAATGAAAATTCCACATTAAACAATTAATATGTTTTTTCTAATGAGAAAATAAAGATAAAAGAAGAGATTGATGATATGAATAATTCTCTTGAGAATGAAAAGAATCGTAATGATCATTTTGAATCTCAGATGAAGGAAAAACAGGAATAGTTGGAACATGTCCAATAAAAACTTTCTAAATCTAAATAAATGAATATCAGTTTCAAACAATTTGTCTCAGAAGTTGGTGAAATTTCTAGTAATAATGAACCAAATAAGGTTCCACAAAATCAACCTTCAAAGGTTGAAAGGAAAGATTGAACTGGTTGTAATATGAACAAAGGTGTAAAGGCTATGTATGTGGCTAAAGTCAGCAATGCCGAAAAATCAAAAGTACATAAAAATCCTGAGTCCATAAATATTTCTACTACTTAGGGTACTAATAAGTCTGAACATTAATCTGAGCTGAAGAAGAAATTTATGATTTAAAATAAGAAGGATAATGGTCAGCTGAGTTCTATTAAGAAGGTTTTTGAGAATCATGTTCACAACTCTGGTCAGTATAGAATTTTCAGAGGGACACATTCATTCTATGGGTATTGCTGGAATTGTGGTTGATTCAGACATACTACAAACATGTGTTTGTTCAATCAATAACATTACTACCATTCCACAAGTTATGAAAGACAAGATTTTACGGGTATTCAATCCTCTCAAAAATGGAAGTACGAGAAGGAAGCATAGAATAAATCTGAGATGGTTGGTGTGAAATTTGAAAACAGGTTCCAACTATTGGAATCTATCTATGAAAGATGTGAATAGATTGGACATCCTGCTAAGGGATGTCTTGTTTTGTTTTGATCACAACAAAAGGTTCTTAACAAATCTTCGAAGCTGGAGGTGAAGAATAAAAAAGAAGAATAGAAATCTCTTGTTGTTGAAACCACCTTGAAAGATTCAAAATGAGAATATCCATGGATTCTTGATAGTGGGTGTTATTCTCATATGAAAGGAGACTTAAAGTTACTAAAGATTGTGAAAGACTTCAAAGAAGGAACAATTACATTTGGAAATGATGAATCTCTGAGTATCAAAGGTGTTGGATCGACAATCATTGGAAAAGAAAAAATGAAATCCAGGAAATCATTATATGTTGACGGTCTTAAACATAGTCTGTTTAGTGTTTCACAACTCTTTGATGAGGGAAACAAATTTATCTTTAGGAATTATGGGTTTGTTGTGGAAAATAAAAATTAAGTAAAGGTAGTTACAAGAGTCCAATATATAAAAGGGAACTTGTTCCAAGTTGGAGAAATACAAAACTCTTGTTACATGGGTACAGTAGATAAAAATATGTTATAGTATAAAAGTCTTGGACATATTTTTCTAAAAAACATGTGCATGTTATCAATGTAAGATAGTGTCTAAGATATGCCTGATTTATCAAAACACAGAGATTGATGTTGCACCATTTGTGAGAAAGGGAAGATTAAAAACTCAATGTATAAGAGAGTTGGAATTTATTCAAAATGATCCTTAGAACTTATACATTCTGATATATGTGTACCAATGAGAATGAAATAAACAAATTGAGATTAGTACTTCATTACATACTTTCATGACTTTACTCGCATTACTTGTGTTATGAACATGAGACATAAGTCAGATGCTCTGAGAATGTGTATGAGTTTTAGGAGGAAGGAAAAGAAGGAATGTGAGTATTCGAAGTTGAGAAATAATAATGGTGGAGGGTATAAGAATGAAGAGTTTGAAAGTTTACTTTAGAAACATAGAATTAGGCATGAGTTCAATTCACCATACACACTTCAACAAAATGGGGTTGTTGAAAGGAGTAATAGAAGTTTGGTTTAAATGAGTCCAACTATACTACTTGAACATGGTCTCTCTCATTATAATTGGAGGCAAGCCATGAGTACTTCAATGTATATTCATAATTTATGTTTCTATAAGGCACATTCAAATATGACTCCATATGAAATGTGTTATGAAAAAACTCCATGTTTGAAACACATAAGTGTTGTTGGGAGTCCATGCATAATAAAGAAAAAGGGTGTAATCCTTGGAAAGTTTGAACAAATGAGAGATGATGGATTTTTTCTTGGCTATGCTCTAGAAGGAGTAGGAAACAGATGTTTCAACAAAGAAAAAATAAGAATCATTGATTCTACTGATGTGAAAGTTGTTGAAAATGTTGAGAATGAAAAGAAGACTTTTACCGATATAGAAGTTGAATAGGATAAGGAAAGTCTTGTTAATGATTTTGATAATGAAAACAAAAGTGGTAATCCTACAGAAGAATAATAATCAGACTCGGTAATTTCAAGTGATGAGGATGAAATTCAAATAGCTCATCCTAGGCTGAGGAAGTAAGTGGAGGATCAGAACATTATTGGTGATCAACATCAGAGGGTTCAAACATGAAGAGCAACAAATGATGTCACGCATACTTCTTTGTATTCAAAAGTGAATCCAAATGAAGTGAATGATCATTTTGAGCATCCAGAATGGATTTAGGATATGAATTAAGAACATGATCATATAGAAAAGAATAATACTTGGGAACTCATACCCAAGCCGGATAACAAAAATTTTATTGGAACGAAATGGTTTTTCCGAAACAAGCTGAATGAAGAAGGAGAAGTGATAAGGAAAAAGGGAATGATTAGTGTACAAAGGTTACTCACAAATTGAAGGTGTTGATTTTTATGATAATTTTTCTCTAGTGGATATATTGGAAACAATCAGAATATTTCTTGCTATTCCTGCACAATGAGGTTTCGAATTTTTTCAAATGGATGTGAAGTCCAAATTTCTTAATGGAAATCTTTATGAAGAATATTACATTGAACAACATTATAGATTTTTTGTTGGGAAAGATGACTGTTATGTATGTAATCTGAATAAAGCCTTGTATAGGATAAAACAAGCTCCAAGAGCATGGTATTTCAAAAAGGATACTTACTTAAGGAAGTTGTGTTTCATGAAAGGAAGAGTTGATTACAATATTTACATCAAGGAGTGTCATGAGTCTTCTCTCAGTTTAATTGTTTATGTTGACTACATTATCTTTGCTGAAAATGATAAAAGATATTTTGAATGATTTTTTGAAGAGATGAAGAATTTGTTTGAGATGTCCATGCTAGGAGAAATGAAATACTTTCTGGGGTTACAAATATTAAAGAAGAAGAACCACATTTTTCATTCTCAAGAGAAGTATACTAAGGAACTTATGAATAATTATGGCATAGAAAATTCGAAACTAGTTTCCACACCAATTTCAATGGGATCCATGTCGTCTAAATATGTAAAAGGAAATAAAGTTGATTAGAAAAAGTTTTGAAAGCTGATTGGAAGTTTATTATATTTGACTTCCTCAAGTCCTGACATTGTCTATGTTGTTACCTTATGAACAAGGTTTTAGAGTGATCCTAAAGAATAACATTAAATTTTTTAGAAAGTGGATTCTCCGATATATCAATGGCGCAAATTTTTTTGGAATCAGGAATGATGGTATAGAAAATATTGATTTGTTCAGGTATTCAGATGTTTATTGGGAAGGAAATGTTGATGAATGAAGATCCATATATGGTAGAGTTTTCTTTCTTGGGAAAAACTGTGTTAGTTTTCATACAAAGAAACAAAATTCATAAACTCTTAGCACAGATGAAGTTGATTATGTTTCGGCCAATTAAGCTTCTACCCAACTTATGTGGATGAAGAATCAGTTGGAATATCTACTTGTTGATGTGAAGCTACCCTTACTCTTAGGATGTGAAAATCAGAGTGCAATCAGTCTTAAAAAGAATCCAGTCCAACATTCTCCTTCAAAACATAGTTAAATAAAGTACCACTTCATCAAAGAGCAAGTGGAGAATAATGAATTTAAGCTGGAGTATGTTCCTATAATGGAACAAGTTGTTGAAAAATTCACAAAACCATTACTGAAGGAACCATTTTTTAAATTGAGGTTAAACATGGGTGTCCAACCTCCTTCTCATTAAGGTTGAGGTACGTGTGTCTGTCCCCACTCTCATCTTACCTTTGGATAGTGTTTTCAAGGGGGAGAATTATTTCAAAAATCTATCCTTATGGAATCATGCATAAAGGGGGAGTTGTGGGTAAGCTGTGATACCAGCATGTATTTGTTTTAATTGTTTTAACTGTTTTTTGGAGTGGTTATGGGAATCAAATTTTGTATACTAGGAAAGTTGAATAAGAGAAGAATGAAGAGGTAAAATATTCAAAGATGTTCTAAAGAAGGATCAGGAGATATGATAATTACATTTTATAGTCATTTCTTCTAGACATCATGGTTTTGTCTATCAATAATTCTTGTTTCCTACAATGAGTTTGCTCATGTAGGATTATAATTGTTGATAAGTAATCCATTTCTTATGGTTACAATGTTCACTGATTTTTGAATCTTTGCTGAAAACAAAATCCAAAGGGGGAGATTGTTGGGACCAAATTGGATGGATAAGGATGTTTGAAGAGTTTTCTTTTGCAGAGTGTTATCTTTTGTTGTAAAAGTGGATAAATTAATTCACTTGGTAGAATCCTTGGAAAACAATGAAGTTGATTTGAGGATTTGTATTTCAAAAATATAATAAGTTTGGAGAACTTGCGATGAAAGCATTATAACAGATAGGGGGAGTAAAGAAGTTTTTTTTACAATGGAACGAAAGTGGTGCACAAGTATAAGTGGTTCACAAGTGTGTCTCACAAGTATAAGTGGCACACAATTATTCGTTTTGCGCAAGTGATATTTCAAGATCATCACATGAAAATATGACAAAGGAAAGAAAGTGTCTTGTAATTTCAAGAGTGGCTTCCAAGTAGGAAGTGGGATGAAAGTATAAGTGTTGTGCACGTGTATGTTGTATGCATTTCATATTTTAATTTCATCACATAAAAATATGACAAAGGAAATAATGTGGAACATAAGTTACAGAGAGGATCCCATGTGATAAATTGGCACGCAAGTGATGGACTGGCATGCAAATGATGGAGCGGCGTGCATGTGATGGAGGAGCGTGCAAGATGAGTTGCATGCCTTGCAATCAGGGTCACCAAAAGGCATATAAATAGATGAATACCCTCTTCATTTTTCAATTCTCATAACTTATGAGAAAATTTGAGATGTGATCGTGAAAGTAGTAGAAAGTTCATCGCAAACTAAAGTGTCTCACAAGTCAGGAGTTATTCATAAAGCGCGTAAGTAGGGATGCATGCAAGTAGAGTGGCGCGCAAGTAGAGTGGCGTACAAGAAGAATTGGTGTGCAAGTTGTAAGAGGAACGCACGCAATGAGTTGTGTGAAAGAAGTGTGTTTTGTATAAGCAAAAAGCGGCGTGCTAGTTGTGAGATGTGCACAATATTGGTGCACAGGTAGTTAGTGGAGCACAAGGATGGAGGCAGGCAAGCAGGGAGGCACGTAATTATGGAGTGATGTGCAAGATGTTTACTCCAGTAGGTTCTTACTAGCTTCTAGGTATGAAAGTGAAGAATTGTTTTGAAAGATTTTATTTTAAAATGTTCATCAATAAGTACATAAACATTGTTTTACCCAATTTTTTCTAAGAGGTAGCACATTCACTATTGGATTATTTTCAAAGTGCTTCACAATTGTAAGGGAATATCCTACTCATTGTATTCCACATCAAAGTATTGTTTTCTAGTGGATTTTGTGATGCTGGATTGTTTCGATACCATACCATGGACGTATCTACTCTTGTTGAGTAGTGAACCTTGTAAATATTATGTTCTTGTGGTTGTGTGTTCAACAGGGAATAAAATCTTTAACATGAGGTGAAGGTTATTTCAAAAATAAAGAAATAAAAATGAAAAAGATATCACTGATTAACCCATCCCCCTCTCAGTGATACTTGGATCCAATATGGGAATATCAATTGGTATTAAAGGCAGGTTACCTTCGTTTGTCCTTTGCTACAGTTTTGAAGAGAGGTTGTGATGGAGAATCTAAATTTTGTGAATATTAAGGGGATTCTAATATTTTATAGAATGAATTTTCTTATCTATAAAGATAGAATGATGCATCATTTTTTCTCTCTTGGTATGAAGTTCTTGAAACTACAATTTATGGATTTCCTCCTATTGATGACAAGGTTCCTCTTACACCTACTGATAAGAAGAATCTTGAGAATAATGGAATAGCTAAAAATGCATTACTCTCATCTCTTTATGGGAGTGAGTTTTTAAGACTAAAATGGGTCTCTACAGTTAAAGTAATATGGGAAAAGTAGAAGAACATCTATAAAGGAAATATAGAAGTGAAGAAGGAAAATTTTGAAATTTGTAGGCTGACGTATGAAGACTTGAAAATGGGATATTCTGAATCTATTGGGGACTTATTTACCATGGTAAATGATATTTTTAGTACAATCAGATGCCTTGGTGAAAAGTAGTAGGATTCTACAGTTGTTGAAAATATCTTGAGAATTCTGCCTGAAATGTTTGATGCTAAAGTGTCTTCATTATAAGATAGATACCCGAAAACATTATCTCTGGATGATTTTCATAGCACTATCATTACTTATGAAATGAGAAGAGAGAAGACTATGAAGAGAAAAACAAAAGCTGATAGAGAAATGTCATTCAAGGCTGCAAAGATAGAGAAGTCAAAGAAGGATCTTATTGAAGATGATGCTGGTGAATTTGATTTTTAAGATGAGGTATGTAAAAATTTTGATAAAATTTTATCCATGTTTTCTAAGAATGTGAAAAGAGGTAGAGGAAAATACAAGGGGAAACATCCCTTGAAATGTTTTTTGCGTGGAGTTGTTGGTCACACTGAGACTAACTATCCTCAAAAGAATAAAAAAGAAGATAGTGATGATGATGATAGAAGGCCAAGAAGGTCATGGAAGAAACAAGATGAAAAAGATGAATATTTTTTTGAATGGAAAGGATAAAATATTCAACAAATCAAAAATAAGAATCATTTTATCTAAAGATAAATAAAAATAAAATAGAGAATCTGAATCCTATAAATAATTTTATGATAAATATAGAGAGTGTACCATTATTTTAGCAATTAATAATGAAGATTATGAGAGAAATAGTTCTGAAGAAGAAAAATCTAAACTAGAATATCTACTGAAAGAAGAGTTGAAAGACTGTTTGAGGAATATTAGAAGGCTTGAGACGGAAAAAAAGAAGTTGATAAATGAAAATTCCACATGAAACAATCAATAAGGTTTTCCTGAAGAGAAAGTAAATATGGAAAATTATAATGAAGATCTGAATAATTATATTGATAATGAAAATAATCGTAATGATCATCTTGAAGTAAAGATGATGGAAAAAGAAGAAGAGTTTGAACATGTCCAACAGAAAATTTCTAAAACTAAATAAATGAATATCATTTTAAATCAATATATCTCATATGTTGGTGAAATTTATAGTAAGAATGAACAAAAGAAGGATCCAAAAAAGATAACTTCAAAGGTAGAGAGGAAAGGCGGAACTGGTTCTGATAAGAACAAAACTAGAAAGGCTATGTATGTGGCCAATGTCAGCAATGCCGAAAAATCAAAAGTACATAAAAATTCTGAGTCTAGAATGATTTCTACAACTTCTGATACTCATAAGTATGAATAAAAATATGAGATGAATAAGAAAGTCATGATTGAAAATAGAAAGGTTGATGGTCAACAGAGTTCTATTAAGAAGGTTTTTGAGAAGCATGTTCACAAATCCAGTTAGTATAGAGTTTTTGAAAGGGAAGTATTCATTATATGGTTTCTGCTAGTATTGTGGTGGATTCGGACACACTGCAAACATGTTTTAGTTCAATAAACAACATTACTACTATTCCACACCTTATAGAATACAAGGTTTGAGGGGGAACCAATCCTCTCAAAAAATAAAGTACGAGAAGGAAGTTTAGAAGAAATCTGAGAAGCCCGATGTGAAAGATGAAAATAGGTTTAAACAATTGGAAACTATTTGAAAAATATGTGAACAACCTAGACATCTCACTAAGGGATGTACAGTTTTGTTTCCACCACAACACAAGGTTCTTAAAAAATCTCAGAATCTGGAGGTGAAGAATGAAAAGGAAGAATAGAAATATCTTGTTATTGAAACTACCCTTGAAATTTTCAAAAGGAGAATATTCATGAATATTTCATAGTGGGTGTTCTTCTCATATGATAGGAGACATGAAATTTCTAATGAATGTGAATGACTTTAAATAAGGAACAATTACATTTCGAAATGATGAATCTCTGAGGAACAAAAGTGTTGGATCAGCCATCATTGGAAAAGAAAAAATTAAATCCAGGAAAATATTATATGTTGATGGGATAAAACACTATCTATTGAGTGTTTCGCAACAATATAATGAGGTAAACAAAGTTATCTTCAAGAAATATGGGGTTTTTATGTAAAATGAAAATGATGGAAAGGTAGTTACAAAAGGCCAACATACAAAAGGGAACTTGTTCTAAGTTGGTGAAGTAAAAAACTCATGTTACATGGGTATAGTGGATGAAAATTAGTTATGGAATAAAAGTCTAGAAAATATGTGTCAAAAAAACATGTGCAATTTATCAATGTGGGACTGTGTCTGAGATATGCTTGATTTATCAAGAAGAATAGATTGGTGTTATACTATTTGTGAAAAAGGGGAGATTTAAATCTCTATGCATAAGAGAGTTGATATTCATTCAAAAAGACCCTTATAACTTATACATTTTGATATATGTGGACCAATGAGAAAATGATCTATAAATAGAGATAATTAATTCATTACATTCATTGATGACATTACTCGCATTACTAGTGTTATGTACATGAGACATAAGTTAGATGCTCTTAAAATGTTGAAGAGTTTTAGGAGGAAATCAAAGATGGAATTTTAGTATTCATTGATGAAGTTAAGAAATTATAATGGTGGAGGGCATAAGAATGAAGAGTTTGAAAGTTACCTTGAGAAACATAGAATTCGGCATGATTTCAGTTCACCATACACACCTCAAAAAAATGGGGTTACTAAAAAGAAGAATAGTACTCTGGTTGAAATGGGGTGAACTATTATACTTGAACATGTTCTATCTCATTATTATTTGAGGTAAGACATGATTACTTCAGTGTATATTCAGAACCAATGTTTCAAGAGGCCACATTCAGATATGACTCCATATGATTTTTTTTTATGAAAAAACACCATGTTTGAAACACTTAAGAGTTTTTGGGAGTCCATGAATCATTAAAAAAGGGTGGAAACCATGTAATGTTTGAACAAAGAGGATATGATGGGATTTTTCTTGGATATTATTCAGAAGGAAGATGATACAGATGTTTAAACAAAGAAACAAGGAGAATCATCGATTTTGCTGATGTGAAAGTTGTTGAAAATGTTGATAAAGAAACGTAGACTTTTTCTGATATAGAATTTGACCAGGATAAGGAATGTCTTGTTAATGATTCTGATAATGCTACCAATAGTGGTAATCTTACTCAATAAGAAGAATCAGACTTAGTAATTTCAAGTGATGAGGATTAAATTCGAATAGCTTATCTGAGGCTGAGGAAGAAAGTGGAGGCTTAGAACAATATTGGTGATCAACATGATAGATTTCAAACAAGAAGAACAAAAAATGCTATTACATGTACTTCTTTGTATTCAAAAGTGAATCCAAATGATGTGAATGAATCTTTTGAGCATCTGGAATGGATTAAGTCTAGGAATGAAGAGATTTATCATATAAAAATAATGGTACATGGAAACTCATTCCGAAGTCGGATGACAAGAATGTTTTTGGTACAAAATGGGATTTTTAGAACAAGATAATTAAAGAAGGTGGATTGATAAGGAACAAGGAAATATTATAGTGCAAATTTTACTCACAAATTGGAGGTGTTGATTTTGATGATACTTTTACTCCAGTGGATAGATTGTAATCAATTAGAATATTTCTTGTTATTACTGCACAATGTGGTTACAAAAATTTTCAAATGGATGTGAGGTCCACATTTCTTAATGGAAAAAATGATAAAGAAGTTTACATTGAACTGCCTTGTGGCTTTATTGTTGGGAGAGATGAAAGTTATGTGTTTAAGATGAAGAAATCCTTGTATTGGATAGAACAAGCTCCAAGGGAGTCGTATTCCAAACTAGATACTTTCTTAAGGAAGATGAGTTTCAAGAAAGGAAGGGTTGGCATCAATATTTACCTCAAGTAATGTCAGTAGTCTTCTCTCATTATAATTGTTTATGTTGATGAAATTATCTTTACTGGAAGTGATAAAAGATCTAGTGAAATATTTTTTGAAGAGATGAAGAAGTTTTTTGAGATGTCCATGCTGGGAGAAATGAAATACATTCTTGGGTTACAAATCTTTTAGAAGAAGAACCACATGTTTCATTCTCAAGAGAATTATGGTAAGGAACTTATGAAGAAGTTTGGAATGGAAAATTCAAAACCATTTTCCACACCAATTTTAGTGGGTACCAAGTTTTCTAAATATGGAGAAGGAAATGAAGGTTAGTAGAAAGAGTTTCGAAGGCTAATTGGAAGTTTATTATATTGGATCGCCTCAAGGCTTGGAATTTTCTATGATGTTACCTTGTGCGCAAGGTTTTAGAGTTCTCCTAAAGAATCATATTTAATTTCAGGAAATAGGATTCTCAGATATATCAATGACATAATTTTTTTTGGAATTAGGTATGATGGTGCCAAAAATATTGATTTTTTCAGGTATTCAGATACTGATTTGGTTGGAAATGTTGATGATAGAAGATCCAAATATGTGGGTGTTTTCTTTCTAGGGAAAATATATGTTAGTTGGCATACAAAGAAACAAAATTCATTAACCCTTAGCACAACTGAAGCTGAGTATGTTGCGGCCACTAAAGTAGTTACCCAACTTATGTGAATGAAGACTCAATTGGTAGATCTACTTGTTGAAGTGAAGCTACCCATACTCTTAGGATGTGATAATCAGAGTGAAATCAATCTTAAAAGGAATCTGGTACAAAATTCCCAATCAAAACACATTGAAATAAAGTACCACTTCATCAAAGAGAATGTGTAGAAGAATTAATTGAAGCTGGTGTATGTTTCTACAATGGAACAAGTTGTTGAGGTGTTCACAAAACGTTTACCAAAGGAACCATTTTCTAAATTGAGGTTGAACATGGGTGTCTAACATTCTTATCATCAAGTTTGTGGTGTGTGTGTGTCCCCTCTCTCATCTTACCTTTGTATAGTGTTGTCTTTAGGGAGAATTATTTTATAAATCTTTCCTTATGGAAGAATGCATAAAGGTGGAGTTGTGGGTAAGCTATGAATCCAACATGTATGTGTGTAAAATATTCTAAATATTTGTTGGGGTGGTTATATAAATAAAATTTTTATATTCCAGGAAAGTTGAATAAGTGAATAATATAGATATTGAATTTTGGATGATTCTCTGAACAAGGATGAGGATATTTGATAATGACATTTCATAGTCATTTCTTTTTGGACAACATGGTTTTGGCTGTCAATAATTCTTATTTCCTACAATGAGTTAGCTCATGTAGGCTTAAATTTGTTGATAAGTAATACATTTCTTGAAATTTCAAAGTTTAGTGATTTATAAATCTTTGTTGACAACAAAATCCAAAGGGGGAGATTGTTGGGACCAAATTGAATGGAGAAGGAAGTTTGAAGAGTTTACTTTTACAGAGTGTTGTCTTTTTTTGTCAAAGAGGATAAATCAATTCACTTTGTATAAGCCTTGGAAAACAATGAAGATGCCTTGATTATTTTTATTTAACAAATATCACAATTTTTGAGAACTTGTGAAGAAATCCTTATGATGGATAGGGTAAGTAAAGATGTTTTTTTACAAAAGAATAAATTTGGTGTGCAAGTATAAGTCGCGCACAAGTGTGGAGTCCAAGTATAAGTGGCACGTAAGTTTAGCATGAAATTATAGGTGGCACACAAGTGTATGTTTCACACAAGTCATATTTCAAGATCATCACATCGAATTATGAAAAATGAAATAACGTGGTGTGAAAGTTCAAGAGTGGCGCGGAAGTTAGAAGTGTCACAAAATTATAAGCAATGCACAAGTATATGTTGCGTGCAAGTCATATTTTAATGTCATCACGTAAAAATATGACAAGGGAAAAAAGTGACATGTTAGTGATGGAGAGGCACATAAGTGATAAAGTGGATCACAAGTGATTAAGAGGTGTGCAAGTGATGGAGTGACATGAAAGTGATGGAGCGGCTCACAAGATGTGTTGCATGCCTCGCACACAGGGTAACCAAAATGCGTATAAATATAGAGCTAATCTACTCATTTTTCAATGCTCAATACTTTAGAGAAAATTTAATCTATGATTTCATAATTAGACGAATGTGGCAGGCAAGATGAAGTGTCACGCAAGTCGGGATTAATTCATAAGGTGCACAAGTATGGAGGCATGAAAGTAGACTGACGCGCTAGTAGAGTGGCGCACAAGTAGAAGTGGCCTGCAGGTTGTAAGTGGCGTTCAAGAAGGGAGTTTTGTGCAACAAGTGTGCTGTGTATAATCCAAAAGTGGCATGAAATTTGTGAGATTTTCACATTAGTGTTGTGAAAGTAGTTAGTGGCACGCAAGCAGGGGGAGTGCAACTAGGGAGGCGTGCATGTAGCGAGTGAGGCGCAATCTATTTCCTCCTAGAGGTTCTTAAAATCTTTTTGGTAGGAAAGTGAAGAATTGTTTTGAAATATTTTATTTGTGAAAGTCCATCAAGAATCACATAAACATTGTTTTACCCTATTTGTGCTAAAAGGGATAACACACACTATTGGATTGTTTTTGAAGTGATACACGAGTGTAAGGTAATATCTTACTAGTTGTATTCCACATCAAAAGATTGTTTTCTAGTAGATTGTGTGGTACTGGATTGTTTCTGTACTATACCAAGGACGTAGCTACTCTTGTTGAGTAGTGAACCTTGAAAATATTTTATTCTTGTGTTCGTGTGTTTAGTAGGGAAAAAAATACTTTAACAGGAGGTGAAGGTTTTTTCAAAAAGAAGGAAACATAAAAATAAGGATATATCACTAATTCACCCTCTCCCCCTCTCAGTGATACTTGGATCATGACTAGGAGCATAAATTTGTATCAGAGGCAGGTTACATTCATTTGTTCATTGCTAATGTTTTGAAGAGATGTTGTGATGGAGAATCTGAAATACATAAATAGTAAGGCGATTATGATATTTTATGGAATGAATTATCTTATATTAAAAGATATAATGATGCATTATCTTATGTATCTTGTGTATTATGTTCTAAAAACTACAATTTATGGATTTATTTTTATTGATGAAAAGGTTCCTATTACACCTACCAATAAGAAGAATCTTGAGAATGATGGAAGAGATAAAAATGCATTACTCTCATATCTTTCTGAGAGTGATTTTTTAAGAGTGAAAGGCGTCACTATTGCTAATGGTATCTGGGAGATGTTGCAGAAATGTATGGAGTAAATACAAAAGTGAAGAATGAAAAACTATAAATCTAGAGGCTGAAGTATGAAGACTTGAAAATGGGAGATTCTGAATCTGTTGGGGACTTCTTTACCATGGTAAATGAAATTATTAGTATAATTAGATGTCTTGGTGAAAAGTTAGAGGATTCTATAGTAATTGAAAATATCTTGAGAATTATTCCCATCAAGTTTAATGCTAAATTATCTTAATTAGAAGAAAGAGACCCTAAAACATTATCTCTAAATGATTTTCATAACACACTCATTACTTATGAAATTAAAAGGGAGAAGACTATGGAGAGAAAAACAAAAGTGGATAGAGGAATTTCATTCAAGGATGCAAAGAGAGGGAATTCAAAGAAGACGCTTATTGAAGATGATGCTGGTGAATTTGATTTTGAAGATGAGGTATGTAAAAATTTTGAAAAAAGTTTATCCTTCTTTTCTATGAATGTGAAAATAGGTACAATGAAATACAAGGGGAAACATACCTTGAAATGTTTTGAGTGTGCAGTCGTTGGTCACTTTGCAGCTAACTATCCTCAAAAGAAAAAAGAAGAAGATAGTGATGAAGATGACAGAAGGCCAAAAAGGTCATGCAAGAAGCAATATGACAAAGATAAATATTTTTCAAAGGGGAAGGATAAAATATTATTCAAATAAAAAATAATAAGATTTTTATTAAAATGTGAATAAGAAGAAGCTGGAGAAGCTGAATTAAAGAAATAATTTGAGGAGAATGATAGAGAGAATACCTTTATTCTAGTAGTGAATAATGAATATTATGAGAGAAATAGTTCTGAAGAAGAAGAAACTCGACTTGAATATCATCTGAAAGAAGAGATGAAAAAATGTGTGAGGTAGATAAGAAGTCTTGAGAAGGAAAACAAAAAAGTTGATAAATTAAAATTCCACATTAAACAATCAAGAAGGTTTTCCTAATGAGAAAATAAAGATGGAAAAGGGATTGATGGTCTGAATAATTATCTTGAGAATGCAAAGAATTGTAATGATCATATGGAAGTAAAGCTGAAGGAAAAAGACGAAAATATTGAACTTGTCCAACAAAAACATTCTAAATCTAAAGAAATGAATATTAGTTTCCAACAATATGTCTCTGAAGTTGGTGAATGGTGTACTAATAATGAACTAAATAAGGATCCAAAAAATCTACCTTCAATTGTTTACAGGAAAGACAAAACTGGTTCTGATAAGAACAAATCTAGAAAGGTTATTTATATGGCCAAAGTCAGAAATTCTAAAAAATCATATGTACATAAATATCATGAGTGTAGAAATATTTCTACTACTTATGGTACTCATAATTATGAAAATAAATCTGAGCTGAAGAAGAAAGTTATGATTTAAAAAAGGAAGGTTGATGGTCAGTAGAGTCCTATTAAGAAGGTTTTTGAGAGTCATATTAACAACTCCTGTCTGCATAGACGTTTCAGAGGGATATATTCATTCTATGGTTACTGCTAGTATTTTGGTGGATTCAGACACACTACAAACATGTGTTGGTTTAATCAACAACATTACTAATATTCCCCATGTTATGGAAGACAAGGATTGAGGGGGAGTCAATCCTATAAAAAAGCGATGTATAAGAAGGATGTTCAGAATAAATTTGATAAGGATGGTGTGAAAGTTAAAAATAGGTTCCAACCGTTGGAAACTATTTTTGAAAGATGTGAAAAGCTTTTACATCTTGATAAGGGATGTCTTGTTTTGTTCCCACCACAACAAAAAGGTTCTTAATAAATCTCAAAAGCTGGAGGTGAAAAATGAAAAAGAATAACAGAAAGATATTGTTGTTTAAATGGCCTTCAAAGCTACAAAAGGGGAAAATCTATGGATTATTAATAGTGGGTGTTCTTCTTATATGGAAGGAGACTTAAAGTTTCTAAAGAATGTGAAGGACTTAAAAGAAGGAATAGTTACATTTGGAAATGATGAATCTGTAAGGATCAAAGGTGTTAAATTAGCTATCATAAAAAATGAAATCTAGGAAAACATTATATGATGATGGGCTGAAACAGAATATCTTGAGTGTTTTGCAGCTCATTGATGAGGGAAAAAAGTTATATTTAAAAAATATGGGTTTGTTGTTGAAAATTAAAATGATATAAAGGTAGTTACAAGAGGCCAACATACAAAAGGGAACTTGTTCCAATTTAGTGAAGTACAAAACTCTTGTTACATGAGTATAGTAGATGAAAATCAATTATGGAATAAAAGGATGGAACATATATGTCAGAAAAACATGTTCAAGTTATCAATGTGAGACAGTGTCTGAGATATGCCTGATTTATCAAGAAGAAGATATCAGTGTTGCACTATTTATGAGAAAGGGAAGATTAAAAACACTAATCATAAGAGAATTTACATTCATTCAAAACAACCCTTATATCTTATACATTATGATATATGTGAACCAATGATCAATAAATCCAAAAATGGAGATAAGAACTTCATTACTTTAATTGATGACTTTACTCACATTACTTGTGTTATGTAAATGAGACATGAGTTAGATTCTCTGAAAATGTTTAAGAGTTTTAGGAGGAAAGAAAAGATGGATTGTAAGTATTCAGTGAAGAAGTTAAGAACTGATAATTTTGGAGAGTATAAGAATGAAGATTTTGAAAGTTACATTGAGAAACATAGAATTAGGAATGATTTCATTTTTCCATACACACCTCAAAAAAATGGAGTTACTGAAAGGAAGAATAGAAGTCTACTTGAAATGGGGTGAACTATGTAACTTGATCATGATCTCTCACATTATTATTGGATTCAAGCCATGAGTACTATAGTGTATTTTCAGAATTGATTTTTCTACCGGCTGCATTCAGATATGATTCCATATGAAATGTGTTATGAAAAAACACCATGTTTAAAGCACTTAAGAGTTTTTTGGAGTCCATGCATCATAAACAAAAAGGGTGGAAACCGTGGAAAGATTGAAAAAAGAGGAGATGATGGAATCTTTCTTGGATATACTCCAAAAGGAAGAGGATACAGATTTATTAACAAATAAATAGGAAGAATCATCGATTCTACTGATTTGAATGTTGTTGAAAATGTCGATAAAGAAAAGAATAATTTTTCTGATATAGAAGTTGAGTAGGATATGAAAATTCTTGTTAACAATTATGATAATGCTACAAACAGTGGAAATCCTACTCAAGAACAAGAATCAAACGTATCAATTTCAAGCAATGAGGATGAAATTCAAACACCTCATCCTAGGCTGTGGAAGCAAGTGGAGGCTCAGAACAGTATTGGTGATCATCACTAGAGGGTTCAAATAGGAAGAAAAACAAATGATGTTACACATATTTCTTTGTATTAAAAAGTGGATCCAAATGATGTGAATGAAGATTTTGAGCATCTATAATGGATTTAGGATATGAATGAAGAGCTTGATCGGATAGAAAAGATTGATACTTGGGAACTGGTACCCAATATGGATAAAAATAATGTTATTGGTACAAAATGGGTTTTCCAGAACACGCTGAATGATGAAGGTGAAGTGATAAAAAACAAGGAAATATTAGTGTCCAAAGGTTACTCACAAATTGATGGTGTTGATTTTTTTTAAGACTTTTACTTCAATGGATAGATTGGAAAAAATCATAATATTTCTTTCTATTGCTACACAATGAGGTTACAAAAGTTTTCAAATGGATGTGAAGTCTACATTTCATAATGGAAATCCGGATGAATAAGTTTACGTTGAACAACCTTGTGAATTTGTTGTTGTAAAAAATAAAATTTATGTGTGTAAGCTGAAGAAATCCTTGTATAGGATAAAACAAGTTCCAAGGGCATGGTATTCCAAATTGGATACTTTCTTAAGGAAGATGTGTCACGAACCAGCCCGAGTCATCCCTGAACCGGTCACAAAGGCCATCCCATGACAAGTCCCGAGAGGTGTTCCCGATCCTCCCAGGATGGCGACAAGCACCAAGGGAATCAATAGAGTACACAAGGGAATGATTTCACCCATACATAAACAATCAAAGAAACAATGGAAAGAAATGGAATACCCAAAATACTTTTATATAAAAACTGAACCGAACATTATTTGTACAAGAAACTGAAAATACAACTAAACTAACAACTCAACTAACCAAACTCGATAACCAACTAACTCCATGTGACCTTCTGGTCACCCTCCAACATAATGATCACACAATGTTCAAGGCGATCGAACTCAAGATGAAACCTATATAAGGGCTAAAAATAGAAGAAGACTATAGGCGTGAGTATTAAAACTCAGTAGGTTAGCCCGATATTCTATTCCCAATTCACATCCTATAAAATAAAAGAAACAAAAATTTCAAGTTTTAAATACAAATATAAAGGAATGTTTTCCAAATGAGGTCCCATGCTATAAAAAATACAATACAAAAACTTGCATGTTTTATAAACAATAATTCTAGTAACAATTTTCGAAGAGGTTAAACTTCAAAATGAAACTAGTTTTGAAGAGGGATTATTTAAAGAATGTCCAATTCTAAATAAATCACCGAAAAATCTGAATTTATCAACCAAACACACTGTATTATGATGATTAGTACAAAATAGCCAATGAGCGCAAGTCACAGGAACACCCCTAGGAACTAGTTAGTTGTGAGCCATATGTACCCCGTATCTCGGTGACAGTAACCATAATAAATATATGTTCTCATGCACAAAATCCACTATTAGGGATCATATCCAAAACATAGTGGTCCCCCATAATCTTCATCATTTTTTAGTTAGTTTTGACATTGTCAAACTTACAACAGGAAATATGGTCCAAACCCCAGGAGATCACTAGAATACTAGTACACATCCACCCACCTAGATACCCGAGATTCCATTTAGTGATCAATAAGGTTACAAATATTATCAAATAAACTTTTCACATCAAAATTCCATTACTAAATCAAAAACACACAAACACACCGCAAATATTCTTCACATTTCTTTCACGAATCAATAAACCACTAAAAAGTTTCGTAAAACAATTTCAAGGAGTATAACGAGGCGTTGCACATAAAATCCATTCAAAAATTATCTTTTAAGGATAAAAACACCTAAATAACATAACAAACCAGATTTTTCATCCCCAAAAACAATTAATAAATCAATTTTAAGGACCATAAAATTTCCCCAAAAGATAGAACATGAAATGCAGATGGAAACCATTTTTACAAAAAAAATCTCATACAAGCCTTTAAGCCTTTCTCAAAACTAACTTTTGACCAAGGTATGCATTTCAATTTTTTAAGGAGGTTTATACACACCATTTATAGTATAAATCCACATTCATAAATCCCTTAAATCACTTAGTTTACATATTCAAAACACAACCATTTTCATAAGGATGTGAAAGGAGCCATTTTCCAACAACCCGGGCCAAAACATGTTGTAAACCAAAACCCATTTGTTTTTAAAACCAAATACAAATTGGAAATCCATATAAGGAACCAAAAATACCATTTATCGTTATTAAAATTCATTTATAAATACAAAAAATTAATTTTTAAATCGCAAATCACACATTAAAGCCAACCGGGCAATTTACCGAACACATGACATGCACTTTTTAAACTAAATAATTTATTTTAAAACATGAAAGAGAATAAAACACAAATTTCATGTAATATTTTATTAGAGATAATGTAAAATGTTCAAAATACCATAAACCATGTTTTAAACCTCACAAAACAGTTGCAAAGGATAGCAGAATATATAAACAAACACTTGGTGTGCACTTTTATGACAAAACAACTCTACCTTTCACAAAACAGGGCTTAAACAACCATTTTTTACACCAATAAAATTATCCAAATGATGGAAAACAATAATAAACATATATATATGAAGATAAAAATAATAAAATGATGAAACTTAAATGATAAAGGCATGTGACAGGGATATCCAATCTCAAAACCTTGGCGTAATGGGAACTCACACCCAATATCACCATCCATGGGTTTATAGACTCTAAACCTATGAAGACTAGCCCCAAATGAACAAAAACATAATAAAAAATCATTTTATAACATAACCCTTGGTCTAACATGAGTATGGGTTAATAGAAAACCAAGAAATAATGAAAGCAGGGGGAAGAGGGAGGAGAAAGGAGAAGGAATTTCACCTTGCCACCTAGAAAACACTTTGTATTCCATTATATCATCACCATTAGATAAAAGGGAATGTCTTGAAACTTCTTGGATAGGTAAAGAATATTCGGGGGAAAGAATATTTGGGGGAAAAAGAGAACTAATTTAATGATTTGTGGATGAAACAATTTACCTTCACAATTAAGGACATTTTGAGGAAACCTGAGAAATTTTTCCCTAATATGCAATGAAAATGAGCTCCAAATAGGTACAAGAGATAATGGGGGTGAGTCTATATATTTTGTATTCTCATGGGAGGTGGAATCACCAAAAAATATTAAAAAATGAATATGACATAAAAGAAACAATTTATTTTTTTAAAACAGGAAATGAGCTCATGACCTAGCCCAATGCCTAAATAAGTAACCCATATTCACCATGCTTATAAATTTCTAAGAGGTCCAAAAGGATATGTTAATTTTAATATATCAGTGAAGGAAAAGTAGGAATTCTAAGGAATGAATAATGTTAAAAATGAAGGAGTTATAAAAGAAAAAAAATTGGTTTTTAAATTTGGAAATGGGCTCACGGTTGGCCCAAATAATGAAATAACCACCCTTTCTATAAAAACTCCTAAACAAGCAACGGGGAACCAAAATTAGGGTTATTAGACATATATGGTACTTCAAAACTCAAAGTTATTATCACCCAACACCCAATTAAAGGATCAGGATTTTCAATGAACCGGATCAAACCCATGACATGAAAAGAAAAAAACGGGTGTGAAAATTCTCCCCACCATTAATCCTTTATGCCCCTGAAATGACATAACAGTTTCCAGCTTAAAGATCAACACATAAGGATTTGTTATCAATATGGTCCAGCCTTCTAATAAAATGACACAACATCAACCATTAATATAATGTATTCCTCTTACCTCAACCAAAACACCAACTCTCAACCACTTCCCTAGAATCAACTGAAAGATCGAGTCACTACCTCCACATCAGAACCAAGAACCCGGTTGTTGGGCCTTCTACCAATGAACCCAACAATCAACCAAACCAAATATAACTCACGAAAAAAAAATATTCCAATGTATTATAGAATTTACTCCCCACCATTAAGAAACAACTAGCACTAAATAAGTTCTTAGGAGGAAAAATCAATGAGACCCATGGTGGGTCTCCCCACCATTAGAATCCAACTTGCAATTAACAAACAAGAATTCCACATTAACTATAATTGGGAAACACTTGCGCAATTCCACCAAAAATATCCAATAACAACCTACCAACCCAAGTTAATAGGGTTACAACATGAACATCTAAACCACCCACTCCCAAAGAGAGGGGAAAATAACAGGGCCAACACTTACGACACAGATCCGGACCTCCACCACTCAGGGAGGGGAGGGAAGGAGACCCAATAATTAGGACACTTAGCACAAAAAATAAAAAAAGGAACTACCCACAATTCTCCATCTATGAATAGGTAAAACTAAGAGCACACTTGATTTTCACTGGCAGTCCACACAGGGACATTGATCGAAAACCCACATCCATGAAGGCATAACCATAGACATTGTGTGATGGGTAAGTCCACCATGCTTATTGCGACAAATGGAAATTCACAGTAATGAGGAACCACAATAGAAACATAGAAACTAACATACCACAATGGTGGAGGCAGGAGTCTGGTCAAGATCCCCACACCTCTAGAGATTTCTGGACTGCGTGAAAAGCTTCACTCTGAGGCCTGTGGCTGGAGCCCTGATTCTTGAAGCATCTGCTGCACCGCAGTCAGGTGCTAAGGATCACGCCACTCAAAAAACTAACTTTATAAAAAAGCATATTCATCCTAATATAAACTCATAGATATATATCAAAATTCTTTCTCACTCCGAACGAGGAGTAGAATAGAAAAGGAATACGGCGAAACACGTCAACATCACTGAACACAACTGTTGTGTCCAAAAGAATTATCACGGCCTGGAAGCACTTTAAATTGATCCTAACCAGCTCTATATTCCAAGAAACGAGTTGAGACATCATCCTAAGTAGTGTATTTAACATTTTAAATGAATCTGTAGATTGATCAATAGGAAATATTTCCAACAGAGAACTATCCATGGCCACATCACAACATCCAACACATCTTTAGAAACCCAATGAACATTACTCAAAAACCAAGCCACCAACAATATCTCATCTAATGATACAACAAGAGCATGGATTCTAGATCATAAGGAATATTACTAAATAAACAATTATTCTATGACATAGAATAAACTATCCACATAACCATTTGTTTATAAAAAAAAGGCCACAATTTTTCATCTGAAAATACTTTTGAAAAACAAATTCATTTGGTGGGTTTCCACATTCACCAATGGTATTTCATCAAGTCTCACCCACATGCACATTTCCATGCCACCCAAGAAACCGACCACGATTCCATATAGTCCATCCTTCCTGATATTAGTAAAACCATGCATGTGAGAACCCATGAAAACACCAAAGGCTAAAAAAACAACATCATTCCAAAAAATCATGTACCTTCTAAAGGAACACTAACCACCATGTCAAAAACCCTTTTCATATTTCACAAAACAAACTACACCTCATCAAGAAACATTTGCTAAAAAACGTACCCCTCTTCATTTTTTAAAAACTTTTAAAACAACCAAGCTACTCCAAACAATCGTTTCTTGTTTCCTGAAATTCAGGAAGGTATATTTTCATAATCTAATGGCCATTGAGACCATTACCCTTTCTTGGAAAACACCAACCACTCAAAACCAATTTCCAAAACTAATTTATCAGATTAAAACACTTTTCAACATCCCAAAACACCCCATTTAATAAAAATATTCAGAATCACCTTAAAATGATTCACACTTTCAAAACATTTTATTCCAACAAGCCACAAGTTTATATTATGAATAATCAAATCTTGTTAAATCATTTCCACTTCCTCCTATTTTTTTTAAAAAAACAAAACCTGCCAAAACCATTCATATATTTAATTTTTGAAAAAACCTTTTTCCACTTTTCAAAATCCCATACTTAATTAAAACCCATTTCCACAATTATCAAAAAAATATTTTTCAAAAAAATATTACGAATTCAAGAAAGGTCTAAGAGACCCAAAAAATGGAACTAGTATCGGTGGGTGACTTGACCATATAGTTGGCGGCCATATGTCAAACACAACACCAACATAGAGAGACTTATTTGGACCATTCCCAGGCTACACATGGATTTCCTAGCCCTAAGAGCTAATGGAGGCCATTATTCAGAATCCCCTTATCATACCCCTACACCAAACAATCAACAAGTACAAATGACACTAAAAAAACTGGACTTCCCCTGGAAACCCGAGGATCATAACGAGCAAGAGTTCACGATACTCTTACCACACTTTCCCCTCAAGTCCAAAAAATCCTAATACATCTACCATAACATCCCCCAAATAACAAGGGCACTCTAAAAAGAAATTTCTGCTAAGAGATGACATCCTTTGATACCATTTTGTCACGAACCAGCCTGTGTCGACCTAGAACCGGTCACAAGGGCCAGCCCGCGACATGTCCCGAGAGGCATTCCCGATTCTCATGGGATGGATAAAAGCACCAAGGACATCAATAGAGTACACAAGGGAATTATTTTTCCCATATATAAACAATCAAACAAACAACAGAAAGAAATGGACTACCCAAAATACATTTCTATAAAAACTGAAATGAACATTATTTGTACAAGAAACTGAAAGTACTATTAATCCAACAACTCAACTGACCAAACCCAATAACCAACTAACTCCATGTGACCTTCTGTTCACTCTCCTACATAATGATCACATGTCACCCAAGGTGATCAAACTCAAGCGGAAACCTACACAAGGGCTAAAATAGAAGAAGACTATAGGCGCGAGAATTAAACTTTCTAGGTTAGCCCAATATTCTATTCCCAATGCACATCCTTTAAAATAAAAAAAATCAATTTCAAGTTTTAAATACAAATATAAAGGTATGACTTCCAAATTAGGTCCCGCACTATAAAAAATTACGAGACAAAAACTTTCATGTTTTATAAACAAGAATGCTAGTAACAATTTTCAAAGAGGTGCAACTTCAAAATAAAACTAGTTTTCAAGACGGCTTATTTAAATAATGTACACTTTTAAATAAATCACCCAAACTTCTAAATTTCTCAACAAAACACACTTTATACCGATGATGAGTACAAAATAGCCAATGAGCACAAGTCATGGGAACACCCCTAGAAACTACTTAATTGTGAGCCCTAGGTACCTCATATCTCCGTGAAAGTAACCATAATAAATATCTATTCTTGTGAACATGAGCAAAAATTTGGGAGCATACCAATAACCTAGTGGTCCCCCAACAACATCATCATCATATTTTATCTAGTGCTGTCATCGTCAAACTTTCTAAGTGAAATAGGGGCCAAACCCCCCGGGATCACTAGCATACTAGTACACATCCGCTCACCTAGATACCCAAGATTGCCATTAGTGCTCTATAAAGTTAAACTTATTATCAAATACACTTTTCACATCAAAATTATATTACTAAATCATAAACACACAAACATCCTGCAAACATGCTTCACATTTCTTTCACAAATCAATCAACCACTAAAATGTTTCGTAAAACAATTTCAAGGAGTATAACGAGGCCTTTCCCATAAAATCAATTCAAAAATACTATTTTAAGGCCAAAAACCCATCAATAACAAAAAAACAGATTTTTTCAGCCCCAAAAACAATTAATAAATCACTTTCATGGACCATAAAATGGCCCCAAAAGATGGGACATGAAATGAACATTGAAACCTTTTTTACGAAGAAAAATGTCAAATGGGCCTTTAAGCCTTTCTCAAAACTAACATTTGACCAAGGTATACATTTAAATTTTATTAAGGAGGTGTATACACACAATTTAAATTAGAAATCCACATTCATTAATCCCTTATATCACTCAGGTTACATATTCAAAACACAACCATTTTCATAAGCATTTGAAGTGGGCCATTTTCCAACAACTCGGGCCAAAACATGTTATAAACCAAAACCCATTTGTTTGTAAAACCAAATAAAAATTGGAAAGCCACATAAGGACCCAAAATAATATTTATCATTAATTAAATTCATTTATAAATCAAAAAATAATAATTTTTAAATCACAAATCACACATAGAAGCCAACCGAGTAATTTACCAAACACATGACATGTCCTTTTAAAACAAAACAATTTTTTTTAAAACATGACCTGGAATAAAACAAAAATTTCAAGTCCTATTTTATTATAGATACTGAAACATGTTCAAAATACCCTAAACCAGGTTTTAAACCTCAAAAAAAAGTTGTGAAAGATAGTAGAACTTTTAAACAAACACTTGGTTGGCACTTTTATGACAAAACAACTCTACCTTTCACAAAAAATGGCTAAAAAACCATTTTTCGCACCAATAAAATTATCCAAAAGATGAAAAATAATAATAAACATATATATCAGAAGTGAAAAATTAGAAAATAATGATACTTAAATGATAATGGAATGTGAAAGGAATATCCTACCTCAAATCCTTGGCGTAATGGAAAAGCACACCCAATATCACTATCCAAGAGTTTATAAACCCTAAACCTATGAACACCAGCCACAAAAGAACACAAACCCAATAAAAATCATGGGATAACAAATCCCTAGGTATAAAATGACTAGTGGAGAATAGAAAACTAAGAAATAATGAAAGGAGAAGGAAGAGGGAGGAGAAAGGAGAAGTAATCTCACCTTGCGATCTAGAAAACTCTCTGCATTCCATTATATATGAACCCATAGAGAAAAGGGAATGTATTTAAACATCCTGTAGAGTATACTAAGGTCTGGAAGAACCGGGGAAAGAAGATTTGAGAAAAAAAATAGTATGAATTGAATGAGTTGTAGATGAAACAATTTACCTTCTCAATTCTGGATGTTTTGAGGAAACCTGAGAAATTTCGCCCTAATATGCGATGAAAATGAGCTCCAAATAGGTACACGTGATAATGGGGGTGACGATATGTATTTTTTTTAATGGGAGTCTGAATCACCAACAAATATTAAAAAATGAAAATTACATAAAATAATCAAATTATTTTTTTAAAACTCGAAATGGGCCCATGGCCTGGCCCAATGCCTAAATAAGTAACCCAAATTCACCATGATTTTGAATTTATAAGAGGTCCAAAAGGATTTGGTATTTTTAATATGTCAGTGGAGGAAAATTAGGAAGTGGAATTAATGAAATTTTTAGAAAAATGAAAGTGTTATAAAAGAAACAAATTTGGTTTTTAAATTTGGAAATGGGCTCATGATTGGCCCAAATCATGAAATAACCACCCTTTCCCCAAAAACACCTAAACAAGCAATGTGGATCCCAAAATAGGGTGATTAGACATATATGGTAATTCAAAAATCAAAATTATTCTCACCCAACACCTAGGTAAAGGATCAGAATTTTCAAAGAACCAGATTAAAACCATGTCATGAAAAGAAAAAAAATGGGTGTGACAAGATGAGTTTCAAGAAAGGAAGAGTTGAAATAAATATTTACATCATGGAATGCCAGGTATCTACTCTCACTGTAATTGTTTACATTGATGACATTATATTTGCTGGATATAATGGAAGATCTTGAGAAATATTTGCTGGTGAGATGAAGAAGTTGTTTGAGATGTCCATGCTGGGAGAAATGGAATAATATCTTGGGTTAAAAATCTTACCGAAGAATAACCACATTTTTCTTTCTCAAGAGAAGAATGCTAAGGAAATTTTGAAGAAGTTTGGCATGAAAACTTTGAAGACAGTTTCCACACCAATTTCAATGGGAACCATGTTGTCTAAATATAGAGAAGGAAAGGAAGTTGATCAGAATGTGTTTTGAAATCTGATTGGAATTTTATTATATTTGACTGCCTCAAGACTTGACATTGCTTATTCTATTAAATTATGCACAAGGGTTCAAATAGATCCAAATTATGTGGATGAAGACTTAGTTGGAAGACTTACTTGTTGAAGTGAAGTGACCCTTACTCTTAGGATTTGATAATCAGAGTGAAATCAATCTTACAATGAATTTGGCACAAAATTATTCTTCAAAACACATTGAGATAAAGTACCACTTCATCAAAGAGTAGGTGGGGAAGATTGAATTAAAGCTGGATTATGATCCTACAATGGAACAAGTTGTTGAAATATTCAAAAAACCATTACTGAAGGAACCATTTTCTAAATTGTGGTTGAATATGGGTGTCCAACATATTTATCATAAAGTTTGAGGTATGTGTTTTTGTCCCCTATCTCATCTTACCTATGGATAGTGTTGTCAAATGGGGGAATTTTTTAATAAATCTATCATTATAGAATCATTCATAAAGGGAAGATTGTGGGTAAGCTGTGAATCGAGAATGTATGTTTGTGAACTATTCTAAATTTTTGTTGAAGTGGTTGTAGGAATAAAATCTTTGTGTTATAGGAAAGTTGAAGAAGTTAAGAATATAGATGTAGAAGCTTGGACGATGTTCTGAGGACGGATGAGGAGATATGATAATGACATTTAATAGTCATTGCTTTTGGACAAAATGGTTTTAGCATAAATAATTCTTGTTTCTTACAATGAGTTAGCTCACGTAAGCTTAGAATTGTTGATAAGTAATCCATTCCTTAAGGTTACAAAGTTCAGTGATTTATGAATCATGGTTGACAACAAAATCTAAAGGGGGAGATTGTTGGGACCAAATTGGATGGAGAAGAAAGTTTGAAGAGTTTTCTTTTGCAGAGTGTGGTCTTTTGTTTTCAAAGGGGATAAATCAATTCACTTTGTAAAATCCTTGGAAAACAATGAAGATGCTTTTCGGTTTTGTATTTCACAAATAGAATATGTTTGGAGAACATGTGATGAAAGCCTTATTACAGATAGGGGGAGTAAATAAGTTTTTTTGAAAAAGGAATGAAAATGGTGTGCATGATTAAGTGGCCCACAAGTTTGACGCACGATTATAAGTATCACACAAGTGTATGTTAAATGAAAGTCATATTTCAAGATCATCACATAAAAATATAACAAAGGAAAGAAAGTGGCGCACAAGTTCAAGAGTGGCGGGCAAGTAAGAAGTGGCATGAAAGTATAAGTAGCACACAAGTGTATATTGCACTCAAGTCATATTTTAATTTCATCACATCAAAATATGACAATGGAAAGAATGTAGAATGTAAGTGATAGAGAGATGTGAAACTGATAAAGTGTCACACAAGTGATAAAGCAGCCCACAAGTGATGGACCAGAGCGTAAGTGATGGAGTGGCATGCAAGCTAAGTTACATGCCTCGTGTGAAAGGTCACCAAAATGCCTATAAATAGATGTCTACCCTCCTCATTTTTAAATGATAAACACTTAAGAGAAAATTTGAGCTCTGATCGTGCAAGTAGTAGAAGGTGGCATGCAAACTGAAGTGTCGTACTAGTCGGGAGTTATTCATATGGTACGCAAGTATGGAGGAGTGCAAGTAGAGTGGAATGCTATCAGAAGTGGTGCGCAAGTTGTAAGAGGCCTGGAAGTAGGGATTTGTGTGCAAGAAGTGTGTTGTTGATAAGCCAAAAGTTGCATGAAAGTTCTAATCTGTGCACAATAGTGTCACATAAGTAGTTAGTGGTGTGCAAGTTGGGAGACATACAAGTAAGGAGTGATGCGTAAGTTTTTTGGTCCAGGAGGTTCTTACTTTCTTTTAGGTAGGAATGTGAAGAATTGTTTTGAAATATTTAATTTGTGAAAGTTAATCAAGAAGAACATAAACATTGTTTTACCCTGTTTGTGCTAAGAGGGAGCACATGCACTATTGGATTGTTTTCAAAGTGCTACACGAGTGTAAGTTCATATCCTACTTGTTGTATTCCACATCAAATGATTGTTTTCTATAGGTTTGTGTGGTACTAGATTGTTTCTATAATATACCAAGGACGTATCTACTCTTGTTGAGTATTGTACCTTGTAAATTTTGTGTTCATGTGGTTGTGTCTTCAGAAGGGAAGATACTCTTTAATAGGAGGATAAGGTTGTTTCATAAAGAAGGAAACATTAAAAGAAAATACATCACTGATTCACCCCTCCCCCTCTCAGTGATACTTAGATCCTGATATGGAACTTCATCTCAGATATAGGATGTTCATATTTTCTGGGATGCCATTTCCTAGAATGAATTATTTACTTACCCATATAATATTGAGAATTTGGTTTTCTATGAGATTACAAAAATTTCTTTTAGGTTCTTCATTTCCATAATTTTCCATTATATTTAATGATATTTATATTTTCTAATTTCAGGGAATTCAAAATCTTTATATGTATTAGTAATGTTGGCTTCAGTTTTCATGAGCATATCATAATGTTAGTAATATTTTGGGGGATCAAAGGAGAAGTTTACTAATATACCAATAATTTAACAACCTATGAAATGAGTAATATCAAGGATTATTATGGTTGTTTACATCTTGGTCTGGAGATTTTATTGATACATGAGAGAGTAGATATATCTTACATATCTTGGAATTTTCATCTGTATGAATGAAATTATATAACCCGTGACCATGAAATAACATCAGGGTTTTTTTTAATGAATAAATAATGATATTACCAAATTTGGGAACACATTATGATGACAAGATACCATAATACATTTTCCATATATCCTTGTAGAGGTATTTGAAAATTCATCGGGTGTGATTGGAAGAGTTCCTTCATGATTTTGTTTTTGCGTTCGTATAAACTATGTTAATGAAGAATTCAAGGGTTAATGAATTATATAATAATTCATTTAGTTATTTTTTTTCTAAATTATGTGATTAATGGAGGATAATAGATAATTTCACTTCTTTTTATCTATATTTAGATAAATGTAGTGTTGAAGGTATTTACTACTAAATGGTTGTACATTCTCCCATGAATGGGAATGTGGTGCAGAATATATTAGGTTATACTATGGTGGAGATTTAAAAAGATCACATTGATCATTTTAGTTCTATATGTAGATAAAAATATGATGATAACCACCGAGTGTGGCTCCTTGGGAAGCTTTTGAAACCATAGGCTATGTGAGTAGATGTTCTACATATGTTACGTATATCACCTATAATATTATATAATTGTTTTATTAATGAATAATGTTTTAATGGATAATATTTTGTGTCATTATATAAACTTTTTATTTATATATATCATATGTAAATTCATTATTCTTCAATGGGATAAATATGATCATTGTGTTTCAGTTAGAATCTTGCAACATCTAGATATACCTTAATTGAAATTGGTGTCTATATCTGTCAATTACAAGACTTGTTCACTATAAGAATTAAGAAGGTGCAATAATATTATTTTAATATGGAAAATTTTATGAAGACACAAAATTTTATTGAGATTAAGAAGTATAAATCATTGGACATGATGGAATGGATTAACATGGAAATAGTAGTGACACATAACAAAGTTACAGGGATGATCATTTCTGACCAAGATTCTCGTATTACATCATGATTTTGTAAATGATTCTAGATTTATATATTCTATTATCCATAACATAACACATCATTCCATCCATCAAAGGAATGATAAATAGATTAGTTGAACTATATTCTATAGAATAATTTATGTGCATATGTCATCAATTTTGGAAGATTTTTGGTGATATATTTCCTTTAAATGTGTTTGAAAATAAATTTATCTGTTAATCATCAATTTGTATGGAACCATTTAATTTTAAATATGGACTAAATTTTAGTTAACCCTTTCACTAGGAAATGGATTGTGGGTAAATGATTATTTTTCTATCCAATGTGAAATATATAATAGATAAATTTAAAATGATTAGATATTAGGTCAAGGATTATAATTATTATTTAAATTATTATATATATTTGAGGAGGAGACTCATTGGAGATTGTGTTTCTTGATTACTCATTATAAAAGTCCTATCCTCATTTCACGATGTGTTGGTTTGAAAGGGGTTTTAAAAATTATAAATTATTTTTAGATATTTTAAGGTGTTGGGAATGATTTGAGATGTTTTATACCTTTTAATGATTCCACCCAATTTGTTACTGCTTATTTTTTAAATTTATCATATAATTAGAAATAATAATATGATGAAAACTATATCATTGATTTCATTATGATAAATATTTATATAAAAGGGATCTTTTTATAATGACCTATGTTGATCAAGGACTATTAAGAAGTCTCCTTTCACCTATGATTTATACCATTGATATGTTTCTTTTAGTGGAATTTTGGCATAGATGAATTTATGTGGGAGATATAGTTATATATTCTGGTCTAATTGTTATATTTGTTTTGAATATTGAATAATATTTTTTAGGATTAATTTTGGATGAATAATATGATGTATGAATCTCTTGTAATGGAAAATACATTAGTTGAGTGGTATATATCATGTACTTCAATATCTGTGTTTTTGTTTCATCCATAATTTTTTTTTTCTATTCTAATTGTAGGGATTAATTTTATATTTAAATATTATTGGATCTAAGAAAAAAATGGTACTCAATATTGAAAATAATTTCCTTTTAGAGAATTAAGGGTTGAGTTTTGGGGTAAATTATAGGATTTTTTATGAAAATTTTTTTTGATAGAATCCACATCATTATTGTGTATTCATTACATCATTTTTTTATATTTTTTAATTTTTAAGGTTCAAATAATTTATATATGTCATAATTTCAATGAGAAGATTGAGGTATATATTGTTAACCTAATGTAGTGAAACCATGTATGAAATTTTTCTAATAAGAAAAGGAATTTGTAAAATAGTTATTTTCAATATGGTGATTTAGTGATTTATTTTGATTTAGTTATTATTAAAAATATGTATAAATTTATAATGGCTTGTTAGAATGTCATAAAAATTATGTTTCATTAGTGGAGGACCCATAGTTCATATTTTGGTATGAATGGTGCATGAGGAAAAAAAGTTTAGGTTTATGTGAATTCATCATGGTTTTGGTAAAAAATATAATTTCAAATGAAAATGATAGATGAGATATAACAGTGGAAAATGGTTTACAAATGGTGGTTTTTTATATCAATGATGAATGGACCAAAGAAAAATGTTATTTTGGGAACTACACTATTGTTTTATTTATTTTTATTATAATAAATATTTAAACCCCCCCCCTCTTCTATAATTTATAAATATTCATTATTTTCTACTATAGGTAATAGAAAAATAATATGTGGGGATATGAGTGATCTTTGGTAGATCATTCAGTTTCATTCCTTGTAGATCGAAATTGATTATTGATAAGGTATTATAACTTCCAACACATTTTCTATTGTTTATTTAATAATATTATTTCTTATTGAAATAATTTTTGTATGACTCATATTGAATGGTAATTAATATAATGGAAGATATATACAAGGAAGAATATTTTTTTATTGAGTTCCATTAAATAATGATATTTAATGATAAAGGGTCGTAAATTTTTTTCTCATGTGTTCAGTGATTTTTAGTTTTTAGTTTATATGATGATGGGTAATTGCAATGTATCACATCAAATATAGGATAGACAAATATAATATATGGGTTATATGTATAAGTTAGAGTTGAATTAACTTGTAATAATAAATTAATGTTAACATGTTTAATAAGAAATCACATGGGATGTTTAATAGTATATACTATATTTAAATTGCTTGATAAAATAATAAATTTTATATAAATAGAATAACTTGGTTTAGATTTTCATTCATGATTTAATTTCTTATGTTGTGATTTATTTTAGTTAATTAATTTTATGATCATGGGAAAATGTTCTGATCGTTTATAATTTTTGTTTTTTGGGGTATAGTTCAGATACAATGGTTGTAATGTGGTTAAAAGGTGGTAGTGTATTTTTGGATTATGTGCATTTGGTTGGGATAAATTAAGTATATTTATTTGGGAAATCGATATTTTAGTGTGGATTTTTAAAATATTAGATCAATTTTATAGGATTGTATTATTTTTATTCGTTTTATATTATAATTATGTGGTGAACTGATATTTTTTATTATAGTGACTTGTTGTAGATTTTCAATTATATTATGTAGAGGATATTTTATATATTTGTGAATTCTTTTTGGAAATTTCATAATTGGGCTATTTGGGGGATGTGTAATTCCCAAAAATATTATGTGTGGAATATGTGAGTCTTATAAGAGATAATACCACCACTTAGAGGCGTAGGGGTGAGAAAGTGGTTACTAAAAAATAAACTCCCAAACCATGTGATTCCATTCATGAGCTAGTGTGAATAAATTTTTATATTGACGACACAATGAAGAATTAATCATTGAGTTAGAAAATAGATAAACACAAGTTTTTTATAAGATCATATTTCCATTATTATCATGTGGATTTTCATTAACCAACCCATGACACCCCATTTCCATGCACCCAAGTCAGCTCATTGGAAATGCATGAGGGGAGTTCCTGATCCCACTATATAAGAAACTATAGATGGAAATCCAATATGTTGTAGTTTGAATTATTTTAACCAATTAATTATTATATACACAATGGTATTCCACATCAAAATTAAACAAGAATTAAACAAGGTGCTATATAAATGTACCAGTCATCATATTAAAAACATAATAAATGTAAACTAACATTTAAAGTTTCAATACAAAATAAAAAAACAATAAAATGTAAAAATTGTTAAAATGGAATGCCTATGAGGCCTATACACCAAACAAACTAAACACGGAATAAAATTCAATGCTACTTGACAATATACTTAAGTGAAACACATTCACATACCTCCATCAACTGATCCAAATCAGAGTATAAGATCTCCCTATGTGGTCAAGATAAACCAACTAAAATTATAATTTAATAAAAATAATTATTATATTCATAGTGCCTATCCTCCCCACACTATATTCAAGACAATTAAAATTAAAAAACATGTCATAGTAGTTTGAAATTCATGTAGAATATAAGATTTACATTCCTCAATTAAAAAATATTGAAATCATTTTTGATTAAAAATATACATTACATGTAAAAGGAATGAAACTTTTTAAAATAAATAACCTGGTTAAAAATATTTAATGGAAAGATTGAATATTTTGAATGAGAATAAACATTTTAAAAAACATTTCAATTATTCTTAAAGGAAGTAAAAATATACAACTTTTATTTTTATATAAAATGATTCCATGAAAATTATAGATATAGTATTAAAGGAAATATGAACTAATATATGACATTCACAAACATCATGGGACTCCACATTATATTTTATATTGTTTAGGATACCTAGTATTATTGCATCACATGACAGGAATATTCCATTTACTAATGTAAAGGGTCTCAAAATTACATCACTAACTACTAGAAAAGAATAAAAATTACTTTTTTCATCCTAGAGATACACATAACAATTATAAATTCATATAAAAACATGATATAGGATTATCTATCCAATAACCTAAGTTTTCCATGTATTTTATTAAATATAAAATAATTCATTTGAACCATTCAAGTAAATATATAAAAACATCATTTCAAAATTGTGTTCTTATTATATAGAAAAGTGGTATTTTCCATTCCAGTATCACCTATAGTATAATATTTATACTAATTATATTAAACATTATATCATTAAGAAACAATATTTTTAATAATGATGGACATGAGAATTTGAAATTATAAAAATGATTTTCATGAACACAATCACACTATTAATTTTGAAACCATAACTCTTAAAATCCAAAAAAAATATTATATTAATTTTTCATCATGAAATTATTTTAAGATAGATTTGTTTATTTTAACAATCATATGATTTAGATGGCTATGTGGAAAAAGATTTTACAGATTATTGTAATGGAGAACCATTTGTAATAAAAGAAAACTATTGAAAAAAAATCTTCCAGTGAATAAGATTAATAACCACACTTATTAGTATGATATAAAACCAAAATAAATATTTAAAAATAAAAATAATCATTTTTCAATGATTAATGATTCACACAAGTATAAAACCGACCACTAAAACTTTTCTTCAACTAAGAATGATGATGACCCACCTTAATCAGTTCCTCAGAATGTTGTGAACTCCCTATGAAACTCTAAAAAAACATAATTTATAGTCAAACCAGGAGAACCCTATGTTTCCAAGACTATAGTAGGGAATGAAGAGATGATAAAATAGATGAAATGGAGATATGATGAGGTTTGAGTGATACTGAAATAATAAATAATCCTTAATACTCATATAGATCCATGAATATGGCCAGGGAAAAGAGGGATAATGAAGGGGGTGTTTCTTGATTCATAGAAGTCAAACAGTGATGAAAAGAGACACCAAAAGAGTTAAATTCAATGACTGTTGAGGAAAAATTTTCCCATTTTAATAAAATTTGAAATCCACATAGATTGGATGTGTAGTTTATGAAACCATTAACTAATAATTCACCCTATATAAACAAACCTGGATAACACTACATGATCTATAAACAAGATATTACCAAATGAGTGAAAAATTTGATGGAATAATTAAAATCATTTGGGAGAATTCATGTATTGGACCATACTTTTTATGATAAAATGTTCCTATTATTTAGACACCAATGATATTTTCTATGTATTTTCGAGACTAATGTTCATAGTTTTCACTAACCATGCATTAGCAATGCGATATACACTTTAATCCATATTTAACTAAATTTTGAATGAAAATAACCTAGATTAAATGAGTGAAAATAAACATTAATAAATAATTAAAATAAATATGGAAAATATTTTTGAGTTACTATAATTCTCTTCAATATATCCCAGTTTTCCACATAAATGTTTTGGATAGAATTTATCGATCATGATAGAAAGACAATGATCGGTTTCCACATAATGAAAGGACTTATGATACTGAAGATTATAAAACTAAATAAATTCACAACTAAACTATAGATATATCACCACCAATATGATGATTGAGCATTCCATAATCCCCAAATATTTTAACATCTAAATAACCATTAATATCTGAAACCAAAATATCTATATAATTGTGAAATGAAAGATGAATTATTAAAGAGTAAGGTTAAATATACTTAATATGATCTTAAAAGAAAGTATACCACTAATAGGACCATATAAAATAAAATAAATTCACTTTTTTTAGCTATATAGAAATCATCATGAGAATTCATAACAAAATGTATGGTAAAATGATTAAAAAATTTCATAGGGTGGGGTTTGGTCTTACAGAAACAATGGACTAACCCCAAAAACCAACACCACAGCTCCTCTTGACGATAGACTTGGAGAACAAAAGGAGTCAAGGAAAATTATTTTATACATAGCATATACTAATCATCACTCATTAATATTCTATAGATAATCTTCCTTTCATTATATTATATTTATCCATAGTGATCTCCCCAAAATATTGTGAAAACTGACTAATCCAAAACCATCATAATTCCAAAAAGGTTCAAAAACTATAAATAAAATTCGAGGGATAATATTAAATATAGAGAAAACAAAGAATCCAATAATAGTCATCATTAAAAATTTAGTGTTAACTAAAATAAATCCTTATCGTAAATAGATTTCCACAATTCTAAAATTTCTATAAACCATAATAAAAAAATACAAATAGTCAACAGAAAAAGTAGAATAAAATAAAAAATACATAAAAAAGTCCCAAAGTTATAAATTGGATTAGTTGTTTGATCCTAGAAATCTTCCAAATAAGAAGATCTATATCCACCTATATTCCAAGTAATTACTTTTCAAAACATATATATGTACCCCAGATGGCCACAACTATGACAGGGCATAGGGAATTCCTCACATGAAGAATTATTATACCCCATCTTTCCACTCTATTTCTACATCAAAGGACTTAGAACTAGATAGATCCAAAGATAAAAATAATTATTATCTTTTAATACTAAAAATAAAAAATCATATTTTACCCACGTCTCATTTCCTTTTTTTAAATTCCCACACTATATACATGAACTAGAAATACATCTACCGTATTTGGTGTAAAAAAATAACAACTGTCAATTATAACAACCTGTTTCTCCATATACTTATATATTTTAATTAAAATGGTATAAAATATAGTAAAAATATTTATTCAAATACTTGTACTAAAATATTATTCTTTTATACTACCACCCAAATGCAGATTAAGAAGATGTGACACTAGATCACGGAAATAGATAGAATTATCCCAAACTGAAAGAAAATCGTGATAAAGATGATTCAATTCCATAACTATTGGTATAATCACAACATAAGGTAAGTACAATTGAATGAAATGTTTCTTATAAAAAAATAAAAAATGGATACAGAGGGTGAATTATATTTTGGAACATTAAAAAATTTACAACCCAAAACTCTTTATCAAGTTTATTGGATTTATAATGTGTTTTATTATTAGATTAACTCCTATCGGACTCAAAGTGTGTCTAATAAATCAATTTAAAGAATATTTTACAAATATAACCATTATTAAAAAAAATTAAAAGAAAATTATAACTTGTAAAAAAAAGTAAAATAAAAAAAATAATGTAAAAATAAAAAGGGCATAATAATGATTAATGAAAGGATTTATATTATTTATCATAATTTTTTAAGGATGTTAATAATCCTTGAAATTAAGTATAAATGGATTTAATCATATTGTTAGGTCTAACAATAATTAGTAAAAATCACTCAATATGAAATTTTTTATTCAAATCTATCTATATATCCTCGGAATCCAATGATTATCCTAATTATATCTTTCCATATTTCAATCCCCAAAATACCTCAATCATATCCTCAAGTAGAAATAGAATATAATATCAAAAGTTTTTATAAGGATTTTACAGTCCTATAGTTTAATAAAGATAACTCAAAACTCTAGAAAATAAAAAAAAATCATTACAAGTTTTTAACAAAGATAAATATCTAGACAAGTTGTGTTTGAAAAATAATCATCTCTCATCTCTTCAAATACACTCTTATTTATATACATCCCTAAAATGTTCATATTTATATGATTCTGAGAGATGGATTCAAAGGCCTAAATTGTTCTTCACTTGATATATCATAAAATTATATCTTCTTTCAATGTCATTCGGGTATCAAAATAACAATTCTTTAAAAAAACTCTATCTAATAGAAATTATTCTATAAATATAATTATAAACATTGTTATTTTGAGAGAATAAATTTTCAGACTGATGGATGAAACTCTGTCACAAATATATACTAAATATCATCACATAGATAGACCAAATATTTTCACAACAACATACTAAATATCATCACACAAATAGTTCATATATTTTCATATAAGTATATTTATTTTTCTCATACTGGTGGATATGAATTAGTTCAATATGACGTTCATGACTTAGGTCAGTCCAATGTACATGACCTTGATCAATCTGATAGACATGACTTAGGTCAGTCTAATGGACATGACTTATATTAATCATATGAACTCGATATAGGTTAGTATGATAGACCATAACATTGGTCAGTCTAACATATTAGATATATATGAAAAATTTATATTCATTAGCTACAAATTATTTCTTTTTTGGTAGAATAATGTTTTCTATAAATACATTCTAAAATATTGGGAAATATAAAGTGTGTAAAACATAGTTTTTTAAGATGTGCTCTGATTTTCAAAAATTATATAGACAGTGTAGTAAGTAAAAATTTAAATCAATAAAAATTTATTAAGAACCTCCCATGAATTATCCTTCAATGATTTCATCTGAATAATGGACATACAACAGGGGTGTCAAGGGTGTTCTTGTGGGTGATAACTGAAATGAGGTCGAGCCACCTTGGTAGGGGAAGTCCTTTTTTCTCACAGCTACAGGACCTTATCATGTAAAAGGAAGGAAGGATGGGGCTAGTGTATTGGGACCCTTGGACCCAAACAGTCCCATTTCTAAGTCCTCATCTTTTCAGAAGACTGGGAGTGGGGGGAAGAAGAATAATAGCATGGAGGTTATATAAGGCAAGGTTGACTCTCTGTGCAGGCCGAGGCCTCTCAAATAAGGCATGTGGGTTGAGTTGAAAAATCCTTTTGAAGGTTTAGTGGTTCAAGAACAAACATTGACACACATGGAAGATGATTTAGGTGATGATAGTTATAGCCAACTATCAGTGGACAGTTTAGACCATTTCTAAGAGAAAGGTCCCCATAGCCCAAGAAGGATGAAGTGGAAAAAGGAAAGCGTGAATCAGGGAAATGCATTATGGTCCAGGGGAAAACCCCAAGGGATGGAAAGACTATTCTCACTAACCTAAACCGATGGAAACCAGGTCGGCCAAGAAGGGTGGACGTAAAGAAAGAAATGATCCACAAGGTGGGGAAAGTGGAGATCAAAGAAAATAACCAAGAGTAATAGAAGAAGGGGTAGGGGAGTTTCTGAGTCTCATATTCGACTCCAAGGAAGAAATGACTGAAAAATCCATTCGGCCCAATGCCTCAAATGAGGATATTTTAAGGATTTATGAAAGGAGAATTCAGGTTGAGGTTACTGAGGAGCTAGAGGCATGGATAGATAAACAAGACCAAATCATCACCTGAGGCTTCAACCAAGGTAGAATCACACTGGAAGAATTCATCCATACAATGGAAAGAATGGTTTCTCACCTTGAAGAACTTATTAAGAAGAATCTAGAAACCCAATTCAGTACTCTTCATTGGGAATTATAAAGAGTTTCTGACTCAAATAATCTTACTCTTGTGTTTAATAATTTGTGACCTCTTTTAGGGAGTAGTGGTCCATGTTTTACTAACTATGGTTTCCCACTTTCCCTTAAGTTGGCTTAATAAAAATTAATATTTGGATGGAAATACAACACATCCATCTCAAACCATTCTTGAATAACCATTTCAAATTTCTGTTTTAGAATCTTATGAATCCAAAGTAAAAAAAATAGAATTAAGTCAATAATAATAAATAATTATTCTACATTGAGGATGTTTTGTTTCCTAAGGAAATGTGTGAGTTTCTGAATTTTCAAATTATAAATTGAAATCCCTACATAGAGATAAATGATGAAAATTACTACAGTCCATAACTTGAGCCGATTGAATGATCAACTATGATAAAACTTAATCAACTGGAGGGTTATCATATATAGATCCACCACATATCCCTATTTTAGAATCTATCATAGCATAGTGGGGAACACTATAAATTATTAAAAATTTGATCAACATCAATATAACACTCATGACTCAAAATTTTACAAAACTAAATAAAAACAAATATGTGAATTTTAAATATCATAAGAATATAATTATTACATAAAACACTAACACTTACTCAAAAAAACTACAAAACACAAGAACATATCAAAGTCAAATTATGTAGACACTTTATTTACGCTTTGAAAATATTTTTTCCCAATTATAAATTCCAACTTCAATAAAAAAATTTATTTAACCCCAGAAAACCATATTTTTAAAATATTTTCATTTTTATGGAAATTTATTTCCATCTTAGCAATAACATTTTATAAAAAAACAAAATCTTCTAAAAATTTTAATTTAATAAGTAAACACACACACACATATATATATATCCTTCCTTAAAAATTTAAGAGAAAAAAACATAAAATTTCACATAAATTCAACCATAAACATGAATCATATGAAATCCATGATTTTATAACATACTAGTGAATGAATAGTAAAATTAACCATATTCCAATTTGATTTCCATTGAAATGAATCATTTATCTTGAGCAATGATTTTTATTTTGAGATGATTATATTTTCATGTACCCCACACCATTTTATGTAATCTCACCTCAATATGAGAAATTTTTAGGCCCATCACTTAAGGGAATTTAAATTATGTAATAATGTTTTCAGATAGAAACCATTTATCAATGAAATCAAGTTTTTTGGATGTTATAAAATTATTTTTATCAATTTATAAAATTTTCATCATTTGAAACACTTCCATATCAACAATTAAAAATTTAAATCTTGAAACATTCTAATATTTCAAATTATTTTCCCCTATCTAAATCCAATTAACTAAATTAATTTATTAAAAATAGAAATCTTCAGATAAATACATACACATATTATAAAATAAAATAATTTCATCTATTAATGTTAATTAAAATATCCCATATTCATTTATATAAAACCAATTTCCAAAATATTTATTTTTAGAGAGTAGATGAAAAAGGTAATAACAAAACAATAGGGCCCAATACAAATAAAAAACTGTAATACCTTAAATAAATCATCAAAATTAATCTCAAATTATAAATAAACTAAAGAAAAAACATATATATTTCATTTAACTATCCTTAACATTAATCAAAATCAATCAAGAAAATTATAGGAAAACAAGAAGAAGATTTAATTGTTGGAAAAAATAAGTACACACCCATCCAACATTCATTTCATGTGTTCACAGTTCATAGCACATGTAAGATTATAATGAATCACACGGGTTCTAATTTGAAAAACATTAAAATATTTTTTTTACCCATCAATAAGGATAGTCCATACTTTAACGTAAAATTACACATTCTTGGCATCCCGTAAAAAAACTCATGTTTTGTTGTAAAACTGTTGATCAAGGACACCCTCATACCGTCTTCATGATTCTTAACATTTATATACACATTCAACCATTAATACAAAAATAAAACAAAAATGTCTCTAATAAACTATTTAAAAAAATGTGAGACCTTTGATATGATTTCCCATCAAAACTGCTCTAGGGCCATTCCCAATCTCAATAGTCGGGAAACTAGTATCGAGCCTTAAATATAGTCTAGTGAAATGACTTTTATCTATAAATAAATGTTTCCATAAGGTAATCCAAGGTAAATATTTGAAATGAACATCCAAAAATATAGAAGATAACACTACTTTAATTGAACAAACTCTAAATAAAACATGAATAAACTGGGGCACAACAATAAAAAACAACAAAAATAATGTTATACCTAAACCATTAATTATAAAACACTATTAGAAGAGTTGATATAGAATAAAATAAAAATACAATGTATATAATCATAAAATGTAAAGTTAAGGAGGCCAATACACCATGTATTCTAAACACCAAAGTGGACATAATGTCACCGAAACATGAATCTAGGAGTATCTAAATAACCTCCACTTACCAATACCTTCAGAATTGAATTAAAGTCTATGATAACCTTCTATAATCATGGATACCTATCTATATCTATATAATCCAATTTGAAAGATGATTATATTACTATAAGGTATCCTCACCACCACCCATGTATATCCATTAATAATAGAAACCATTCTAGGATATATTTTAATATATATATATATATATATATAAAGTAGGATTTTACTTATTATTCAAAATAAGTTACATATAAATTTTATTAGAATTATTTCATAAAATTGAATGAAAATAAATTATTCAAAATTGAAAAAACCATTTAAATGTATTCAAAGGAATAAATGAATTTTTTGAATGGTTACTAAATGTTTTGAACTAACTTTATATTTATTAATAAGATAAGGACAATCATATTAAATTTAATTTTATATCAAAAGAGTCTATGTATATTCTGAATCTGATATTAGAAGTAATATAGAAAAATATATCACAATATTAAATATCTTGACAGTGCAACATATAGTTTTTATATTTTTGGTTACCCAATATAATTACATCACCAGTATGGGATATGGCCTTAAACAATAAAAATAATATCAAATTATTTTACAAGAATGTGGGGAATTATTTTAAATTACCTCCCTAGTAAAGGGTATATAATTAACTACTGGAAAAGTGACATTACATGCCTATATAAAAATACCTAACTAGGAACCCAAATTTCCAATTTATTGTTTTTAAATTAAAATAATTGTTTCATCAATTGAATCATGAGAACTATTCATGTTCTTGTATAAAAACATGGTTTTAGGAAAAAAATTATGATCCGTTAAAAAGATATATTTTCAAACCAAATATCATGTATTATTTAGAAATAAAACCAATAATATTAAAATTACAAACATTTAGAAAAATCATTTTTTAAAATCATGAACATAAAAATGGAATAATATAAATTTTTTAAACCTGTGAACAACCATAAATTTGAAATAATCACTATTAAAATAAATTACTAAATAAAATTAATTCATTTGAATCTTTAAACTCATTTTAAAGATCAATTTAATCATTATAACAAACATGTGGTGTGCATGGAACTGTGAAGAAATATTTTAGACATTAAAAATTAAAGTAAAAAAAAATTAATGATTGAAGATAGGTTAAAAACCATGTTATATTTTGTAGGATTAATTTAAAAACAAAATAATACCATATGAAACAAAAATAATAAATTTTAAAAGAAAAAACTCAATCGTATAATATTTATGAAAGAATCATGGTATGATCCTACCTTAATCACTAATATTACACTAAACACATTGATTACATACATAAAAAAATACATGGAATCATAAGAAGTCTAAATAGAATAGTAAAATATCAAAAAAAATATTTAATGTTTAAACCAAGTGAAACCCTAGGTTCCCAAGACAAAATTAGATTAATAAGAGATGAAAAAAGTGGGAAAATAAAATATATGTTGTTTGGGTGAGATTACCTTAATAAACCTTCAAATGATACCCTTATAAATCAAATGATTTTGACATAAAAAAGGAATATTAATGGGGGAGGAACCATGTGTTGTAGTAGTCTAATGGGGAAGAAAATGGACCCAAAATATTTTAATTCAAAGATTGTTAGATAATTAATTTTTTATTCATAATTAACATGGAAATCTAGTTGTTTGGGATGCATAGTTTACAAAACATTTCATTCCTAACTAGAAATAGCTTGATAAAACCACATATTAAGGCAGCACAATTCTCCTAATATTTCACAAACCATGGGACATGAACTAAAATCACCTAAGCAGTTGTATGACTTTAGCTACATATTTTATCAAACTATTTATTGCCCAATATATCACCTCTATAATTTATTTTAATCATTTCCTGGTTAAGATGTACTATTTTCCAAAACAATTTTGAAAACCACGAGCCATACATGACATGGCTCATTTCACCAAATTTTAGTAGAACTAGACATAGGATAAAATAAAAAATATATAATACAAATAAGTAGTTAAAATAATAAAAGAAACTTTGGTTTTGGTGTGACATGGGTAATTATTTATGTGAAATAGTTATTATATCTCTACCCACATTCTAATTTATTATCAAATAAACAAGGGATAGTGAATGTGGAATTTATTGAACTCCTAATAAGATTATGAATAATTAACATAATAAATTGTAATAATCTTAATATCACATATTTCTAGTTCTTAAATGATTTATACATGGTTTGCACAAGTTTTTCTACCAAATATCCCATTAAATACATATTTAAAAGATGGATTAATCTCTTCAAGTCTCTTATTTTCATTACACAAAATATCTCTATGTTGGTAATGATATGTTTATATATAAAATATTCATTTCAGTGAGATGAATTCAATTATTTATTCCCTTATATATAAATGACATTAAATATTAAATTCTAAGGATATAAGTCTTACTCGAAATATTTTTAATTGGATTTCCCATATGTTTATTAGATTACAATATTGGATACTCGATTGTTACGGAACAAGTAATCCACCCAAATCTAGCATCAAGACATACTAGGGAATGAAAATTTTACAATGAATTTTTGAACATTGTGTCTCTATAACTAGAAATCCAAAAATATTTTTTCTTAAGTGGTATGACTTTTTTCCTTCTACTATATTGTCTCCTTCTTCAGTTCACCAAGCATTTAAAATAATATTTCATGGTGAAGCCCCACTCTATGAAAAAAAATATAATGACACTTAAACCACCTAGTGTTTAATTTTGTGACCAATCCAAATCCTAGGAAACTCCAAAATGACCTATTGCGATGCAATTAGTTTAGTTATAGTATGGCCCTTCTTGTATAATAAGGAATCCTTACTCATGTCAGATTACATAATTCCTTCATGAGTTTCATCATGGCTTGATCAAAACCAATAAGACCAAATTATTCTCACATAAAATTAAATAATTTCTATCAATAAAAAATTTAGAATCACATATTATATATTACTTATAATATAAGATATATACATTAATGTGTCAGATAAATATATCCATCCTGTAATTGTTTCACACCATTCATACCATGGATTTAGTTTCTATAATAGAACCTCATTACATTCATTAATTTTCATCTCTAATAGACACATATTGTATATAACACAACTATGTGAATATTTTGTATGAATAAAACATTAAAAAATACCAAAATCATGAATTTATTTTGTTATTCTAAAACATAAATCATGCCACCAATATGAAGATATTTTAAATAACTCACCATAGGATCTAATATTTATTCATTGATAAATATATCAATCAATGTAATAACAATTCCATGTTGTCCATGTTATAAATGAGATGAGATCAACTTCCGAATATTCAAAAAACATTATTAGGTTTATTAAATCTCAAACATTTTAAAGGGATCTTAAATATCCCCCATTATATTTGTTTACACAGTTACAATAAACACATCATCTAAACTAAAATTATCAATACCACAATATCCCCTTTAATGGGAATAATTATCAAATCCATTAACCTATAATTATAAACATCATTATGATATATAATTCTCCCCATTTTCTTAATTATCACCTATTGTATTCTCCCATATTTCTAAAATCTTCATAGGAATTAATGTGAGAAAATCTGTAAGAAATCTTATAAGGATTTTTTTTGGGAATGAATGAAGTCCCAACAAAACATCCAATTATTTGAAGAAATCATTCAAATTTGGGTTTATAATTTTTTCTATGAAATTATAATTTTTTTAAAAATATTAAATAAAAATATCACCACATTCCACTTACTCCATAATGAATTGGTTTGTAATTTCAGTATCCTTCAACTTCAAATAGGAAAACATATTCATTGAAATTTTTTATACACTAACTATCACACACAACAACTAATGGGTTTGAAACGTCATACCTCAATTAGTCAGGATGTAAATTCATCTAAATCATTTGGGTTGTGTCTGGTGATAATAATATATACTCTTCTTCAAATTAGCTAAGAGTAAAAAAAATTAAATTCATGAAGCTCCATGAAACACATATTCTTAAAATGAGGAAATAATCTCCCTAAGATTAAATTCTATCCTTGACATCCCCAATAAAATCTATATATCTATATACATGAATCTAAAATGATGTTTTTTATACCAGACGAAATAATAAATAGTTCTCTTGATATTGAAGAAGATCTATTTTTCATCCAAAAGATGGAACTCCACAAGAAATAATTAGTATCATGACCAAAGGGAAACTTAAAAAACAATTCATAGTGTTGAATATATCAAATTTGGTAGTATTACAATGATTCTTTGAAAACCCATTGCATTCACACTCTTTCCCATGTTACTAAGTAATTAATAAGAATTTTTTTCTTATGAGATATTGATTTTTTTTAAATTAATTGAAAATCTAGTCAAAATAACCACTCACTAATCATTGAAATGATAAAAACATTTGTCATTTCAGTAGTAATTTCACAAATAACTATATATATTTTCTAGGTAAAAAAATTTTATATACTTAAAAACTAATAGTGATATTTTTTGTGAAATCATATATTTCATTATGATTTTAATCCACTCTACATTTTTTAAAATGTATGCTCTATAATTTATTTCATTGTTTGTATCCAATATTTGGTGTACTTATTTGAGACCATATAGTTACTTCTTTATCCTTCATAATTGAGAACCATTACCATGATTGAAAAATGGTTACTATTTTACAATGTAAAAATCTTCCCAAATTTAACTATAATGTAATTCTAACATTACATCCATTTGAAAAAATTTATAGTTACATTTAGAACATATCACAATAATTATTTAGATCATATCAACCTTTGTGATATGAGTAAAAATCTCACAAAAATCAATAACCTCAATTTTATAATATGATTTTTTAATTATATGATCTTTATTCCATGCTAATTATTTTTTCACATTTATATTACTCAAAAATACCCACTTAATCACAATTAAATTTAAATTTTTGGGATGTGAATCCAATTCCAAATTGTTATTCTTCTTAATTTGGTTCATATCCTTACCTATTTCTAAAATTATATGATCATGTTGTGATGAATCATCAATAATATTTAGGTTATCATATGAATAGAAATTTATATGATTAAGAATTATGAAGACTCTATACATTTTTTGTCCCCTGATATTATCTTCAAGAATATTTCTAGACTGAATATTTTTTCTATTTCATTCAAACATTTATTCTAATTTATTATAGGATTTCTAATTTTATGAATTTTCATAATAAAAATCACTATTATTAAAGTCTACTTATTATTCTAGAATAATTTCAATCTATCTATTATTTTTTAGATTCTTCAACCTCTTATTTGTAATTTCATTATTATTTTGGAATTGTTGTTTTCTAATATAAATTAATCAAAGATATAGATTTTATTCAACCCTTTCTTATTGTAGATAAATATAATCTCTAACTATATATATACTCAAGAAAAATAACATCATTATCATACTCATAGAATATTTTTAAATATTTTCCATTAATCTTGAAAAATAAAAATAATCCAAATACCTTCATAATATTGATCCATGACATTTCTTCAAACCAAAACTCATATAGTGTATTGACTGAATTAGTTTGGAGTAAACACTACCTTAAAAAGTTATGTAATTGATACTATGGCATGTGCCCAAAATTATTCTTGATGTGTAAAGAACTGATAACATTATTCTTCACATTTATTTCATTCTATGGTTATTTCTCCCAACAAGGAAATTTTTTATTGTGTTAAGGGATCTCAATATTCATGTATAAACCCATCCAACTAGCTAAATTGTATTTTTTTATTTTATAATACCCCTCATTAACGATTAATAGAACCCAACAATAAAACTAAAAACACACATCATGAAAAATAAAAATAAGAAAAGGGAAAATAGTAAGATATAGTCATCCAATACCATTTGAACCCTCTAGCATTGTGTGGCCTAATATTCAATATTAATCGTAATCACCATCTATACTCAATCCTTGTGAACAAAACAAAAATAAGTTACCTTTTTTCACAAGGTCCATATCACTCACCCACATCATCAATAGACAATACCCATTGGGATCCACATAGTAGTGGATATAACATAGATATATGATAATTCTATACACTCCAAATCTAGTCATAAAGAAGTATCTTGAAATAGATAACAAAAAATCTAAATCAAAAAGCATGAGTATATTGGGTTGGACCATCCCCACCTCTATGTTAAATTCCTAGAATGAAGAACCTCCATGGAACAAATCCACAAAATATATGACCATCATAATAAAACTATCATTCGAGATTAAGGAATATGAAAATATAAAAAAATCAATGGAACTATGTACCATCAAAGGAAACATCATACATAGTGTAGAAAATCCATAAAATATAATCTGAGATACACATAGCCAAAACATAACTACCAACAAAAAAACTAATTGAATATAATTAAAATCATTATTATGTCAAGGAGGAGTAAAAATATGTCACTATTAAAAAATTGTAAACTAGAATTTGGAGTTCCCACATGGACTCATGGATGTTTCTTAATTTTAAGAAACATCCATGAGTCCATGTGGGAACTCGGAAGTCTAGTTCTGGGAATATCTAGTCAGAGAACACCTTATACATCTTGACTTCCAACCAAATAAAAAATACTATACTTATCGAGATAAGGTGAAAAGAATAATATTCCAATATCAAGGGAAGGGGGACTGGGATATATAGTGTTGGCGGCTAGATGATGATGCAAGAGGAATCCCAAGACTGAGAACAATGATAAACAAATTTTAAAAAATGGAGTGATGAAAAATCTACCTCACATGAACTGATTAAATCTATAATGGGTAATAAGGGGATGAAAAATAGAGGGGGTGGGGAAGTCACCACCAAATAACGCCTTTGATCTCCCCTCGATGAAACAAAACCCATGCTACTCTCGATATTACCCAAGCTCTATATTCCTATATTTAGACCTATTATTTAATAAAAATACATTAATAAAGTATCATATATAATTTTCAACAATGTATTTAATGTATTTATACCTATCAGGATATTTGGATTTACATGACATAAGATATGAAAAATTAATATTATTAAAATCATAAATGAATGTCATTAAATACATAAATATAATTATTACCTTCTATCTCATTGTACCATATACAATAGAGTGTAATAAACCAATGAGTTTCATCATTTTGATTAACATAGATTTCTGAAATATATTCACCATAATTCCATTTTCAAATTTAACAAACGTTTTGAGTTTATTAGGTTGTTTTATTTTTATTTTTCTCAAAAATAATGTATTAAAAGACTAAAGATACACTTATATCACAAATTTCCATGTTTTCAATGAAAATGTATGTATTTTTCCTTTATTATCATTAAAAATGAGTTTTATATTTAGAAATAAAGAATTAATTATTGTTTTTTTAATTATCTTCATTGTAATTGTTATATACACAAAAAAATTATGAAAAACTCATTATTTTTATATATAATCACATTATAATTATCATAGAGCCGATTATCATTAAAGTGATAGTTAGATAATTCATAGATAATGATAACATACCAACATTTATTCATAGAATTGGATTTCTTTCAAAATATTTTTATTCTACTCATCTATTATGGGAACCATTTAACAAGATTCCATCATACCTCTCCTTCAATAATTTTTTAGGTAACCTCATTAATATTTCAATATTCATTATTATTCATTTTCTTAAAATATTTTGAAAAATAATTTTACTACAACTACAAAAATATCATGGTAAGAAAAGTTTTCATCATGCATCAAGGATGACAAAAAATTCCACAAGACTCCCAAATTTAATGGTTTCTTTCCTAAAATTTTCCCTTCTCTAATGTATGTTGTCATTGATGGAAATATCAAATTTTAAATTTTTTATCTAATATTAACAACATATTTTTAACTGGGGTAAATAAATATTATACCAATACACAAATAAGTTTTTCCTAAATGACTCCAAAACACTAACTTCTTCCTTTAATGGAAAATCTACTCAAATAGAAATTTGGTTCTTCAAATTATGCTCAATGAGTTACCATAAGATTTAATATGGAATTATTTTTTTTCAATTTTATCATTCGTAATAGAATTATCTTTTAACATGACCTCACACTAGACATTTTCCCTAGTGTATTTGTCTTTCCATAACTATTTTCCATAATAATTACCAAAATAATTCTCAAACAAGGTAGTGGGGGTGGCTTTTGTTTTGTAGGATACGATCACCTTATTATATTAATTCTCTTTACTTTCACCACTATAATTAAATTTTGGAGTGTCCAAAAAATTGTTTTCAAATATAAGGAATAATCTCCAGACTTCATAGAATTAATAGAAACATTCATCATTAATATGAAACTTTTTCCAAGATCGTTCACTTATTTTTTTCAGCTCAATTGATTTTTCTTTCCACCTATAATTTTTGTATTCCACTTTTTTAGCCTTAGGATACTTCACCTCCCTATAATTAGAAATTAAATATTCTATTCTTATCTATTTTAAAATATCTACAAAATCAAGAATTACTTTTATATCACACATAATTCATCTGAACTAAATCTCTAACTATTCAATATCTTTAGGCATTGAGTCATTAATGGATTGTATCAATAAATAAATCAATATATTTAATTTAAATTATTATATTTTAATTAATACTTTTATCATTCAAAAACACCACAAGCTCCACTATTTGTTTATACTCTTTTGTTTTCTCTTCATCACCACTCTGATATTATTATTCTCTAATCATGTAATCCTTTAAATAACATACATTTCCCATAAGGTATATTTTCTATTAATTGTTTCAGTTTTCTTATTATCCTTCACATGACTAATTAGAATAGGTGTCATTATATTATATAAAGATTTTTATTATTATTTTTATATATTATTTTAATTTTCCTTTTAATAATATTCCCCCAGTTTTATAGTTATCTATATTTTCATTCTGAGACTGTATTTTCATTTGACCAACCTTCTCCTCCCCTTCTTACTTCTTAGGGATCCCCATAAAAAAAGTTTCCAATAATTCAATATTTGAGTCATTTAAAAGGTCCCAAGCCTATATATTAGAATTTTTCTCACCACATTATATTTTATAGACTGATAAATTCATCAAATCCTATAGAATAATCTTCAACATCTGTTTATTTATCACATGGATTATTTTATTCAAAATGATTCAATTTATTTAATTAATTTAATGAAATTACTTCTATGTTTTTTCATTTATTCTATGTTATTCACAGATTATCATGTTCTATGTGACTACAATGTTTTTGAGATTATAGATGGTACAAACATCAATGTTTTTACCCTAATGAGATGAAATATTCACATTAAATTTATGTAGGATTATTCTCATAATCTTTATCATTAATTTTGAATAATTAAGAATTTAACTATAAGATAATATCAAGAAAAAAAATTCCGCACTCAATTATATAATTTATCAACTCATTCATCTTTCACTATTATGATATATTTTAACCAAGCCTAGAATGATTATAAAGTTACACTCAAACATTATAGTTTATTTATAGGTATTATAGAGTTTCTTCAAGATTTAGTTTTTGTTTGCATTTCCAAAAAATGTTTCGGGTCATTCTCACTGTGAAATTATTATAATGCATCTTTTTTTCACCTGTTAACTTTTATATTCTTTATAACCGTCAATTTATATTCCATTATAGTTTAATGATGGTTATAAATATTCTTAGAGATATCATGAATGCCTAGAAAAATATATAGAAAACACATAATCGTATTATCTTAATTAATGGAATCCCTTTCCGTCAAAAAATAATACTTTATTAATTTTATGGTATTAATTGAATCTATAGATATCATTGACCAAATATATAATAAGTTAATAGAAATAAAATTTATATTTTTACTATTCCTAGAACATTTTTATGAATTATCTAAAGCATATTATGACACCCATCGGAGCATACAATACAACTCTGAGGGGGGGGGGTTGTGTTTAATTAATGGATTCCAAAAAACATAGACTCTCAAATCACATGCTTCACATTAATATTTTACATGAATAGATATTAATGCTGATGTTGTGATAATGAAATACTACGTAATGAAACACATGGATATAAGTTTCTTTATAAGTATCACTCACCCATATTATTATGTGGAAAATATTTTATGTACATCATTTTTGAATCTAATACTAATGATTTAATTTATTTTAAAAGTAAAAAAGGAATGGTTGAAGAATATTATTTTCAAATATTTATTATCATATTTAAAACATATTTCATCAGGTTTGAAAATCATTTCATTATGTTCCTAAACTACAAAAAAAAAATTAGATATGGTGTGATCAACAATATTTCTCCTTAGAAAACAATAATAAAACTATTGAAAAGATAATTTTATCTATCAAATAATCATCATTTCGTCACACATAATATCTCTATTCCATTAACCTCTTATTTAAAAATCTGACAATCATCATGGAATGATTATTCTGACATTGGTGTGATCTTCATATCAATGAGTTATGAAGACTAAATCCTAAGGATCTCAAAGAAATTTCTCATATCATTGACTGAATTTGTTTCATGAACCCTTGAATATGGAATTGTATATTTATTCTTACAAAACAAACAATACACTAAACTCATATAGCCTAACTCATTATAGGATGGAACAGTTACATTAATGTGATGTACCTTGAATCTCAAAAAAAATAGGAAAATCATAATGGTTTTCACTAAGGTGGTAGTAGTGTAGTTTTTCAAAATCATCAGGGTCATATTTAATTCAAAAAAATAATAATAAATCATTAATCATGTATTTATATAATAAGTATAGTTTACTCAAATAATATTACAACACTCAATTATCTATATAAATTAATCATGAAATAATTGACTTGTGAAAAATTATCAAACACACTGTTACGAAAAAACTGCTCTAGATATGGTGAGGTCCGTATCATTTATGAATAAATACTTAATCATGTTTGATTAACTCAATCCTTTATCATCTTCATCATAAAAAAACTGAATTTGTAACTATTGTATTATTCTTGTATCATATTAATTCATTTCATTAGAATAGTAAATCAAACTCACCTAAGATATAATCCTTCTCAAAAAGTAATTTTCAGTTCTATAGGAGATAAACAAAACCTTTTGTGGAATGACCACACCAATCACACTATGGTTTAGTTATATATATTAGAAGATAATTATATTCATTATTTTTTATCTCCACTCAACTACATTGAGATTATAATGCATACCTTATAATGTTTCCAGTGAATATATAATTAATACATCCCATACTCATCAATTAAATCACTATAAAAAATTTCTAATAATTCCACCAATTACAAAGGTCATCTAATAACATCCCTATATGATAAAACAAATCAAGAGAAATTCATACCTTTGTATATAATCAATACCATTTAGTAATTTAAAATTTTATATTAACTCAACCCTTCCATTTTCAATGCAAATCATAGGTTTATTTAATAAAAACATCTCTTAAATGGGTCTTTAGAATAGTTTATTCTAACACCATATTTTTTTGGTTGTTATAGAAATATATTTATATAATTATCATTTTTATAATTGAATGACTTATTTATAGTGAAAAAAAATTGTTTATATTTTAACCACAATACTTACAGTTGTTGATAAAATTAGTTGAGGATAAATATAGTGGTTATGATATCTTGGTTGTGATAATGTAAAATAATGGAATATACGACAAGCGGTTTATATTTTTCTTTAGTTATTTCATAGATTTAAATTATTAAATAATTAATCTCAATATATATCATTCCTTGATGTTTTTCTATTCCTTCAAACATAAAACATGATAGTTTATAGGAGGTATGTAACACCCCAATATTTCATAGTACGTTATCTCATTAAAGTAATTCAATAGCTTGTGCTACACGCAACACTGAGTTCGAGTGCACCAGAACATACCAAACTAGCGGTTCAAAAAGTGGTTATGAATAATGATAACTGGATTTTGAATCTTATATACTCTATAAAATTGTATCATCCATATTATATGTTTCTTAGACATAATATAAGAACAAATTCATTTTTTCAGATAAAAGAAATATTTTTCAAAAAGTACAATTTTACCACCTTTTAATGGAGAACCCTTTTTAAAACAAATATTTCACAATTTTATATATTAAATTTAATGAAATTAAATTATTATTTAGAATCGGGACATAAAAATTTAGTTTGGATGATTTTTTGATACTTTTCTGATAACTTTCATTTTTTGACGAATAGTGAAAATACTATGTTCTAATTGAAAACAACTTTTTTAATCGAAATAATTTTGTGTTAATTTATGAATTTGAAAGGTTTTTAAGTATAATTTGATTATATTTTTATCATTTAATACAATTTAGGTCATTATAAGTAATTTCACATTTAAATTTGACATAAACACATGTCAATCTTTAATAGTTTTTACTTTTAAAAATCCCACTATTTGGTTTTGAAAATGGGAATTAATTATAAATTAATAAATGAAACTTATATTTTATTAATTTGGTAAAATAGACATAAATTTTTTAATTCAGAATATCAAAATTATCTTTGGGTGAATTTTTGGTATTATTCTAAAAACATTCAATTTTTGATGAATAGTGAAAACACTCTATTATTATTTAAAACCGAATTTTTATTTAAATAATTATTTATTTTATTTATATTTATTTATTTTAAGTAAAAATAGATATATAATACCAATATAATTTCAATTTGATTCATTGGATTCATTTTATAATATAATTAGATGTATTAAATTTTATTGAACTTTTTAACCTCTTTTACCCACCATCTTGGAGCATTTGCAAATTTACATAAAACATAATTTTATAGCTTCTGTGAGTTGAATTTAAAAAAAATTAGAGACACAGTTGATATCAGTAAGTAAAATTTGGTTCAATAAGATGAAAATACTATTTGTTGAATAGTAACTTTTGACTTTTATTTACCATGATTAAAATTAAATAGGGTAATTAAAGGTAAAAATGAAATTATAATTCCCCTAACACATGTCATAATTCTATTAGATAAATGTATTTAGATTAAAACGAACTTAGGAATAAAATATGATCCTTTGGGTCCACTTGGATTAGATTAGGACATTTATTATTATTTTATTTAAAGAAGAGTTAAAGTGTTAAATTCAAAGTTTAATAAATAAACCATTTTTAATATAGAGTTACACACAATATAAATTCATCTGTAAATATTCATTAGAAATATAAATCTATTTCCTACATAATGGAATTTTATTTATAATTTTTAAACATTAAAATTTTTAATTTATTTATGAGACAATGATGATGTAGTAATTACCTTATTAATGAAAGAATCAAATAAATAGTATTATAAATATTAAAATAAATATAATTTCAATGTTTTTAGGACATACAAGAATTTTCTAGGTGAATATGAAATTTTAGGGTTGATTCAATTTATCTTCTTCAAATTTATCAAGTTGTGATGACCTTCACAAAAAACAAATACTAAATAATGTCAAAATTGGCATAAATTAATTTTTTTTAAAAATACTATATTATTGTTTGATATAATATTCCTAAAAATATAAGGTTCGGCCAAAGGGATTAAATAATATTATATATTTCATTAATTAACCACTTTAGGTTCTCTTGGAAATTTATAGTAAGTTTATTAACCATATAGTGTAAGAATACAAGAAGACACAGTAAAAGTTAAAATATTTAACTAAGAGTTAAATCTAAAAGATAAGGTTAATATGGTGTCCTAAACCTGTATAAAACCTATTGGTTTAGTGGTTTGAGACCCATACCCATCTTATCTTATAAATAAATCATTTTTTATCCATTATAAACCGGAAATTATTTTATTATAAAATAATATTTCAAGATTTTCCTAAAGTGATCATCACCTCTATTATAAAAGGGTACTTCCCCTTCTCTCAAAATCACACCTCCAAATCCATTTGTCTTAGCCAACCCCTACCCAAATATCCTCCAAACCTCCATAAAATCACCCTAGAGTCCTTACATTGATTATAAATCCAACCTATGTATCCCTTTTGATCAACTCAAAAGGAAATACCCGAATAAGAGGTAATAATTTCACCACCCTCTTTCAAGTTCTTTTCATCTTCCACTTCCACTTTTTTGTTCTTTCCATAACAAAATAATAAATGCAGTACCTAATACATAATTTGATATTATTATAAATATGGTACAACCATATTCATTATTCTATCCATCCTCTAAATGAAAAAGTCACCATACGTGCGTATGTACGGCTTACTGTTTCCACGTCGTAGTGTAGTTTGTTATTCAAACACTTCATTATTTGGATGAGTATAATAATGAGTATAACTAATGTAAATAATAAATATAAAATGTTAATTATTCTGTATATATGATATACCATCCAATTACATATGATTTCACTATTTATATAATGTTATTTTCGCTCGTGCGTACATACGGATTACCGTATCCACGACGTGATGAGATTCATTCCCACGTTCACCATTAAATGATGATTATAAAAATATATATTATTAATAAGTATTTAATATATGAAATAATAATGAAACTGGATATATATTTATTTATTTATTTGTGTGCATCTGTATTTACTTACATATATCTTATTCACTTACTTTCGTTCAATACGATGTGAAAATAGAAACAACGTTTATGCGTACGTACGGCCTACCATCACCATAAATGGTGCCTTCCATTTCATATATATGTCTATTATAAATATTTATATTATAAATGTATATGATATATAAATCAAGGATTATATTCAGTAAGTATTTAAATCATGATCTAAATGATATGATCAAAAATAACAAGTTATAACACATTCGATAAAGAAAGCGATTATTGCCCAAAATGTTAATTTTTCATGAAAATAATTATTAAATGGGTAGTATAAAGTCATTAATTAATCTTGTATGATATAATAAATATAAATATGGTTCTAGTATAAATTAATAACATACTATGGTCATTATATAGGAGGTTTAACATACCCTCTACTAAAGGGAAGTGCAAGGTAAGGGTTAATTTCACAATCTTTCTATAATCTGAGGTTGTTTTTATGTAATTATCTACTGGGAAATATTTATTATCCTTGTCCATAATTCATAAAAGTAAGATCAAAGGGATTATTTTATTGTAATTTTTACTAAAACATCATTTTAAATGTTTTAAAGATTTATTCTTCCAAACCTTTCTCATTAATGTCCATTCTTTCAAAATAGTTTTAAGGATTTATTTATATGGACATGAATATTTTAAAATTTTAATTCCTTTCAAAAGTTTAAAATTGGTATGAAAAACATTGATTCAAAAATATCTTTTAAAGGACTTCCATTATATGACTTTTAAATGATTTCATGAAAAAGGGATTTTTCTCTCAAATATTTTTACTGATCAATTTCAACTATGTTAACATCCTTTAAGGGATATTATTCATAATTGAGGTTGATTTATTATGATACAAACCTTCCATATTGTATTGAAGGATTGGTGTTATATTTGACTATGGGTGTGTTATTTTTATACCATTCATGGTTTATGGATAAATTATTGACATTTCATATGCTAGTTTTAATACGAATGTTTATGTTATGTTTAAACCTTTTCATATGAGGAATGCATTGGAATTAGTAAGTGATGGGTGGAGTCCGCTATAGCTCCTCGATGAATTAGTAGGTATCATGAGAAAAACTAGTATCTTGGAAAAAGGCCTTGGCAAAATCTTATTTGTAGTCTTGGAACAAGGCCTTGACTATGTGGTTAGGAAGTCTAGAATTAAGCATCCCATCATTATGAAATTGGCTTTTTATATTACATGTGATTATTCAACTATTTAAATATTCATGTGAATAATTGAATGGAATTATTTTATTAATATTTTCCATATTATGATGAAGTTTAAGTTTAAAATTATTTTTTTAGTTTTATACATTGACTTAAATATTTATGCTTATTTATGTAAGTTTTAGCTATATTGATTTCTTTACTGAGCATCTTAGCTCACCCCTTTCAATGTTTTATTTTTACCAGGATGTGAAGAAGTATATTATGACTGACCTACAGGGATAGTCTAAGGGATATGAATGTGGCCAATGGAGACAATTTTGTTGTTGTTTTAATTTTATAATGTAATTTAACATTCATGTACGTAATGTATTTTCCAAGATTTCTAAAATGATCGGTCCTACGAGACATGACTATTTATAATCATGCCATAGTATTAAAATAATGCATGAGCTCTGGGTAACTTGGGTTCAGGCGTTATCGTTGGTATCAGAGGAAGTTTAGTAACAACCTTTGAAATAGATTTAGATAAAATATGATAAGATAATATTACCCTAATATAGACTTTGAGGATTAGTATATAAGAACTTTTTAGAATTTTGGTATTTTAGAGATTTTGTGTATTTTCCAAACAATACATCCATGTCTGGATACGATCAGGTAGAGACGGCTCTGAAACAGAAGTACCTAGGAGTGAAAACTCTGAGAAAGTGTTTTGGGCATGACCCGAGGTATCCTAGTACACGACAACGTGTCTTGTTGCACTCTTGGTTACGACACTCTCAGGGGATATTCTTAGGATAATTCACATTTTGATTACAATTCATTATTAAGGATTTAGGAGTAAATAATTCTTCAAAGAAAAAATTTTATGATTATATATTATATGCATAATCTTTTCAATTTACATTAGGTATTTTACAAGTTTGGAATTATGCATTGCAATTCATAAACTAACCTAGTGTTTTCCATTGATTAGAAATGGAACCTAGTAGAAGGAATGAGAATTCCAACAATACGCATGATTGAAAGATTAAAAAGGATCATATATTTCATGGTATTAAGACAATATTTAAAAGGTAAATAGTCTCCCATGTATTCTCATCATATGAAGAAATAGTATCATGTGCTAATAAGATATGTAAATAATTCTTTGAGTCTTATGGCTTTGAAGGGAAACAAGAGAAGAAAAGGATGGAAGAGAGAAATATGGATAAAGGGAAGAGGGGAAAGAAGAATTTTCCCATATGTGTTAACTAAGGAAAGAATCACCTTGGTAAATGCTTGAACAGAATGCAAGTTTGTTTTAAGTTTGGAGGAAAAGGACACCAAGTACGTGATTTCAAGGGTAAGAAAATGGTTTCAAATGTGCAATAATTTATCTGTAATGAGTTGGGACACTATGCGAAGCAACGTCCAAATCATCAGAGTATACCCCAGATGCTGCTATTGGATAATAATCAAGTTATGATACTTCCAAAGATGAAGAAGAATGATTAGATTTAATATATTGTTATTAAATTATTGTGTAATTTTAGTATTTTATTAATGATGTACATGTTATAATAATTATAGAGTATAAAAGGATTGTACTTCAGTACTATTTCATTAAATAATTGATATTATGTGGAACCAAGAAAAGTGACTCAATAGCAGGTTAAATATTTTGGAAAATATATGGTCAGAGAAAGATAAACCATAATATGGTTCAGATACCAAGGAAGTGATTTTGTAATAATAAATTATTGATCTCAATAAATTGTATTGGATATTCTTGACTCCCTTGAAACTGATTAATGATTTGTATATTCCATCATTGTTGGAGTTTAGAACATTTTTTGATAGAAGGAGTATATCTAGTATTATATAAGGAATAAGGTAGCATGAATGTAATTAGTAAGTTTTTATGGTAATTAAGGGTGTTATAGTGTTTTAAAAGAATACATGATGAAGGTATTCACATGTTATTACATGGAAAAAGGATCATCACTATGTTTACCTTCCTTATAAATTTTGGACCGTGAGTTTGGACAGAAGTATTTTGGATAAGTCTAAAGGTTAAAATAGATTATGTTTGACATTGGATACTATGTTTTAGGTTAAATGGTTTCTTGAGATTCTTTTTGGATTGTCATAAAAAGGATAACACTGAGGTCAGGTGACAACCCATCACGTCTGGAAAGGCTGCGAGACTTGAACCCAAAACTGAAGGGCGACAAGGGTGGATCACCTACCAATGGAATACATGACGTCCTGGTTTATATAATGTAGTTTTTTTAAATAGTATAACAAATGAATTATAAATTCATTATTTTTTTACACTATATGATTAGTATAAATAGAATATTTTTGAATTCTATTATCTTTTGGAGTGAAAGCTAAGTTGGTTGTATGAATTAGTTGAACGTTGAAACTCTACTTGTCAAGTATATTTTTTCCACTTATTCTATGAATAAATAAATTATTAAAAATTAGGGAAGGGATCTTAAAACCAAAAATGTGTTATTATAATACATTATGTTTTTTTAAACTAATGATATTTTAAATCATCATAGATTAATGGATTTGAGGCCCTCAATTTCACACTTATTTGTGATTGATGGACTCAATCAACCCCTATAGATATTTACATTTTTCCTCTAATTATGTGTCTCTAATTTCCACTAATGTTCTCCTAAACGAGATCAAAATTTGGTGGGAAAATTTTAATTCCCTTTCCCTTTTATTAAGACTAAATTTTATTTACCCAATTTTCGATGTGGGTTTTCCACAAAGGCCTTTTTTCAATTTTTAACCTTTTATTTTCAAAAAAAATTTCAAATTGTGAGGATGCAATTTATTGAATGAGGGGAGAATGTAACACCCCAAGATTTCATAGTACATTATCTCATTAAAGTAATTCAATAGCTTCCACTACACGCAACACCAAGTTTGAGCGCACCAAAACTTACCAAACTAGCCATTCAAAAAGGAGTTATGAATACTATTAACTGGATTTTGAATCTTATATATTCTATATAATTTTAACATCCATATTATTTGTTTCTTAGATATAATATAATAACAAATTCATTTTTTCAAAGAAAATTAGTATTTTTTAAAAAATGAAATTTAATCTCCTTTTAATGGTGAACCCTTTTTAAAAGCAATATTTGACACTTTTTTATATTCAATTTAATGAAATTAAATTCTTCTTTAGAATCGAGGTATAAAAATTTATTTTGGACAAATTTTTGGTACTTTTCTGATAACATTCATAATTTGACGAATAGTTAAAAATACCATGTTTTAATTGAAAACATATTTATTAATCGAAATAATTTATAATGTTAAATTATGAATTTAGATGGTTTTGAATTATAATTAGATTATATTTTTATTATTTAATATAATGTAGGTCATTATAAGTAATTTCACATTTAAATTTGACATAAACACATGTCAATCTTTTATAGTTTTTACTTTTTAAAAACACGCTTTATAGTTTTGAAAATAAGAATTAATTTTAAATTAATAAATTCAGATTATATGTTTTTAATTTCGTAAAATCGAATTCATTTTTGAATTCAAAATATCAAAATTAGCTTTTGGTGGATTTTTGGTATTTTTCTGAAAACATTAAATTTTTGATGAATAGTGAAAAACATTGTGTTATTATTTAAAATTGACTTTTTTATTTATTTAATTAATTATTTTATTTAAATTTATTTTAAGTAAAAATAGATATATAATACCTATATAATTTTAATTTAATTCATTGTAGTCATTTTATAATAAAATTAGATGTATTAAATTTTATTGAACTTTTTAACCTATTTTACCCACCTTCTAGAAGTTTTTTGCAAATTTTCATAAAACATAATTTTACCATTTACATGATTTGAATTTAAAAATTTTGAGAGAAAGGTTTGATATCAGTAAGTAAAATTTAGTTCAATAAGAAGAAAATAATTTTTGGTGAATAGTAAGTTTTGACATTTATTTACCCCGGTTAAAAGTAAATTGGATAATTAAAGTTAAAAATGTTATTATAATTATCCTAAAACATGTAAAAATTCTATTAGATAAGTGTATTTCGACCAAAAACAACCTTATAAATAAAATATGACCCTTTATGTCCACTTGGATTAGATTAGGACATTTATTATTATTTTATTTAAAGAGTTAAAAGTGTTAAATTCAAAGTTTAATAACTAAACCATTTTTAATATAGGGTTACCCACATTATACATTCGACTATAAATATTCACTAAAGATATAAAAACATTTCCTACATAATGGAATTTTATTTATAATTTTTAGACATTAAATAATTTAATTTATTTATGACACAATGATGATACAGTAATTACCTTATTAATGAAAGAATCGAATAAATGGTATTATAAATATTAAAATAAATATAATATCAAATTTTTTAGGACATCCAAGAATTTTATAGTTGAATATGACATGTTAGGGTTGATTAAATGTATCTTTTCCTAAGTAATAAAGTTGTGATAACTTTCACAAAAACCAAATATCAAATAATGTCAAAATTGAAATAAATTAATTTTTAAAACAAATACTATATTATTGGTTGATTTAATATTACTAAAAATATAAGGCTCAGAAAAAGGGCTTAAATAATATTATATATGTCATTAATGAACCACTTGAAGTTATATTGGAAATTTAGAGTAATTTTATTAACCATATAGTGTATGAATACAAGAAGAAACGGTAAAAGATAAAATATTTAACTAAGAGTTGAATTTAAAAGATAAGGTTAATATGGTGACCTAAACCTATCTAAAACATGTTGGTTGAGTGTTTTATGACCCATACCCACCTTAGACAAGAAATAAATCATTTTCTAGCCATTAAAAAACTGAAAATGATTTTATTATTAAATAATATTTCAAGCTTTTCCTAAAGTGAACCTCACCTCTCTCATAAAAGGGTACTTCCCCTTCTATCAAAATCACACCTACAAAGCCATTTGGCTCAGCCAAAACCTGCCCAAATATGCTCCCAACTTCCCTCACATCAACCTAGAGTCCTTAAATTGATCATAAATCCAACTTAAGGAGACATTTTGATCAACTCAAAAGGAAACACCTGAAGAAGAGGTAATAATTTTACCAACCTCTTTCAAGTTCATTTCATCTTCCACTTCCTCTTTCTTTTTTGTTTCCATACCAAAATAATAACTCCATTGCCTACTACATACTTTGATATTATTATAAATATGGTACAACCATATTATTTATTCTATCCATCCTCTAAATGACAAAGACATCATACGTGCATACGTACGGCTTACCGTCTCCACATCGTGGTGTAGTTTGTTATTCAAACACTTCATTATTTGGATGGGTATAATAATGAGTATAAATAATTTAAATAATAAATATAACATGTTAATGATTATATATATATGATATACTGTCCAATTACATACGATTTCCCCATCAATATAATGATATTGTCACTCGTGCGTACGTACGGATTACCGTCTCCATGACACGATAAGATTCATTCCCATGTTCACCATTCAACGATGATTATAAAAATATATATTATTATTAATTATGTAATATATAACATAATAATTCTACTATATATATATATATATGTGTGTGTGTTTGTGTGTGTATTTACTTACATATATCTTATTCACTTACTTTCGTTCAATACAATATGAAAACAGAAACAACGTTTATGCGTACGTACGACCTACCGTCTCCAAAAACGGTGCCTTCCATTTCATATATATATCTATTATAATTATTTATATTCTAAATATATATGATATATAAATAAATGTTTATATTATGAAATTATTTAAATCATTATCAAAATGATACAATCAAAAATTACAAGATAAAACACTTACGATAAAGAAAACCAATATTACCGAAAATGTTAATTTAACTTGAAAATCATTATTAAATCAGTAGTATAAAGTCATAAAGGAATCATGTATGATATAATAAATATGAATATTATTCTTTGATAATTTAATAACATACTATGGTCATTATATAGAAGGTTTAACGTATCCTCGACCAATGGAAAGTGCAAGGTGAGGGTTAATTTCACAATATATTTATTATCCGAGTTCATTTTTACATAAGTATCTATTGGGAAATATTTATTATCCATGTCCGTATTTCATAAAAGTGTGTTCAAAGGGATTATTTTTAAGGGACTTTTTACTAAATCATCTTTTTAAATGTTTTAAATATTTATTCTTTCAAACCTTTCTCATTAATTTCCATGTTTTCAAAATGGTTTTAATGAATTATTTTTATGGACATGAATGTTTTTAAAATGTTAATTCCTTTCAAAAGATTCAAAGTGGTAAAGGAATATTTTATTAAAAACTATATTTTAAATTACTTCCTTTATATGACTTTAAAATGATTTCATGAAAAGGTGTATTTCTCTCAAAGATTTTTACTGATCAATTTCAATTATGTCAACATACTTTACGGGATGTTATTCTAGATCAAGGTTGATATATTATGATACAAAACTTACATATTGTATTGAAGGTTTTATGGTATGTTTTATTGTGGATTTGTTTTTTTAAAGGTGAGGGAAGCCTCTTTATTCATGAAAAGAAAAAACATGGAACAGCAATGGAATGGGGTCAGACAAGACGAAACTGCCCTCATTCTAAAACATAAAATGTCAATGGCATCAGTAATCAAATTCAAGAGGATTATACTCATCATAATCCCAATCAGACTCATCATCCAAGGGACTGAAAGAATTACCTCTAGCATTTCTCCCACTGGTGATGGATCTAGTAACCATAGTGGGCTTCAGATGTGAGTAGTCCTTCCTTGGCTGAGACTTTGTCATTGAGGGTGAAAAGCCTTCAATGGAAACTGATTTTCCTTTAACAGCGTCTTGATATGAACATTTCTTTGGAGAACCATCATTCTCTGTGTCAGACCATTTGCCCGCAATATTCATTGTGTTCCACTGCTTGTTGAGTTCCTCAATAATCGGTGAGCCTGCATCCGAAGATTTGCAAGCATCCATGTTAGGGTTAATGATAAAGGCATCATCATTTACATGTGTTTCAACATCATTTTCCTGAGTGCAGTCCACCAAGACTGCATCTAATTTGTACTCTTCATGTGCATATGGGCCATGCAGAGGAGTCCTAGGCCCCGCTGGTTTGTCAACAGGTCCCTACAACTCCACGGAATGGCCGCAGACCTCATGCTGATTCACAACCTTAAGATCAGAACAATATGATGGAAGAATTTTTTCATCCACAACTTTTTGTGGTTCCTCAGAGGTGCACCAATCCTCCTGCTGAGATTGGATAGCCTACAGCTGTGTTGGACCAGACCCATTTCCTTCATTGGCATCACCCAATTTTCTAGTTTCTGGAAGAGCTTCTCCATATTTATGCTGTATTTTATACAGTTTCTTATATACCTTCTGGTTATGACCCTTAATAGAGAAATAATATTAGATATCATTTCTAAAACAGTTCTACTTTTGATGTCCAATGGTTTGACATTCCACGCAAAATTGAGGTAAATTTTCATACTTAATCTGCAGATTAATATCATCCTTTGATGTAGAAAGAACAACTTGCTCAATCAAGTCAGAATTTAGATCAATTTCAACTAGAATCCTAGCAAATTATCCATACTTGGCCATTTCTGTGGCTCTGTCCATTTTAATGGGAACACCCACACCCGAAGCAATGTCAAACAGTATATGAGGGTGCCAAAAAATCTAGTTTAAGCCATGAATTTTGATCCATACCTGGACCCTGGTGTTCTTGATAGAAAATGGGTTAAATTGGACATTCCATTCTTGAATGGTAACCATTCCCGGTTTCATAGAGATGGAGCCAAATCCCCAAGCCCTGTGTTTCAGATCCTCGTTCGGTAAGAGGATATGGAAGAAACCTTTCCCCATAGGAAAACATCAGTAATCTGAGAAACCCCAGACCATAGAGAGTCTTTCCGAAAGATCCTTCACCCTCAATGGCTTTGCCCCAACTGGTAAAATCAGATGGGCAAGAATTGAATGTCGACAATTCTTAATCCTATCTGCAATAGCATCCTCATTTACTTTGACATGAAAATTCTTACCTTTTCGGATGATTCTTTCAGGAGTGAAGGCCTTCAACGATGAAAAATGCCTCCTGTTAGCACCATCCCCTTTTGCTATTCTCCCACAACAATCTTGCGTTGACAGCGCCGATTGACCAGAAGGAAGAGGAACTGCACCAGATAGCAGCTCGAGATCCAAATCGAGAGGGAATTCCATTCGCGAAGAAAACCCTATATGCCTCCATCGCTTGGACGAGCGCTCACTATCCCGCCTTCCATCTCATGATTTCTGTTTGATTGTGGATGTGTTATTTTTATACCATTCAAGGTTTATGGATAATTTATTGACATTTCATATGCAAGTTTTAATATGAATGTTTATACTATTTTTAAACCTTTTCATATGAGGAATGCATTGGACTTAGTATGTGATGGGTGGAGCCCACTATAGCTCCTAGTGGCATCAGTATCTCTCATTAGACAAACTAGTGTCTTGGCACAAGGCCTTGAAAAAATCTTATTTGTAGTCTTGGCACAAGGCGTTGACTATGTGGTTATGATTGTCTTGCATTATGTATTCCATCATTATGAAATTAGCTATTAATATTACATGTGATTATTCTACTATTAGAATATCCATGTGAATGAGTAAATGGAATTATTTGATTTATCTTTGCATTTTATGCTGAAGTTTATGTTTAAAAGGATTTTGTTTTAGTTTTATACATTGACTTAAATATTTATGTTTATTTATGAATGCTTTTGCTATATTGTTATCCTTACAGAGCATTTGAACTCACCCCTTTCTATGTTTTATTTTTCCTAGGATGCGAAGAAGTATATTATGACTGAACTGCAGTGATAGTCTAAGGGATATAAATGTGGTCAATGGAGATAATGTCATTGTTGTTTTTCCTTTTATAATGTAATTTAATGTTCATATATGTAATCTGTTTTCCAAGATTGCTAAACGGATCGTTCCTTCGGTACTTGATTACTTGTAATCATGCCAATGTATTAAAATAATGCATCGACATTGGGTAACTGGGGTCGGGGTATTATAGTTGGAATCAGAGAAATTTTAGAAACAACCTTGGAAATAGATTTAGATAAACTCTAATTAGAGAACATTGCCCTAAGATAGACTTTGAGGATTAGTATAGAAGAACTTCCTAGAATTTTGGTAATGTAGAGATTTTTGTATTTTCCAAGCAATACATCCCTGTCTGGATATGAGCAGGTAGAGGAGGCTCTGGAAAAGATGTACCTAGTAGTGAAAACTCCGAAAAGGAGTTTTGGGCTTGACATGAGGTATCCCGGTACACGACAACAGTCCTTGTTGCACTCTTGGTTAAGACACTCCCAGGTGATGTGCTTAGGATAATTCACATTTTCATTTCGATCCATTATAATGGATTTATGAGTAAATAATTTCTCCAGGAAAACATTTTATGATTATAGATTATATGCATAATCTTATCAATTTACATTATGTATTTTACATGTTTGGAATTATACATTGTTTTCCTAAACTAACCTAGTGTATTCCAATGTTTATAAATGGTTCTTAGTAGAAGGAATGAGATTTCTAGCAATACGCATGATCAAAAGATTAAGAAGGATCATATCTTTCATGGTATTAAGCCAACATTTAAAAGGGAAATAGTTTCTCTCATATTCTCATCATATGAAGAAATAATATCATGTGTTAACAAGGTAAGTAAAGAATTCTCTAAGTCCAATGGCTTTAAAGGGAAGCAAGAGAAGAAAAGGATGGAAGAGAGAAAATGGATAAAGGTAGGAGGGGAAAGAAGGATCTTCCCATATGTGATAACTATAGAAAGAATCTCCATGGTAAATACTTGAAGTGAATAAGAGATTTTTATAAGTGTGGAGAAAAAGGACACCAAGTATGTGATTGCAAGGGTAAGAAAAAGGTTTCAAATATACAATGCTTCATCTTTAAAGAGTTGGGACACTACGCGAAGCAATGTCCAAATCATCAGAGTATACCCCAAATGTTGCTATTGTAAAATAATCAAGTTATGATTCAAGAAATGATTAAGGAGAATGATTAGATTTATTATGTTGTTATTAAAGTATTGTGTCATTTGAGTATTGTATTAATGATGTACATGTTATAAAAATTATAGAGTATAAAAGGATTGTACTTGAGTACTATTTCATTATGGACTTGAGATTGTGTGGAACCAAAAAAAGCGACTCAATAGCAGGTTATTTTTTTGGAAAATATATAGTTGAGAAAAAGATAAACCATAATATGGTTTGGATACTGAGTTAGTGATTTTGGAATATTATATGATTTATTTGGATAAATTATATTGGATATTCTTGACTGCATTGAAACTGATTAATGATTTGTATATTCCATCATTGTCGGAGTTTACAACATTTTTGGATATAAGGAGTATATTAAGTATTGTATCAGGAATTAGGGAGCATGTAGGTAATAAAAAAGTTTTTATGGTAATTCAGGGTGTTATAATGTTTTAAAAATATACATGATGAAGGTATTCACGTGTTATTACATGGAAAAAAGGATCTTCATTGTGCTTACCTTCCTTATAAATTTTGAACTGTGAGATTGGAGATAAGTATTTTGGATATGTCTAAAGGTTGGAATAGATTAAGTTTGACATTGGATACTATTTTTATGGTTGAATTATTTCTTGAGATTATTTTTGGATTGTCATAAAAAGCACAACCTGGAGGTTGAGTGACAACCCGTCGCGTCCGACAAGGCCGCGAGACTTGAACCCGGAACCGAAGGGCGACCAGGGTGGATCAAATACCACTAGAATACATAATGTCTTGGTTTGTATAGTGTATTTTTTAAAATAGTTTGACAAATGAGTTATAAAATCATTATTTTTTAACCCTATACAATTAGGAAAAATTGAATATTTTTGAATTCTATTATCTTTTGGAGTGAAATATGAGTTTGTGGTAGGAATTAGTTGAAGGATGAAACACAACTTTTCATGTATATATTTTTTCCTCTTATTATATGAATAAATTAATTCTTAAAATTTAGGTAAGGGATCATAAAACCAAAAATGTGTTATCCTAAAACCTTATGTTTTGTTGAACTAACGATATTTTAAATCATCATAGATAACGGTTTTGAGGCCCTCAATTTCACACTTGTTTGTGATTGATGACCTCAATAAACCCCTATAAATATTTAAATTTTTCCTCCAATTATTTATCTTTAATTTCCACCATTGTTCTTTTAACTGATATTATAATATGGTGGTAGCTTTTTCATTCCATTTCCATCTTATTAAAACTAAATTTTATTTACCCAATTTCCAATGTGGGTTTTCTACAAAGGCATTTTTTCAATTTTTTAACCTTTTATTTTTGAAGAAAAATTTCAAATTGTGAGGACGCAATTTATTGAAGGAGGGGAGAATGTAACACCCTAATATTTCATAGTACGTAATCTCATTAAAGTAATTCAATGGCTTGTGCTACTCACAACATCGAGTTCGATTGCCCCACAACTTACCAAACTAGTCATTCAAAACGTGTTTATGAATAGTATTAACTGCATTTTAAATCTTATATACTTTATATAACTTTTACATCCATGTTATGTGTTTCTTAGACATAATATAAGAACATATTCATTTTTTCAAAGAAAAGAGGTATTTTTCAAAAAATTCAATTTTACTGCCTTTTAATGGTGAACCCTTTTTAAAACCAGTATTTGTCACTTTTATATATTCAATTTAATGAAATTAAATTATTATTTAGAATCAGGACATAAAAAATTAGTTTGGATAAATTTTTGGTACTTTTCTGATAACATTCATATTTTGAAAAAAAATGAAAAATACTATGTTTTAATTGAAAACAACTTTATTAATAAAAATAATTTATAGTGTTAAATTATGAATTTAAAAAGTTTTTAAGTATAATTAGATTATATTTTTATCATTTAATACAATTTAGTTCATTATAAGTAATTTCACATTAAAATTTGACATAAAAACAAGTCAATATTTTATAGTTTTTACTTTTTTAAAACTCGCTTCATTGTTTTGACAACAAGAATTAATTTTAAATTAATAATTGAAACATATTTTTTTTTAATTTGGTAAAATAGACTTCATTTTTAAATGTGGAATATCAAAATTATCTTTAGTTGAATTTTTGTCATTTTTCTGAAAGCTTTTAATTTTTGATGAATATTGAAAAACACTTTGTTATTATTTAAAACCGACTTTTTATTTAAATAATTATTTATTTTAATTAAACTTATTTTAAGTAAAAATGGATACATAATACATATATAAGTTCAATGTAATTCATTGGAGTCATTTTATAATAAAATTAGATGTATTAAATATTGCTGAACTTTTTAACCTCTTTTACCCTCTTTCTATGAGCATTTGCAAATTTGCATAAAACTGAATTTTACTATTCTGTGAGTTGAATTTCAAAAATTCGAGAGAAATTTTTGATATTAGTAAGTAAAATTTGGTTCAATAAAATGAAACTATTTTTGTGAATGGTAACTTTTAACTTTAATTTACCACGGTTAAAAGTAAATAGGGTAATTCATGGTAAAAATGATATTATAATTACCCTAACACATGTCCTAATTCTATTAGATAAGTTTATTTCGACCAAAACCAACCTTAGGAATAAAATATGATCCTTTATCTCCATATGGATTAGATTAAGACATTTATTATTATTTTATTTAATGAAGAGTTGAAAGTGTTAAATTCAATGTTTAATAACTAAACCATTTTTAATATAGGGTTACACACAATATAAATTCAACTATAAATATTAATTATAAATATAAAATTATTTCCTAAATAATTTAATTTTATTTATAATTTTTATACCTTAAATAATTTAATTTATTTATGACACAATGATGATGCAGTAATTACCTTATTAATGAAAGAATCAAATAAATGGTATTATAATTATTAAAATAAATATAATTTCAAATTTTTTAGGACATCCACGAATTTTTTAGGTAAATATGACCTGTTACAGTTGATTCAATTAATCATGTTTGAATTAATCAAGTTGTTATGACTTTCAAAAATATCAAATACCAAATAAAGTCAAAATTGACATAAATTAATTTTTAAAACAAATACAATATTATTGGTTGATATAGTATTCCTAAAAATCTAAATTTTGGACAAAGGGATTAAATAATATTATATATGTTATTAATTAACCACTTGAGGTTCTCTTGGAAGTTTAGAGTGATTTTATTAACCACATAATGCAAGAATACAAGAAGACATGGTAAAAGTCAAAATATTAAACTAAGAGTTAATCTAAAAGATAAGGTTAATATAGTGACCTAAACCTGTCTAAAACCAATTGGTTGAGTGATTTTTGACCATCCAAACCTTATCCTATAAATAAATCTATTTGGAGGAATTATTAACCGAAAAGTATTTTATTATTAAATAATATTTCCAGCTTTTCTGAAAGTGACCCTCACCTCTCTTATAAAAGGGTACTTCCCCTTCTCTCAAAATCACACCTCCAAATCCATTTGTCTCGACCAAACCCTGCCAAAATATCCTCCCAACTTCTGAAAAATCTACCTAGAGTCCCTAATTTGATCATAAATCTAACCTAAGGATCCCTTTTGATCAAATAAAAAGGAAACACCTTAAGAAGAGGAAATAATTTCACCACCCTCTTTCACATTCTTTTAATCCCCCACTTCCACTTTCATTGTTGTTTACATACCAAAATAATAACTCCATTACCTCATACATACTATGATATTATTATAAATATGGTTCAACCATATTTTTTATTCTATCCATCCTCTAAATGACAAAGTCACCATACGTGCGTATGTATGACTTACGGTCTCCACGTTGTGGTGTAGTTTGTTATTCAAACACTTAATTATTTGAATGGGTATAATAATGAGTATAACTAATATAAATAATAATTATAACATGTTAATGATTATGTATATATGATATAAAATCCTATTAAATAATATTTCACCATTAATATAATGATATTGTTGCTCGTGCATACGTACGGATTACCGTCTCCACGACGCGATGAGATTCATTCGCACATTCACCATTCAACGGTGATTATAAAAAATATGTATTATTAATAATTATGTAATATATGAAATACTAATGCTACTAGAGATATATATATATATATATTTATATTTATATATTTATTTATGTACATACATATATCTTATTCACTTATGTTCAATATGATATGAAAACGGAAACATCATTTATGCATACGTACGACCTACCGTCCCCATAAATGGTGCCTTAAATTTCATATATCTATATATTATAAATATTTATATTCTAAATATATATGATATATAAATAAAGGTTTATATTCTGGAATTATTTAAATCATGATCTAAATGGTACGATAAAAATTAACCAGTTAAAACACATACGATAAAGAAAGCGATTATTACCCAAAATGTTAATTTAACATGGAAATAATTATTAAATGGGTATTATAAAGTCTAAAATGAATCATGTATGATATAATACATGTGAATATTGTTCTGGTATAATTTAATAACACACTATGGTCATTATAAAAAAGGTTAAACATACCCCCGACCAAAGGAAAGTGCACGGTAAGGGTTAATTTCACAATCTATCTATTATCCGAGGTTGTTTTTACGTAAGTATCTACTGGGAAATATTTATTATCCATGTACATGTTTCATAAATGTGTGTAAAAAAGGATTATTTTTAGAGGAATTTTTACTAAAACATCATTTTAAATGTTTTAAAGAGTTATTCTTCCAAGACTTTCTCATTAATATCTATGTTTTCAAAATGGTTTTAAGGATTTATTTATATAGACAAGAATGTTTTAAATATTTATTTCCTTTAAGAAGTTTCAAAGTGGTAAGGGACAATTTTATTCAAAACTATCTTTTAAATTAATTCCTTTATATTAATTTTAAATGATTTCTTGGAAAAAGGATATTTCTCTCAAATATTTTTACCAATCAATTTCAACAATGTCAACATCCATTATGGGATGTTATTCTTGATCGAGGTTGATTTATTATGATACAAATCTTCCATATTTTATTGAAGTTTTTGTGATATGTTTGATTATAGATGTGTTATTTTTATACCATTCATGGTTTTGGATAATGTATTGACATTTTTTATGCTAGTTTTATTACACATGTTTATGTTATGTTTAAAACTTTTCATATGAGGAATGAATTGGACTTAGTAAGTGATGGGTGGAGCCCACTATAGCTCATCAATGCATCGGCAGGTCTCATAAGACAAACTAGTGTCTTGGCACAGGTCCTCGAAAAAATCTTATTTTTACCCTTGGTATAAGGCCTTGAGTTTGTGGTTATGAAGTCTGGCATTATGCATTCAATTAATATGAAATTAACTATTGATATTACATTTGATTATTTGACTAGTATAATATCCATGTGAATAAGTAAATTAAATTATTTGATTTATCTTTTCCATATTATTCTTAAGTTTAATTTTAAAATGCTTTTTTTATTTTTATACATTTCCTTAAATATTTGTTCTTATTTATGAATGTTTTCTCTATATTGTTATCCTTACTGAGTATCTGATCTCACCCCTTTCATTATTTTATTTTTCCCAGGATGCGAAGAAGTATATTATAACTGAACTGTAGGGATAGTCTAAGGGATATGAATTTTTTCAATGGAGAAAATGTTGTTGTTGTTTTTCATTTTATAATGTAATGTAACGTTCATGTATGTAATCTATTTTCCAAGATTTCTAAATCAATCGGTCCTATGGGACTTGATTACTTGTAATCATGCCAATGTATTAAAATAATGTACTGAATCTGGGTAAATGGGGTTTGGGCGTTACAAGGTACTGAATATGTATACTAGTTTATAGACATAATTTTTTATTTTATTTTATTTTATTCTTATAAAATCTTATATCAGGTTATTCCATGTAACATTAGATTATGAATTATTTTTTTGGTAAGAGTAGGTGGAGTGAAATGATTTATTTTTTATGTTAATTTTTTAAGATGTTATGTTATTTTTTGTTGTTTTTATTATTTGATATAAAAAACATATTTTTTAAAAAAAATCTGAAAATGAATTTTATAAATTGTTGTTTTGGTTATCATTTCAATTGTTGGACTATTTAAAAAATAAAAAATCCAAATCATAATAAAAAAAATTATCTTGGTGCATATTATTACATGATTTTTGATTTCATGTGAGCATCAGGGGTAAGTCTAAACCATGTTTCCGACTCAAAAGGTGTTCATGCAAGGTATATAAAATGGAATTCCATGTAAGTATTTTTTTTTAGTCTGATTTGTATAATGTAGTATTCACTATGTAGAGACCGAAAGCTTGACATACATTGACATTACATTACTTTTTGCAGAATACATAATTCATAACAATAATAGACACACAAGGACCGTAATAGTTTAGTGTCTTTGGAAACTCGGAATTTAACCTTCTAATCATGGTGAAAGATCTTCAACATCTCCCATAAAGAGCTTCCCCCTTTTTTTCTTACCTAAAACCTTTCTTTAAATCCTGGGGAAAATAAAACATATAAAGGGTGAGCTCAAATGCTCAGTAAGGGTAAGCATGGAGAAAATAAAACAAATCATATACATTTGATCTTAAAAACATGAACATAATGTTTAAACTTCAAAATCTTGAGCAACGACATAAAACATGGAAGTACGTAAGGCATAGAACATAATGGAACATCAATCATCATCAAATAGCATGGGAATAAATAATTTAATTGTGTAAAACCATTAATCACATGATATGATTTCCATAGTAGCCAAGGCATTGCTGCCTAGACCATCTTAGTGGACAAAGTCCCTTACTGAATCGAGTTCACTCCTCGTTCCAGTACTGTATCACTGAACCAGGTTAACTTGTCATTCCAGCCATGTTTATATCATGAGATATAAATCCTTTCCCAATGCATTGGAGGGAGATATAGGTCCCACCCATCTCATTATGAAATAACTCTTACTTGTTCCACAACATAAACATAAATCATTCATCATAACCCAAAGAATAAAATGGGGTTCATAAACATCATCCCATCATAAAATAATCTATATAAAACAAATGGAAATCATTTCATCATAAGAGAATTGAAACCATGTAAATAATAGAGACATTATACATGAAACATACACATATGAAATAATTTCATCAAAGATGGAAAATGGTTTTGATAAAACACTTGAAATAAATTCTTGAAAAAAATATCCTTTCTTATTAAAAATCATTTTCTTTTTACAAAATCCCATGCAATTTTAAAAGAAATAGATTTTGTTGAAAATAGTTATGAAATCTTGTAGAGTAAGCTTCATGAAAATAAGGCATTATTAAACTGTATAAATCCATTCATGCCATATAAGTTATAAAAAATTATCCTCATACTTTTGTCAAAAAAGTCAAAATGGTCCTCATATGGTAAAAAAAGAAATATTCCTTACATAAAACAAATTAAAAGTCAAAGAGGGGTAAAAATGACATTAAACATACATGTAAGAATATTAAACACTTTATGAAAAACATTTTTATGGACATGGATGAAAAATATAACCCCGGTAAATACTTACGAATAAACAATCTCGGATAAAAACGATATTGGAATAATTATCCCTTACCTTATGTATGATATGCTTCGTATGTATCTGATCCTTCTATATAATGATTTAAATAATGTCATTGACTTATTAAAGAATCATATTCATTGTTATGATATCATATATGGTTCACTTATGACTTTATATTACCCGTTATTTTGTAAATTCCATGTTAAAGCAGTGTTTTTGGTAAAATCGTTTCATTTATCGTACGTGTTTCGACATGTTGTTCTTGATATTTTTACTTATATCTTGATTTACATAATTCCAGAAAGTAAAAAATGATTTATATATAATATATATTCATCATATAAATATATATCATAGATCGATAAATGGAATGAAATACACCGTTCATGGAAATGGTAGAACGTACGTACGCATGAACATTGTTTTCATTTCCTTATTGAATTAAATAGAATTGATTAAATGAAACATATATGTACATAAATCTAGTATCATTATTATGTAATATATTTCATGATTATTTATTATATATACTTTATAAACATACTTGAATGGTTAATCATGGAAAATGAATCTCATCGCGTTCGTGGAGATGGTAGTCTGTACGTACGCACGAGCAATGATATCATTTCCATGATCGTGGAATTGTTTTGAAGTGTATGTATAATATTTCAGAATAAATATCACTTTAAAATAATCATATATAGTTATGTATTTACACCATTATACCCATCCAAATAAGGTGGTGGTGGAAAACAGATTACAACACGGCGTGGAGACAGTATTCTGTATGGACGCACACGCGGTGATTTCGTTTTCCGTAGGATGAATAGAAGATGAAAGAGATTTGTTTCATATTTATAATAACATATCAGTATATGAGTGATATTTATGTTATTAATTTATGATGAAAGAAATAAAGAATAATAATAAGAAGAAGAAATAAATTGGAAAGAATCGGTAAAGGATATTACCTCTTCTTTGACGCGCCTCTTCTTAACCTCATCTTAAGGCACTAGAGTTGGTCTTTTGAGAAGACCAGAACCTATATTATGTTTCTAGGGAATTTTATAAGGGAATGTTTCAGGTTTTTTCCGAGCTTGAAAGCTCAAAATTGTGTAAAGTGAAGAGGGAGGAGGTGCCCTTTTATAAGGGAGGAGAGGGGCACTTTAGGAAAAAACATAAAATATTATTTTATAATAAAGTCATATTCGGTTTATAATGGCTCCAAAGAGACTTATTTCTAAGATAGATTGGGGATGGGTCAAAATCCTCTCAACCAATAGGTTTTAGACAAGTTTAGGTTACTATTTTAACCTTTTCATTTAGATTTAAGTCTAAGTTAAATAATTTAACTTTTACCGTGTCTTCTTGTTTTCCTACAGTATATGGTTAATAAACTTACTATAACAAGCCAAACGAACCCCAAGTGGTTAATTATTAATATATATAACCTTATCTAAGTCATTTGGCCAAACCGTATATTTTTAGGAATATAATAACAATTAATAATATAATATTTGTTTTAAAAACTATTTTATTTCAATTTTGACACTATTTGGTAATTGATTTTTCTAAAAATCATAACATCATGATTATTTCTAAATAAGTTAATTAAATCAATAATAATATGTCATAGTAACCTATTAAATTAGTATAATTCATAAAAAGTCTAAAATTACATTTATTTGGGTAATTATAAAATCAATTATGTTAATATTTCATTAATAAGGTAATTACTGCATCATCATTGTGTCATAAATAAATTAAATTATTTAATGTAATAAAATTATAAATAAAATACCATTATGAATGAAATATTTTTATATTTCTAATGAATATTTATAGTTGAATTTATCTTATAGATAACCCTATATTAATAATGTTTTAGTTATTAAACTTTGATTTTAACTCTTTTAACTCTTCTTTAAATAAAATAATAATAAAAGTCCTATTCTAATCCTAGTGGAACTGAAGGGGCATATTTTAATCCTGAGGTTGTTTTTTGTCGAATTAAACTTATCCAATAGAATTAGGACATGTGTTAGGGTAATAATAATATCATTTGTACCCTTAATTACCCTATTTACTTTTAACCGTGGTAAATAAAAGTAAAAGGTTACTATTCACCAAAAATTATTTGTATCTTATTGAACCAAATTTTACTCCTTGATATTAACCGTGTCTCTCTAATTTTTGAAATTACAGTCACAGAAACGGTAAAATTATGTTTTATGTAAATTTTCAAATTATCCTAGGAGGTGGGAAAAGACGGTGAAAAGTTCAATAAAATTTTATATATCTAAAATTATTGAAAAAAGTACCCCAATGAATTAAATTGAACATATATATGAATTATGTATCAATTTTGACCGAAAATAAATTTAAATAAATTAAATAATTATTTAAATAAAAAGTAGGTATTTAAATAGTAACCCAGTGTTTTCACTATTCATCAAAATTTGAAAGTTTTTAGAAAAATACCAAAAAACCACTCTAGGATAATTTCGATATTCCAAATCCAAAAATGAATTCCATTTTGAAAGATTAAATTTATAAAATTTCAAAAATTCGGTATTACTATTCATAACAGCTAGTTTATATAATATTTTAATAACATATCGTTGTTTTGTGAAACTCGGTATTGCGTACAACACATGCTATCGTGGAAGGTCGTGATTGGGTGTAAGGCAAGACAAGTCAGGGTTGTTTGTATTGAAATATTCCTTTGTTGTTGCGTATAACAAAATCCAACCATATTTCATTTGTACATTAAATATATATATATATATATATACACTCAATGATGCATAGAATAACTACTATCAAACAAACTTTAAATTGTGTGTAACACGATCCAAGAATAGTGTTGCGTATACTACAAGCTAATACATCATTGCGTATAGCGCAAGATAATCTTGGTGTAGCGTATAACAAAAGACATCAAAGAAATTAAAAGGAATAATTCTCAAAAAATCTCGGGTTGTTACATTCTACCCCCCTTAAATTGAATTTCTCCCTCGACATTCGTTGTGGTTATAAATGGTTTTCTACAGGAATGTTTCTTTAATTTAACCCCACATCATAAAATGGAATTCCAAAACTTAACATTAAAAACAAAAGTATGAAACATAACGGTTACCCAAATTAACTAATCATTGGGTTTCCACATAGGTGAAAATATGGATATAGAAGAGAAATCTAACCATCAAGTTCTATTGGAGAGTGGTATAAAACATGGCTATGAAAAATCCAACAATCACAAAGCCATAAATTTTTGATGATCTAAGGTACCATCTGATTCATCGTATATGAGGATACTAAGACGACATTTATGGTTTTCAAGATCATTTCCCTAAAGTTGATGAATTTTAATTAGAAGAAATACTTACTTTATTTTTGTACAATCTCACCATTGTTCATGCCTTTATCAATTTCCACTTCATCTCTTAAAGAAATGAAGTTGAATTTTTCATTCTTGAAGTGTTAGAAGATCATGTGATTGAATGATGGGTTATTCCATCTGTCTCAAACAAAAGGTTATCAAAAATTATAAGTCCATCTTATGGTGAGATAAATCGTATATGGTTCCAAAAATGGACTTCTACTTCATCTATCATAGCGCTTAATAAAATAAAACTACTTTCTACTAACTAGAGACTTCATGTAGGCCAGTGGTATGCAATAAAGGACTATCGCACTTCGGTTGTGGGTTCGATTCCCACAGTCTTTTCTGACGTGACGGGTTGTCACCCATCCTGCAGTTTTTCCTTTTTCTAAAACTACACTATTATAACATTACAGAAATAATTTTGAAAAAAAGTTCTAGCGTTAAAAAATATTATCTGATGTTCGAAATAACACTTTCCAATCTTTAGACTTATCCAAAATACATCTGTCCAATCTCATATTATAAAGAAAATGATTACTGGAAAGGTCACATAACAAGAACATGAATACCATCATTTATCATATGATATATCTTGTTGATCGCATTCCAAACATATGAATTCCTTAATTGTGTATTCTCTTGAAACAGAAATTACCATAGAACCTTAGGGAAAACATGGATGCTTTCAAAAGGTAACTCTTTCCCCTTACCAAAATCCCAAAAATTCTATATACTCATACCATGATATAACTTTGTCCTTATATCAGTCATGAGCTCATTTCATTTTTTTTCTTTATCCTTTCATTATGAGCATATCATCTACTTTCCAAAAATATCTGAATAAACATTCATGGTTACTGGTACCATTCAACATATACTTTCAAAAACATAAGGAAAAACAATAGTGTAACAATCCTTAGATGTCTCTTTATTCCATAGTACCATGATATTACTTATACAAAATTACTCTTGATAAACATGTAATCATTCCACTACCTTCTTAAACCATTGACCAGTCATGAACAATTCTTTCATCTCACATATCATTTGTAGTCACATCATCATCATCAATATAAATACTACCAATATGACCATGCTGATTCTCTTCATGAGATTTTCCCTTAGGGAATTGTTTTGCATAATGTTTGTACATTCCACATTTAAAACATTTAACTGTTGTTGATGTCTTAGAAATACCATTATCCTTTTCCATGGTGTTAATTAAACATTTTCCTTTGAAATTATTGGCTTTATGTCCTTCTTTTCCACACCCAATGCATCTTCCAGTTCCTTTGAAACATTCTCCTTGATGTCTCTTCCCACATGATTCACATGAGGAAAATTGAACTTTTATTCCTCTATAATCATCATGAAACTCCTTCTTTCTCTTATTAACTGAGTCAGTAAACTTACCAAAGTTGATATTATTGATCATATTATGAGATAGCTGATTAAGAATAATAATGATTTTTCGCCTTCCAAATCCCATTTCATTTTCTTGATCATGAAAAATATCATTCCATTGTCCATCATATTCTCTATTATCATGATTCTTCTTGTTTCCAGTCATTTTATAAAACCCAAAAATAATAGTGTGAGAGAAAAAAATCATAATCAAGGGGGTGTACCTTCAATATCAAACAACTTAGGTTGAATTCTAAGATCATTACCATAATTCTAGGACTATAACATATACTTATACGTAACCTTAGGGACATCCCTAAACATACCTTAGAAATATCTCTAGGGATCTCACTAAACTTTTCTCTTCCTAGTTTCCAAAGGTTGACTAAACCTTTCCTCTAATACCAACTGTAGAGACCCAAAGCTTGACGTACATGGACATTACATTACTTTTTGTGAAATACTTAATACATAACAATAACATACACAAAAGGACCATAATATTTTAGTGTCTTTGGAAACTCAGAATTTAATCTTCTAATCATGGTGAAAGATCTTCAACATCTCCTATAAAGAGCTTCCCCTTTTGTTTCATTACCTAAAACATTTCTTTAAATCCTGGGAAAAATAAAACATATAAAGGGTGAGCTCAAATGCTCAATAAGGGTAAGCATGGAGAAAATAAAACAAACCATATACATTTGAACTTAAAAACCTGAACATAATGTTTAAACATCAAAATCATGAGCAATGACAAAAAAACATTGCAGTACATAAGGCATAGATCATAATGGAACATCAATCAGTGACAGCTTCGCCGCTTCTGGATTCAGATCTTCTCAGCATATTCATGTGTCAACTCCTAATGGTTTGGCTTCAGGTGGTGGCAAAGATCATTCTGGCTCCTGGATCCCTTTGCAGCTTCAGGTGGTTGGTGTTGAATTTGGTTTTCTCGATGTTGGCATAGTCTTGCCTTTGGCTCCGGGTCCTTGTCGTAGATGTGGTCTACTCATTGTCAGCTCCCCTATGCTAGACGTCGTCTTCTTGGGATTCTGTCTTGACTATGGTGTGTTCAGTGTCGACTACGGTGTGATCAATGTTGACCTTGGATTGCTTTCCAACTCCGTGATCTTAGCGTGGCCTCATTCTAGCTCGATTTCGGCTCTGGCAGGTGACGGTTGGATTGGGGTCGGCTCCAATGTTCTGGAGGGGGGAGGCCCTTCATTTTGGTGCTCCGGTAAGTTTTTTCCAGGTCTTGATATGGTTAAGATGAGTTTTCGTTTTATTGGATGTGAAATTAGTGATATTGTGGTGGGAATTTTGACGTGGTTGGACGTGAATATGCTGGTTACCTGATTTTTTACCACTGTTGGAGGTGAAATGTATGTTTGTTGTGGAATCTAGATATTCTACATGGGTTTTTCTTCAGATGAAGATAGATCTGGTCATCTCCATCATGTATGTCTTTTCAGATTTGGACGTTTGAGAGGGTATGGCATAGCCATCGGTACCGGGCTCGTGCATCCTTCCATGGGACATCATGCTGATCATTCATACTTTGGTGGAGGAATATCTTAATTATTTTGATGCTAGGTGGAGGCACTTTCATGTATTCTGGTCTTGGGTTGCAACCCTTTATTTTTTGAATGTTGTTTAAGTCCTGATATCTCTGAAATCTTGGTTTACCCCTTTATCCTTATAAGGAAATTATCCAAAATCAATAAAAATATCAGCCTTCGGGCCATTCAGTTAGTCATTAAGCACATGATATGATTTCCATAGTATCCAAGGCATTGCTTCCTAGACCAACTTAGTGGACAAAGTCCCTTACTGAATCGAGTTCACTCCTCGTTCGAATCCGGTATCACTGAACCGGATTAACTTGTCGTTACAGCCATGTCTATCTCATGAGATATGAATCTTTACCCAATGCATTGGAGGGAGATATAGGTCCTACCCATCTCATAATGAAATCATTCTTACGTGTGCCACAACATAAACACAAATCATTCATCATAACCCAAAGAATAAAATGGGTTTCATAAACATCATCCCATCATAACATAATCCATATAAAACAAATGGATATAATTTCATCATAAGAGAAGTGAAACCATGTAAATAATAGAGATATTATACTTGAAACATACACATATGAAATAATTTAATCTTATATGGAAAATGGTTTTGATAAAACACTTGAAATAAATTCTTGAGGAAAATATCCTTTCTTATTCAAAATCATTTTCTTTTCACAAAATGACATGAAATTTTATAAGAAATGGATTTTTCTGAAAATGGTTATGAAATCTTATAGAGTAATCTTCATGAAAATAAGGTGTTATGAAACCATATAAATCCGTTCATTCCGTATAAGTTAAAAAAATAGTATCCTCGTACTTTTGTCGAAAAATTCAAAAAGTTCATCATATGGTAAACAAAAGAAAGAGTCCCTCCATAACACAAAGTACAAGTCAAAGAGGGGTAAACATGACATTAAACATACTTGGAAGAATATTAAACACTTTATGAAAAACATTTTTCTGGACATGGATGAAAAATATAACCCCAGTAAATACTTACGTATAAACAATCACGGATAAGAACGAGATTGGAATAATTACCCCTTACCTTATGTTAGATATGATTCATATGTATCCGAACCTCCTATATAATGATTTAAATAATGTCATTGACTTATTAAAGAATCATATTCATTGTTATGATATCATATATTGTTCACTTATGACTTTATATTACCCGTTCTTTTGTAAATTCCATGTTAAAGCAGTGTTTTCGGTAAAATTGTTTCATTTATCATACGTGCTTCGACATGTTGTTCGTGATATTATTACTTATATCTTGATTTACTTAATTCTAGAATTTAAAACATGATTTATATATAATATATATTCATCATATAAATATATGTGATAGATCGATAAAAGGAATGAAATACACCGTTAATGGAGGTGGTAGGTCATACGTACGCATGAACGTTGTTTTCGTTTCCTTATTGAATTAAATAGAATTAAGTAAATGAAACATATATGTACATAAATCCAGTGTCATTACTATGTAATATACTTCAGGATTATTTATTATATATACTTTATAATCATACTTGTACAGTTAATCATGGAAAATGAATCTCATCGCGTTCATAGAGATGGTAGTTCATACGTACACACGAGCGATGATATCATTTCCGTGATCGTGGAATTTAATTGAAGTGTATGTATAATATTTTAGAATCAATATCACTTTACAATAATCATATATAGTTATTTATTTACACCAATATACCCATCCAAGTAAGGTGGTGGTGGAAAACAGATTATACCACGGTGTGGAGACGGTATTCCATACGTACGCACCCGCGATGATTTCGTTTTCCGTAGGATGGGTAGAAGATGAAATAGAGTTGTTTAATATTTATAATAACATATCGATATATGAGTGATATTTATGTTATTAATTTATGATGATAAAAATAAATAATAAGAAGTAGAAGAAGAAATAAATTGGAAAGAATCGGTAAAGGATATTACCTCTTCTTTGACGTGCCTCTTCTTAACCTCCTCTTAGGACACTAGAGTTGGTATTTTGAGAAGACCAAAACCTCTATAATGTTTCTAGGGAAGTTTATAAGGAAAATGGGCAGGGTTTGGCCGAGCTTTAAAGCTCATAATTTTGTAAAGTGAAGAGGGAGGAGGTGCCCTTTTATAAGGGAGGAGAGGGGCACTTTAGGAAAAAACTTAAAATATTATTTCATAATAAGGTCATATTCGGTTTATAATGGCTCCAAAGTGACTTATTTAGAAGATAAAGTGGGTATGGGTCGAAATACTCCCAACAAATAGGTTTTAGACACGTTTAGGTTACTATTTTAACCTTATCATTTAGATTTAACTCTAAGTTAAATAATTTAACTTTTACCGTGTCTTCTTGTTTTATAACACTATATGGTTAATAAAGTTACTATAACAAGCCAAACGAACCCCAAGTGGTTCATTATTAATATATATAACCTTATAAAAGTCATTTGGCCAAACCTTATATTTTTTTTAATAGAATAAAAACTAATAATATAATATGTTTTTTAAAAATTATTTTATGTCAATTTTGACACTATTTGTTAATTGATTTTTCTAAAACTCCTAACATCATGATTAGTTGGAAAAAAGTTAATTAAATCAATAATAACATGTCATATAAACCTATTAAATTATTTTAATTCATAAAAATTCTCAAATTACATTTATTTGGGTATTTATAAAATCAATTATGTTAATACTTCATTAATAAGGTAATTAATGCATCATCATTGTGTCATAAATAAATTAAATTATTTAATGTCTAAAAATTATAAATAAAATACCATTACATAGGAAATAGTTTTATATTTCTAATGAATATTTATAGTCGAATTTATCTTATGTATAACCCTATATTAAAAAAAATTGTTATTAAACATTGATTTTGACTCTTTTAACTCTTCTTTAAATAAAATAATGATAAATGTCCTAATCTAAACGAAGAGGATCTAAAGGGTCTTATTTTAATCCTAAGGTTGTTTTTGCTCGAATTAAACTTATACAATAGTATTATGAAATGTTTTAGGGTAATAATAATATCATGTTTACCCTTAATTACCCTATTTACTTTAACCGTGGTAAATAAAAGTAAAAAATTACAATTCACCAAAAAATATTTTTATCTTATTGAACCCCATTTTACACCTTGATATTAACCGTGTCTCTTTTATTTTCTAAATTCCACTCCCAAAAGCGGTAAAATTAATTTTTATGTAAATTTTCAAATTCTTCTAGGAGGTGGGTAAAAGATGGTGAAAATTCAATAAAATTTTTATATATCTAAAATTATTATAAAATGAATCCAATGAATTACATTGAACTTATATAGGTATTATGTATCAATTGTGACCTAAAATAAATTTAAATAAAATAAATAATTATTTAAATAAAAAGTCGGTTTTTAAATAGTAACTCAGTGTTTTCACTATTCATCAAAAAATTTAACGTTTTCAGAAAAATACCAAAAATTCACCCTAGGCTAATTTCAATATTCCAAATCCAAAAATGAATTCCATTTTGAAAGATTAAATTTATAAAATTTCAAAAAGTGGGTATTACTATTCATAACAGCTAGTTTATATAATATTTTAATAACATATCATTTTTTTGTGAAACTCGGTATTGAGTACATCTAACGCTATCGTGGAAGGTCGTGATTGTGTGTAAAGCAAGCCTAGTCAGGGATGCGTGTAGTGGAAGATTCCTTTGTTGTTGCGTATAACAAAATCCAACCATATTTCATTTATACATTGAATATATTTATATATATATATACTCAATGTTGCGTAGAATAACTACTATCAAACAAACTTCAAATTGTGTGTAACATGATCCAAGAATAGTGTTGCGTATACTACAAGCTAATACGGTGTTGCGTATAGCGCAAGATAATCTTGGTGTAGCGTACAACAAAATACATCAAAGAAATTAAAAGGAATAATTCTCATAAAATCTCAGGTTGTGACACACTAGATCTTATTTAACATATTTCTTATGTGGAAGAATTATCTCATTTATTTTACATTTATAGAAGGATTGTCTAATGGGGTTAGTTTCTTGGGAACATGAATGTTGTATAATGGTTCAGTGCCTTGGTTTTTAATATAATTGTTTTCATTTTTATTTGGGTGTAATTTTAAGGAAATATGGTATAAATTTATCAATAAATTCAATGATATAATTTTAATATTATTTTTGTAATATTAATAACTTGTTAAATTATGGACTCCACTTTTGGAATGTTATTATTTTACTCTGATATATGCAGTGAATTTTTTGTGTGTGTCATAAGTATTATTGTCAGAAGGATGTGTTTATTGGTTTAGAGTGTAAAATATTTTGAAGGTGTATATAATATAAAGACTAAAATCTTCAATTTTATTTCTTGGTTTTCAAATGTATTTTTTTTATAAGTTCACACAAGACGGGATAAAGAAAATTTATCCTATTAATTAACATCATATGAATATTATAATTATTTTATGAATCATGAAATTTTGATTTTTTTTATATTGTGGGAGTTTTAATAAATGTATAATTGTGTTAACTTTTACCATGATTATTATATTAATTATCTGATTTATTAAATATTATGAACATTGTTTTCATTTTTTTGTGGGAAATCTTGGATTTCATTTAAATTAGATGTATAAATTAATTTATTTTCATATAGTATTAGTAAGTGAATATTGTAACATGTAATTATTATTAAAAATAAATTTAGGTTTCAGGATATTCATAGGACCATGTTTATATAAATAGAATAAATTTCCATTAATTTCTTATTCTCATGTGAAATTAGATGAGGATTCTATGATCATCAGTGGAAGGATATGTTAGCCACAAGATTTTGTATTAAACAACCCTTTTAATACTATTTAGTGTGTTACTCAATGGGATTTAATTAAAATAATAGATTATTTCCATATTTATATATATTAGACAATAAAAAATTAATTATAATACTAGTTTGATTAATTTACTTCCCATTCCAAAACATATGATAAAAATATTAGTGAACTAATTTCTATGACACCCATGAATCATAATTATGGGTGAAAGACACAATTTTCATAACTAAATTCCAAATTTACACAATTATTCATGGTTTTATCGAATAATAATGGAAAATTTGAGAGGATTAGGGGATGATTCAAAAAACTTAATTTTATATACAAAAAATTTTAGGTGATTGAAAAAATCATATGTGATGGGTAAAATATTCTAATGAATGAAAAATCATGATTTTTAAATTTCAATGAGATATAGGGTTTGGTATGGTGGGTTTCTAACTATCTTTTAGTTAGGTATTCAAAGAGTGGAAATTCATGACCATTTTATAACACATCACTAACAAATAAGGCTTTGTGGGAGAGAAACCATTCCCAATAAGAAGTTTAAATGAGTGGAAGCATGGTTTAATGTGAAGTGTTTAATTAGTAGTTATGTTGAATACTTTTTATCATAGTGTATAAATAGTGAGTAGGTGAGTATAAAAATACAGTAAGTTTCATGATATCTAGTAAAGGTAGATAATGGATATAAATGGTGAATGTAGGGAATTTTCATGAAAGTGACCATATAATTTTGGAGGTAGGGATGAGATGACTAATATTTCAATAATTTAGTTTTTTATTGCACGATCCACATAAGAAGGTATAATGGGTGTTGAAAATAGTGTATAGATTTTGTGGGATGAGAGGAGAATGGAAAACCCATTGTAGCCCAGTTCAATATGGATATCTTGGCCATTATGGACTATTTTTTCATATATATGGGGTAACATTCAGAAATACTATCCTTTATGTCCTTATATAGTAAAATATGCATTATGTTTTTATATGATATAAATAAATAAAATGTTAATGTGGAAGATGATATAATAAAATAGTAATGTAAATATAATATATAAATATTGGTATTAATATTAATGACGAAAGTAATAATTTTATTTATTATCGATGAAAAATTATTCCCACACTTTAATATATAATGCTAAAAATATATAATTTCATTAATAACATTAAATTAAAAAAAACTTCTAGAATTAATATTTTATTTTATTGCGGAATTATGAAAATAATTTATTATGAATTAAAAGAATTCCATTTAATTTAAAAAATTCAACAATCAATGACTACTTATTAACTAATCAAAATGAATTTAATACTTGTGGTCACCTAAGGAAATTCGTAAAACTAAGAAGGAAGTGATCTTAAATGCTTTGTAATTAGTATAACATAAATAATGATACATAAAATAGTTATCATTATATAATAAAGATAATATATTCATAATTAATATATTACGTACAATACTAATGGAATATGATTATGAAAACATAAAAAGTAATATGATGCATGTTAGCTTAATCATGGATCATTGAATAAATATCTTTAAAATAATGATCCTGAAAGCATATAATACACCATGGTGTTGGGATTTCAAATCATTAGAAAATAATGATAAACCATGGTGAAAAAATAGGGAAATCACATATTTAAAATAATATAGAATCCTAATATATATCAATGATCTATTTTAAGACCATCATATCATTTTAGAAAAGGTATATAAATCGTGTCCATCTGTAACATTAAGAAATAATCTTAGAAAACCATTTTCACTCAAAATATAGTGATCATATGAGATATAAATCATTACATAATTGATTTATGGGTCGTGTAATTTTGTCCTTGTACATAATAATATGATATATCCATATTTATATGTGTTATATATAAAAGTGAAAACTTTCAAAAATCATAAAAAATTATACATTTGTTGACATAGGAGAAAAAATTAAACTAAATAAATAGAGTACATATCTTTATAAATATTCTATAATATGAATAATGAATTATATAATATTCAGCGCCTGAAAAAATCATGTTTATAAAACTACGTAAAAATATTTACTTTCTTGGATTACTGGATATTCTATCATTGTGAACAATCATTATCCATGGTTACTATATTTAGTGTATTAATGATGTAATATTATTGGGAGAAATATTATCCTTATTAATTATCTATGATAAGGTCGGATAAAGGTAGTGATTGATAATTTCTCTCAAAAATATTTATTTACACCACAACTCATATTCAATGAAACATGGATAACGATTCTAATGAATATTTTAATATATTATCTAAATATAAGAAATATAATATTAAATAAAATAACATATAATTTGTGTTTTAAGGATAGAATATGACTGATTAGTAACATATATGAAAAATACTTTATATGATGATAATAAATTATGAATATTTTATGAAAATAAATTATATATTATTACTTATCATTGAAATATGTAAATTAAAATACAGTTATTAAGGAAGGAACCAAAATTATGATTTCATTAAATTTAAATATTAAAAAATTAATCCATAATGTGAAAAAATATAGATAATTTATTTTAAAAATAATCTGGATAATAATAGAGAATAATATAGACAAGATATCTTTATGTGTGTTCATAAAATTCCATAACATTATCAAAAAAATTGAGAAATAAGTATCTATAAATAATTATATTAAAATGGTGAAAAAAATTAATTTAAAATATTATTTGAAAAATTAAATTTCATATAATAAAACCTTGTAAATATATAGAGCTAAATAAGAAGGAACTATTTGAAGAAGATTGTATTTTCAAAATCTTCCCTTATAAATTTTATAAGGTTGTACATGTAATCAATAATATTAAGAGATCCATGATGACAATAGAATCAATATAAATGAATGTAGAAGTTTTAATATGTAACCAAATTTATGAATATGGAAGTATGAAAAATAATAAGAGAGGATGATAGAGTGTGAGAGATAACATAACCAAACTGAAGAAAAAGAGTGGGATGGTCCTCTTTTGTACTGCATAAGATTGATCTAATAATGAATATGATAGATAATGATTCAAAAATAGTCAAAACATAAATAAAAATCATAATGTTATTCTTTATAAACATTGGTGATTTTTAATGTAGTAAAAGAAAAACCATGTTGAATAAATACATTTAATGAATTGATATTTGGAAGAAATCCCCCTTACAATGACACCTAGTTTTCTATATATATCTTCTAACTTTATGAATAAAAAAACTATATTAAATATTTTCTTTGATTCATAACATTTTTCATGTTTATTTCATTAATAATTTTCCATTATTTTCAATTTTTATCATATGATATTAATTTATTGATTAATTTTTCTTGCAGCTTTCATTTTTATGTTTCCAAGTTCAATATTCTCAAAAAATCCTGGATATAGTGGTAACCAACAATCTTTTCAATCCAATGGTTAAATAAGATACATAATTTCTATCATATAAGTATGATAACACTCTAAACATACTATTTTCCAATATTTCAATATATATTATAAAAAATTAAAAATCAAAGCGTGTTTTTATAACCTTAATTTAATGTATTTAAACGACTTCATTTATTTAATTATAATAAAAAATTTCCCCACACATTTTAAAATAAAAATTATGAAACATGAAATCATTTTTTATTAATTTAATATTTTTATGTGATATCTATTTTTATGAATATCTATGATACATAAAAATGGAAATAATCATTAATATTCACATATGTAGAATAAAACAGCTATGGTGGAAAAAAATTAATATAGTTAAAATGAAGTGATAAAAAAGATTTTTTTATAAAAAATTATAATTTAATTAAGAAATATTTTTAATATTAATTTTTAGTATTAAATATATTATTCAATGGGTAAGGGGAGAATTGAAATAAAAATACTATGGTTTTTAAATCCTTATTTAATCATTGTAAAAATTATGTAATTTTTTTATGAGAGGTAATGAATATTCTATCATCGATAATGGATAGAATGTATTCTATTAAAATGTTAATATAATCATTATAGCATCTAATAAATATGTTTAAAATATTTTAATGTAATAAAATTTCATATAAAAGATGTAGAGAGTGAATGGGGAACCTTATCTTTCTCAGTGATACACCTCTGATCAGATGAGTCATAGGAATTTAGAAGGGGGTGATACAGTTCCCGTAGTGGTATAATAATGTGAAAAGGATAATTTATTGTGGGGTTTGTGTAGAGTTTTTTAAAATTAATGTTTTTTTATGTAATGAGAAATGGATGGTGTATGGGTGGTTATATAACCAAATAGAGGGGTATCATTGGGAAATAATTATTATTTTATTAATTTGGATCAAAACTACAAAAAAACATGATAAATATGAATTTTATTACAGTTTGATTAGAAAATATATGTTTTTTTACATTTAAATACATACAAAACATCATGGAATCTTGGAAATATTTTCTCCAAAATTAATGAATAAAAAAATGTTTTCTAACTAAAAACAGTAACTTGTATTTTTAAAATATATTTTTATGTTTTAATATTAAATTTATTATTTTTAAATTTTTTATATTACCCATTAAACAAAATTTTGTTTGTAATTATTTTTATAAATTATTGAGTCCTATTTACATAATAATGATTTTATAAATGATATGGTATATGAAAAAAATAAATTTTTTCATGTACAAAAAAATCAACTTGTATTTAGAAAAATAACAATAAATTATCTCATTCTAATTTAGATATACTAATTCAAAAAATGCACAAATATTATAAGTTAACTATCAAAGAGTTGATTTTTTCTTCTCCTAAAATACTTTTGGAAGATGTTATGATTCAATGACAATTATTCATAATGTCTATATAAAATTTCAATGACCATATTACATTTCGGAAGACAATATTATCAAAATTTAATGATCATTTTTTATAATAAATAACTATATATAATAAATTATATTTTTAAATAAAAATAATATATATTTTATAATATTATTATCATGTTAAACATTATACACAACATTTTTATATGATTTTTTAATATAGAAAAACATTCTTATTAGAGTAAAAATATAATTTAACCATTTATTTTATCATGTGATGCATCTAAAATGTCACATGACTATAAAAATTATTTCACAACATTTAATGGTTATACATTTCAATATAATTACTACTAAATCATGAGAAATACTTTTTAATAATTATATTAATTTTAAAATAATACAATTAATCATATTAATTTATTTATTAATGAAATATATACGTATAAAATGAATGAAAAACTAAAAAACATATTTTATAAATCAATTCAAATAAATAATTTATATCAAAAAAAATCATCATATATTTATTAATATTTATATAAATAACATTAATTATATATGGGAAACCAGTTTAGTTGATAACTATATACATTATATATTGTTAAATATCATTAGAAATAAATCAAAATGAATGAATACAATATTTTCAAATATATTTCCTTGAACAAATTATCAAAATAAACATTAAAATTCAGGGATGATGAAATTAATAAAATTTATATTATATTTTATTTTTTTCATATAGTACTTATAGAATCGCATCCATGGTATCATTTTTAGGCATTTTTTCTATTACATTTTGCCTTACCATTATTACATGTCATTCCCATGATTTTTTGAGAAAATGGATGATTTCACGACTGAAAGAAGGAAGCCCCAAATTATTAGAAATAGTGCCCAGCCTAGTGGAAACTATGATCCCTATAGTGTGCACTATATACAAAAAATAGACTAGTTCAAGTGTGTACGGCCTTATAGGGATAACCGTGTGCTTGAGAAAGTATAATTTTCTTAGGTGGACAGCTAGGAACACATACGTGTGTCCCACTAAGAAAATAGTGTATGAAAACTGTGTGTCTTCCAAAATCATGAAAACTCTAAAAATTAAGTTCTAACAGTACATGATTTTAGACCAAAATCACCCATATCTCACCCCATTCGACCCTCCATCCCTAAGAGAACCTCCCTACTTTCCTTCCTCCCTTGGTCTCCATTTTTTTTGATAATTATGAGCATGGATCTTCAAGAAATCGTCAAGTAAGATTATCTATTCTTTTTTTCCTCCTATATCTTGGTATATTCTCCCTTTATTCCTATGTTCTCCTTCTATAGTAGATAAAATGTCTTATGATGGGTTCAATCTTATTTTCTAAGGATTATTATCATTGTATTTGGTGTTGTTTTACCCCTATATGGTCTCTCCTTAATGTGAATTTGGGCTTCCACTTATTTTTTGAATTTTATAATAAATTGGTCGAAGGTTCCATGCCAAGAAATTATTTTATGATTTTATTATTATTTTTTAAATGGTATCTATAAATTGTGTGCCTGGTTAGAAACATGTTTGATTATGCAGGATGAAAATTAACTAGAGTTGTGTTATTTTCTTGGTTTTGAGAGAACGAAATCTCATGACTGATGGGTTTGCTCGTGAAGGGAGGGCTGATGAAAACCTTGTTAATTATGTCACAATGGGTTCATTACCCATTTCTTATAAAAAAATTATCCATGAAGATGTTCTCGGTCTCTGACATTTCATACCTCTTATTTTTTTCCTCTGTTCTGTTTCATCGTATTCCTCGTTTCTTATTTCAATAAAAAATTATTTTTCAGATCATAAATAAAAAACATAGTAATATTATGTATCTATATTGGTAAACTAGGTATAGTATGTTTGAAAAGTTATCAATTATGAGTCTGAGCCTCTCTAATAGTATTACATAACAACACTAACTAAACATACATAATAGGGATTGGTTGGATCGAGTAGGAGATAGAACAATGTCTCCAAATTATGATCATCAAGAGAAAGAGGATCCTATGACCCTAATAACCCTATTATCTTAGGTATTTACCTTATTGGTCATGTTATGATTACAATTCATCTTGTTTTCATCTTTAACTTCCTATTTAATTTTAAATCAGTTTTAATTTAAATTTTATCTTTCTTTTCTTAAAAACTAGCAATTTAATTTTACATCTAATATCAATTAATAGAATCTATTTTAGTGGTATCCTAATATATAATTTTTATCACTCCCTACATAACCTCTTGGTAATATTTATTACTTTTTAATTTTGACTCATGTGGTGGAAATTACTTCTATGTTGGGGAAATTGGATTTATGTGTTTGTGGTTTCTTCTTGTTCATTTGTTGGCAGAGGTGGAATGACGGTGTTCACCCATAAGTTGCATGGTGGTTTGTTAGTTCAGTTGGTTCCACAACTATTTTTTTGTTATTTTTTGGATTGATAATAAATGTTAAATTCTCAACTCATGTGTATTTTTTTCCTTTTATCTCTTGTTTTTTGAATGTTGGTTTTGGTGTAATGTATTGCAATGCCCTGAACTGTTATAAATTAAATTTCACTTTTTTTTAAATTAAATATCTTATTTTGTAAAATGGATATAGAAAACATATGAACTCCATTTTTTATTATATCCATTGTATATTAATTACATTTAAGTACCTTTACTATTGATAATATAGTCGTTGAACAGTGATCACATGGCTATTACAAAATATAGGGTTTAAATAAATCCTTTTGACATAAACAAAAGAGGTGATGACCTCAACCAGTAAGATCATTTCATATGAGGCCCATTTATTAGAGTTTCCCAGGGAGATATTTTTTCTAGGCTTTTCCCTATACAAATACCAAGATGATATCAAACAACTTAAGCATGAGAAAAACCATTTACGAGAGATGTTCAAGCTCATCAAAATCACGACCCAAACCATGTTCACCTGACAACCCCATAAAAGCCTCACCATTTCACCCCTTACTCATAGGGAGTATAATGGTGTAAGAAAATTATTTTTTATCAAGATATTATCATTATTTTTATGTACATTATTTTTTATAGAATAATGAATACACTTTCATTCTATGATTGTTATTTGTAAAAAAATTGAAGTGAAAATATTATCATTGGTTAATATTCATAATCAATTAAGAAATACATTTTCATGAATTAATATACTTTTATAATAAATAATATTTTAATTCAATATTATCATTAAATTACTTTTATTAAATATATATTATCATATAATTTTTATGAAGTCAGAGGTAATCTTTATTAAGGTTTGAATACTATTTATTTTTTCAAAACCAGTCAATTTTCATTAAATATCAATTTTCATTTTAATATTTAAAAGTCACATATTTAGAAAATTATTTTTATAAAATGAATATTTTTCTTGGAATCAGGATTTTGAAATTATCCAGTGGTGAATTTTTCATTATTTTCTTAGACAGTCCAATTTTGGGTTAAAATTAAATACCATATAAATATATATGGTGTTTTATAACATCATAATGTCTCACTACTAATGTAATAAACACTATAAAATATATATTCAGATAAATATATTTTTTACCATTAAAATAATGTAATTTCATATTTTTTACTTGTTTTATAAATCCCTAGTGTATCCTCCAAAATGTATAATATATTTTATGATCTTAAATTCATTTCTTTAATAATGTGACTCAAATTTACATAATAAAGGCTAATATTTTAATATCTTTGGCCCTTGTCCTTTTAAAATAATGTTTTAAAATTCTCTATGGAAAACCCCATGGTAAAACCATGGTAAGGTTTGGGGTTTTGAATACTTAATTATAGATATTCCAAAACCTAATTTTGTGAAATATTAGTGAATTCCTTTGTCATTTCCTATATAAACCCACCCAATATCCCACATCTCATCACAATAAAACATGGTTCATGTTTTTACTCTATCTTACCCATCTCTATAATCCTCCCATGTCACTCCAATATCTCAAGAATCTCCTTTTCAAGCTTTTGAAGACACACGCTCAAGTAAGGTTTACTTGTGTTCTCATTTTTATCCATGTTTCCTTATATTGTTACACCCTTTTATTTTCATTTAAAAATATTAAGGGTATGCATTAGGACCACCAAAATACTTTCATTTTTTATGCTTGAATTATGACATACCCCTTTATCTCTCATTAATCCCTCCCATGTACACCCATTACCATGTCAAAATTTCATAAGTGTTATTCCATTTCTCCTCTTTCTTCAAGTTTCCTTATTATGTTATGCTTTCTAATTCCAAATTACTTATATTGGGAAATGTATTTATAATAAACTATTACACTAAATTTCATGTATATATGATTATATACCACTTTATCTATCATCAACCCTATTTAATAATTTTTATGTCACACCGTTAGGCTGCTGAAATTGCACTATGAATCTCCATTCCAAAATAATTATATAAGTGAGTCTTGTACCCATTCCCTATCAAGGGGGTTCAATTTTATACACATGTACATTTTTATTTTGTAATTAAATTTATTTATTCAACACCCATTTACCATATAATAAATTATGAATATTATTGAATTCATTCATTATGATCCTTGTAGCACAATTAAGCATGAGAATGAAATGAATGTGACCGGTGTGTCTAAAATTATATAGCACTCTAACACATTGGTTAATTTTTAGTATCATGATAAGACATGTGGGGAAATGGGTTTACCAGATTCCTTTATGGGACTTTTTCCATTATGATGTCTTTTCAGTTTATCCATGACCTATGATGCATTGTTTTATGTTTTTTCCACATTTCCATGTTATGAATATCATGTTATATATTACTTTATGATTCATGTTTCATTATTCCTCACTAATATTTATTTCCTAACATGTAATATTATTTCCATGTTATTATATGTTTACTCCCTTACTGGGCATTATATATCACCCATTTCTTATGTACATCCTTTGTTTATCCCATGCAATGTTTTGTACGAAGGAATGATGTGGTTATGTAAAGGAATTTTTCTATAAAGAATGAGTCTTTCATGTTTCAAGTTGATATGTAATGTGTCTAATTCCCAGATACAAAATACTTCTTGATCATTTGAGTTGTATTAAGTTTAATTATTTTTAATTAAATCATTAATAAATTTAATAAAAATAATGGGGTTGTTATAGTTGGTATCAGAAGGAAGTTTAGTTATTTTTGGGATTAGGATTAGAAAATACCAGTGAAAGCCTTAGGGATAACACTAAGCATAAAGAACATCCATAAATCTTGGTGAGTATATAGTAAGTAATTTATCAATAAAATATATCCCTCTATGGATGTGAAAAATTGGATTTGTCACTAGCATAAAAGTATTTAGGAGTAAAGCCCGAAAACACCGCTTTGACCTTGAATCGAATGGGAACTAGTGCATGACAACAGGTCTAGCTTCACTCCGGGTTTGACACTACTGGGAATGTGATTTGATAATTTTATAATCGTAGTATAAACCATTATTAAGGGGAAAATCCCATAAGAATATATGTTACAAAATTGATCATGAATAACACAGATTGAATCTTGGAAATTCAGAAGTTATGGAAATAAATGTAATGTATAAGTTATCCCTTAATTGAAATTGGATTCCCTATTACGTGTTTAATAGTTTAAAATACTGACCCCTACATTTCATTTTATTCTATCCAATGTCTGATAATATGAGGAATCGGGCTAACAGCCGATGCCAAGAACAATATAATGACTGCCCTAATGACATTCTCAATCAGATGGGAGCGGAAATCAAAAAAAAATCACTATAATCTCTCAATTAACTCATGTTTTGCATTGAAACATGGATTTAGAGGAAATTCCCCCCCCCCCTTCCCCAAGAAATAACTAGTCTAAATCAATAACTTTATGAGACAAATTCTTCCTACATTCAATGGATCATATGATACCTCCATCTCCAAACAATGGATAAACTCCATTGAGAAGATATTCTCTGTCCTTCAATACTCCAAAAAAGAGATAGTTCTTTAGGTTTCTTATTGTATGAAGGTTGAAGCTAATAAATGGAGGAAATTGGTAAAAAAAAATATGATTCTTGAGGAAGAGATCAAGGGAATGGGATGGAAGGATTTCTAGAAAATGTTTCTTGATAAATATTTTCTTAGCACCCTTGAACTTAATATAGAAAGGGACTTCCTTTCCCTCAAGAAAAAATAAGTTGAATCCATTATAGCATATGAGGGAAACTTCACAAGGCTTGTATGATATGCCTCAAGATTTGTTGTTACCCCCAAATACATGGTTTACTACCTATTTGGTAGGATAAAACCTAGAATATAGAAATCCCTGGTAATCTTTGACTTTGATAGAAATGATTAAATTGTATGATGTTCCCTAAATGTCAAAATAGAGATCAGAAAATCTCAAGGGTAACATGGGGATAAGAATTTGAAGGTGGAGTCAAATTCTATTGGTATGATAGAGAAATATAATGGTGCCATAAAATTTAAACATCCCACATGCCAAAGGTGAGGAATAAAGCACCTTGGAAACTACCTAAAAAGGGATAGGAAATGCTTTAGTTGCGGGAAGGAAGGGCAGTTAGCACATGAATGTTGAAAAAAAACCAGCTACAATGATGGAGGAAAGGAATGCTCTGGTAAACCCACAACACATTGTTCATTGCTACAACTACAAGTAACCAGGAAATTTCTCAAACCAATGAACCTAGATAAGGATTATAGGAGGCAACTAACAACCTCCAAGGTAGCAAGGGATAGATTTTTCTTTCACTACTGTAGAAGTGAATCATGAAAACAAAGTGCGGATAAGTACACCAGTTATTCATTCATGAATAAAGAATGTACATTTTGATTTTCGATCACTATATTCTTTTTTATCCCAAAAGTTTAGCAGAAAAATACAAACACCACCACTAAGAATGGAAGTAGATATTTTATGTAACACCCCGAGCTTCCATGATACGCTTCTTATTTAATAATGCAATAGCTTGCATGGTACGCAAGTTCGAGTTCTAACACACCGCGACTAATCAAAGTAGCCGTTATGAATAGTAATAACCACTTTTTAAAATTATAGAAATTTTATATTTCAAAATGGACTTCATTTTTGTATTCGTAATATCGAAATTATCCAAAGTTGAATTTTTTGTAATTTTCTGAGAACTTCTAAATTTTTATGAATAGTGAAAAATACTTAAAAACAACTTTTTAAATCAAAATAATTTATAGTGATAAATTATACTATTTAGTGGTTTTAAAGTATAATTAGAATATATTTTTACCATTTTATCCAATGGTGGTCATTAGAATTAATTTAACATTGAAATTGGACATAAACAATTGCCAATCTTTTGATATAAATTGTTTCTTAGAAACACGCTATTTTTTTTGTAACAGCGGGAATTAATTATAAAATTAATTAATTCAACTTATATGTTTGGAATTTCGTAAAATAGACATCATTTTTGAATTCAGAATATCAATTATAGCTTAGGGTGAAATTTTGGCATTGTTCTGAAAAACTTCAATTTTTGATGAATAGTGAAACCACTAAGTGGTAGTTAAATAACTGATCTTTCATTTAAATGAAATATTACCACTTTTGTGATTTGATTTTCAAAAATCCGACATAAATGGTTGTCATTAAGAAGTAAAATGTGGTTCAATAAGATCAAAATAATGTTTTGGTGAATAGTAACTTTTAAGTTCTTAATCGCGATTAGAGGTAATTAGTGTAGTTTAAGGTACAAATAATGTTTTAATAATATGAGATGAGCATGACACTTGTCCTACTCATATTTGATGAGTCATGGCCGACCAAGAAAACCCATGGGTCAACTTGGGGACCCCATGGAGCCACTTTAGTTGGAAAATGACATTAATATATATTTATTTAATGTTAAAATTAAATTGATACAAACATGAGTTGTTTTACTAAAACAATTTTTAAGTGGGGTTACAGAAGTCCAAATTTTGACTATAAATATTCATTAGAAATCTAAAAAGATTTAATACATCATAGTATTTGTTTTATAATTTTTAGACATTAAATAAATTAAATTATTTATGACATCATTATGATGCAGCGATGAACTCATTATTTAACGATTTAAATAAAATGAGAAGATAATGCAAAATCCAAGGCTTACACTTGTCCAAAGCCTATTGGATAAGGATATTTCGAACCCTTATCACCTTAGCCACGAATTATATAAGTGTGGGACCTTTAGAATCCGAAAAGCATTGTATAATAATGTAACATTTCAATCTTTCCAAAAGAGCCCCTCCTCTCCTCTTATAAAAGGCCCCCACCACTCCCACCTTATTCACACCTTCAAGCCATTTGGCTCGGCCAACCTCTGCCCAAATACTCTCCCAACTTCCCCCTATTACTCCTAGAAGCCTTACTTTGGTCAGAACTCTTCTCAAGGAAGCCTTTGGCTCAAATCAAAAAGAGTTACCCGATTTTGAGGTAATGTCTTCTCTAATGTTGTTTTGTTTTGTTTTTCTTCTCCAACCCCCTAAACTCTTTTTATTCATTTCTTTTGTAACAACACCAGTATCCTCAATATACTAGGATGTTTTTATAAGATGGATTCGAGCTACACTTACACACACCTACATCTAATGGTTAAAGAACATACGGTTTCTGTGGATGGTGAATTTCTGCCTCACGAAACGATGATTGTTCAACACTCATATAACACCTTCAAAGGTGGCCATTAAGATGTCACTATTTATATATATGATATATAATATGTTTATGTCTTACTTATTCTTCTGTATTTCTCATTTATGGCATACTTTATGATTTCCATTATGGGTAAAACGCGATAATTTCATTTTAGGAAGTGCGGACTACCGCCCCCTCAAAGTGATTTGAATCGTTAATGCCATATGTGGGATGTATAAAGGATGGAGTAAATGGTATTATACACTATATTATACTGGAATTATATTATACATTTATATCATTAAGATTTCGTTCCATTAAATATGAAATTGAAATGAAAGTAGCGTTCATGCGTACGTACGGCTTACCGTCTCCATGAACGGTGCATTTCATTTCTTACCTCTAAATGTTACGTAATATTATAAATGTATATACTGGATATATATGATATATATTACATCTAAACCATGAATATAATTCTGGAGATAATGGATATTCTACCACATAATCAACTTGTAATTATAAGAAGTTTATTGTTGACTCAAGTACCAAAGATCGACAAAACGACCGTTATTAACATAAATAATTACATAATGTTCATATCATTGTAATAAGTGATATAATAAGGATAATGAAATTGAAAATGGTTCTTAATAAGGTATATATTAACTCTAGTTTATTATTCAGGAGGTTAAAGAACGGTTGAGTCAAGTCAGACACGAGGTAAGGGAACTTCTTAACCCAATTTCTATTCTTTGGGTTAATCTCCTACTTTCAAATTATGTCATTATTATGTCTTATATTGTATTTTTACATTATTTATGTGTACTTATAGTGAATACACATAATTGACCTACTTTATAAAAAAATGATCTTTTAAGGACTTCGTCTCAATCCCCTTTCATTGAGGCATATTTGGTTTTATACACAACTTTCTTTTATACGGTGTATAAACCCCTTTGACTTTTACGTTTATTCAAAAGGAATCTTTTTATACGAAGCGTTTTGCTAAACGACAAAAGGGAATGTTTTTCTTTCCGTACTTATGCGGCGACAATGACTTCTCCGCCGCCGTGACCATTATTTGAGTTTCGGCTTCCTCTACAAGCTATCTTTTTTTAATGAAAAATAAATACAAAGTTTTAACTTTCTTTTATTTTGGTATTGAAAATGGTTTTGAAAGCGTTTTTATTATATCAATGTGTTGTATTGATATCTTGTGATTGAAATATGGAAATGTTATGTTTCCTTTATGCATGTTTTATGTGATACGATTATGTTATGGTTTATGATATGTTTAAACCTATTCATATGAGGAATGTATTGGACTTAATAAGTGACGGGTGGAGCCCGCTATAGCTCCTCGATGCATCGGTAGGTCTCATGAGACAACTAGACGTGGAATTGGCTGAGGCCCTTTCCTAATTTGATTTATGGTTTTGGCCAAGGCCTTAATCATTTTAGACGTCTTGGCCGAGGCCTTGACAAAATGTTTCAGAATGTCCGGCATTATACATTCCCTCATTATGAAAGTGGTTATTGATCTTTCGTGTGATTATTCGTCTAGTAGAATATTCATGTGAGTAAGTAATTGGCATTATTTGATTTTACTTTTTCCATATTATGCTGAAGTTCAAGTTTAATAAGGCCTTTGTTTAGTTATGCATTGCCTTAAATGTTTATGTTTATTTATGAAAGCTTCCGCAATATTGTTATCCTTACTGAGCATCTGAGCTCACCCCTTTAAATGTTTTAATATTTTCCATGATGTGAAGAAGTATTTTATGAATGACCTGCAGGGATAGTCCGAAGAGGATAGAAGTGTGGACTATGGAGACTATGTGATTGTAGTTTTTCACTTTATGATGTAATGTAATGTTTACGAATGTATCTAGTGTTTCCAAGGCTACTAAACTAATCGGTCTTTCGAGACTTGATCTTTTGTGATCATGCCAATGCTACGAAGTAATGCACCGACTCTGGGTAGCTGGGGTCGGGGCGTTACAGTTGGTATCAGAGGCAGTTTAGTACTAACCTTGGAAGCTAGATTTAGATAAACTCTAATTAGAGCACATAGCCCAAAGATAGACTTTGAGGATTAGTATGGAAGAACTTCCTAGAATTTTGGTATTGTAGAGATGTTGTGAGTTTTCCGAGCAATACATCCCTGTCTAGATACGAGCAGGTAGAGGCGGCTCTGGCACAGATGTACCTAGGGGTAAAACCCGAAAACACCGCTTTGAGCTAGACTCGAACGGGAACTGGTGCACAACAACGGGCCTTGCTGCACTCTTGGTTACGACACTCCCGGGGGATATGCTTAGGATAACTCTCATTTTCTTTACAAATCATTATGAAGGTTTTATGAGTATATACTTCCTCAAAGAAAACATTTTTATGATTATGGATTATATCCATAAATAGTTCAATTTATGTTAAGTATTTTATAAGTATGGAATTATGTATTTTGATTCATAAACTAATCCAGTTTATGCCATTATTTAGAAATGGCGCCTAGTGGAAGGAATGGAAACCGTATCAATGCACGCACTCCGTGTAGGGATTGCCCTCCTGCTCAAGATAATTATGGTGGAGCTAGTGATACAACTGGTGCCGATCAGCTAATCACCATACTGGGACAACTTACTCAGGTTATGAATAATAACCTTACTCGTATGGAGCACCCTGATCCGCAACGTGGAGGATCAATGTTAGACCACTTCATGAGGCAACAACCACCAACATTTAATGGGGGTACAAATCCATTAGTATCTGAGCAATGGATAAACTCCTTAGAGAAAATATTCCATGCCCTGGGGAGTAGCGAAAGGGAGAAGGTTGTCATGGCAGTTTACCGCCTCACTGGAGATGCCGATCAATGGTGGTCATTGATTCAAAACACAAAGTAAGATGATGAATTAACAAACATGGAATGTCAGGAGTTCAAAGATCTTTTCTTAGAAAAATACTTTCATCGAGACCATCGAGTGGATATGGAAAGGCAATTTCTGAGTCTGAGGTAGAAGGAGGATGAGAATGTCGCAAAGTATGAGGCTAACTTTACAAGGTTAGTGAGGCATACTGTCGATTATATACGTAACCCAAGGAGTAAGATTGATCGTTTCTTTGATGGGTTAAAACCATTTCTCCGTCGAGCTTTAGTATCACAATCCTTCTCATCATACGAAGATATTGTCTCGTGTGCTATCAAGACAGAAAAGGAATTCTCTAAGTCTTATGACAACAAGGTAAAGCAAGAGAAGAAGAGAACGGGGGAACAAGAGACAGATAAAGGGAAAAAGGGAAAGAAGGATATTCCATTATGTGATAATTGTGGGAAGAATCACCCTGGTACGTGCCTAAAAGGAATGGGAGTTTTTTATAAATGTGGAGAAAAGGGTCACCAGGCTCGTGATTGTAAGGGAAAGAAAGAGGCTGTCAAAGTTGAATGCTACAATTGTAGAGAAATGGGTCATTATGCAAATGAATGTCCTAAGCGTCAGGGAAACTTACCTTAGAAAAGGCCAAGGGATCAAGGACAATCTTATGCTGTTACTACAGTTGAAGCAGGATAACTAATGTATTGGTGCTTTTGGACTCAGGGATTATATTCTGGTTATTAAAATAATGTGATATATATATAAGGATTGTACTGCAGTACTTGTTGATTTCAGTAAGGTTTTAATATGATGAAGGTAATTATATTTTTAGTATGTGACAATAAGAGAAACTTTACTTTGTCTGGGGAATCTGATAAACTGATTTTGGAATTAAGAGACCTTTTAGAGAAATTCTGGACAGAGGTATTTTGGATAACTATAAAGGTTGGAGTGGATTAAGTTGATCTTTGGATAGTATTGTTTAAGGTTAAAAAATTTATGAAGATTATTTTTGGAATATTATGATACTATAGTTTTAGTAAAAGGACAACCTGCAGGGTGGGGCATAACCCGTCGCGTCGGACAAAGCTGCAGGAATCGAACCCACAATCATAGTGCGACATGCCTTTATTTCCTACCACTAGCCTACAGGAAGTCCCTGGTTATTACAAAATAATTTTACTAATCTAAATGTTATGTGTTAACATTTGGAACCTTATACAAATAGGATAAGTATAATATTTTTGAGTTTTATTATCTTTTTGAGTGAAAGATGAGTTGAAGGTTGAAACTCTAATTGTCAACCATAAATATATATATACCTATCTCTTATTCAATGAATAAATTAATTCTTAAACTTTAGTAAAGGGATATTAAAACAAAAAAAAATGTGTTATCCTAATACCTTATGTTTTGTTGAACTGAAGATATTTTAAATCAACATAGATTGAAGGCTTTGAGGCCCTCAATTTGACAGTTGATTGTGATTGATGGCCTCAATCACTCCCTACAAATATTTACGTTTTTCCTCCAATTATATGTCTCTAATTTCCACCAATGTTCTCCTTATCGAGATCATAATTTGGTGGTGACTTTCTTATTTCCATTTCCCTCTTATTAATGCTATATTTTTATTAACCTTATTTCCGATGTGGGTTTTCCACAAAGGTATTTTCTATTTTCAACCTTTTATTTTCAAAGAAAAATTTCAAATTGCGAGGACTCAATTTATTGAAGGAGGGGAGAATGTAACACCCCGAGCTTCCATGATACGCTTCTTATTTAATAATGCAATAGCTTGCATGGTACGCAAGTTCGAGTTCTAACACACCGCGACTAATCAAAGTAGCCGTTATGAATAGTAATAACCACTTTTTAAAATTATAGAAATTTTATATTTCAAAATGGACTTCATTTTTCTATTCGTAATATCGAAATTATCCAAAGTTGAATTTTTTGTAATTTTCTGAGAACTTCTAAATTTTTATGAATAGTGAAAAATACTTAAAAACAACTTTTTAAATAAAAATAATTTATAGTGATAAATTATACTATTTAGTGTTTTTAAAGTATAATTAGAATATATTTTTACCATTTTATCCAATGGTGGTCATTAGAATTAATTTAACATTGAAATTGGACATAAACAATTGCCAATCTTTTGATATAAATTGTTTCTTAGAAACACGCTATTTTTTTTGTAACAGCGGGAATTAATTATAAAATTAATTAATGCAACTTATATGTTTGTAATTTTGTAAAATAGACATCATTTTTGAATTCGGAATATCAATTATAGCTTAGGGTGAAATTTTGGCATTGTTCTGAAAAACTTCAATTTTTGATGAATAGTGAAACCACTAAGTGGTAGTTAGATAACTGATTTTTCGTTTAAATGAAATATTACCACTTCTGTGATTTGATTTTCAAAAATCCGACATACATGGTTGTCATTAAGAAGTAAAATGTGGTTCAATAAGATCAAAATAATTTTTTGGTGAATAGTAACTTTTAAGTTCTTAATCGCGATTAGAGGTAATTAGTGTAGTTTAAGGTACAAATAATGTTTTAATAATATGAGATGAGCATGACACTTGTCCTACTCCTATTGGATGAGTCATGGCCGACCAAGACAACCCATGGGTCAACTTGGGGACCCCATGAAGCCACTTTAGTTGGAAAATGACATTAATATATATTTATTTAATGTTAAAATTAAATTGATACAAACATGAGTTGTTTTACTAAAACAATTTTTAAGTGGGGTTACAGAAGTCCAAATTTTGACTATAAATATTCATTAGAAAGATAAAAAGATTTCCTACATCATAGTATTTGTTTTATAATTTTTAGACATTAAATAAAGTAAATTATTTATGACATCATTATGATGCAGCGATGACCTCATTATTTAATGATTTAAATAAAATGAAAAGATAATGCAAAATCCAAGGCATACACTTGTCAAAAGCCTATTGGATAAGGGTATTTCGAACCCTTATCACCTTAGCCACGAATTATATAAGTTTGGGACCTTTAGAATCCGAAAATCATTGTATAATAATGTAACATTTCAATCTTTCCAAAAGAGCCCCTCCTCTCCTCTTATAAAAGGCCCCCACCACTCCCACCTTATTCACACCATCAAGCCATTTGGTTCGGCCAACATCTGCCCAAATACTCTCCAAACTTCTCCCTATTACTCCTAGAAGCCTCACTTTGGGCAGAACTCTTCTCAAGGAAGCCTTTGTCTCAAATCAAAAAGAGTTACCCGATTTTGAGGTAATGTCTTCTCTAATGTTGTTTTGTTTTGTTTTTCTTCTCCAACCCCCTAAACTCTTTTTATTCATTTCTTTTGTAACAACACCAGTATCCTCAATATACTAGGATGTTGTTATAAGATGGATTCGAGCTACACTTACACACAACTACATATAATGGTTAAAGAACATACAGTTTCTGTGGATGGTGAATTTCTGCCTCACGAAACGATGATTGTTCAACACTCATATAACACCTTCAAAGGTGGCCATTAAGATGTCACTATTTATATATATGATATATAATATGTTTATGTCTTACTTATGCTTCTTTATTTCTCTTTTATGCCATACTTTATGATTTCCATTATGGGTAAAACGCGATAATTTCATTTTAGGAAGTGCGGACTACCGCCCCCTCAAAGTGATTTGAATCGTTAATGCCATATGTGGGATGTATAAAGGATGGAGTAAATGGTATTATACACTATATTATACTGGAATTATATTATACATTTATATCATTATGATTTCGTTCCATTAAATATGAAATTGAAATGAAAGTAGCGTTCATGCGTACGTACGGCTTACCGTCTCCATGAACGGTGCATTTCATTTCTTACCTCTAAATGTTACGTAATATTATAAATGTATATACTGGATATATATGATATATATGACATCTAAACCATGAATATAATTCTGGAGATAATGGATATTCTACCACATAATCAACTTGTAATTATAAGAAGTTTATTGTTGACTCAAGTACCAAAGATCGACAAAACGACCGTTATTAACTTAAATAATTACATAATGTTCATATCACTGTAATAAGTGATATAATAAGGATAATGAAATTGAAAATGGTTCTTAATAAGGTATATATTAACTCTAGTTTATTATTCAGGAGGTTAAAGAACGGTTGAGTCAAGTCAGACACGAGGTAGGGAACTTCTTAACCCAATTTCTATTCTTTGGGTTAATATCCTACTTTCAAATTATGTCATTATTATGTCTTATATTGTATTTTTACATTATTTATGTGTACTTATAGTGAATACACATAATTGACCTACTTTATAAAAAAATGATCTTTTAAGGACTTCGTCTCAATCCCCTTTCATTGAGGCATATTTGGTTTTATACACAACTTTCTTTTATACGGTGTATAAACCCCTTTGACTTTTACGTTTATTCAAAAGGAATCATTTTATACGAAGTGTTTTGCTAAACGACAAAAGGGAATGTTTTTCTTTCCGTACTTATGCGGCGACAATGACTTCTCTGCCGCCGTGACCATTATTTGAGTTTCGGCTTCCTCTACAAGCTATCTTTTTTTAATGAAAAATAAATACAAAGTTTTAACTTTCTTTTATTTTGGTATTGAAAATGGTTTTGAAAGCGTTTTTATTATATCAATGTGTTGTATTGATATCTTGTGATTGAAATATGGAAATTTTATGTTTCCTTTATGCATGTTTTATGTGATACGATTATGTTATGGTTTATGATATGTTTAAACCTATTCATATGAGGAATGTATTGGACTTAATAAGTGACGGGTGGAGCCCGCTATAGCTCCTCGATGCATCGGTAGGTCTCATGAGACAACTAGACGTGGAATTGGCCGAGGCCCTTTCCTAATTTGATTTATGGTTTTGGCCGAGGCCTTAATCATTTTAGACGTCTTGGCCGAGGCCTTGACAAAATGTTTCAGAATGTCTGGCATTATACATTCCCTCATTATGAAAGTGGTTATTGATCTTTCATGTGATTATTCGTCTAGTAGAATATTCATGTGAGTAAGTAAGTGGCATTATTTGATTTTACTTTTTCCATATTATGCTGAAGTTCAAGTTTAATAAGGCCTTTGTTTAGTTATACATTGCCTTAAATGTTTATGTTTATTTATGAAAGCTTCCGCAATATTGTTATCCTTACTGACCATCTGAGCTCACCCCTTTCAATGTTTTAATATTTTCCAGGATGTGAAGAAGTATTTTATGAATGACCTGTAGGGATAGTCCGAAGAGGATAGAAGTGTGGACTATGGATACTATGTGATTGTAGATTTTCACTTTATGATGTAATGTAACGTTTACGAATGTATCTAGTGTTTCCAAGGCTACTAAACTAATCGGTCTTTCGAGACTTGATCTTTTGTGATCATGTTAATGCTACGAAGTAATGCACCGACTCTGGGTAGCTGGGGTCGGGGCGTTACATTTTAGTTAAAACAAAAAATGGGGAAATTATAGCACTTTGTGTATATAACTCATTCATTTCCACAATTGGGGGACTGAACTTCACAGTGAACCTCATCATAATTACCTTGGTGTAATTTGTCACACTTGAACTTTTAAAATATTTTTTTATTATTTTGTCGGACTTTGAAACTATCTATCGAGCTGAAGGCCAAGCCAGTTTGAAATATTTTCATTTTTTGGATGAATAAATGCTTTGCCCATGACAGTGTATGATGCATGGGTAGGGCATGTTCAATGTTACGTGGCTTTGCCCAGGTCATCGTCCAGCCTGCCTCATGTTCCAGACAAATAAATAAAATGAGTTTTAATGAGTTATTTTAATAATTATAATAAGGGTAATTATTATTATTATTATTATTATTATTATTTTAACCAAGTTTATTAATATAGGGTAATTATTATTATGTTATTATTATTAACTTCTATTAATTTTGTTAAGTATATTAGTTTTATTAATATCATATTAAGTTTATTATAATTTATATTATGATTATTATTAATAATATCAATATTGTTCTTATTAATCTATTTACAATTATTTTTATCTTATTATTATTATTATTATGGTAATTATTATTATTATTATTATCAAGTTTATTAAAATTATTGTTAAGTTATTATGAATATTAATAATATTATTATTTATTAAATTTCTGTTTATTTTATTTTCTTTTCTTTTATTCCATTATTTTTTTCTCCATTTTTTCTCACCCTCATGCTATTCTTCCCTGGGCATCGTGTGGCACATCCTTCCCATTTAAACCCTATTTGTGTGACCTCCCCTCCTTTCAGCCACTCTCCCTCCTACGACCTCCCTCCAGTGAGCCACCACCGACGCCCCACTCTGCCTGTTTCTCGGACCCGCACACCCCCTCTATCTGTGTCGTTTCTGCTCGCACTGCTCCCTCTCAATATCCCTTTCTAGCATGCCTCAGGTGAACCCAACTACCCCTTTCCAATGGTTTTTCAACACGACACACCTCTGGTAGCCCACCTTCTTACTCAGTTGTCCTCCCACACCCTAACTGTAGGTGTGTTCTACTTCGAATAATTGTTTCTTCTATTTAATAGACTTTTGGATTACATATTCATGTGGTAATTGGTTTGATTTTGATGTTTTTGGTTTGATATATTGATTTTAGGGGTCGTATGGTTCTTTCGAGGTCGGTTCTAGCCACTTCCATCAATGGCAGTGGGTTCACCATGGTTTTCAAGTAAGAATTTTGAAATTTCTTCATTTTGGATTAATTGTGATTTAGGGGTTTTAGGATTTTTGATTTTTTACCAACTTATTTTGGGTGCGAAAGATGTTTTGGTAGTATATTAACTTGTGTTTGATTTTTATATGGTATTCTTGTGTGAAATAGGGTGCATTTTGGATATAAATCCATTTTTTATTGCATGGTTTTATTTTATAACTTGTGAACTTGATTTAATAGATCATGTGAGGGCTGAAGATGATATTTTATTATAGTGTTGGTTTGTTTTTGTTCGCCGTCAATGTTTTAGGGTAATGTGTTCCTTTCGTTTTGTTGTATCGCACCTCTATTATTAGAGTGTATTTATGTTGTTTACTTATTTTTAATTAATTTGTAGGGTGTTTGGCGGTACCTTGTGATTTTGGGGGGTCATTTCCATTCAAGGTGAGGTTTAAATCATATTTTTTGGTTTCATAACATCTTAATTAGGGACTTTATTTGTATTAAGGTTTATAATATTTATAGTGTAGCACGTTGAACTCTACTTTACCGTTTCAAGTTGCGGGTGTCAAGAACACCTACATGTGCATGCATAAGGTAAGGAATATATATATATATATATATATATATATATATTCCCTCTTTGTACATATTACCTCATGGTGCGGGGAATGTGTGCAATGCAACTAGGGGTATTTATATATATATATATAAATTCATGTGCATGGAAGTGCGTAGGGACAGTTCGAGTGGCCGTCGACAAATATCGGCATGTTTGAGGTAGGTCCCCCACTACACTCACCATTAAATTTAGAATTTATTAAGTGCTTGATATTTTATTAATTTTAATAAATGATAAATAGTATTAGATAATTAATTTTTTGGTAATTACTCAATGTAAAAAGAGTTGTTTATTTTATACATGACACTTGAAGTATTTTTTTGATGAATGGATGCACAATAGTGAAAGAAAGACCGTTTATCCTCTGAACATAATTCACAGATTTTCAAGTGTGGTTTTGTTTTGATGATAAATGATTTCTTCTAATACATGAACTAGTGTTTTGGTTCTCTTGAGAAATGAAGGTTTTCTTTAAAGTTGGTTAAGGCCCTTTTGGCACTTTGATAAAATAAATTAATTTGGAAAACTTTATTTCAGGTGACTCAGGGGTGATCCTTTTGTGTATGTTGGTTGCGTGAGTTGTCTGTGATGTTTGTGCAACATGACTAGTTACTTTATTGAATTTTTTGACTCACCCATACTTATTATACGTGTTGACATGGGAACCTGACATAGTAAGTGAATCTTCTAGGACTGATTGGTTCAATAGTTTAGATTATGCACTGGCTAGTGGGCCATAACAGAGAGATGTTTTGTTATTATTATGGCTATGGGATTGGGCCCCTCGACCAGGCCAGGTAGGGTGATGGTCAGGCATTAGGGCATTATGATGTCATCAAGAGTAGGCATGCCTTCCGGATGAGTCATATGTATAGTACATTTGGGATTGTTCACGATCACCTAGGTTCGACCCATGTTGTCTTTATTGATTAATTTTATGTGGTAGATGATGGAGAGGTATAGTTTAGTTGTTGGCCCCTGTGTTCAACTTTTTCCATTTCCCTTAGTGTGAGTTGTGTGTTGTGTGTTGTTTTCCTTTTGACTAACAAAAAAAATTTGGATTTCTAAATTGTTCGCCAAAAATGATTTAAAATGCAATTCACCTACTACTTTCAAATATTAAACTTGTTTTTAAATTAAAAAGGGAAATGGATTTTTAATTATTTTAGAAATGAATGTGTGTGTGTGTAGAAACCCATATTTTATATAATTTAGTTCAAACTTAGAATTAGTAAATTCTTTATTTAAGGGTAGTGCATCGGGAATAGTTTTTTGGGAATGCCTACAGAGTTTTAACACTCACACCTATAGTGTTTTCTTGTTTTTAGTTTCTGTTTCAGGTTTTACTTGAGCTTTCTCTCCATGTACGAGAGTGGGTTTTGGATTGGTGAGCGACTCTCAGAGTCATAAGGAGATTCGGTCATGGGTAGGTTAGCTGGTTGTTGTTGGTCGTTATTTTTTTCATTTTGTTTATTTACTTTGTGTTATTCTACATTTTATGTAACTTTATTTATTTCCACTGGGTGAAATCATTCCCAGTTTTCCTCTATTGATTCCCTGTCACTTGTTGCCAGCCCGAGAGGATCGAGAACACCTCTTGGGCCATGTCACGGACCGGCTCGGGTGACCAGTTCATGGTTGACCCAGGTTGGTTCATGAAAAAATGCTATCATAGGAGGCCCTTGTTATTTGGGGTGTCAGGTAGCTTGGTGATTAGGTGTGTTGGGACTCTAGAGGTAGGTGCGGGAAGGAAGTCATGAACCCTTGTCCATCCCGAGACTCGAGTTTCCAAGGGTAGTCTGGGATTTGAGTTTTTCTTTTTCTTTGTCTATGTGGATGAGGGATGACAAATTAAGTGATCCAATGTTATGTGATGAGCTTTCATGGAGTAGCGTCCCATGTATGGCTCGAGTGCACGGTTCAAGATACTTCCTGTAGTGGATACTCGCTCAGAGCATGGTCTTATAAACCATTTTACTGGGTTGGCATTGCCACTAGTCCCTTATTTTTTGGATGTTTTGACGTGAGTTATGTTTGGGATTAATTTTGACTGACTTGAGTGGATTTCAAAGATGAAATTGGTTCATAGAAAAAGGGGTTTTCAAAAGGGAATGTGTTTTTGGAGTGGAAAAAGTGGTTTTGAAATGGAAATTGTTTTCTTTTAATGGAATGTGCAGTTTCAAAGGAAAAAAATAAGAGGTGTTTTTGAAGTTTTTTTGGGATCTCATTAACACTTTTTTGGAATGTGAATTGGAAAATGTTTTGGAATTTGGAAATATATTTTTTCAATGATAAGTGACATTTTCAAATTGGTTGGGAAATTTTGATTTATGCAGAATGATCTGTTTTGAAAATGATAAGTGTATTTAAATAACCCTTGGTATTCCTATGAGGGATCACATATATAGAGGTGTGCATGTGGAAAATGGATGATTTTTCGTATGTGTGGATGGATGCATGAGCTAGAACAATGGTATATTTATATGCAAGACTTCATGGGATACTAATGGTGGGTACTTAATTTGTTTTGTTTTATGAAAAATGGTTCTCAAAAAGGTAATTTAAATGATTGGAATGGTAACCAATTGTTTAGTGTTCTCTTTTCATGTTTGGAATTATTTTTAGTGGGCTCTTGGCTTTGACATATTGAATTGTGGTTGGAGTAGTGATTTGAGTTTGAGATTTAGTTTTTGATTGAGTTGGGGAATTTTGATTTATAATGAATTTTGATTTGGATTTGTGCCTCTTGTTTTTGAGTATGCTACCCAGAAAAGTCCCATAGGTTTCTAGTGAGTATCTTCTAGTTGTTGGTTCTACCCAGACTCTTAGCGAAGTGGTGGAATTGAATTATTTTCGATTGTTGTCCATCTTATGTGGTGATCGTGACCTATATAAGGTAGAAGACTAGATTGGTGAAATCGTTGGTGTTTTCAGGTTATTAGAAACTCCCAAAGCTATGCGAGTTTGTGCTAGTTCGAATTCATTTGAGGGTTCAACTTTTCATTGTTGTGGGAGAAAATCCTAGCATCATTGCATGATGGGATGATTTGAAAGGTGTTTAAACCCACTTACGCCCGATAGTTTATACTTAAGGAGGTGAAAGTAAGGATAGTGGTAGAGCTCGTGAGTTTTCAATGAGGCCAATGGATATTAAAGGCTTACATCAGGCATTTCAAGGGGTTGATTCCCTTCTCTATGGAGGCAGCATTGTGAAATCAGTTAAATTTTCTCTTTTTTGGGGTCTTCGTCTAGGGTTCACGGACCTTTTATTTTTGGTGTTTGGGATAGTTCCCCATTCAGTGAGAGAGAACCAGAGGAACCTATCTCCGACAAGTTTTATTATAAATTTCATCTTCTATTATTCAGGCCACTCTCTTGTTCACTTTTGGTGTGGCTGGTTTGGGTACTTTAAGTCTCCTTGTCGTCATCCTTGGAAGACTTGTCGTCGGTGTGGCCGTTTTAAAAACATAAAGAGGTTCCTCTAGTGGCATTGTTAGAAGGACTCTTGACCGGAGGATGTCTTCTCCTGACTATGGGGAAATAGATGCTTCAAGACATAAGAGCTCCAACCATGGGTCTCGGAGTGATTCTTTTCATGTATTCATGAATCATTAGGTGTGGGGCACCATGGTCTATTTTTTCCCCAATTATGAAATGGGGACGGTTTAAATTTCTCTATTCATTCTCCCTCCTCTTTGAAGGTTCTGTTTTGTTGTAGGAGGCACAGAGGTATCTTTTTCTCGTTGTGATATTTGTTCTTTGAATACCCCACCTTTGTTGTAAAAAGGTTTGGTGATCTTGTTTCCTTGTAATTATAGTAGTTTTACCTCCTCTAATATGAGCTTTGATGTTTTCTCTTTATGGATGAGAGTCTCAATGTTGGTTGTGCTAGTCGAGTTCTTGTGGTGGGGAGAACCCTCCTCATTTCCTGATGGCTCTTCTCTTTGTAGTTTACCTTAGAATTGGCTGGGTGTGACTAATGGAATGAAAAGCCACACCGAGTTCGTGTTTTTGTTGGCCGCATTCAGTTTCAAAGTCGAGTTTGTTTCCTCGTTTGGTTGGATGACTTTCTTGGGGTAGAATGTTTTTATAGTGGGGAGAATTGTCACACCAAAACTTTTAAAAGATTTTTTTTATTTTATCATACTTTGAAACTTTCTATCGAGCTGCGGGCCAAGCCTGTTTGAAATTTTTTTCATTTTGTTGATGAATGAATGCTTTGCCCTTGAAAGCGTTTGGTGGATGGGCAAGGTGTTTTCAACGCCGCACTGCTTTGCCCGGGTCACCGTGCAGCCTACCTCATGTTCAAGAAAAATAAATAAAATGAGTTTTAATGAGTTATTTAAATAATTATAATAATGTTAATTATTATTATTATTATTATTATTCTTATTATTATTATTATTATGTTCACCAAGTTTATAAATATATCTTTTTTATTATTAGGTGATTATTATTAACATTGAATTAATTTTGTTTAGTATATTAGGTTTATTAATATAATATTATGTTTATTATAATTTATATTATGATAATTATTAATAATATCAATATTTTTCTTATTAATCTATTTACAATTATTTTTATCTTATTATTATTATAATTATTATTATGGTTAATAATATTATTATTATCAACTTTATTAAAATTATTATTAAGTTATTATGAATATTAATATTATCATTATTTATTAAATTTTTGTTTATTTTATTTTTTTATATATTCCATTATTTTTTCTCCCTTTTTTCTCCCCCTCTTTCTCTTCTTCCATAGGCATCACGCAACACATCCCTCCCCCTGAAACCCTATTTGTGCGGCCTCTCATCCCTTCAGTTGCTCTCCCTCTCACGACCTCCCTCCGATAAGCCACCACCAGGGCCCCACTCTCCCTCTCTCTTAGACCTGCTACCCCCTCTGTCCGGGTCGTTTTTTCACATGTTGTTGCCTCCTGATCTCCCTTTCTGGCGCTCCTTAGGCTAACCTGACTCCCCCTGTCAGGTGATTTTCCGATACGACACACCTCCAGAAGCCCAACTTCTTGCTCGGTTGGCCTCCTTCACCCCAGCTACAGGTGTGTTCTACTTCTATTAATTGTTTCTTCTATTTTATAGACATTCAGATTATGGTTTCATGTTGTAATTGGTTAAATTATGATTTTTTTGGTTTGATGTATTAATTTTAGGGGTTGTCGGGTTCTGTCGAGGTCAGTTCTAGCCATTTTCGTCAAGGGAAGTGGGTTTTCCATGGTTTTCAAGTATGGATTTTCAAATTTCATCATCTTGGTTTAATTGTGATTTAGGGGTTTTATGATTTTTGTGTTTTCATCAACTTATTTTGGGTGTGAAATATGTTTTGTAAGTATATTAACATGTGTTTTTTTATAGGGTATTCTTCTGTGAAACTGTAACGACCCAAATTTTCATTAATGGAAAATCCCTCTTGATCCAGTTAAATGTTTCTTTATGTTTTTATAAGATGTCAACTTCTTTAAGTTTTACGTTAAGATTTGTGACCGTTACTTTTATAGCCGTTGAACAGTGATCATCTGGGTAGTTTAAATATAAGGCTTTAACGAACCAATTTTTCTACTCAGACAAAGGAAGCGATGGCCTCATCCAGTAGAATTGCCCCTTACGAAGCCCATTTGTTGGAGCTCGGTAAAGAGGTGGCGTCTTTGGGCTTTTCCCTTGACCAAGCCCAAGCTGAGCTTCATCAAGTCAAGCTCGAACGTGATCGTCTACGGGAAAAATGGAAGTTGATAGAGATTACCACTCGAGCGATGTTATCCGAGCACCCCCAAGAGTCTGTCACCATCGCACACCTTACCCTTAGGTCTTATGCAGCTATTTTAAGGGGTTATGTAACAAATAAGTAGTACCATGTTCATGTACATTATTTTTTGTATATAATAATAAATATAATTTCTAGTCATTTTTGATGCATTGTAATTAGTTTTAAAAGTACAAATGATGTTTTTAGTTATTATTTAATTAAGAATTATATTTTATTAAATTAAAGGATTTTTGAATTAAATAATATTTTAATAAAATATTATTATTAATATTAAATTATTTTTTATTAAATATAAATGATCTTATAATTTTATGAATGCAATTAAAATTTTTATTAAGGTTTGAAAGCCAATTCTGTCAAAACCCGTGAATTTTTTATAAATGTCGGTTTTTATTTTAAAAGTGAAAATTCACATATTTAGAAAATTATTTAGATAAAATAAATATTATTTTTGGAATCAGGACGTCGAAATTATCCAACGGTGAATTTTTCATAATTTTCTGAGACAGTCCAATTTTTGGGTAAAAATTAAATACCTTTTAAATATATAATGTGTTTTATGACATCATAATGACCCAATGGTGATGTAATAAAATACCATAATCCTTAGGTTCGGCCAATATATGTTTTATCATTAAAATAATGAGGTTTTGGGTTTGTTTGACTCACTTTTCAAAGCATTAATGGAGCCCTCAAGACTTATTCAACACTTTGCCTTTTTAAATTAATTTCCATGGGAGTGTGACTCACCTCCACATAAGCAACCCTAATTTTTTAATAAGTTCGGACCTTGGACTTGTAAAATATTGTTTTCCTCTCTCCTTTTCCAGAAACCATGGGCAAATACCATGGGATGGTTTGTGGTTTGGATTATTTTAATATAAGGGGTCCCAAACCTAAATAATAAAGAATTCTCTCACCTTTCCTATATAAACCCACACAAGCTCCCACTTCCTCCTCACCCAAATCCCTTGAAGTTCGTCCAACCTCTGCCCTACTCTCTCTAGAATCCTCTCAAGGTGCCCCAAGCTCCCAAGAAGCCTCTCACAAGCCTCTCTCTAGCCTTTGGAAGCACACTTCCAAGTAAGGGGTTTTCTTCCTTTCTCTTTTTTTGTCAATTTTCTTTAAGTTGTTATTGCCCTTTTTATTTCATTTATGAATGTTGGGGTATGGTTTCGCACCTCCCCCATACTGCCCTCTTATTGTTTGAATGATGGGAGAACCCTTTCTCTCTCATTAAATGCCTCCCATGTACACCCGTTACTATGCCGAAATTCCGAAAGGAACTTCTCTCTCTTCTTTTACATTCAAGCAATACTTTTGTATCATGAATCTAAATTCCATTTCTATTGTTGGGACATGTATATATATTATCTCCTTACTGTCCATTACATGTAAATATGATGAGGAACCCCTTTCTACCTCATCAACCTTTTTTATGAATTCTTATGTCACGCCGTTACGCTGCCGAAATCGCACCGATTCTCTAAGCCAATGTCTTTGTGTAGTGAATACCATGCCCATTTCTCCATAAAGGGTATTCACCTTTATGCACGTTTACTTATTTATTGTAAAGTTCATGTATGAATTCCACATTCCTTTATCGTGGAATAAATGATTATGTTTTATGAATCCATGTTTTATGATCCATGTGGCACACTTATGCATGAAATGAAATGTTTAAGAAGGGTGCGCCCTGATAGCGCTCCAATGCATTGGGTAAAGTATAGTATCATGATACGTCATGTGCAATGAGTGTTGACTCATGCTAATTCAAGTGCAACGAGGGTTTACTCGTGCTTCAAGTGCAATGAGGGTTTACTCATGCTCCATGTGCAATGAGCCTTGGCTCATGCTAATTCAATGTTAAGTGTTGTTGCCACATTTCCATGTTATGATTATCATGCTTTATCATGCCTTTATGTTCATGTCTCTCTTATGCTCTATTGATATGCCTATTGCCTAACATGTATTGTACTCCTCATGTTATTCATTGTGTACTCCCTTACTGGGCTTTATAGCTCACCCTTTTCTTATGCATGTCCTCAGGTTATCCCATGCAATGCTAAGTACGAAGGATTGTAGTGGTCATGTAAAGGAAGTTTTCAATAAGGATGTTGTATTTCATGTTTAAAGTTTTTATGTAATGATCCTAAGCCCCAAAGACACTAAACCTCTCGATCTTCTTTGTTGTATCAAGTGAAGTTTTATGTAATAAAGCATGTTTAAGTTGTAATAAAAAGCAGGGTTGTCACAGTTGGTATCAGAGGATAGGTTTAGTTATTTTTGGGATTAGGAAACCCTAGTAAGACCTTAGATACAAGACTAAGAATAATAAAAACTCCCCTAAGTTTTGGTAAGTACTAAGTAAGTGGTTTATCAAACAAATACATCCCTGTCTGGATACGAGCAGGTAGAGGCGGCTCTGGCACAGATGTATCCTAGGGGTAAAACCCGAAAACACCGCTTTGAGCTAGACTCGAACGGGAACTGGTGCACGACAACGGGCCTTGCTGCACTCTTGGTTACGACACTCCCGGGGGATATGTTTTGATAAATTCACAATCTTAGTATGAACCCTTATTAAGGGAAAAATGCCCCTAAGAATATATGTTAGAAGGAAGATCATGAAAAGCCTGGATTGAATGCTATAGACTCATGAGTTAAAGAGATTAAAGTTTATTTATAAGTCATCAACTTTTGTCTTTGGATTACCCTTTATGTGTTACCCCTAACTTTCCTTTTATTCCAGCCAATGGCCGGTAATAGGAGAACTCGGGCTAACAACCGTTGTGAAGATCAGTGCGATGATTGTACTAATGAGATGCCCAATCCGATGGGAGCGGGAATCGCGAACTTTGTCACGCTTCTCTCTCAGCTAACTCAAGTTTTGAATAGAAACACTGGTCAAGAGGAACGTTCAACCCCCCCTAAGAAAGAACAAGTCGCTATTGAAAGCTTCATGAGACAAAGGTCTCCTATGTTTAGTGGATCATCCGATCCCACGATTTCTGAACAATGGATCAACTCCATTGAAAAGATATTCTCCATCCTCCAATGCTCTGAAAAAGAGAAAGTCCTCCTGGCGACTTATCGTATGGAGGGTGAAGCTGATCAATGGTGGACATTGATCAAAAATACGAAGCCTGAGGAGGAGATCGAGGCTTTGGAATGGAAGGTATTCCGGAAGATGTTTTTCGATAAATATTTTCCACGCACCCTCCGTCTTAAGATGGAAAGGGACTTCCTTTCCCTCAAGCAGAAAGATGAGGAATTTGTGGGAGCGTACGAGGCAAACTTCACAAGGCTTGCACGATACGCTTCCGGCTTTGTCGTTACCCCCGAATGCAAGGTTGACCGCTTCTTTGGTGGGCTGAAGCCTAGCTTGCGGAAAGCTTTAGCGATCCGTGACTTCGACAGCTATGAGGAAATTGTCCAATGTGCCCTCAAGGTTGAAATGGAGATCGGAGAATCACAGGGGTATCATGGGGACAAGAAGCGGAAGGTGGAATTCAATGCTGGTGGTCCGATGGATAAATCCAACGGCGCTAAGAAATTCCAGCACCCCACTTGCCAAAAGTGTGGAAAGAAGCACCCTGGAAATTGCCTTAGGGGGACAAGAAAATGCTTCAAGTGTGGAAGAGAAGGGCACCTAGCTGTTAACTGTCAGCAAGAAGGACCCGCGGCTGCGACGGAGGGGAGGAACGCTCCGTTCGAACCTCAACACGTTGTTCAATGCTTCAAATGCAAAGAACCGGGTCATTTTGCGAATCAGTGCCCTAATCCAAGGGTTATCGGAGGCAATCAACAACCTCCAAGACAGCAAGGAAGAGCTTTTGCCATCACTTCTGCCGAAGTGAACCCCGACAACGAAGTGGTGACAGGTACGCTAGTTATTCATTCAAGAATAGCGAACGTACTTTTTGATTCAGGTTCTACGCATTCTTTTATATCTCAAAAGTTTAGTAGAACAATCCCTGCACCACCACAAATCCTGGAAGTAAAGATGTCAGTGAGTACGGAAAATGGGGCAATCATTGCATCCCATGAGTATAAGTCCTCCCCTGTTATAATCTGTGGATTGAATTTCCCAGTGAACCTCGTCATACTCCCTTTGGTGGAATTTGATGCAATTCTTGGCATGGATTGGCTTTCCTTATATAGAGCCAACATAAATTGTCGGGAGAGGGAAATCACACTCCATATGGAGAATCGACCCCCGATTCTTTACAAGTGTCAGGAGGAAGATGAATCTCCTTTAGCTCCATCATCTTAAGCATGGATATTACTGCCTTATGAGCACGCATATCTGGCTCATATGATTGAGTCCAAGGAAGAAACCACCCTTGAAGAAATTCCTATTGTGAGGGAATTCGCTGAAGTATTTCCCGAGGAACTTCCTGGTCTTCCTCCAAGAAGAGATGTTGAGTTCTCAATTGAACTTATACCTGGGGCGCTACCAATATCCAAGACTCCATATAGAATGGCTGTGGTTGAGCTTGAAGAACTGAAGAAACAACTACAGGAGAATCTGGATAAAGGGTTTATACGCCCAAGTGCATCACCATGGGGTGCACCAGTCCTCTTCGTCAAGAAGAAGGATGGGTCAATGCGGCTTTGCATCGATTATCGTGAACTTAACAAAATCACGATAAAGAACAAGTATCCTCTCCCAAGAATCGATGACTTGTTTGATCAGCTACGTGGAGCACAATACTTCTCCAAGGTCGACTTGCGGTCGGGATATTATCAAGTAAGGGTGAAGAAGGAAGATATCCCCAAGACTGCTTTTCGTACAAGGTACGGGCACTATGAATTCATAGTAATTCCTTTTGGACTCACCAATGCTCCAGCAATATTCATGGACTTGATGAATAGAGTCTTTAGATATTACCTAGATAAATTTGTGGTAGTCTTTATAGATGATATTCTAATATACTCCAAAACCAAGGAGGACCATGAGGAGCATTTAAGAACTGTACTGGAGACTTTGCGCAAGGAGAAGCTCTATGCCAGGTACAGCAAGTGTGAGTTCTGGTTGAAGGAGGTCTCATTCTTGGGCCATATCATCACAAGCAATGGGATATCTGTGGACCCCTCCAAAACAGATGCAATTGAGGGATGGCCGAGGCCAACATCGGTAACTGATATCCGTAGCTTCTTGGGGTTAGCTGGATATTATCGACGATTTGTGAGAAACTTCTCACGATTGTCCAACCCTCTTACCAAGCTAACTCGAAAGGGAGTAAAGTTTGCTTGGAGTGATGAATGCGAAGAAAGCTTCAAGGAGTTGAAAAGGAGACTTATCACTGCACCTGTGCTCACTTTACCCACAAGTGGGGAGCTTTTTGTGGTATTCAGTGATGCTTCGAAGAAGGGCTTAGGATGTGTGCTGATGCAGAATGATAAAGTGATATCCTATGCCTCAAGACAGTTGAAAATCCATGAGCGAAACTATCCAACGCATGATCTGGAGTTGGCGGCGGTGATCTTTGCCTTGAAAATCTGGCGGCATTATCTCTATGGAGAGAAATGTGAGATATATACTGACCACAAGAGTCTTAAATATATATTCACACAGAAAGAGCTTAATATGCGCCAGAGAAGATGGATAGAGCTCATAAAGGATTATGATTTTTCAATACATTACCACCCTGGGAAGGCGAACAAGGTGGCGGATGCCCTAAGTAGAAAGGATCCAGCAATTCTATCAATGATGAGAATTGAGAAGGATCCAATCTTCTTAGACTTGATGAAGATGGACGTGGGAATCATAAAGAAGGGAACATCATCAATCCTTTCACAAATGATTGCTCAACCATCTCTTTTGGAAAGGTTAAAGGATGCTCAAAAGGATGATGTGAGAATCCAAGAAAAAGTGGAAGCTATCAAAAAGGGAAAATCCTCAGAGTTTAATGTTAATGAAGAAGGAATTGTGCGGTTTGGGAAAAGACTATGTGTCCCATCAAGTTCGGAGATGAAGAAGGAACTTTTGGATGATGCACATAGTTCAAATTTCTCTATTCACCCAGGGAGCACAAAGATGTATCGAGATCTCCGAGAAAACTTTTGGTGGGATAATATGAAGAAGGAGATCGCCGAATATACATCAAAGTGCCTGGTGTGTCAGCAAGTGAAGGCAGAGAGGCAGAAGTCTAAGGGGATGATGCAACCATTGCCCATACCAGAATGGAAATGGGAGAACATCACCATGGACTTCGTCACTGGACTTCCAAGGACATCCAAAAGCAACAATGCAATCTGGGTTATTGTGGATCGTCTTACAAAGACTGCACACTTCATTGCTATTCGAGAGAATTTTTCTTTGGATCAACTGGCACGAATATATATCAGGGAAGTGGTACGGTTGCATGGAGTACCAATGTCTATTGTGTCGGACCGAGATCCAAGATTTACCTCTAAGTTTTGGAAGAGTCTTCAACATGCTCTGAATACTGAACTGAACTTCAGTACGGCCTATCATCCTCAAACTGATGGCCAATCCGAGCGGACTATCCAAACACTTGAGGATATGTTGAGAGCGTGCTCAATGGACTTTAAAGGAAGATGGGATCAACATCTTCCTCTAGTTGAGTTCTCTTATAATAATAGTTTCCACTCGAGCATCCAAATGGCACCATATGAAGCCCTGTATGGGAAAAGGTGTAGAACACCGGCATGTTGGGATGAGGTCGGTGAACGTAAGCTGCTTGGACCAGAAATGGTCGAAGAAATGGTGGAGAAGGTGAAAACCATTCAGCAGCATATCAAGGCAGCCCAAAGTCGACAGAAGAGTTATGCAGATAATCGTCGACGAGACCTTGAGTTTAAAGTCGGAGACATGGTGTTTTTACGCATATCTCCGTGGAAGAAGGTCATGAGGTTTGGAAAGAAAGGGAAGTTATGTCCAAGGTACATCGGCCCCTTCGAGATTCTTGATCGTGTTGGGGCTGTGGCCTATCGACTAGCACTTCCACCTACTATGGACAAGGTGCATGATGTCTTCCATGTATCCCTCTTAAGGAAGTACATACCAGACCCTTCACATGTACTCTCTTCTGAGGTGGTACAATTAGAAGATGATCTTTCTTATGAGGAGCAACCAGTGAAGATCTTGGATCGTAGAGAAAAAGTTCTACGAAATAAGACAATGCCCCTCGTCAAGGTGTTGTGGAGAAACCACAAGTTTGAAGAAGCAACTTGGGAGTCGGAGGATATGATGAAGCTAAGTTACCCACATTTGTTTTAGTGTGGGGAAAGGAAAATTTCGAGGGCGAAATTTCTTAAGGGGGGAATGTTGTAACGACCCAAATTTTCATTAATGGAAAATCCCTCTTGATCCAGTTAAATGTTTCTTTATGTTTTTATAAGATGTCAACTTCTTTAAGTTTTACGTTAAGATTTGTGACCGTTACTTTTATAGCCGTTGAACAGTGATCATCTGGGTAGTTTAAATATAAGGCTTTAACGAACCAATTTTTCTACTCAGACAAAGGAAGCGATGGCCTCATCCAGTAGAATTGCCCCTTACGAAGCCCATTTGTCGGAGCTCGGTAAAGAGGTGGCGTCTTTGGGCTTTTCCCTTGACCAAGCCCAAGCTGAGCTTCATCAAGTCAAGCTCGAACGTGATCGTCTACGGGAAAAATGGAAGTTGATAGAGATTACCACTCGAGCGATGTTATCCGAGCACCCCCAAGAGTCTGTCACCATCGCACACCTTACCCTTAGGTCTTATGCAGCTATTTTAAGGGGTTATGTAACAAATAAGTAGTACCATGTTCATGTACATTATTTTTTGTATATAATAATAAATATAATTTCTAGTCATTTTTGATGCATTGTAATTAGTTTTAAAAGTACAAATGATGTTTTTAGTTATTATTTAATTAAGAATTATATTTTATTAAATTAAAGGATTTTTGAATTAAATAATATTTTAATAAAATATTATTATTAATATTAAATTATTTTTTATTAAATATAAATGATCTTATAATTTTATGAATGCAATTAAAATTTTTATTAAGGTTTGAAAGCCATTTCTGTCAAAACCCGTGAATTTTTTATAAATGTCGGTTTTTATTTTAAAAGTGAAAATTCACATATTTAGAAAATTATTTAGATAAAATAAATATTATTTTTGGAATCAGGACGTCGAAATTATCCAACGGTGAATTTTTCATAATTTTCTGAGACAGTCCAATTTTTGGGTAAAAATTAAATACCTTTTAAATATATAATGTGTTTTATGACATCATAATGACCCAATGGTGATGTAATAAAATACCATAATCCTTAGGTTCGGCCAATATATGTTTTATCATTAAAATAATGAGGTTTTGGGTTTGTTTGACTCACTTTTCAAAGCATTAATGGAGCCCTCAAGACTTATTCAACACTTTGCCTTTTTAAATTAATTTCCATGGGAGTGTGACTCACCTCCACATAAGCAACCCTAATTTTTTAATAAGTTCGGACCTTGGACTTGTAAAATATTGTTTTCCTCTCTCCTTTTCCAGAAACCATGGGCAAATACCATGGGATGGTTTGTGGTTTGGATTATTTTAATATAAGGGGTCCCAAACCTAAATAATAAAGAATTCTCTCACCTTTCCTATATAAACCCACCCAAGCTCCCACTTCCTCCTCACCCAAATCCCTTGAAGTTCGTCCAACCTCTGCCCTACTCTCTCTAGAATCCTCTCAAGGTGCCCCAAGCTCCCAAGAAGCCTCTCACAAGCCTCTCTCTAGCCTTTGGAAGCACACTTCCAAGTAAGGGGTTTTCTTCCTTTCTCTTTTTTTGTCAATTTTCTTTAAGTTGTTATTGCCCTTTTTATTTCATTTATGAATGTTGGGGTATGGTTTCGCACCTCCCCCATACTGCCCTCTTATTGTTTGAATGATGGGAGAACCCTTTCTCTCTCATTAAATGCCTCCCATGTACACCCGTTACTATGCCGAAATTCCGAAAGGAACTTCTCTCTCTTCTTTTACATTCAAGCAATACTTTTGTATCATGAATCTAAATTCCATTTCTATTGTTGGGACATGTATATATATGATCTCCTTACTGTCCATTACATGTAAATATGATGAGGAACCCCTTTCTACCTCATCAACCTTTTTTATGAATTCTTATGTCACGCCGTTACGCTGCCGAAATCGCACCGATTCTCTAAGCCAATGTCTTTGTGTAGTGAATACCATGCCCATTTCTCCATCAAGGGTATTCACCTTTATGCACGTTTACTTATTTATTGTAAAGTTCATGTATGAATTCCGCATTCCTTTATCGTGGAATAAATGATTATGTTTTATGAATCCATGTTTTATGATCCATGTGGCACACTTATGCATGAAATGAAATGTTTAAGAAGGGTGCGCCCTGATAGCGCTCCAATGCATTGGGTAAAGTATAGTATCATGATACGTCATGTGCAATGAGTGTTGACTCATGCTAATTCAAGTGCAACGAGGGTTTACTCGTGCTTCAAGTGCAATGAGGGTTTACTCATGCTCCATGTGCAATGAGCCTTGGCTCATGCTAATTCAATGTTAAGTGTTGTTGCCACATTTCCATGTTATGATTATCATGCTTTATCATGCCTTTATGTTCATGTCTCTCTTATGCTCTATTGATATGCCTATTGCCTAACATGTATTGTACTCCTCATGTTATTCATTGTGTACTCCCTTACTGGGCTTTATAGCTCACCCTTTTCTTATGCATGTCCTCAGGTTATCCCATGCAATGCTAAGTACGAAGGATTGTAGTGGTCATGTAAAGGAAGTTTTCAATAAGGATGTTGTATTTCATGTTTAAAGTTTTTATGTAATGATCCTAAGCCCCAAAGACACTAAACCTCTCGATCTTCTTTGTTGTATCAAGTGAAGTTTTATGTAATAAAGCATGTTTAAGTTGTAATAAAAAGCAGGGTTGTCACAGTTGGTATCAGAGGATAGGTTTAGTTATTTTTGGGATTAGGAAACCCTAGTAAGACCTTAGATACAAGACTAAGAATAATAAAAACTCCCCTAAGTTTTGGTAAGTACTAAGTAAGTGGTTTATCAAACAAATACATCCCTGTCTGGATACGAGCAGGTAGAGGCGGCTCTGGCACAGATGTATCCTAGGGGTAAAACCCGAAAACACCGCTTTGAGCTAGACTCGAACGGGAACTGGTGCACGACAACGGGCCTTGCTGCACTCTTGGTTACGACACTCCCGGGGGATATGTTTTGATAAATTCACAATCTTAGTATGAACCCTTATTAAGGGAAAAATGCCCCTAAGAATATATGTTAGAAGGAAGATCATGAAAAGCCTGGATTGAATGCTATAGACTCATGAGTTAAAGAGATTAAAGTTTATTTATAAGTCATCAACTTTTGTCTTTGGATTACCCTTTATGTGTTACCCCTAACTTTCCTTTTATTCCAGCCAATGGCCGGTAATAGGAGAACTCGGGCTAACAACCGTTGTGAAGATCAGTGCGATGATTGTACTAATGAGATGCCCAATCCGATGGGAGCGGGAATCGCGAACTTTGTCACGCTTCTCTCTCAGCTAACTCAAGTTTTGAATAGAAACACTGGTCAAGAGGAACGTTCAACCCCCCCTAAGAAAGAACAAGTCGCTATTGAAAGCTTCATGAGACAAAGGCCTCCTATGTTTAGTGGATCATCCAATCCCACGATTTCTGAACAATGGATCAACTCCATTGAAAAGATATTCTCCATCCTCCAATGCTCTGAAAAAGAGAAAGTCCTCCTGGCGACTTATCGTATGGAGGGTGAAGCTGATCAATGGTGGACATTGATCAAAAATACGAAGCCTGAGGAGGAGATCGAGGCTTTGGAATGGAAGGTATTCCAGAAGATGTTTTTCGATAAATATTTTCCACGCACCCTCCGTCTTAAGATGGAAAGGGACTTCCTTTCCCTCAAGCAGAAAGATAAGGAATTTGTGGGAGCGTACGAGGAAAACTTCACAAGGCTTGCACGATACGCTTCCGGCTTTGTCGTTACCCCCGAATGCAAGGTTGACCGCTTCTTTGGTGGGCTGAAGCCTAGCTTGCGGAAAGCTTTAGCGATCCGTGACTTCGACAGCTATGAGGAAATTGTCTGATGTGCCCTCAAGGTTGAAATGGAGATCGGAGAATCACAGGGGTATCATGGGGACAAGAAGCGGAAGGTGGACTTCAATGCTGGTGGTCCGATGGATAAATCCAACGGCGCTAAGAAATTCCAGCACCCCACTTGCCAAAAGTGTGGAAAGAAGCACCCTGGAAATTGCCTTAGGGGGACAAGAAAATGCTTCAAGTGTGGAAGAGAAGGGCACCTAGCTGTTAACTGTCAGCAAGAAGGACCCGCGGCTGCGACGGAGGGGAGGAACGCTCCGTTCGAACCTCAACGCGTTGTTCAATGCTTCAAATGCAAAGAACCGGGTCATTTTGCGAATCAGTGCCCTAATCCAAGGGTTATCGGAGGCAATCAACAACCTCCAAGACAGCAAGGAAGAGCTTTTGCCATCACTTCTGCCGAAGTGAACCCCGACAACGAAGTGGTGACAGGTACGCTAGTTATTCATTCAAGAATAGCGAACGTACTTTTTGATTCAGGTTCTACGCATTCTTTTATATCTCAAAAGTTTAGTAGAACAATCCCTGCACCACCACAAATCCTGGAAGTAAAGATGTCAGTGAGTACGGCAAATGGGGCAATCATTGCATCCCATGAGTATAAGTCCTCCCCTGTTATAATCTGTGGATTGAATTTCCCAGCGAACCTCGTCATACTCCCTTTGGTGGAATTTGATGCAATTCTTGGCATGGATTGGCTTTCCTTATATAGAGCCAACATAAATTGTCGGGAGAGGGAAATCACACTCCATATGGAGAATCGACCCCCGATTCTTTACAAGTGTCAGGAGGAAGATGAATCTCCTTTAGCTCCATCATCTCAAGCATGGATATTACTGCCTTATGAGCACGCATATCTGGCTCAGATGATTGAGTCCATGGAAGAAACCACCCTTGAAGAAATTCCTATTGTGAGGGAATTCGCTGAAGTATTTCCCGAGGAACTTCCTGGTCTTCCTCCAAGAAGAGATGTTGAGTTCTCAATTGAACTTATACCTGGGGCGCTACCAATATCCAAGACTCCATATAGAATGGCTGTGGTTGAGCTTGAAGAACTGAAGAAACAACTACAGGAGAATCTGGATAAAGGGTTTATACGCCCAAGTGCATCACCATGGGGTGCACCAGTCCTCTTCGTCAAGAAGAAGGATGGGTCAATGCGGCTTTGCATCGATTATCGTGAACTTAACAAAATCACGATAAAGAACAAGTATCCTCTCCCAAGAATCGATGACTTGTTTGATCAGCTACGTGGAGCACAATACTTCTCCAAGGTCGACTTGCGGTCGGGATATTATCAAGTAAGGGTGAAGAAGGAAGATATCCCCAAGACTGCTTTTCGTACAAGGTACGGGCACTATGAATTCATAGTAATGCCTTTTGGACTCACCAATGCTCCAGCAATATTCATGGACTTGATGAATAGAGTCTTTAGATATTACCTAGATAAATTTGTGGTAGTCTTTATAGATGATATTCTAATATACTCCAAAACCAAGGAGGACCATGAGGAGCATTTAAGAACTGTACTGGAGACTTTGCGCAAGGAGAAGCTCTATGCCAGGTACAGCAAGTGTGAGTTCTGGTTGAAGGAGGTCTCATTCTTGGGCCATATCATCACAAGCAATGGGATATCTGTGGACCCCTCCAAAACAGATGCAATTGAGGGATGGCCGAGGCCAACATCGGTAACTGATATCCGTAGCTTCTTGGGGTTAGCTGGATATTATCGACGATTTGTGAGAAACTTCTCACGATTGTCCAACCCTCTTACCAAGCTTACTCGAAAGGGAGTAAAGTTTGCTTGGAGTGATGAATGCGAAGAAAGCTTCAAGGAGTTGAAAAGGAGACTTATCACTGCACCTGTGCTCACTTTACCCACAAGTGGGGAGCTTTTTGTGGTATTCAGTGATGCTTCGAAGAAGGGCTTAGGATGTGTGCTGATGCAGAATGATAAAGTGATATCCTATGCCTCAAGACAGTTGAAAATCCATGAGCGAAACTATCCAACGCATGATCTGGAGTTGGCGGCGGTGATCTTTGCCTTGAAAATCTGGCGGCATTATCTCTATGGAGAGAAATGTGAGATATATACTGACCACAAGAGTCTTAAATATATATTCACACAGAAAGAGCTTAATATGTGCCAGAGAAGATGGATAGAGCTCATAAAGGATTATGATTTTTCAATACATTACCACCCTGGGAAGGCGAACAAGGTGGCGGATGCCCTAAGTAGAAAGGATCCAGCAATTCTATCAATGATGAGAATTGAGAAGGATCCAATCTTCTTAGACTTGATGAAGATGGACGTGGGAATCATAAAGAAGGGAACATCATCAATCCTTTCACAAATGATTGCTCAACCATCTCTTTTGGAAAGGTTAAATGATGCTCAAAAGGATGATGCGAGAATCCAAGAAAAAGTGGAAGCTATCAAAAAGGGAAAATCCTCAGAGTTTAATGTTAATGAAGAAGGAATTGTGCGGTTTGGGAAAAGACTATGTGTCCCATCAAGTTCGGAGATGAAGAAGGAACTTTTGGATGATGCACATAGTTCAAATTTCTCTATTCACCCAGGGAGCACAAAGATGTATCGAGATCTCCGAGAAAACTTTTGGTGGGATAATATGAAGAAGGAGATTGCCGAATATACATCAAAGTGCCTGGTGTGTCAGCAAGTGAAGGCAGAGAGGCAGAAGTCTAAGGGGATGATGCAACCATTGCCCATACCAGAATGGAAATGGGAGAACATCACCATGGACTTCGTCACTGGACTTCCAAGGACATCCAAAAGCAACAATGCAATCTGGGTTATTGTGGATCGTCTTACAAAGACTGCACACTTCATTTCTATTCGAGAGAATTTTTCTTTGGATCAACTGGCACGAATATATATCAGGGAAGTGGTACGGTTGCATGGAGTACCAATGTCTATTGTGTCGGACCGAGATCCAAGATTTACCTCTAAGTTTTGGAAGAGTCTTCAACATGCTCTGAATACTGAACTGAACTTCAGTACGGCCTATCATCCTCAAACTGATGGCCAATCCGAGCGGACTATCCAAACACTTGAGGATATGTTGAGAGCGTGCTCAATGGACTTTAAAGGAAGATGGGATCAACATCTTCCTCTAGTTGAGTTCTCTTATAATAATAGTTTCCACTCGAGCATCCAAATGGCACCATATGAAGCCCTGTATGGGAAAAGGTGTAGAACACCGGCATGTTGGGATGAGGTCGGTGAACGTAAGCTGCTTGGACCAGAAATGGTCGAAGAAATGGTGGAGAAGGTGAAAACCATTCAGCAGCATATCAAGGCAGCCCAAAGTCGACAGAAGAGTTATGCAGATAATCGTCGACGAGACCTTGAGTTTAAAGTCGGAGACATGGTGTTTTTACGCATATCTCCGTGGAAGAAGGTCATGAGGTTTGGAAAGAAAGGGAAGTTATGTCCAAGGTACATCGGCCCCTTCGAGATTCTTGATCGTGTTGGGGCTGTGGCCTATCGACTAGCACTTCCACCTACTATGGCCAAGGTGCATGATGTCTTCCATGTATCCCTCTTAAGGAAGTACATACCAGACCCTTCACATGTACTCTCTTCTGAGGTGGTACAATTAGAAGATGATCTTTCTTATGAGGAGAAACCAGTGAAGATCTTGGATCGTAGAGAAAAAGTTCTACGAAATAAGACAATGCCCCTCGTCTAGGTGTTGTGGAGAAACCACAAGTTTGAAGAAGCAACTTGGGAGTCGGAGGATATGATGAAGCTAAGTTACCCACATTTGTTTTAGTGTGGGGAAAGGAAAATTTCGAGGGCGAAATTTCTTAAGGGGGGAATGTTGTAACGACCCAAATTTTCATTAATGGAAAATCCCTCTTGATCCAGTTAAATGTTTCTTTATGTTTTTATAAGATGTCAACTTCTTTAAGTTTTACGTTAAGATTTGTGACCGTTACTTTTATAGCCGTTGAACAGTGATCATCTGGGTAGTTTAAATATAAGGCTTTAACGAACCAATTTTTCTACTCAGACAAAGGAAGCGATGGCCTCATCCAGTAGAATTGCCCCTTACGAAGCCCATTTGTCGGAGCTCGGTAAAGAGGTGGCGTCTTTGGGCTTTGCCCTTGACCAAGCCCAAGCTGAGCTTCATCAAGTCAAGCTTGAACGTGATCATCTACGGGAAAAATGGAAGTTGATAGAGATTACCACTCGAGCGATGTTATCCGAGCAACCCCAAGAGTCTGTCACCATCGCACACCTTACCCTTAGGTCTTATGCAGCTATTTTAAGGGGTTATGTAACAAATAAGTAGTACCATGTTCATGTACATTATTTTTTGTATATAATAATAAATATAATTTCTAGTCATTTTTGATGCATTGTAATTAGTTTTAAAAGTACAAATGATGTTTTTAGTTATTATTTAATTAAGAATTATATTTTATTAAATTAAAGGATTTTTGAATTAAATAATATTTTAATAAAATATTATTATTAATATTAAATTATTTTTTATTAAATATAAATGATCTTATAATTTTATGAATGCAATTAAAATTTTTATTAAGGTTTGAAAGCCATTTCTGTCAAAACCCGTGAATTTTTTATAAATGTCGGTTTTTATTTTAAAAGTGAAAATTCACATATTTAGAAAATTATTTAGATAAAATAAATATTATTTTTGGAATCAGGACGTCGAAATTATCCAACGGTGAATTTTTCATAATTTTCTGAGACAGTCCAATTTTTGGGTAAAAATTAAATACCTTTTAAATATATAATGTGTTTTATGACATCATAATGACCCAATGGTGATGTAATAAAATACCATAATCCTTAGGTTCGGCCAATATATGTTTTATCATTAAAATAATGAGGTTTTGGGTTTGTTTGACTCACTTTTCAAAGCATTAATGGAGCCCTCAAGACTTATTCAACACTTTGCCTTTTTAAATTAATTTCCATGGGAGTGTGACTCACCTCCACATAAGCAACCCTAATTTTTTAATAAGTTCGGACCTTGGACTTGTAAAATATTGTTTTCCTCTCTCCTTTTCCAGAAACCATGGGCAAATACCATGTGATGGTTTGTGGTTTGGATTATTTTAATATAAGGGGTCCCAAACCTAAATAATAAAGAATTCTCTCACCTTTCCTATATAAACCCACCCAAGCTCCCACTTCCTCCTCACCCAAATCCCTTGAAGTTCGTCCAACCTCTGCCCTACTCTCTCTAGAATCCTCTCAAGGTGCCCTAAGCTCCCAAGAAGCCTCTCACAAGCCTCTCTCTAGCCTTTGGAAGCACACTTCCAAGTAAGGGGTTTTCTTCCTTTCTCTTTTTTTGTCAATTTTCTTTAAGTTGTTATTGCCCTTTTTATTTCATTTATGAATGTTGGGGTATGGTTTCGCACCTCCCCCATACTGCCCTCTTATTGTTTGAATGATGGGAGAACCCTTTCTCTCTCATTAAATGCCTCCCATGTACACCCGTTACTATGCCGAAATTCCGAAAGGAACTTCTCTCTCTTCTTTTACATTCAAGCAATACTTTTGTATCATGAATCTAAATTCCATTTCTATTGTTGGGACATGTATATATATGATCTCCTTACTGTCCATTACATGTAAATATGATGAGGAACCCCTTTCTACCTCATCAACCTTTTTTATGAATTCTTATGTCACGTCGTTACGCTGCCGAAATCGCACCGATTCTCTAAGCCAATGTCTTTGTGTAGTGAATACCATGCCCATTTCTCCATCAAGGGTATTCACCTTTATGCACGTTTACTTATTTATTGTAAAGTTCATGTATGAATTCCACATTCCTTTATCGTGGAATAAATGATTATGTTTTATGAATCCATGTTTTATGATCCATGTGGCACACTTATGCATGAAATGAAATGTTTAAGAAGGGTGCGCCCTGATAGCGCTCCAATGCATTGGGTAAAGTATAGTATCATGATACGTCATGTGCAATGAGTGTTGACTCATGCTAATTCAAGTGCAACGAGGGTTTACTCGTGCTTCAAGTGCAATGAGGGTTTACTCATGCTCCATGTGCAATGAGCCTTGGCTCATGCTAATTCAATGTTAAGTGTTGTTGCCACATTTCCATGTTATGATTATCATGCTTTATCATGCCTTTATGTTCATGTCTCTCTTATGCTCTATTGATATGCCTATTGCCTAACATGTATTGTACTCCTCATGTTATTCATTGTGTACTCCCTTACTGGGCTTTATAGCTCACCCTTTTCTTATGCATGTCCTCAGGTTATCCCATGCAATGCTAAGTACGAAGGATTGTAGTGGTCATGTAAAGGAAGTTTTCAATAAGGATGATGTATTTCATGTTTAAAGTTTTTATGTAATGATCCTAAGCCCCAAAGACACTAAACCTCTCGATCTTCTTTGTTGTATCAAGTGAAGTTTTATGTAATAAACCATGTTTAAGTTGTAATAAAAAGCAGGGTTGTCACAGAAACAGAGTGCGTTTTGGATATTAATGCATTTTGTATTGCATGGTTGTATTTTATAACTTGTGCAATTGATTTAATAGATCATGCAAGGGTTGTAGATGATATTTTAGTATGGAGTTGGTGTGTTTCAGTTCTCCATAATTTTTTTAGGGTAATGTGTTCCTTTCGTTTTGTTGTTTCACACCTCTATTATTAGGGTTTTTGGAAGTTGTTTACTTATTTTTAATTAATTGGTAGGGTGTTGGAAGTGCCATGTGATTTTGGGGTGTCATTTCCATTCAAGGAGAGGTTTAAATATTATTGTTTGGTTTCATGAAATCTTAATTAGGGATTTTATTTGTTTTATGGTTTATAATATTTGTGGTGTAGAATTTTAAACTCTACTTTACCATTTGAAGTTGCGGGTGTCAAGAACACCTACATGTGCATGCATAAGTTAAGGAATATATATATATATATATATATATGTCCTCTTTGTACATATTCCCTCATGTCATTGGGAATGTGTGAAATGTATCTAGGGGTATATATGTATGTATAAATTCACGTGCATGGAAGTGCATAGGGTCAGTTCGAGTGGTTGTCGACAAATAACGACATTTTTGAGGTAGGTCCCCTATTTCACTTGCCCTTAAATTTAGAATTTATTAATTTCTTGATATTTTATTAATTTTAATAAATGATAAATAGTATTATATAATTAATTTTGGAATAATTACTCGATGTAAAAAGAGTTGTTTATTTTATACATGACACTTGAAATATTTTCTTGATGAGAGGACGCACAATAGTGAAAGAATGCCTATTTGGCCTCTAAACATAATTCACAGATTTTTAAGTGTGGTTTTGTTTTGATGATGAATGATTTCTTCTGATGCGTGAAAAAGTGTTTTGGTTCTCTTGAGAAATGAGGTTTTTCTTTAATGTTGGTTAAGGTCCATTTGGAACATTGATAAAATAAAATATTCTAGAAAACATTCTTTGAGGTGACTCAGGGGTGATCCTTTTGTGTACGTTGGTTACGTGAGTTGTGTGTGATGTTTGTTCAACGTGACTGGTTACTTGATTGACTAGTTGAATCACCCCTGTTTATTATACGTGTTGATATGGAAACCTGGCATAGTAAGTGAATCTTATTAGAACGATTGTTGCACTAGTTTAGATTATGCACTGGCTAGTGGCCAATAGCAGAGAGATATTTTATTATTATTATTAATATGGGATTGGGACCCTGGACCAGGAAAGGTAGTGTGACGGTCGGGCATTAGGGCATTATGACATCATCGAAAGTAGGCATGCCTTCAGGACGAGTCTCATGTATAGTACATTCTGGAGTTTTAACAAGCTCTTAGATTGGACCCATGTCGTATTTAGTGTTTATTTGTAGGTGGCGGATGATAGAGAGGTCTAGTTCAATTGCAGGCCACTGTGTGCCACATTTTCCATTTCCCTTAGTGTGTGTTGTGTGTGGTTTTCCTTTTGACTGACTACAAAAATTTGGATTTCTAAATTGTTCAAAAAAAATGTTTTAAATTGAAATGCACATGTTCCATTCAAACATTAAACTTGTTTTTAAATTAAAAAGGGAAATGGACTATTTCTTGTTTTAGAAATGAATGTGTGTGTGTAGAAACCCAAATTTTATATATTTTAGTTCAAACCTGGAATTAGTAAATTCTTTATTTAAGGGTAGTGAATTGGGAGTAGATTGATGGGAACACCTACTGAGTTTTAATACTCATGCCTATAGAGTTTTCCTATATTTAGTTTCTGTTGCAGGTTCGACTTGAGATTACTCTCCATGTTTGCGAGTGGGTTGTGGATTGGTGAGAGACTCTCAGAGTCGTGAGGAGTTTCGGTCGTAGGCAGGTTAGTTGGTTGTTTTTGGCCATTCCTCCTTTTTGTGTTTTTTATTTACATTGCATTATTCTACTTTTTCTGGTGATTTATTTATTTTAACTAGGCAAAATTGTTCCCAATTGTCCTATATTGATGCCCTGTCACTTGTCTCCAGCCTGGGAAGATCGGGAATGCCTCTTGGGCCATGTCATGGACCAGCTCGGGTGACCAGTCCAGGGTCGACCTGGGATGCTTTGTGAGACAATTTGATGAAATTCTTATAATATATTATCTTTACCTATATAGACCCAACATAAATTTCTGTGGGAGGGAAATCACACTCCATATAGAAAATAAACCCCTGATTCTATAAAAGTATAAGGAGAAGGAGGAATATTTTTTAACACCATCATCCCAAGAATGGATATTAATACCATAGGAGCATGAATATCTTGCTCAGATGATTGATTATAAGGAAGGAACCACCCTCAAATACATGCCAATTGTGAGTTAATTCACAGATGTGTTTCACAAGGAATTTTGCAGTCTTCCACCTTGTGGAGATTTTAAATTCACAATTGATCTTATACCTTGGGTGTTCCCAATATCCAAGAATATATATAGAATGGATTTTCTAGAACTTAAGGAGCTAAAGAAACAACAAAAGGATAATCTAGATAGAGGGTTTATATTCCCAAGGGCTTCACCATGGGGTGAATTAGTCCACTTTGTCAAGAAGAATGATTGGTTAATGCACATTTTCATTGATTATTATGATATCTAAAAAATAAAGATAAAGAAAAAGTAACCTTTTCCATGAATTTATGACTTGTTCTCTCTACAACATAGAACACAATACTTTTCCAAGGTGGATATTTGGTTGGGATATTACCATGTAAGGGTGAATAAGGATGATATCCCTTGGACTACTTTTCATACAAGTTACATGCATTTTGAGTTTATAGTAATGCCTTTCGGACTCACTAATGCTCTAGAAATGTTCACAGACACGATGAATAGAGTATTGAGAGATCACCTCGAAAAATGTGGGGTAGTATTTGTTGATGATATTATAATATAATCCCAAATTAATAAGGATAATGATGATCATTTCAGTACTATACTAAAGGCCATGATAAATGAAAAGATTTTTACTAAGTATAAAAAATTTTAGTTCTAGTTAACGGAAGTCTCTTTCTTGGGGAATATCAGCACAAAAAATGGGATATTTGTGGACCCTTCAAAGTCTGAAGAAATTGAAGGATGGATAAGTCCAACATCTATGAAATATATCTGTAGTTTTCATGGATTAACTGGGTATTATCTTCAATTTGTGATAAATTTATCACTATTTTCAAACCCTCTAACCAAGTTAACATGGAAGGGAGTTAAGTTTTCTTGGAATGACGAATTAAAAGAGAGAATCAAGGAGTTTAAAAGCAGGCATATCATAGCACTTGTGCTCATTATACCGACAAGTGGAGAGATTTTCATGGTTTTCAACGATACTTCAGCTAAGGGCATGGGTTGTCTGTTGATGAAAAATAAAAAAGTCATTGCCTATTTTTCATGACAGTTGAATGTTCATGAGATAAACTATAAAACACGTGATCTAGAGTTGTCTATAGTGATCTTCTCTTTGAAAAATTGGCCACATTATCTCTTTGGGGAGAAGTATGAAATATGTACAGATCAAAAAATCCTCATGTATATATTCACATAGATATAGTTGAATATGTGCCAAAGAAGATCGTTAAAGCTGATGAAATATTATGAATACTCAATTCACTACCATCCGGGGAAGGAGAATAAAGTGGTAGATGCTCTACATATAAAGGATCTGAAGAATCTTTCACTGATGATAATTGAGAAGGATCAGATGTTCTTAGACATGAAGTGGATGCACATGGTAATCATAAAGGATAGAATATCATAAATCTTTTCACAAATGATTGATCAAACATCTATTCCATGGATGTTAAAGGATGGTCAAAGAGATGATGTGGCAATTCAGAATAGAGTAGAAACTTTTAGAAAAGGAAAATATTTTTAGTTTAATGTTAATGAAGAAAGTATTGTAATATTTTGTTCAAGAATATGTGTACAACCAAATCTTGATATAAAGAAGGAGATATTGGATGACACACATAGCTCAACCTTTTCTATCCAACCTGGATGCACAATGATTTATAGAGATCTCTAGGAACACAGTTGGTAGGACAATATGACGAAAGAGATTACAAAATATACATCCTGATGTCTCGTATGTTAGCAACTGAAGGTGGAATGGAAAAAATATAAGGGGTTGATGCAACCATTACGCATACCTATAAGGAAATGGGAAAAACACCCTAGACTTTGTCACTGGGATTCAAAATACATCTTGAGGAAACAATGCTATCTAGGTTATGGTGGATCGTCTTATAAAGACTGCACACTTAATTGTGATTCGAGAGGATTTTTCATTGGATAAACTTGTGCAGATATACATCAGAGTAGTGGTGAGGTTGAATGGTGTACCACTATCGATTATATCAGATCGGTATCCAAGATTCACCTATAAGTTCTAGATGAATCTCTAACGTTATCTGAATACTAAGTTAAACATCAGCACAACCTATCACCCTCAAACTAGTGGACAATCAGAGTGGACTATCCATACACTTGAGGACATGTTGAGAGCATGGTCAATGTACTTCAAAGGAGAACGGGATAAAAATATTCATCTATTTGAGTTATCTTACAATAAAATGTTCCACTCAAGAATAAAATTGCCTCCCTATTAATCCATTTATGGGAAGAGGTATGGAGCACCTACATGCTAGGATGAAGTTGGGGGATGAAAACTACTAGTTCCTAAAATGTTAGGGGAAATGGTATAGATGGTTAAGACCATTCAGTAGCACATCTAGGCTACCTAGAGTCAATAGAAAATCTATGCAGATAATCATTGAAAAGACCTAGAGTTTGATGATGGAGGCACGGTATTCATCTACATATATCCATGGAAGAGATTAATTAGATTTGGGAAGAAGGGAATGCTTCATCCAAGGAACAAAATTATTTTATATATCCTTGATCACATCAGATCGGGGGCCTACTGAATAACACTCCCACCTAACTTATCTTAAGTACATGATGTATTCCATGTATCCCTCTTGAGAAATTATATACTATAACCCTCTCTTGTACTCAATCTAGAGTTGGTACCATTGGATAATGACCTCTCTTATGAGGATAATCCAGTAAAGATCATAGATCATACAGACAATCTTCTATGAAATAAGACAATTCACTTGTTCAAAGTATTGTGGAGAAACCAAAAGTTTGAAGAAGAAATGTGGGAACCAGAGGTGGAGATGAAACAATGTTACCCTCATCTGTTTTAAATGTGATAAATGAAAATTTCAAGGGTGAAATTTATTAATAGGGGAATATTATAATGACCTGAACTATTATAAATGAAATTTCCATTTTTTATTTAATTAAATGTGATATTTTTTAAAATGGATATAGAAAAAATGAAATCTGTCTATTTTATAATATCCAATTGGATTTAAATGACCATTAAGCATCATTAATATTTATAATATAGTCATTAAACAGTAATCACATAACTAGTACAAATATGGGGTTTTAACAAATCCTATCGACACAAAAAAAGGAGGTGATGGCCTCAACCAGTAGTATTTTTTCCTATAAAGACCATTTATCAGAGCATCCAAGGGTGAGAGATTTTATAGTATTTTCCCTAGATTAATCCCATTCCAAGATCCACAACTTAATCCTGAGAAAAACCATTTTCAAGAGAAGTTCATGTTCATCGAAATCACAGCCCAAACGATGTTAAACGAATGACCCCATGAAAGCCACACCATAACACACCTTACTCATAGAGTGTATGCTAGTGTAATAAAGGGATATGTATCAAGACCCCATAATTATGGATATTTACATTATTTTTTATAGAATAATTAATGTACTTTAATTATATGATTGTTACATTGTAAATTATTTTTAAAGCACAAATAATATCTTTGGTTAATATTCAAATTCAATTAAGAAATATATTTATTGGAATTAATAGATTTTTCAAATAAATAATTTTCTAATAAAATATTATCCATAAATTACTTTTATTATTTATAAATTATTATATAATTTTTATGAATTCAAAGGTAATCTTTATTAAGGATTGAAAACTGTTTTTTGTCAAAACCAGCCAATTTTCAATAATTGTTGGTTTTCATTTTAAAATTAAAAATTCACATATTTAGACAAATATTTAAAGAAAATTAATATTAGTTTTGGAATTAGTTCATAAATATTATCCAATGGTAAATTTTTCAAAATTTTATGAGATAGTTGTATTTTTTGGTAAAAATTAAATACCATATAAATATATAAGGTGTTTTATGAGATCATAATGGACCAATAGTGTTTTAATAAACACTATAAATGGAATATTATACCAAATATATGTTTTAAATTTAAAATAATGTGATTTTATATTTGTTTTACTTATTTTATAAAGCCTAAGTGAATCCTCTAGAATGTATAATATATTTTGTGATTTTAAATTCATTTATTTAATAATGTGACTCACCTTCACATTATAAAATATATTATTTTAATATTTTAGGCACTTGGACATAAAAAATAATTTCTTCCACTCATATTTGTAAAAAACCATTTTCAAAAACTATGGGAAGGTTAGTGTTTTTGAATAATTAATTATATTGATTCCAAAACCTATATTTGTGAAATATAAAAAAATTACCCTACCATTTCCTATATTAACCCACACATGATCCCACTTAACTTTACTCAAAATAATTTTATCACATACTTACTATGTCCTCCACTCTCATCCTCCCATGTTACCCTAGTCTCTCAAGATTCCCCTCTTCAAGCTTCTGAAGTCACACAGTCAAGTAAGGGTTCCTTCTATTCTCATTTTTATCCAAGTTTACTTATATTGTTATAACCTTTTTTTTATTTAAAAATTATGGGGTATGTTTTCAAACCTCCACCATACTGACATTATTATGTTTTAATGATGATATACCCCTTTCTCTCTCATTAATCCCTCCCACATACACCCATTACCATGCTGAAATTTCGTAACAGTTATTCCATTTCTCCTCTTTCTTTAAGTTTCTTTATTATGTTATGACTTATATTTACAAATTACTTATGTTGGTAGCTTATACTTGACCTATGATTCAATGTTTTAATTTGTTGCTACATTTCCATGTTATTAATATCTTCCTATATCATTCATTATAATTAATGTTCCTTTATCCCTCACAAATATGTCTTTTCTAGCATGTATTATTGTTTTCATGAAATGATATATTTACTCCCTTACTAGACTTTATATATCACCCCTTCCTTGTGTACATACTTAGGTTGTCTTAGGAAATGTTATGTATGAAATAATGTTGTGGTCATGTGAAGTAATTATTCAATAAAGATGTTGTATTTCTTGTTTCAAGTGATATGTAATGTACCTAATTCTCAAAGACACTATACTTCTCAAAATTTTGGGTTTTAATATGTTTAATTGTATGTAATTAAATCATTTATTAATTTAATAAAAATAATGGGGTTGTTATATGTATTCTTCTTGTTGGGTTTTTATTTCTCAATCACATGGGAAAATCGTTCCCAAAGGAATTTTATGATGCCCAGACACTATATTCCATCCTCTAGGGATTGAAAATTCCCTATGATTCATGTTACATTTTGGGTCATGTGTTGGGTGGGATGGCCTCTCACACCCATTCGTGACAAAATTTTATCAGAGAAGGTTATTCCATTAATTTGGGTTATGTTTCTTAGGATAGTATAGATAGAACATAACTAAGATTATCGGGGAACAAGGTGCTATTTATGAGTTGGCTTTCTATCCAAAACACCATGCCGCAGAACTTGGGTCACCATGGGGTGTTTTAATTTTTTCTTGAATCCTCCTCCAGGTGTCATGCATAGGCTTCATACTATTCATGGCCATTGATCAAGGTTGGTGTGGTTTAAATTTGTTATTTTTTAATGGGTTTTTTGAATTATGGAGACGTCATAAATTTGTTGATTAAAAAATGTTTTCTAGATTATTAATTGATGGTTTCCTTCAGCATGATAATTGATATAGTATTATTCTTCAATGGATACATCCTATGAAATCACATGAAGATTCTAAAGAGAATTCTACCCCCTATTATACATAGATTAGTGGAAGCAGTGGTTCAAACTGTCCAAACATTGGACTTGGGAGTGGGTTCTAATATTTCTCATTTTATGGTAGCTAAACTAGATCTAAAATAGTATAAGGATCAGAAGTTACTCATAAAAAAATACTCCTTACTTCTATGGGTAGCACATACCAATTGAATATGAGGATTTGATTGGAAATATTTATATGATTTTTGGTTTTCTGAACACTCATGAAGTGGTAAAGGTGAATTGTTATTCAATCATGATGGAAGATCCCAGTCTTAATTACTAGGACTTAGTGGTACACTCTATGAAGCATGAGAGGATGTGATGGATGGAATTAAAATTTTTCTTCAATGACCATTATTTCTCTAAGACCTTGTACCTTTCCAAGACATTATTGTTTTTGGATCTCTATCACGAGGATCAAACTATTTTGGAATATTCCAAATTCTTTGTAAAATTGGTCTATTTATATAATGAGGTTGTTTCTAATGTGTAGTTAAAGGATCATCATTTTTAAATGGGTTGTTAACTTATATCTTATCCTAGGTATTCTTGTTTAATATGAGGGTGTATGTTGAGTTTGTTGATTGATCCCTAATGATGAAAATTAACTGGTAAATATGTAAAGATTCTATAGGATGCCTCCATATATAGGCTAAGGTGTCAGTGGCATGTCAGAAAAGAAAACCACAAGCAATGAGCTAGAGAAGAAAGGAGGTGGATCACTTTCATCCCTTCCCGGCCTCCTTTATCTATGACCATTGGAGGTGGTTTAGTTTTATGAAATCAGTATAGATGGTGGGGGAATGTGCAGTCAACCTGTCTAGTTCCACCTAGAATTTGGCATCAATATGGGAACTATAGTCATTTGTAGAGGTTAGTATGATTGGTACACTGACTTGGGGTGGTTCAATTTCCTAATCACATAGGTAATTTCAAGATTAGTATGGTGCACTAAGGGATATGGGTTCTTATTATATTGGGAATGGAACCAAGGCTATACCCCATTATGGTAATATTCAACTCAATTCCTAGAAATAAGTCAACATTAAACTTCAGAAATTATGAGAAAATAAGAACCTACTTGCTATAGATCAAGTGATAGTTGATTCAGATGTAGTACGTAGAATAGTTTGAGGAAATATTTTTATTTAATTTTCCATATATGTAAATTTATTTTTCATTGGGGGTTCTAAATATTTTTTAATCCAAAATTGTGGAACTGTTGAAATTTCTATCCGAGATTATGAATAATTCCATGTAGTTTGTTAAAACACTTGGAAACAATAGTGATGATGGTTTTCATTGTCATCATGTACTCTGATTATATTAGTATTTGAATTGTAAAAAAATTTCATGGTTATATAATAATAAATCATTGATGTGAACCTTGATATGATCTAGATAGTTCATTTCAAAGAGAACGTCTATTATTATCATTTCTAGCGTAACATTTTTGGATCTCGATTAACATACTCATGTATTCTAAGGTAAATGAGATATATAATCAGGGAGATATGATCCTTCACTTTCAGAGTTGGGGAATCAAATTTTCTAAGTCTCCTCTCTTATTATATAGGGTGAGGGTAGAGATTCCTAAGATGATTTTTTTCCTTTGTAGGATATGATTATAGAGGTATTTCAAGAATATTTCCCTTTTTTTCCTCCAAACAGGGATGTCGATTTCATCCTTGAATTTACATTGGGAACATATTGAAATATCTTATACATAATGTATATCTCCCATTGATTCTAGGAAATTAAAGATATAACTGGATGATTTATAATCCAAATGATTCATTTAACTAAGTATCTAAACTAGGACCATCCTAGTTTTTTTCATAAAAAGGACAATAGATATCTCCATTTGTAAATTGATTACCAGAACATGAATATTGTGACAATAAAAAATACCTTATCACCAAAATTATGTCCTCTTTGATCATATTATTGGGGTAAGGTAGTTTTCAATTATTGATATATGCTCTGGGTATCCCCAACTCAGCGATCAAGAAGTGGACTATGAGGACCTAGCCTTAAACATTACATATTTATAAAAAACATTTATAATTAAATATATTACATTCCTAAAGACAAATTCAGTTTAGTGTTTTAGAGAATTAGGTAATAATTCATTCATAACAATACCATAAGCATGAAAAGTGGATACTAATAAAATAGTATCCATTTATTCCAAAATATAGAACTTTTAAAATAAAACATTGTTTATTTTCGGGATAACATTTCACAACATTCATCTTGGGTTATTATTTTCTCTTATCAATCCATAAAAATTGTTAAAAACATTTTAAACTTGGTATGAGCATAAGAATATTATTAAGGGACATTGAAAGAAATAATGAAAAATAATTAGTCTAATGAAAACAAGAAACCCTATTAAAAACACTTTTCTAGAAAATAATTTAGCATGTATGGAAAAATCATGCAGTTTAATTGGGACATATTTAATATATCAATCTTATATTCACCCTTATAAATGGAAAAACCTTTCATTTGACTTCCATATTTAGAGTAACCAATGCATTGAAGAGTTTTAGTGGGGCTCACCCATTATATCATGAGCTATAATAGGGCCAAACTCTTTATATCTTGAGATATAATGGGACTCTACCCATCATATCTTGAGATATAATGGGATAATCGAATAATTAAAAATTTCCAAGGAATATATCAAGAATAAGACCCTTGATAACCTATTTAATACCATGAGAAAAGACATATTTAAATATAAAAATACCATTTTTTCATATAAATCACTTTTAAAATATAAAAACCATAAACATAATATGGAAATAATATTATTCAAAAAAACTGTAAAAACCTATAAAGGAAATATTATACTAATAAATAATCCTGATAGTGGGATAGACCGACGTTTTCATAATGAAAATCTTCTTGAATTTCATAAAAGTGTTATTTAAAATGATTTCAAAAGAAAATTCCCTTACACAAAACTAGTAAAGGATCCCTTTTTGAAACACATGAGAGAAATTAAAAAAATTACATTTCAAAAAATTTATATCCATATAAATATATTTATAAAAACGATTTTTAAAACATGGTCATGAAATAGAAATATTTAGAATAATGAATCTTTAAAACACATAAAATGATGTTTTACATAAATAGTCCCTTATTTCCAGTTCAATGTCCTTAAAAAGTGTTAAAAATACTATATAATGGTTTGAATATTTTTATTAATTTATTACATAACAATACTCATGTTTACAATACCTTAAATGACTATTTAATAAAATTTTCCACCCATTTAGTAACAATATTTATTTATTTCCATTATTTTGGATGTGTTCTATTCATGGTTTCTAATGTCAGTTTACTATGGATTTCCTTGTACAATGGAAACAATACACCATCATTGAGAAAGTATATATATAGAGAGAGAGTTTATTATTAACAATTATAAGTGAATTTATGATTTTCATGATTGTAGTTAAGGAAAACAAAAACTCATCATCCACGAATGTTGTGAATTGATACGCCATAGATGGGGATTTAATTATTTGAGAATAAAAGTATGAAATGAGAGATTTTATGATGAATATACCACAAATAAAACAAAATTTATTTATATATATATAATACTTGAGCTACCATGAAATATTGTATAGGATTTTAGGATATGGTAGAAGTGAGAAAGAATATAAAAGTGAAAAAAATGAATCTACCTCTTGAAAATTTCTTCTTCATAAATCTATTAGGCTCTTGGAAATGGTATTTTTTCGATCCTAGAAGCATTAGAATGACTTAAGGGGTTAAGATAAATTAATTTTGAATAATATAGTTGATCAAGATGGACTAAGATGGTGAACTTTTGTAAAGAAATGAGTCTCCTTTTATAATTGAGGTGAGGGGAAAATTAGAAGTTACCAAAGTATTAAAATATAATTTGTCTAATATAGGGTTAAATATTTTCAAAAGGAATAAAAATCAAGTATTTATAATTATAAAAGTAATATTTTTAATTTCGGATGTGTTAATTATTTTTTGAATAATTTAATAAAATATTTTATTTACGGAAAAGATTTTTTTTTCAAATTAATCATTATTCATAACTATATCATTAAACACATCAAAAAAAGTATTAAATTCAAATAATTTTTTTATTATAGCATATACATGTCAAATTATTCTATAAAAATCTTGAATTATATTAAACAACTTAAGTTAAATTTACATTATTATTTTTAATTTCATTAACTTTATTTGATCATTAATTAAATAAATATTACATCATCATTGTGCAAGAATTTATAGTGTTAATTTCGTCCCTAAAATTTAAAATAAATCCTGAATAATATAAATTTATTATCATGAATAATATAAATTTATGTTCTTATAGCACTTCTGTAGAACAAAAAATAAAAATATTGTACTAATTAAAAACTTCAGTGTGAATAACATGACATACATTAAAATAAAATATTATAAAGGGTTTAAAGTGGTTCATGTTGGTAAAAATGTCCCAAATTCCAATAAAAGTGAAATAATAGTCGAAAATTTCTTATAGAAAAAGATTTATTCATATTTTGGATCTTTTAACAGTTATTATAATTTCAATTAAAAGGATTTAACTTATTTTTGTTCTGCTTGCACTAGCATTACATCAACATTTCATATGAAATAAGGTTAATTATCTCATAAATAAAAATATCTAATAAATTAAATTAAAAAAATTATGTTCAGAATAATTTTTTAAATCAATCATTATATATATTTACTCAAATACTTGTCAATAAAACTTATTTAATTGGTTACATTTGTCTTTTCTTTCCATACACAGGTATTACACAGGCATTTGGATAAGAATTTTGTTATATAACTGTAAAATTATAAATTAACATGCAAAAACATCAATTATAAAAAAAAATAATTTGTGAAAATAATTTTTAGCATTCTATTATTATCAATAAGTCACAAAATTTGACTTTTTCACCGCTGCACAGGCACTACATTGGCACTCAAAATGACTTTTTACTTATCATGAATTAAATTATAAGATTCATTTTCTAAAATATTATATTATAATAAATATGTAATAACATCCTAATTTTTTAATTTCATAAATTTAATTAATTCAATATCATAATTATTACATAATGATGAGATTAAAAATTGTATTTTACAGAGTACTACATTATTTACTATTCTCCAAAAATTTTATTTTTTAATCAAATTATAAAAATTTCACCATATATTAATTTTTTTAATCTTATTTGAAAAAAATTCATTTTATCAAAAATAAATTTTAAAACATTTATTAAATGAAATGTGAATTTTTTTTCAAGAAAACTTATTTACGAAATTTTTTTCCAAAAATTAAAATGACTTTACTAAGAACAAGTGTTATTATTTTATCATAATTTACCCATAAATTTAAATTGAGTATGATTTATAAATTTATTTAATAAATTAGTTATTCATTTGTATACCCAACAATTTAATTTCTTGCTTATATCATCCACATTTTGAATTAAAATATTTAGATAGTCATTTTACACTCGGTGTTGTGTGTCTTATACACTATCGAACATAGTGTTTCCTTTTAAAAAATACTAGGATGCTACAATACCCCCCTCCCCACTTTAATATATTGAATCCTTGTAATTTTAACATGGGTTCAATAACTAGGGTTAGACTTTTAAAAAAACATTTGATGAAAAACCACATCGTAAAAATGATTACTAAAACACCCACTTAATTAGAGAGAAAATAAAGTATAAAGATCACTTAAGGTAACACAGATTAAGATCCGATGTATGAAAAAAAGGGACAAGGAAGGGAAATCCAATTATAAGATACTTATTGAGATAGAGATAGAATAGGTTCATGAGAATTTTGATCACCACAAAACCAAAAAACATTGATATGTTATAAAGATATGGATATCTTGGTAAGGAAATTAAACTGACAAATTTTTATTCAAATATCCTTTGTATAGATTTGAGTAATTCATTTAAATTATATAATAAAATAATAATTAAATATACACACTTGTTAAAACAAGTAGAGTTTTTTCATTTTATTAAACTCCACCGAAAACTCGTTATTTTCTTCAAATTATGAGTATTAATTTTTTCCCATGTATAAAGCATAAGAATATACTTCTACAGAATCGTGTAATATGAAAAAGTTAATATAAAATTTTCACCCATCTCAATAAAATAACCAAAAACAAATTCATTACTATAATATAATTCTCCTAAAACAACAAACCTTTATATAATGAAAAACTATTTTAATCCCAAAAATTACACTATAATACCCAATGTTCAGAAAAAATAATTCAACAAGTATATATGCATAAAATTCAAAAAAATATCGAAAAAGGAAATAAATCCAAGATAATGTTGAAATTTACCCCCAAGTAACATTTATGAAGATTAAATTCTCATGTAAAAATATAATTTCGTTAATAATATAATCTTAATATGGGCTAATAATTTCTATAAATAACTTAAATCACCAAAAAACCATAAAATCATATTTTCCCCAAAAATAAAACTAAACCTTTATTACTCAAATAAAATATCTGGTATTATATTGACCATATTCCTAAAACACTTCCCGAAATTTTAGTGATATTCTTCCACGATTACATTACTCACTAAATCATATTCTAATAAGACATAACTTCCAAAACTATAACAAACCAGTTCTACCCCAAGATCAAATATCCCATGAATCATAATGTTATCTGTACCATTAATAATATTTCCACCCAAAGAGAATTTTTATTTCCTCAAATCAAATTTTTTCACATGAAAACTTAAGGATAGAATATAACTCAAACTCAATAACAATATCCCCAACATATTCACATTACCAAAAGAGTAATATTACTTTTAAAATTTTCACCATCCTTAAGACATCCATAATAATTGAATCCTTTATATGTAGACATATTAATCACTCAACATTTTTTCAAAATTCATTATCTATGAATTTAAACCTTATTAATTAATACCTCATTAATGAAAATCAAATTTATTAATTACATCCTAATGATTTATAAATATAAATACAATAATGTGTCATTATTTATGTATTAGAAAATTAATTATACCTTAAATTCAGATTTCATGATCTTTTTTATGTTCCCTTTCTTGTTAAATATGATTTCCTACATTAAAAAGGTAAACATTCACAACACTTCTGGAATTACACTTTTGGTAGATTTTAAGCAGTTTAGATCTTGAAAACATATAAAAAAGAAACTATTAAACATTAAAAGAAATAAAGTGTAGATGTTGGAAAACTCAAACAATTTCTTATAGGTGATTTGAATACTCAAGAAGCTGTCAAAATCTTCTAAACAAGAATTTTAAATAATAGGGGTGATAAAATCATCAAGGAGGGATAAGAAGGTTTTGAAAGATCTTATTCCTTCCATATTTACAAATGATCCTTATTATTTGGAAAATAACATCACTTAAAGAGGAAAAAATAAATTATAAAAGTACAACATAGGATATAGGTAACACCATAAATTTTTTATAATACTCTAATCCATCATCCCCCTTATATTTCAATTGATTTGGGTTTTCATAAAATATACATAAAAACCCATAAACCACCAAAATATTCCACATTATGTAACCATTTTTATTAGAAATTATATTTAACACATGATTAGATAATATTCTAACCTCTAATGTTATCTAAACCCCCATCTGATACCAATTATAAGAACTTATTCTTAAAAATTAAATATTATGTAAAATCATTTAAAATTTACTTTCTTACATTCCAAAAGATATTTTCAGTTTATATTTTTTATAATTAGGTAATAATTCGTACATGATAATCCCACAAGAATAAAAAGTGGATACTACTAAAACATTATCCATTTCTTCCAAAATAAAAAGCTTTTAAAATAAAACAAGAACTATTTTTATTAAAAAATTTCAAAACGTGAATCTTGTATTTATTTTTTCTATTAAAAATATTTTAACCCTATAAAAAACATTTTAAAACATCATATGAACACAAAACTTTGTATAAGGAACATAAAAAACAAATAAATAAAAATCATTAGTCCAGTGAAAACATAAAAACCCACTAAAAACCATTTTCATGTAAACTCATTAGCATGCATATAAAAATAATTCGTTTTCCATGGAATATATTTACCATATAACTATATCATTTACCCTTAAAAATGGAATAACTATTTATTCAACTTCTATCTCTAAAGTAAACAATTCATCGTAGAGATACAGTGGGGATCACCAGTCATATATTGATTTGTAATGGGAATAATCCCATCATATCTTATTCTATAATGGGGCTTAACCATTAATATCTTAAGATATAATTGCATAAACCAATAATAAAAAATTTCCAAGGAATATATCATAAATAATACCATTTATAAACATTCAATCCCAAGAGGGAAACACATTTAGATATCAAAATTCCATTTTTTTTGGAAAAATCTTTTTTAAAATAAAAAAACCATTAACATAATTATGAAATCAAATTAAAAAAATATATATATGAAAAATATAATTGAAACATTATAGTAATAAATCATCATGAAAATGGTAGATAATTCTCTTTTTGTTTAAAAAAATAATCATTTTGAATTTTAAAAAATAGAAAATTTAAAGGATTTCAAAAGGAAAGTCCCTTACATAAACCAAAAAAAATATCCCTTTTTTAAAAACATGGGAGAAATTAGAAAATATAAATTTTAAAAAACTAATATCCATAAAAAATCATAAAATCCATTTTGAAAACATGGACATGACATAGAGATATTTAGAAGAATAAATCTTTAAAACATATAAAATAATTTTCTAGTTAAAGTGTCCCTTACCGTAGGTTTGAAAACCTTAAAAAGTGTTCAAACCACATATATAAATGTTATATGATTTTTATTAATTTATTACATATCTATACTCAAGTTTATAATACCTTACATGATCTTCTTATAACATTTCCACCCATTTATTAATAATGTTTTGTTATTTCCATCATTTCGGGTGCATTTTTTTCATGGTTTCCAAGGTCATTTTATTATAGAATTCCATGTAAAATATTAATAATTATCCAAAAGTGAAATAATATATATAGTTAATTTTAAACAATTATAAGTGAATTTTAACATTCCATATTTGTGGTAATGGGGAAAAAACTCATCGTTCACAATGTTGGTGAATTAACACACCATGGGTGGAAATTTCATTATTTAAGAATAAACATAGGAAATCAGAGATTTTGTTATGAATATACCATAAAATAAATTACAGTAAATATATAGTATTGGTGTTATCAAGAAACATTTGATAGGAGGTGATAATAAGTTAGATGTGAGAATGAATTTTAAAGAGAAAAAGAAATAATTTACCTCTTAAAAAGTTATCCTTGAGAACCGCCCTAGGCTCTTAGAAGTGGTAATTCTGTGAGACTAGAATCACTACAATGTTTCTATGGATAATTATAAGGTAATATTATATAATATAGTTGAGCAATGTTTCTTAAGGTTATGATATTTTATTAAGCGATGAGTCTTCTTTTATAATCAAGGTGTGGGAAAATTTTAAAATTACATAAGAAGTTAAAATATAATAACTATAATATGGGGTTAAAGAAATTAAAAATACACTATACTCACAATATATATCATTTTAGAAGTAATAATATCAATTTTTCTATTTTTTAAGATTTTTTATTACTTTAAAAAAACATAATAAAATATTTTATTCATGAAAATTAACTTTTATCAAATTAATCATTATTCATAATTATAACTTTAAACACATCAATAAATGATTCAAAATTGCATATAAATTTCAGTTGTATGCTCTACATATCATATTCATCTAATAAAATCCTGAATTATCTTAAAAATTAAAAATAATATATTTTTTATTATTTTTAATGTCCTTAATTAGATTTATTCATTAAATAAATAAATATTGCATCATCATTGTCTAATCCATTATGGAATTATGAATATTCCTAAATATTAAAAATAAAAATTCAATTATAATATAAATTTATTCTCTTTTAAATGAAAATTTATTTTTGAAGAAAAATTTAGGATAACAATATATTAAAATATTATACAAATTAAAAACCATAGTTGAACACTTTGATGTACTTTTAAATAAAATACTACAAAGATATTAATGTGATTCATGTGGGTCCAAATTGGCAGAAATTAGAATAAAATTACGTTAATGGTTGAAAATTTCTTATAAAAAATGTTTATTCATATTTTGGGTCATTTAAGTGTTCTTATAATTTTAATTAAAAACATTTTATTTATTTTTCATCTACTTTAACAAGTTATGAATCATCATTTCATATGAATTAATGTTTTTTTATTTCATATATAAAAAATATTATCATAAAAATAAATTAATTAGGTTCAAAATAAAATTCTAATTTCATTATTTATGTAGATTTACTAACATAAATGTCAAGAAAACTTCATTAATTTGTTAACTTCATCATTTCTTTCCGTATACAGACATTGCATATGTATTTTAATTAGACATATGTTATATAACTATAAAATTATAAATTAACATATAAAAATATCAGTTATAAAAAATAATTAAAAAATGTTTTGTGAAAATGATTTTTATCATTCAATTAATTTCAATAAGTCACTAATTTTTACTTGGTCACTACTGCAAAGGCACTGTGTTGACACTAATAAATATTTTTATACTAATCATGAAATAAATTGTAACATACATTTTTGTAATTATTTTTAAAAAAATATTTATAATATAAAAGAATAATGAATTAATTCAATAAATATAATAAATTATATCTCATAATAATGACTTTATAATGTCATAAAAATACCATATTTAACAAAAATATGTTTTTTACTATTCACCAAAAATTTTACGTTTTAAAACAATTTCTAAAAATAGAACAGTAGACTAATTTTGGTAATATAATTTCAAAAATTATGTTCTCTTTATCAAATACATTTTCTACAACATCCATAATAATAAACGATAATATTTTTTGATGAAAATTTATGTCTGAAAATTTAAATTAATTTATATAAAAAGAGTTATTATTTTTAGATAATTTTCCAATAAATTTCTATTTAGTATGGTCTGTATATTTCTTTCATGATTTTTTGTATTTGTATTCATACCCACTATTTTCATTTATTATCTATAATGGTCATATTTTAGATAGTAATACTTGTTTTTGTAATATCGGTGCTGCATATCTTGTACATTATCAAGCATAATGTTTCCTAGTAAAAGATCATGGGATGTTATATGGAAATTCTTAATCAATAATACCAAATAAGGTTTGTAAAATTTTCATATTTGGTCATCCCATTTAGGTTGAATAATTATCTGGAGTTTTTTATGGCTCTTATGAACCACATCATCCATTGGTACCTAGGTTCTTTTGTCATAGTGTATGTATATGACATATTTTTCAAATATGGTACTGAGATAGAGCATGGGAAGTACATTAGGATTAGGATAGTGACTCTTTGATATAAATATATTTATGATAATCTCTTCAAGCATGCTTCCAAGAATAGGGAGGTAAATTTTCTATTCCATTTGATTTCAGAATGTGGGATTTTGGTGGACATCGAAAAAATTAGAGTGATGATGTCATGATAGAAACCAAGGAACATCTTAATGATCATGTGATTTTTGTGACTAAAAAGATATTATAATTATAATTTCCAATATTTATCTCAGCTTTCATCGACCATGATATCACTTACATGAAAAGGGGTGATGTTTTAGTGAATCCAAGAATGTCAGGACTCTTTTGACGAACATGAAAATATATTTTCCAATGATCTTGTTTTTATTAAACCTCAATATAAAAAGGGATATTGGTCTACTATGATACATTAGGTATGGGTCTTGGGTCTGTCTTAATGTCGTATGATTATGTTGTGACATAAAGATCTCTCCAACTATGACCACATAAAAAGAACTTCCCAACCAATAACCTAGAACTGAAGATAGTAACTCATTATTTGAAATCATGGATTTACTATATATTAGCAGAGAAATTTTTGGTTTAATCACACTATAAGATAATGGACTATATTTTATTCAAGAAAAATCTAAATTTGGGGAAGTTGTTAAGGTTTTAGTAGCTTTAGGGGTCAAGTTTATCATTGTATACAAACATAAAAAAGGGAATGTTGTCATGGATGACCTAAAAAGGAAGATCCTTATGCAAGTGTTAAAGGAGTCCAGTGATGAGTGGATATTTTTTGGGATTCTTACACAGATGCATATGGAAGACCAATATCATAGTGGGGGCACATTCTGGTCTAGAATTCAATTTATTCCCTCACATCTGGAACATATTTTGGAGAAAAAATATAATAATGATTTCTTCTAGTATTCTATAGTGGTCTAAAAAAGTGTGAATGATCCAAGTGGATTATCAATATCTTATTAGGGGATTCATTAATTAAAGGTTCATCATGTGTTTTCATTATCATTGTGGAAGGTAGTGATGATTTCAAACCACTAGTCTCGGTGTGATGTTCATCCTGGGACCCCCAGATGTTTTTCAACTTCTGTCACTAGTTTTGGTGGCCAAGTAAGTGGTAGGATATATCTTATTGTGTATTCAAGTACTAAAATTTTTAGAAAGTTAATGTTAATCTCTAGATTCCCTCCATTTCTCCTCATCCACTACCCATTCCTACCTAGAAGTGGGACAAGGTTTTCGTGGACTACATCATTGTATTACCTCATACACCTTGGGGATAAAACAATATTTGTGTTGTTATTAGTTATCCTTCCAAATCAGATCATTTCATTCTGATCAAGGATTTATCTATGTGGATGAGTTGGGTTTATTATATTTTCAAGATCTTTTGAGGCTTCACAGCATTCCATCAAATATCATTTTTGGATGGGACCCCATATTACCATTTAGCTTTGTGAAGCCTTTTAAAGGGAAATGTGGTCACATGTCAAAATCAGTACATCAAATCATAATTAAATAGATGGTTAGACAGAGCAGGAAAAATATATTTTGGAGGCCATGTTATAGTAATGTGTGTTCTATTTTAGAGGCCCATGGGATAACCCTTTTTGGAGTAATTTTAGTCTAATAATAGTTTCTAGTAGTTGATTAAAATTTTTCCCTTTGAGGTTCTCTATATTCGGCCATGTTACTTCCTTTATGCTAGATAGAAGTGTGTGAGTATTCTTTATTAGGGCTGAGTCTATTGATATAAACAACAAATAATGATTAATTAACCAGGAATAAGTCTTTGAAAACACAAGACACCTTAAGTTTTACATAGATCAATTGTGTTGAGCCTTAAATTTCATAGTAGGTAAAAAAGTTTTTATAATCATGTCCCATCAAGTGGGTATCTTTTATCTTGGTATAAAATGTAAGGTTTCACTGAGGTGTGTTAGAAACATTGAGGTTATTGATAAAATTAGTTAGGTGGAATACTAGTAATATTTACATCCCCCACTAACATAGATCCAAGACATGTTCCATGTCTCCCTATTGAAAAAGTATAACCCTAACCCATATCACATGATGAACAATAATGAATTGGAGTTGGAATCTGATTTGACTATATTAGAGTGACTAGTGAAGATTCTATATTCTTGAGGGAATGTTCTTTTAGGTAAAACCATATTATTGGTCCAGGTTATTTGGAAGCATGTAAATGATGATCTTGAGACATGGGAGTTGATTTTATCAGAGGAAGAGGAGTATAAACATATATTTTCTCATTAGACATCATTATGACTTTCTAAGGGTGGAAAGTTTTCAGGGTTGGGAGAATTGTCACATATGTGTTATCATTTATAGTTACTTTCTCTTTTATTTTTGGTCTTATCTTTATTAAACATATATACCTATAGTTTTTCCGAAAAATAATAGTTTTGAGGCCACATGGAAGTATGTTCATGGTTGGATCATAGTTAACAGAAACCATGCACCTGCCAAGTGGAAACTATGTGCCATAGATAATGGAACTATCTAGGCTACACGACCTAGTTCAAAAGCATGTGACCCTCCAGGGATAACCATTCACCTAGTATAGTAGAACTCTCTCTCGTGAATGGCTATATACTTGAGCATATGGTCTTTAAAGGGATATTATGCACTTATCCTTCCTCTTGGACCTAGGTGCCACATAGTTTGTGCATAGTATAGTAGACCATGCGGCCAAACCATACAACCTGTAAACTCCTTAAATTCCCTATAATTCATGTTCTACCACTCGTAGATTGTAAACCCAAATCACTCATTTCTCAAAACATTTTACCCTATATCCCTTTCAACCCCTTCCTCTCTCCCTATCCTCACTTTTCCTCACATTTTTTGGGGGGTTTTGAGCTTGGATATTAAAGAAATCATCAATTAATATTCTAGTTTTCTTTTAATCTTTATTGCTCACTTCGCCAATATTTTTTGTATTCTCCATATCTATGGGATAGTTTGAACTAATTTGGGTTCAATTTTGTTTCTTAAGGTTGATTCTTGTTGGATTTGGTGTTGAATTTTTCCCATAGTATCTCTTCTTGGTGTGTTTTGTGGTTTCCACCATGTTTTTGGAAGATTCTAAGAAATATACAGGTGGTTTCATGCCTTGATAATATTTGGATATTTTATTATTCTTTATTTGTTTCCAAATAGGTTCTATAATTTGAATGGGTGGTGTGAAAAATGTTTTCTAAGGTTTATGGTGTGCGTTAAGGGTTAAATGAATATTTTTTCCATTATCAAGTCTCATTTTTCTTATGGGATTCTATTAATGGATTTGTGAATTTGTATGTGGTATCAGATTTTATATAGAAAATGAAATTGAAAACATGGAAATCATAGTTATATATGTGGGATGACTAGTTATATTATGTTAAGAAAGTCTATAGGGATGAGGCTTGGTCTTCAAAATAGGATTATGTAAGAAAAATAACTAAATGTACTTGATGGGAATTGGTTTGGATTGAGAATGAGATTGACTTATGATTCTATATTATGATCACCAAGATTTTGAATATCCTATGACCCCTATAACCCTAGTTCCATATATGTTTCTCATGGTTCCCTTTCTATTTTTACCATTCATCTTGTCGGTATCCATACTTTCCTCCTTAATTTCATAGAATTTTTCATTTAGATTGTATATTTATTTTCATAAAAACTAGAATCTTAATATTTCATCTAATGTTAATGGGTTGAATAGATTTTGGTTGTATTCAATTGGTAACATTTCCTCAAATCCTACATACACCTTCATGGGTTTGTAAGCCATTCTATGTTTGAATTAGATAAATGGAAGTCCTTCTATGGTTGAAATGGAGGATCTATGTGATACTGGATTATTCATGGTAAGGTGTTGGTTGATCTGTACTATGGGATTTAAACCACATGTTTCATGGAGTCTTTATGATTCATTTTTCCCCTCACCATTTTGGTTATTTTGTGTTTTGACTCTGATTGACAAATGTTTAACTCATGTTGTTGTGTTTTACTTTGATCTCTTGTTTTTTTTAAAATATGTTTTGATTTGATCTATGATTATTGTGTTTTTATAGTGGATTCTCATGGGAAAAATTGTTGCCAATGGAATTTAACGATGCTAAGGAAGTAGTTGTCAGATGGTGGGGTTAATAATGCTCTTTGGGATATGTTGTGGGCTGTGTCGGGTGTTAGGATGGATGAAATCCCGAACCGATTTGTGAAAAATTGTAATATGTGTTCTGATAAGGGGTTTGGTGTCCTTATTATATATACATATATAAGAACTTATATATTCATAAGATAATAAAAATAAATTTGCTCATTCATTTTTATAAAATTGATGGGTAATTAATCAATAATTTTTCTGTATATATCTTGATGATGATATTTTTTTGTCAAAAATTTTTAACATAATGTCATTTCATCCATATCATATTACTATACATAATTATTCATGGTTACATACAAATGAAAAAAATTAAAAGTGCATATTTGATTCATTTTCATGAATTGAAAAAATATGTCCCTATATTGATAAATAGGAAGTTACTAGTATGATGAAATATCAAAAAAATGATTTTTTTGATCATTCACAAAAAATAAGAAACTTATCTTGATAACCATGATAGAAAAGGAGTATCCCCATGAAACTGTAATCTTTTTTATAATTACTTTGACTAACATTAGTTAGTCAAATTACAAGATATGAAAAATAATTGATGTTATTTATGATAATAGTTGAAAATGAATTTGTTACTATCATATTAAACAAATAATTTTAATATTTAATATTTGATTGAGTTACTAAGAAATAAAACTTCAATTTATGGTGAAATCAATCTATTATTTTTATATTAATAATTCGTAATTCCCTTGCATATGATGTGATCATGATATGTTGATGAGTTTTTCTTTGATGTGTCTAAATTTTTTTGACAGCTGTACGATTTTGTTTAGTGTGTGATCATTAATTGGGTATTGTGTTAATGTGATAAAATGTATTATATTATATTCATAATTCCTTATAATGAATATTTATCAGAGGCTATTATATATCGAGTGTGTTTTTATGTTAGGTGGGAAGTTATTAGACAGTTTGTTATATAACCATGACAATACGATCGACTGGTTGTTTACTGTATATTGACATGTCACTAAAGAATTTTTTTACTATATATTAATGACTTGGAGAAATTTATTTCTAGATTCCATTTATAATTAGGATGTGGAAAACATGTAACTATTATAAGTGGATGGTTTGTACCCATAATTATTCCCCTATGTTTTGAGTGACATTGTGATAAATATTTTATATTGTATAATGGAAAAGCTGACCTTGTATATTTTTTATAATAGTAGGATCTTAAAATCATATAAATTAGTTGGATCGGTATGTTATTTAGTTATGTTATACTGAGATAGTATTGTATATTAGTTGAGTTATTTTTCATTGTTGAGTCCCCTCTTAAATGAGTCCCTAGACATTATGCTAGAATGTGGACGTTATGATTATGATAGGAACATATTTAGTACAAAAAAGGTTTTGATATAAATAAATTTTAGTTATGGGATTTTATGATATCATATCTAATTGTATTCAACATGTTTCTTTACTAATGATAGTACCATTCACAACATAACCAACCACCCAATATTATTTTATAGGGTTTAATGAAATTTATATTATAGTATTTTAATGTTTCCTACAACCACAGTTTTGTTGTGTACCCATTTTGGATAGTATTATTACATTATATAGGTGGAGAATATAAAAACATTCTATACTTATTCCTTATAGTGTTCATTTTCATAGTTTTATATTCATAGTAGTATGATAATTATTGAGGGAATAAGGAAATAATGATTGAATGTTGGTTTATAATGTGTTATTAAATATTTTTATAGATTGTGTTATATTATAAATATTATTTATCCTTTTTAGTTATAATTATAGAGATATTTTATAGTGGAATTTTTATTAATATATACTTATTATTGAATACATACATATTCCAAATATTAAATGGTATTTTGAGTAGTACATAATTTTTTAGGGTGAGATAGTTTTTTATGTGATGTTGAATTGTAATACCCATGGGTGGCTATAGATAAAGGGTAATAACTATATATTTTAATTTTATTCCTAAATTTATTTTTTATACATGATACTGACATCATTTCCATCATTAGTATATCACCTAATGAGTATGATGATATATTTTAGAGACCCCAAACTTGACATACATGGACATTACATTACTTTTTTAGAATACTTAATACATAACAAAAAAACACACAAGGACCGTAATAGTTTAGTGTCTTTTGAAACTGAGAATGTAATCTTCTAATCATGGTGAAAGATCTTCAACATCTCCCATAAAGATCTTCCCCTTTTAGTTTTCTTACCTAAAACCTTTCTTTAAATCCTAAGGAAAATAAAACATATAATGGGTGAGCTCAAATTCTCAGTAAGGGTAATAATGGATAAAATAAAACAAATCATATACATTTGAACTTAAAAACATGAACATAATGTTTAAACATCAAAATCTTGGCCAATGACATAAAACATGGCATTACATAAGGCATAGATCATAAATAAACATCAATCATGATAAAATAGCATGGGAATAAAACATGTGATTGTGGAAACCATTAAGAACATGATATGATTCCCATAGTAGCCAGGGCATTACTGCCAAGACCATCTTAGTGGACAAAGTCCCCTACCGAACCAGGCTTACTTGTCATTCCAGCCCTGTATTACTGAACCAGATTTACTTGCCATTCCATCCATGTCTATGTCATGAGATATAAATCTTTACCCAATGAATTGTAGGGAGATATAGGTCCCACCCATATCATAATTAAATCATTCTTACTTGTGCCACAACATAAACATAAATCATTCATCATAACCCAAATAATAAAAATGGGTTTCATAAACATCATTCTATCATAACATAATCCATATAAAACAAATGGATATCATTTCATCATAAGAAAAGTGAAACCATTTAAATCATAGATAACTTATTCTTGAAACATACACATATGAATTAATGTCACCTTAGATGGAAAATGGTTTTGATAAAATACTTGAAATGAATTCTTGAGAAAAATATCATTTCTTCTTCAAAATCGTTTTCTTTTCACAAAATGTCTTGCAATTTTAAAATAAAATTATTTTTTAAAAAATATTCATGAAATCCTGAAGAGTATGCTTCCTGGAAATAATGCATTATAAAACCATAAAAATCCATTCATGTCGTATAAGTTAAAAATTAACATTCTCCTCGTACTTTTAACGAAAAAGCCAAAAAGTACCACGTATGGTAAACCAAAGAAAGATTCCTTTCATACAAAAATTAAAAGTAAAAGAGGGGTAAACATGACTTTAAACATAAATGTAATAATATTAAACACTTTATGAAAACATTTTTTTGGACATGGATGAAAAATATAACCCCAGTAAATACATACGAATAAGCAATCTCAGACAAAAATGAGATTGCAAAATTATCCCTTACAAAGATCTTTTTAAAAATAAAATAGATCACTTATGTGTATTCACTATAAGGTCACATAAATAAAGTATAAATACATTAAATGATATAAAAATTCATTTCTCACATAATAAAAGAACGACATAACCAAGAAAGAGAAGATCAACCCAAAGAACGGAAATTGGGATAAGATGTTCCCTTACCTCGTGTCCAACTTGACTCGATCGTTCTTTAATCTCCTGAATAATAAACCAAAGTTAATTTTTACTTTCTTAATAACCTTTTTCAAATTTATTATTCCCTTTATATCACTTATTACCATGTTATAAACATTATGTAACTATTTAAGTTAATAATGTTCATTTTGCCGATATTTGGTACTTGAGTCAAAAATGGACTTCTTATAATTACATGTTGTTCATGTGGTCAAAGTTTCATTATATCCAGAATTATATTCATGATTTATATATCATATATATCATATATATCCAGCATATACATGTATTTATAATATTACATAACATATGGAGGTAAGAAATGAAATGCACTGTTCATGGAGACTGTAAGCCGTACGAACACATGAACGCTACTTTCATTTCTATTTCATATTTTAATGGAATTAAAACATAATGATACATATGTATATTATAATTCCAGTATAATATCATATATAATATCATTAACTACATCCTTTATACATCCTACATAAGGAATTAACGAATCACATCACTTTGAGGGGGCGATAGTCTGCACTTCCTCAAATGTTATTATCGTATTTACCCACTATGGAAACCATAAAGGCTTGATATAATTGGGAAGTAAATAAGCATAAGGAAATCATAAAAATAATATGTATTATATATAAATACAGTTCCATCATAATGGCCACCATGAGAGGCGGTAGGAGAAAATCAAACAATCGTCGTTTCATGAGGCGTTAGTTTGCCATCCATAGAAACATTATGTTATTCATCCATTAGATGGAGGAGTGTATAATTTTAGTTAAAATAATTCTCATAAAAACATCCTAGTATATTTAGGATACTTGAGTTGTTACAAAATAAAGGATTAAAAATATTTTAGTGGTTGGAGAAGTAGAATAAAAGAAAACCACTTAAGAGAAACTGTTACCTTTAATTTGGGTAACTTTCTTTGGTTTGAACCAAAAGGACTTCTTGGAGTGCCTTCTACCTAATTTAAGGCTTCTAGGGGTAGGATAGGGATGTAGAGATCTTAATTGGGCAGAGTTTGGACGTTCCAAATGGCTTGAGAGGTGTGAGTAATTAGATAGAAATGGTCTCCCTTTATAAGGGGGAGGGGGGCTCTTTTGGAAAGAGTGAAAATATTATTTTATTATAAACTTATCTTCGGTTTCAAAAGGTCCATAAATAATTAAATATGATTATAAGATGACTCACGGTCAAAATAAAATCATACAATCAGAATTGGACATGTTTTGGATATGATTTTAATCATTATAATCTTATTTATTTAAATCATTTATTAATGAGGTAAATACTGCATCATTATTGTGTCATAAATAATTTAATTCATTTGATGTCTAAAAATTATGAAAAAAATACCATGATGTAGGAAATATTTTTATATTTCTAATTAATATTTATATTCTAAAATATGACTTATTTAACACCATATAAAAATTAATTTACTAAAAGATTTTTGTTAATGTCAATTTTGTCTTTACATTAAATTAATTAATCCAAATTGTCATTATCACTACCAAGTCGCTCAATGGAGTCCCAAAATCGACCCAAGGATGCCCATAGTCGGTCACTACTCATCCAATAAGGTTAGGACAAGTTTTAAGGTAATTTTTTTAACTATTATAATATTCTTTTAACCTTGAATTGCCTTATTTACTTTTAACCGTGGTAAATAAAAGTAAAAAGTTACTATTCACCAAAAATATTTTTATCTAATTAAACCACATTTTACTCCTTGATATTAACTGTGTCTCTTGGATTTTAGAAATTAAACTCACAAAAGTGGTAAAATTAATTTTTATGAACAATTGAAAAAACTCCTAGAATGTGGGTAAAAGACGGTGAAAAGTTCAATACAATTTTTTTAAATCTAAAATTATAATAAAATGACTCTAATGAATTTCATTGAACTTATATAATTATTATGTATCTATTTTGACCTAAAATAAATTTAAATCAAATAAATTATTATTCAAATAAAAAGTCGGTTTTAACCAAAAACTTAGTGTTTTCACTATTCATCAAAAATTGAAGTTTTTCAGAAAAATACCAAAAATTCAGCCTAAACTATATTTTATATTCTGAATTCAAAAATGAAGTCTATTTTTCCAAATTCAAAACATAGAAGTGGCATTAATTAATTTTAAAAGTAATTCCCATTATCAAAACAAATAGCATGTTTTTAAGAAACAATAACTATCAAAAGCTCGACACTTGTTTATGTCCAAATTCAAAGTGAAATTAATTCCAATGACCAAAATTGTATTAAATGGTAAAAATATATTCTAATTACACTTTAAAACCAATTAAAAATCTAATATAACCATATAAATTATTGCGATGAAAAAAGTTGTTTTTAACTAAAATATAGCATGTTTTTACTCTTCATCAAAATATGAAAGTTATCAGAATAATATGAAAATTTTATCCAAATTAAATTTTTTTATCTTGATTCCAAGGAAGAATTTTATTTTATCAAATTGACCTTATAAACATGTCAAAAACTAGATTTAAAGTGGGTGCACCATCAGAAGGTGGAAAAACAGCATTTGTTTAAAAATAATTATTTTACCCAAAAAAAATATTTTATTCTCATACCATGTTCTATAAAATAGGTAAGATGAATAATAATGTTATAAAATTTAAAATTTAGTTAATACTATTCATAACGGCTAGTTCATAATAATATTACAACAATATATCATTGTTTAGTGAAACCCGGTATTGCGTACTACACACGCTATTGAGGAAGGTCGCGATTGCGTGTAATGCAAGCCAATTCAGGGTGATGTGTAGTGAAAGACTCATTTGTTGTTGCATATAACAAAATACAACCATATTTCATTTATACATTAAACAAAATCTATACTTAATGTTGTGTAGAATAATTTCTACAAAACGAACTTGAAATTGTGTGTAACACGGGCCAAGAATAGTGTTTCATATACTACAATCTAATATTGTGTTGCGTATAGAACAGGATAATATCAATGAAATTAAAAAGAATAATTCTAATAAAATCTCGGTTTGTTACATTCTACCCTCCTTAAAATGACTTTCTCCCTCAAAATTCTCCGGGGTTATAAATGGTTTAATACTTGAAAGTTTCTTTAATAGAAACCCACATCGTAAAAAGGGAATACCAAAACCTATCTTTAAAAACTAAAGTATGAATTGTAACGGTTACCCAAATTAACTAATAACTGGGTTTACACATAGGATAACATAGGTGAAAATATGGATATGGAAGAAAAATCTAACCATCATGTTCTGATGGATAGTGGTAGAGAACAGGGCTTTGAAAAAACCAACAATCACAAAGCCATAGATTTGTGATGATATAAGGTACCATCGGATTCATTAGATATACGATTACTTGGACAAAATTTTTAGCTTTTAAGATAATTTCCCTAAAGTTTAAGAATTTGAATTAGAAGAAATACTTACTTTATTTCAGTATAATCTCACTGATGTTCATGCCTTGAACAATTTCCACATTATCTCATAAATAAATGAAGTTGAATTTTTCATTCCTGAAGTGTTAGCAGATCATGTGATAGAATGATGGGTCATTCCATCTGTCTCAAACAAAAGTTTAGAAAAAGTTACCAAATATACATAAGTCCATCTATAGTGAGTTTAATTGTATATGATTCCAAAAATGTAATTATACATCATCTATCATACTGCTTAATAAAATAAAACTAGTTTCTACTAACCAGGGACTTCTTATAGGCCTGTGGTAGGCGATAAAGGTATGTCACACTTACATTGTGGGTTTGATTCCCGCAACCTTGTCCAATGCGACGGTTTGTCACTCATCCTGTAGGTTGTCCTTTTTCTAAAATTACATTATTATAGCATTCCATAAATAATATTGAAAAAAGTTCTAGCCTTAAACAATTATATTTGATGTCCAACTTAATCCATTCTAACCTTTAAGATTATCGAAAATACTTCTGTCAAATAATATAGTATAAAGAAAACGATTACTGGAAAGGTCACATAACAAGAACGTGAATAACATCATTTATCATACGATATATCTTGTTGGTCACATTACAAACATGTGAATTCCTTATTCATTTATTCTATTGCAACATGAATTAATATAGAACCTTAGTTGAAAACATGAATGCTATCAAAAGTTGTCTCTTTCCACATTCAAAAATCCCAAAAAAAATTTATACTCAAACCATGATATCACTTTTTCCTTATATTAGTCATGAGCTCATTAATACTATCAAACATATCATTATCTCCTTATCCCTTCATTAGGTGCACATCATCTATTTTCAAAAACTATATGAATAACATTTCATGGTTACCAATACCATTCATCATATACTTTCAAAACTCAAGCGAAGGCAACAGTGTAACAATCCTTAGATTTTTCTTTATTCCATAGTACCATACATTATTCTTGATAAACATATAATCATTACACTACCTTCTTAAACCACTGACCGAGCTTCATCATTTCTTCCATCTCATATATCATTTGTAGTCTCTTCATCATCATCGACATAAATACTAACCATATGACCATGCTTATTCTATTTATGAGATTTTCCCTTAGGGCATTAGTTTGCATAATGCTCGTACATTGCATATTTAAAACACTTAACCATTGTTGATGTCTTAGAAATACCATTATCCTTGTCCATGGTGTTAACTAAACCTTTTCCTTTACAATTACTAGATTTGTGTCCTTCTTTTCCACACCCAAAGCATCTTCCAGTTCCATTGAAACATTCTCCTTCATGCCTCTTCCCACAAGACTTACATGAGGGAAATTGAACTTTCTTTCCTCTATGATCATCATGAAACTCCATCTTTCTCTTATTAGATGAGTTAGGAAACTTACCATATCTGAGATTATTGATCATATTATGAGATTGCTGATTAGTCATAATAACGATGTTTCACCTTCCAAATCCCATTTCATTTTCTTGATCATGATGAATATCATTCCATTGTCCATTATCGTGAATCTTCCTATTTCCAACCATTTTCTAAAACCCAAAAAGAATAGTGTGAGAGGAAAAAATCATGATAGGTACAACAACATAATAAAGGGGGAGTAACTTCAATATCTAATATCTTAGTTTTAATTCTAAGATCGTTATCGTAATTCTAGGACTATAACCTATACTTATACTTAACCTTAGGGACATCCCTAGACATACCTTATAAATATCTCTAGGGGTCTCACTAAAGTTTTGACATCCTAGTTTCCAATGGTTGACTAAACCTTTCCTCTGATACCAACAATAGAGACCCCAAGATTAACATACTTGGAAATTACATTACTTTTTCGGAAAACTTAATACATAACAAAAACAAACACACAAGGACCGTAATAGTTTAGTGTCTTTGGAAACTCTGAATGTAATCTTCTAATCGTGGTGAAAGATCTTCCATATCTCCCATAAAGATCTTCCCCTTTTGGTTTTCTTACCTAAAACCTTTCTTTAAATCCAGGGGAAAATAAAACATATAAAGGGTGAGCTAAAATTCTCAGTAAGGGTAAGCATGGATAAAATAAAACAAATTATATACATTTGAACTTAAAAACATTAATATAATGTTTAAACATTAAAATCTTGGGCAATGACATAAAACATGGCAGTACATAAGGCATAGATCATAAAGAAACATCAATCATGATAAAATAGCATGGGAATAAAACATGTGATTGTGGAATCCATTAAGAACATGATATGATTTCCATAGTAGCCAAGGCATTGCTGCTAAGTCCATCTTAGTGGACAAAGTCCCTTACTGAACCGGGTTTACTTGTCGTTCCAGCCCTGTATTACTGAACTGGATTTACTTGCCATTCCACCCATGTCTATCTCCTGATATATAAATCTTTACCCAATGAATTTAAGGGAGATATAGGTCCAACCCATCTCATAATTAAATCATTCTTACTTTTTCCACAACATAAACATAAATCATTCATCATAACCTAAAGAATAAAAATGGGTTTCATAAACATCATTCCATCATAACATAATCCATATAAAACAAATAGATATCATTTCATCATAAGAAAAGTGAAAACATTTAAATCATTGAGAACTTATTATTGAAACATACACATATGAATTAATGTCACCTTAGATGAAAAATGGTTTTGATAAAACACTTGAAATTAATTCTTGAGAAAATATCCTTTCTTCTTCTAAATCATTTTCTTTTCACAAAATGTCTTGCAATTTTAAAATAAAATGATTTTTTTGAAAATAGTCATGAAATCCTATAGAGTAATATTCATAGAAATAATGCGTTATAAAACCGTAAAAATCCATTCATGCCGTATAAGTTAAAAATAAAAATTTTCCTCGTACTTTTAACAGAAAAGTCAAAAAGTACCAAATATGGTAAACCAAAAAATATTCCTTCCATACACAAAGTAAATGTAAAATAGGGGTAAAAAGGACTTTAAACATACATGGAATAATATTAAACACTTTATGAAAACATTTTTATGGACATGGACGAAAAATATAACCCCAGTAAATACTTACGAATAAGCAATCTTGGACAAAAATGAGATTGTAAAATTATCCCTTACAAAGATCTTTTTGAAAATAAAATAAATCACTTATGTGTATTCACTATAAGTTCACATAAATAAAGTATAAATACATGATAAGATATAAAAATTCATTTCTCACATAATCAAAGAATGACATAAACAAGAAAGAGAAGATCAACCCAAAGAACGGAAATTGGGTTAAGATATTCCCTTACCTTGTGTCCGACTTGACTCGATCATTCTTTAATCTCCTGAATAATAAACCAAAGTTAATTTATACTTTCTCAAGAACCTTTTTCAAATTTATTATTCCTTTTATATCACTTATTACCATGTTATAAACATTATGTAACCATTTAAGTTAATAATGTTCCTTTTGTCGATATTTGGTACTTGAGTCAAAAATGGACTTCTTATAATTACATGTTGTTCATGTGGTCAAAGGTTCATTATATCCAGAATGATATTCATGATTTATATATCATATATATCATATATATCCAGTATATACATGTATTTATAATATTATATAACATATAGAGGTATGAAATGAAATGCACCGTTCATGGAGACGGTAAGCCGTACGTACACATGAACGCTACTTTCATTTCTATTACTTATTTTATTGGAATTAAAACATAATTATACATAGGTATGTTATAATTCCAGTGTAATATCATATATAATATCATTAACTACATCCTTCATACATCCCACATAAGGCATTAACGAATCACATCACTTTGAGGGGGCGGTAGTCTGCACTTCCTCAAATGAGCTTATCATATTTACCCACTATGGAAACCATAAAGGATTGATATAATTGCTAAGTAAAGAAGAATAAGGAAATAATAAACATAATATTTATTATATATAAATACAGTTCCATTATAATGGCCACCATGAGAGGCGTTAGGAGAAAATCAAACAATCATCATTTCGTGAGGTGTTAGTTTTCCATCTACAGAAACATTATGTTCTTCATCCATTAGATGGAGGTGTGTGTAAGTGTAGTTCTAATACTTCTCATAACTACATCCTAGTATATTTAGGATAATTTTTTTGTTGCAAAATAAAGGATTAAAAAGATTTTAGGGGTTGGAGAAGTAGAATAAAAGAAAACAACTTAAGAGAAACTGTTGCCTTTAATTTGGGTAACTTCCTTTGGTTTGAACCAAAAGGACTTCTTGGGGTGCCTTCTGCATAATGTAAGGCTTCTAGGGGGAGTATAGGGATGTAGATAGATTAATTGGGTAGAGTTTGTACTATCCAAATGGCTTGAGAGGTGTGAGGAATTGGATATAAATGGTCTCCTTTTATAAGGGGGAGGAGGGGCGCTTTTGGAAAGAGTGAAAATATTATTTTATTATAAACTTATCTTTAGTTTCAAAAGGTCCAAAAATCATTAAATGTGATGATAATATGACTCATGGTCGAAATAAAATCATCCAATCAGAATTGTACATGTTTTGGATAATATTTTAATCATTATAATCTTATTTATTCAAATCATTTATTAATGAGGTAAATACTGCATCATTATTGTGTCATAAATAATTTAATTCATTTGATGTCTAAAAATTATTAAACAGTTACCATGATGTAGGAAATATTTTTAGCTTTCTAATGAATATTTATAGTCTAAAATATGACTTATTTAACACCATATAATAATTAATTTACTAAAATATTTTTGTTAATGTCAATTTTGTCTTTACATTAAATTAATTAATCCAAATTGTCATTATCACTACCAAGTGGCTCAATGGGGTCCCAAAATAGACGCAAGGATGCCCATGGTTGGCCACTACTCATACAATAAGGTTAGGACAAGTGTTAAGGTAATTGTTTAACTATTATAATATTCTTGTAACCTTGAATTACCCTATTTACTTTTAACCTTGGTAAATAAAAGTAAAAAAGTTACTATTCACCAAAAATTATTTTTATCTAATTGAACAACATTTTACTCCTTGATATTAACTGTGTCTCTTGTATTTTCGAAATTCAACTCACAGAAGCGGTAAAATTAAGTTTTATGAACAATTGCAAAAGCTCCTAGGAGGTGGGTAAAAGATGGTGAAAAGTTCAATACAATTTTTATAAATCTAAAATTATTATAAAATGACTCAAATGAATTTCATTGAACTTATATAAGTATTATGTATCTATTTTTACCTAAAATAAATTTAAATCAAATAAATGATTATTTAAATAAAAAGTCGGTTTTAACCAAAAACTCAGTGTTTTCACTATTCATCAAAAATTGTAGTTTTTTCAGAAAAATACTAAAAATTAAGCCTAAAATATATTTGATATTCTGAATTCAAAAATGATGTATATTTTTACAAATTCAAAACATAGAAGTGGCATTAATTAATTTTAAAATTAATTCCGGTTATCAAAACAAATAGCGTGTTTTTAAGAAACAATAACTATCAAAATATCGACACTTGTTTATGTCCAAATTCATAGTGAAATTAATTCCAATGACCAATATTGTATTAAATGGTCAAAATATATTCTAATTACACTTTAAAACCAATTAAAAAGATAATCTAACCATATAAATTATTGCGATGAAAAAAGTTGTTTTTAATTAAAATATAGCGTGTTTTTACTATTCATCAAAATATGAAAGTTATCAGAATAATATGAAAAATTTATCCAGAATACATTTTTATATCCTGATTCCAAGTAAGAATTTTATTTTGTCAAATTTAACTTATAAACATGTCAAAAACTATATTTAATGTGGGTGTGCTATCAAAATGCGGCAAAACTGCATTTTTTTAAAAATACTTTTTTACCCAGAAAATTTATTTTATTCTCATTCCATGTTATAGAAAATATGTAAGATGAATAGTAATGTTATAAAATTCAAAATTTAGTTAATAATATTCATAAAGTCTAGTCCATAATAATATTATAACAATATATCGTTGTTTAGTGAAACCCGGTATTGCGTACTACACATGCTATCGAGGAAGGTCGCGATTGCATGTAACGCAAGCCAAGTCAGGGTGACGTGTAGTGCAAGACTCCTTTTTTGTTGCATATAAAAAAATACAACCATATTTCATTTATACATTAAATAAAATCTATACATAATGTTACGTATAATAATTTTTACAAAACTAACTTGAAATTGTGTGTAACACGAGCCAAGAATAGTGTTGCGTATAATGAAAGCTAATATGGTGTTCCGTATAGCACAAGATAATCTCAATGAAATTAAAAAGAATAATTCTAATAAAATCTCAGGTTGTTACATATATTCACATAAAATTATTTATAAAAGGGGACATTATTTTATTTGTTTTTTCTTCAATTAACGTTATCATGTTAAATGAGTTTTATAGACAGTGTTTCAAAGTTCATGATCAATTAATATAATATTATTGAATACAGTTGTTTCTAGTGATTTTAAAAAGTTACGGGTTAGTAAATTTTCTATCATAGGTTAATTTATTTCATTTTTATATTGTATTCCATTGATGAGATATTTTAATACATCGATCTAGACTACCAAGACAAAAAATGAACTAGACACCACCTGACCACATGTGTTCCACTTTGTATACTAGAGGTTGTCGAGTAGTGGTGTGGGACATGAAAATACAAGGGGTGACTATGATGACAAATTTTATATATGAGGTTTATGTTCTATTATACCAAAATTTTGACAATAATCATTAATATAATTGATATACAGCAAACCTGATGTTAAAAAAACATGGATTAAGGTGGGAATCACAAATTCTGTGTATAAAATAAATAATATTTTTGATATTAAAATACATTATTTTATTATAACATAATAGAATTTTGTACAGTACACATTATAAAAAATTACTAGGAAGTTCCCTTGGTTGTTACATATGTTGTAAATCAATAATATATAAAGGAAGTATTGTAGCTTCCAGCCCAACTAACAATAATAGCTATCCAAATCATTTTCCACTAATATACTAATTTTCTAGAGAAGTATCATAATCTCTATGTTAATAATTGTACCTACCTTAACACATCATATTTAACCGACATAAACTGAAAAAAAATCCTTGTACATAGGTAGGAGTGAGTCTTTTGGTCTAGTATGATTCCCCTAATCGCAATGAAGTACAATGTGATATTGGTCAATATTATTCATTAAAATATTGGTGTACCTAAATGTTTTTGGTGCGTGTCACTCAACCCATCGGGAAACATAACCTAGGAATTATAATCCAAATACATTGTTGTACACAATCATTTACATAATGTTAACACGCCTTAATGATTCACACCATTGATACCCATCATTGAACTAGTTGAAAATTCATGCAATCAATAGATATTATACCCTTATGACTCAATAATTTATACCAAATCTTAACTCCAATCCTGTAAAATACTATCTATAATAGTTTTCACCTATGAATACATGGTTCAATCAATTTATTATCTCATAACCCAATGGATATCTCATTAAATGATAAATAATTAACTCCTAAAGAATCATTTGAAATAATGATGGAATCAAGAAGTGATAATAAAAGAAATAACGGAGTTCCCAATAACAAATAAGTACTAAAAAAGATAATGGAAAAAGTGTTGTCAAAGTGGATGAGAAGAATCAAATTTCAATTGTACCATAGACCCATCATTTAAATAATTTGACAGATATTTAATTGGATTTAATAACATGAAAAAAAATATCGAAGCGTAATCCCTACCAAATATATTTTCCCATTTCCTGAGATAAGATATCTACTAAGCTACCATTTGATTACCTCTAGATCTATCACATATATTTCATGACTCCATATGAGATGACTCCCACTATATGATAATACATGTATTACTATACAGTGATCCCTAAAATTAGATATCAAACCATATTCATCAGCATATTTATCCCATGGAATGTGTATTAATGACATCAATAACAGTAGTGTTCGATGTCCATAATCTCAACATATGTTCAACCAAAGAGGAAATAAGTTTTCTATATCACATGTATCTTGATATTTCTATTAGTAATACAATACTCTATTTTTGATATCTTTTTTTCCATCAATATTTCTTTGGATTACTATGTAAAAGACCATAGCTGGCGAAATTATCAATGTACATGGAAAATAAATTAGTACATGTGAACTTTTATAAAAGAAAAATCGGGCACCAAAATCTAAAGTAATACCCTAAGGATATCCTCGACATCACTTCTCATTATTTCATATCATTATAAGTATATTAATCATATAAAAACACTACCTCATAGGATACATTAAAATATTTGGTATATCAAAATGTTGTATACTAACATCCCTCTTGAAGAAACCCTCTCTCTTCCTTTTAAAAATACTTTAGAGTAAACATACTCTTCTCGTAATCCCAATCTCGGTCCACAATAAGTATTTCCACAATACTTGGGATATATCCCCAAAATCTATCCCAAACAATTTATTGATAATTTATATGGAATATATCCAACCCGTACAATTGATATCAATCGAAAGTACACTATATATGAATTAATAAGGATATCAACTCATCAAGAATATCAATAATTGAAAGAAGGATAATGGTAAGAGACTTAACTCATAATACTATCAACATTAAAAAATCCCATTCCAATCTATGGTCAACCCATGACCTAATAAAAAATTGTAATGAAAAAACTACTACTCTATATAAGTGGACAATCAAAAGAATCTACTACAAGATCCAAGGATTTTTTTTAATTCCCAATGACTGGTGATAGGAAACTAGGCATCATGAAACAAAAAATGGTAATAGTTTCTATTGAAAATTAATAATATAAATTGTTATCATAATGGAAATAAAAAAACACCACAACCAAATATTCATGTGAAAATAAATATACAACATCAAAAATAGAAAAGTAAATCCAGATACAACCATGTGATAAAATTATTACCATCCTTAAGATATAGGAAAAAAAATATTGTTAACAACAAACCATATCTGGTTGCTTCTCAACCACCCACCACATCCCTCAACATCTCCCCATTACAAGAATGAACAAAGCCACAAAAGAATGTTGATGTGTTACAAATAACCAACTATATAAATATGAATATTTTATACACCATGTGGTATATAAAAAGTCTAATAATAACATATCCTAATAAAAAGTATTTAAAATTCCACTATAAAACAATTCATATATGATAGACTGAAAAAAATAAGGGAAAACTACTTTTTTTATTACAATGAAAAATGTAAAGTATTTCCCATTTAATCAGTTGTTGTCTTTTTTAAAATCCATTTTAAAAAATAAAATGAAAAATTAAAAAAACATATAAAATAAATTTCCTTTTTTTTTGAAAATGTTTGAAAACCATTTCAAAATCCAATTTTAATGAATAATAACTAATCTATGAGAGGAAACAACATATTAGTGAATAATTAAACATGGTGACACATGGATGGTGAAGGTCCCTTATATAAATAGACAAGTAAAATATAAATATAAAAAATGGAAACTTATGTGTAGATTAATGATGATGAAAAAAAGTAATATATCGTGTAAGAGAAGTCAAATTTTGAGGTTATACACCCTGGGTAAATTTGATGAATGTTAGTGAGTACACCTAAGGAAATAAAATTAATCTCATGACCAACAGAATGTAGATTTCAAATCAACCAGGTAACCAAGAATACCAACATAGACCACACTTTCCTCCTAAGATCACATCACTTGTAAAAATTTGATTTCTCTTGGGAAACACTAGTCAAAGTTTGAGTTATAACAATATTACTATAAATATTGGGTATCTCATCAAGCTGGCCATATTTCCCTAACTAAATATTATTGGTGACTGAGATAATAAGAAACAAGGATCATAATGTGAATCCATAAAAACATTAATAATAACAATAATCATTCCATTGCATAAAAAGTATAGTTAGAATGATTCAATCAAGGTATATATGTGATATTCATGAAATAATTACCATCCGAGGAAGATAAGATTCCACCAAATTTATTACCTTAACATTTGTTAGAATATGGTAAGATCATTCATTCAAAGGTGTGTATTTCCACCTTACAATGTTATCCGATTTGTTTTTGGAATACACCTTTAATTTATTATAGAAAAGTTTTTCATAATGAATATTAAATATAATTATTTCATGGATATTGTTTGAGATTAATTAAAAATTAAATATTCAACCATGGTCAACCTAATGTAGTCAATTTTTACTTATGAACTGAACATCATAAAAACACCTGATGTGGATTGAACCGATTAGGTAATTAAATATACAACTACAATAAATAAAACAATTGTTTAATAATAATTTAAAAACACCATAAAAATTTCCCAAAAGCATTATATAATTGATATTTGTTCATTATAATGGTGTTAAAGAACATATGTGGAAACTTAGACTTGGGGTCATGGGGTTTCCTAAAAAATTCTTGGAAACATTTTTAAATATTCGATCTCAATTTTTTATCCATATAAATATTTTTATTAAATTAAATTATATAAGAACTTATTTAATCAATGATATATTCTAAAATAATTTTTATATTACCTTTTATCTTTTAAAATATGTTTAGAAATAAAGGGAATCTTCTTGCGATTTTTTGAATGATTTAATTTTTACACAAAATGTGAATTTTTTTTAAATATATAAATTAGGAATAAATTTTCAAACCATAATGAATGTAAATATTTACTAAAATTCCATTAAATTATTCTTTTTTTTTCAATAAATTATATTTCCCAATATTTTCAATTTTTCCAATATTATCAAAAGAAAATGTTATTTGATATATTTTATGTGAAGATAGAAAATGAAAATTTATATGAGTTGAAATGATTTTTTTAGTTTTTATGATGTCAATGAATGGTTATGTTTTATTTATGTATCCTACAGTCCTCATAAATTGTATATAATGAAGTGTGACCCTGAAAAAGCTCTCCAATGAATTAGGTAATTATTATGTTCACTGTATAATTGTGATGGAATTAACCGATTAGGTTATTCCATTCATAATGGTTCCTTTAAGAGTTCTATTAGGATGATGTCCCATGTCACCTACGTGAATTTTATATTCTTTATAATGATATATAATTTAAATATTTATATTTCATATGGTATGAAAATTATCTATAATTAAAATTAATTATTATTATTTTTAAGGGTAAAAATGTATGTTTTTAAGAAAATATTTTTCATGGGATCTCAAATATTCTACAAAAATGTCTTTATTTTTATTTTCTATTTGGTTTTTTTATAATCCATTTAATGAAAAGAATTTGGATATTGGATCTAATTATATGTTTAAGTAAAATAGTATTTCATATTAGAGTTTATTATTTGAAATAAAAACTCTCTTATTTGATATAATGATTTTAAAATAATAAAAATAGTTTATCTTATACTTTATATATGCCCATTATATAGATTTTTTATCATTAAATTTTTATAATTTTATTCACAATGTTAAAGGATGATTTGGAAAAATGATAATTTTATATTCAAAAGAATGAATATATTTCATGAAAATATATTTTAATTTAGTTTATTATGTTTTTGTTTTGAAAAAATGGACAATGAGTGGACGTGACTGTAACGCCCCGACCCCAGTTTCCCAGAGTCAGTGCATTATTTTAATACATTAGCATGATTACAAGGAATCAAGTCCCGTAGGACCGATCGGTTTAGCAGTCTTGGAAAATAGATTACATACATGAATGTTACATTAAACTTCATAACATAAAAAACAACATAAATAATCCTTTATGAATGCCATTATTCCCTTTGTTTAACCCTGCATATCAATCACAATACACTTCTTGTAATCCTGGGAAAAATTAAACATAGAAAGGGGTGAGATCAGATGCTCAGTAAGGATAACAATACATCAGAAACTTTCATAAATAATCATAAACATTTAAGTAAATGTATAACCAAGAAAGCCTTTTAAACATGAACTTCAACATAATATGGAAAAAATAAAATGAAGTAAATCCATTTACTTATTCACATGGATATTCTTCTAGTTGAATAATCACATGCAATATCACTAACCACTTTCATAATGATATAATTCATAATGCCAGACTATCATAACCACATAGTCAAGGACTTGTACCAAGACTACAAACAATATTTTGTCAAGGCCTTGTGCCAAGACACTAGTTTGTCTCATTAGACCTACCGATGAATCAATGAGCTGTAGCGGGCTCCACCCGTCACTTACTAAGTCCAATGCATTCTTTATATGAAGAGTTTTAAACATAACAAAAACATTCGTATTGAAACTGGCATACGAAATGTCAATACTATACCCATAAACCATGAATGGTATAAAAATAACACATCCATAGTCAAACATATCCCAAAACCTTCAATACAATACGTAAGACTTAAATCATAATAAATCAACTTCAAACAAGTTTAAAATCCATTAAAAGATTTTGACATAGATAAAAATGATTTGTAAAACTCTTTGAAAGAAATATCCCTTTTTCATGAAAACATTTAAAAGTCACACAATTTAGAAAGGAATACATTTAAATACATTTTTGAATCAAAGTGTCCCATACCACTTTGAATCTTTTGAAAGTAATTAACATTTTAAAACATTCATGTCCATTTAAATAAATCCTTAAAACCATTTTGAAAACATGGAAATTAATGAGAATGGTTTAGAAGAATAAATCATAAAAACATTTAAAATGATGTTTTAGTAAAAAGTCCCTTAATAGAATCAATTTGAAAACTATTTTATGAAACATGGACATGGATAGTAAATATGTCCCAGTAGATACTTACGTAAAAACATCATCGGATAATAAAGAGATTGTGAAATTAACCCTTACCAATTTGGTAACTTTCGAAACATACACCCCATGAAAGAGGTGTCATACAATGAATATGTAAATACACATAAATTAAAGTGTATTACACAAATAATACAATTATGGACAGTACATACACCACAAAAAAGGTAATAGTTGCAATATGGTATGAATCTCACGGGAATAAAGAGTGAGATGAAAACCCCTTACCTTGCACTTTCCTTTAGTAGAGGGTACTTTTAACCACCTGTATGAAGACCATCATATGTTATTAAAATATAACAGAACCATATTAATATTTATGATATCATAAATTATTCATTTATGACTTTATACTACCCATTTAATAATAATTTCAATGTTAAATTAACATTTCTGGTAATAATCACTTTCTTTATCATACGTGTTTTAACTTGTTACTCTTGATTGTATCACATAGATCACGATTTAATTACTTCCAGAATATAAAACATGATTCATATATCATATATATTTAGAATATAATTATGTATAATATATATGTGTGTGTGTGAAATAGAAAACAATGTTTATGAAGATGGTTGTACGTACGTACGCATAAACACTATTTGTGTTTTCATAACGTATTGAACCGAACTAAGTGAATAAAATATATGTAAGTATATATATATATAAATATATATCTCCAGTATAATTATTATTTCATGTATTACAAACATATTAGTAATATATATTTTTATAATCGTTGATGAATGGTGAATGTGGAAATGAATCTCATCGCGTCGTGGAGACGGTAATCCGTACGTACGCACGAACGATAATATAATTTCCTTAAAGGTGTGGAATTGGATGGTATATTAATTTTATAGAGACATTGTCATGTTATTTTCATTATTTATATACATATTACTCATCATTATATCCATCCAAATAACATAGTTTTGAATAACAAATTACACCACAGAGTGGAGACGGTAAGCCGTACATATGCACGCATGGTGACATTACCATTCATAAGATGGATAGAATAATGAATATAGTTGTGAAATATTTATAATAACAACATAGTATATACAAGATATTGTATTTATTATTTTATAATGGGAATAACAAAGAAAGAAGAAGTTGAAGAAGATAGGAACTTGAAAGAGGGTGGTGAAAACATTACCTCTTCTTCAGGTTCTTCTGTTTGATTTGATCAAAAGGGACTCTTATAATGGATTTATGATCAAACAAAGGCCTCTAGGTTTAAGTGAGGGAAGTTTAGAGAATGTTTGGGTAGGGTCTGGTCGAGTCAAAAGGCTTTGAAGGTGTGAATTTGAGAGAAGGGGGAGTGCCCTTTTATAAGAGGGGTGAGGGGCACCTTTGGGAAAGCTAGAAATATTTTTTTATAATAAATTCATATTCGGTTTCTAATGGCTCCAAAGTAGATTATTTAAATGTTAAGGTGGGTATGGGTAGAAATATTTTCAACCAATATATTTTAGACAGGTTTGAGTCACTATATTAACCTATTCATTTATATTTAACTCTTAGTTAAATAGTTTGACATTTACCATGTCTCTTTGTATTTTTATATTATATGGTTAATAAACTTACTATATACTTCCAAGAGAACCCCAATGGGTTAATTAATGATACACATATCATTATATAATTCCTTTTTCGGAACTTTATATTTTTAAGAATAGAATATGAATTAATAATATAATATTTGTTTTAAAAACTCCTTTATGTCAATTTTAGCACTATTTGGTATTTTGTTTTTTCTAAATTCATAACAGAATTATTACTTCGAAAAAAATTATTCTAACCAACCCTAATATGTTATATTAACCTATCAAATTATTTTAATTCATAAAAAGTCACAAATTACATTTATTTTGATATTTATAATATCAATTATTTTAATATTTCATTAATTAGGTCATTACTGCATCACCATCGTGTCATAAATAAATTAAATTATTTAATGTATAAAAAGTAAAAATAAAATATAATTATGTAGGAAATATTTGTATCTTTCTAATGAAAATTTATAATCAAATTTATCTTATGTATAACCCTATATTAAAATTTTTTTAGTTATTTAACTTTGATTTTATCTCGTTTAACTCTTCTTTGAATTAAATAATAATAAATATCCTAATCTAATCCAAGTGGACCAAAGATGTTCATATTTTATTCATAAGGTTGTTTCTGGTCAAATTATAATTAGCCAATATAATTAAGACATGTTTTAGGGTAATAATAATATCATTTTTACCCTTAATTACCCTATTTACTTTTAACCGTGGTAAATAAAAGTAAAAAGTTACTATTCACCAAAAAATATTTTTATCTTATTGAACCAAATTTTACTCCTTGATATTAACTGTGTCTCTCAGATTTTTGAAATTCCACTCACAGAAGTGGTAAAATTATATTTATGTAAATTTTCAAATTCTCCTAGAATATGGGTAAAAGACGGTGAAAAGTTCAATAAAAATTTTATATATCTAATATTATTATAAACTAACTTCAATGAATTACATTGAACTTATATAGGTATTATGTATCTATTTTGACGTAAAATAAATTTAAATAAAATAAATTATTATTTAAATAAAAATTTGGTTTTAAACTATAACTCAGTGTTTTTCGTTATTCATCAAAAATTGAAAGTTTTCAGAAGAATACCAAAATTTCAACCAAGTCTAATTTCGATATTCCGAATCCAAAAATGAAGTCCATTTTAAAAGATAAAATTTATATGATTTCAAAAAGTGGGTATTACTATTTATAACGGCTAGTTTGATTGGTTTTGGTATGTTAGAGCTCGAAGTTGCGTAAAACACACGCTATTGTATTATTCAAAGAGAAGCATACCGTGGAAGATTGGGGTGTTACATTCTCCCCTCCTTCAATAAATTGCATCCTCACAATTTGAAATTATTTTTCAAAAATAAAAGGTTGAAAATAGAAAATACCTTTGGGAAAACCCACATCGGAAATTAGGTTAATAAAATTTAGTCTTAATAAAAGGAAAAGGGAAATGAAAGGGTCACCACCAAATTATGATCTCGATTAGGAGAACATTGGTATAAATTAGAGACATATAATTGGAGGAAAATGTAAATATTTATAGGTAGTGATTGGGTTCATCAATCATAAACAAGTGTAAAATTGAGGGCCTTAAATTCATCAATCTATGATGATTTAAAATACCATTGGTTCCACAAAATGTATGGTAATAGGATAACACATTTTTGGTTTTAATATCTATTCAATAAAGTATAAGAATTAATTTATTCATAGAATAAGAGAAGTAGAAAAATATATACTCGACAAGTAGAGTCCCATCCATTAACTAATTTCCACCACAAACTCATCTTTCACTCTAAAAGATAATAGAACTTTAAAATAATATTCTATTTATCTTCATCATATAGGGTTCAAAAAAATGAATTTATAATTCATCTACCATATTTTTTAAAAAAAATACTACATTATTCAATCTACGACATCATGTGGGACAGTGGAAGGTGATACAACCTTGTCACCCTTAATTTGCGGTTTCAAGTCTTGTGGCCTTGCCGGATGCGACAGGTTGCCGCCCGAACTCCAGGTTGTCCTTTTATGGAAACCCAAAAATAATCTCAAACTAAAATTATCCAAAATACTTCTATCCAAACTCAGAGTCCAAAATTTATAAAGAAGCTAAACACAATAAAGTTCCTTTTGCTGCTTAATAACAACTAAACACCTTCATCATGTATTCTTTTAAATCACTGCAATATCTTGAATTACCATAAAACCTTATTGATTACATCCATGATCCCTTATTCCTTATAGAATACTGGATATACTCCTTCTATCCAAAAATGTTTTAAACTCCTACAATGATGGAATATACAAATCATTAATCAGTTTCAAGGTAGTCAAGAATATCCAATATAATTTTTCCAAATAAATCATGTATTATTCCAAAATCACTACCTCAGTATCAGAACCATATTATAGTTTATCTTTCTCTCAACCATATATTTTCCAAAAATTTAACCTGTTATTGAGTCACTTTTCTTGGTTCCACAAAATCTCAAGTCCTTAATGAAATAGTACTGCAGTACAATCCTTATATACTCCATAATTATTATAACCAGTAAATTGTTGATACAACACTCAAATGACATAGTTCTCTATTAACAACATAAGAAATATAATCATTCCTCCTCATCTGTGGTAGTATAATAACTTGATTATTATCCAATAGCATCATTTGGGGCATACTCTGATGATTTGGAAATTGGTTCGTGTAGTTTCCCAACACCTTGCAGATGAAGCATTGTACATTTGAAACATTTTTCTTACCCTTACAGTCACGTACATGGTTTCCTTTTTCTCCACACTTATAACAAACTCCCATTCCCTTCAGTCAAGTTCCAGGGTGTTTCTTCCAACAGTTATCACATATGGGAAAATTCTTCTTTTCCCTCTTCCCTTTATCCATCTTTATCACTTCCATCCTTTTCTTCCCTTGCTTTCCTTCAAAACCATAGGACTCAGATAATTCTTTACTTGTCTTATTAACACATGATACTATTTCCTCATATGTTGAGAATACATGGGAGACTATTTACCTTCTAAATTTTGTCTTAATACCGTGAAAGATATGATCCTTCTTACTATTTGGATCATATGTATTGCTGGAGTTCACATTACTTCTATTGGAAGCCATTTCTATACAGTGGAATAAACTAGGACAGCTTATGAATTGCAATGAATAATTCAAAACATGTAAAATACCTAACGTAAATTGAACGGTTTATGGATATAATCCATAATCATAAAGATGTTTTCATTGAGTAAGTATATACCCATAAACCATTCATTATTATTTGTAATGAAAACGAGAATTATCCTAACCATATCCCTCGGGAGTGTCGTAACTAAGAGTGCAGCAAGGCCCATTGTCATGCACCAGTTCCCGTTCGAGTCTATCTCAAAGTGGTGTTTTCGGATTTTACCCCTAGGTACATTTGTTCCAGAGCCACCTCTACCTGCTCATATCTAGACAGGGATGTATTTTCATAGAAAACTCACAAAATCTCTACATTACCAAAATTCTAGGAATTTCTTCTATACTAATCCTCAAAGTCTATCTTAGGTCTATGTTCTCTAATCAGATTTTATCTAAATCTAGCTTCCAAGGTTATTGATAAACTTTCTATGATACCAACTGTAACGCCCCGACCCCAATTACCCAGAGTCGGTGCATTATTTTAATACATTGGCATGATTACAAGGAATCAAGTCCCGAAGGACAAATCAGTTTAGCAGTCTTGGAAAATAGATTACAAAAATGAATGTTACATTACACTTCATAACATACAAAACAACATAAATAATTCTTTATGAATGCTATTATTCCCTTGGCTTAACCTTGCATATCAATCACAGTACACTTCTTGGAATCCTGAGAAAAATAAAATATAGAAAGGGGTGAGATCATATGCTCAGTAAGGATAACAATACAGCGGAAACGTTCATAAATAAGCATAAACATTTATAGTAATGTATAACTAAGACAAAAGACTTTTAAACTTGAACTTCATCATAATATGACAAAAATAAAATTAAGTAATTTCATTTATTTTCACATGGATATTCTACTAGTCGAATAATCACATGCAATATCACTAACCACTTTCATCATGATGGAATGGAAAATGCCAAACTATCATAACCACACAGTCAAGGCCTTTTGCCAAGAATACAAATAAGATTTGGTCAAGGTCTTGTGCCAATACACTAGTTTGTCTCATGATAAATACCGATGTATCTAGGAGCTATAGCGGGATTCACCTGTCACTTACTAAGTCCTATTCATTCCTCATATGAAAAGGTTTAAACATAACATAAACATTCGTATTAAAACTGGCATACAAAATGTCAATACTATACCCATAAACCATGAATGGTATAAAAATAACACATCCATAGTCAGACATATCCCAAAACCTTCAATACAATACGGAAGACTTTTATCATAATAAATCAACTTCAAACAAGTTTAAAATCCATTAAAGGATTTTGACATAGATGAAAATGATTTGTAAAACTCTTTGAAAGAAATATCCCATTTTCATGAAAACATTTAAAAGTCACACAAATTAGAAAGGAAGACATTTAAATACATTTTTGAATCAAATTGTCCCATACCACTTTGAAACTTTTTAAAGTAATTAACATTTTAAAACATTCATGTCCATTTAAATAAATCCTTAAAACCATTTTGAAAACATGGACATTAATGAGAATGGTTTAGAAGAATAAATCTTAAAAACATTTAAAATGATGTTTTAGTAAAATGTCCCTTAATATAATCCCTCTGAAAACTATTTTATGAAACATGTACATGGATAATAAATATGTCCCAGTATATACTTACATAAAAACAACCTTGGCTAATAAAGAGATTGTGAAATTAACCGTTACCAATTTGGTAACTTACAAAACATACACCCCATGAAAGAGGTACCATACAATGAATATGTAAATACACATAAATTAAAATTTATTGCACAAATAATACAATTATGGGCAGTACATACACCACACAAAAGGGAATATTGTAAATATGGTACGAATCTCACGGTAATAAGGAGTGAGATGAAAACCCCTTACCTTGCACATTCCTTTAGTCGAGGGTACTTTTAACCTCTTTTATAAAGACCGTAGTATGTTATTAAATTATAACAGAACCATATTAATATTTCTGATATCATACATTATTCATTTATGACTTATACAACCCATTTAATAATAATTACCATGTTAAATTAACATTTCGGGAAATAATCGCTTTCTTTGTCGTACGTGTTTTAACTTGTTAATCTTGATTGTATCACTTAGATCATGATTTAATTACTTCCAGAATATAAAAGATGATTTATATATCATATATATTTAGAATATAATTATGTATAATATATATATATATATATATGAAATGGAAAACACCGTTTATGGAGACGGTAGTCCGTACGTATGCATAAACGTTGTTTGCGTTTTCATAACGTATTAAATGGAACTAAGTGAATAGAATATATGTATGTACATATATATATATATATATATATATTTAAATATATATATCTCCAGTAGCATTATTATTTCATATATTACAAACATATTAGTAATATATATTTTTATAATCGTCGATGAATGGTGAATGTGGAAATGAATCTCATCGCGTCGTGGAGACGGTAATCCGTATGTACGCAAGAGCGACAATATAATTTCCTTCAAGGTGTGTAATTGGATGGTATATTAATTTTAAAGAGACATTACAATGTTATTTTCATTATTTATATAAATATTACTCATCATTATATCCATCCAAATAACATAGTGTTGAATAGAAAATTACACCACGGCGTGGAGATGGTAATCTGTACGTACGCACACATGGTGACATTATCATTCATAAGATGGATAGAATAATGAATATACTTGTGAAATATTTAAAATAACATCACATTATATATAATATACTGTATTTATTATTTTAGAATGAGAATAACAAATAAAGAAGGAGTTGAAGAAGAAAGGAACTTGAAAGAGGGTGGTGAAAACATTACCTCTTCTTCGGGTTCTTTTGTTTGTTTTGATCAAAATGGCTCTTTAGGATGGCTTTCTCATCAAAATAATGCCTCTAGGTTGTAGTGAGGGACGTTGAGATAATTTTTGGGCAGGTTTTGGCCGAGCCAAAAGGATTTGAAGGTGTGAATTAGAGAGAATGGGATTTCTCTTTTATAAGAGTGGTGAGGGGCACCTTTGGAAAAGCTAGAAATATTATTTTATAATAAATTCATATTAGGTTTATAATGGCTCCAAAGTAGATTATTTAAAGGTTAAGGTGGTTATGGGTCGAAATAATTTCAACCAATAGATTTTAGATAGGTTTGGGTCACTATATTAACCTTATCATTTATATTTAACTCTTAGTTAAATAGTTTGACATTTACCATGTCTCTTTGTATTTTTATATTATATGGTTAATAAACTTACTATATACTTCCAAGAGAACCCCAAGTGGTTAATTAATGATACACATATCATTATATATGCCCTTTTTCCGAATCTTATATTTTTAGGAATTTAATATGAATTAATAATATAATATTTGTTTTAAAACTATTTTATGTAGATTTTGGCACTATTTGGTATTTTGTTTTTTCTAAATTCATAAATGCATTATTACTTCAAAAAAAATCCATCTAACCAACCCTAATATGTTATATTAACCAAGAAAATTATTGGAATTCCTAAAAAGTCTCAAATTACATTTATTTTGATATTTATAATATCAATTAGTTTAATATTTCATTAATTAGGTAATTACTGCATCACCATTGTGTCAAAAATAAATTAAATGATTTAATGTCTAAAAATTATAAATAAAATATAATTATGTAGGAAATATTTTTATATTTCTAAAGAATATTTATAATATAATTTATCTTATGTATAACCCTGTATTAAAAATGTTTTAGTTATTTAACTTTGATTTTATCTCTTTTAACTCTTCTTTGAATTAAATAATAATAAATATCCTAATCTAATCCAAGTTGACCAAGGAGGTTTATATTTTATTTATAAGGTTGTTTTTGTTTGAATTATAATTATCCAGTATAATTTGGATGTGTTAGGGTAATAATATTATCATGTTTACCCTTAATTACCCTATTTAATTTTCACCGTGGTAAATAAAAGTAAAAAGTTACTATTCAGCAAAAATTATTTTTATCTTATTGAACCACATTTTATTCCTTGATATTAACCATGTCTATATAATTTTCTAAATTCCACTCATAGAAGTGGTAAAATTAAGTTTTATTTAAATTTGAAAATTCTCATAGGATATGGGTAAAAGACAGTGAAAAGTTCGATAAAAATTTTATATATCTAAAATTGTTATAAACTAACTCTAATGAATTAAATTGAACTTATATAGGTATTATGTATCTATTTTGACCTAAAATAAATTTAAATAAAATAATTAATTATTTTAATAAAAATTTGGTTTTAAACTATAACTTAGTGTTTTTCACTATTCATCAAAAATTGAAAGTTTTCAGAAAAATACCAAAATTTCACCATAGGATAATTTAGATATTCCAAATCCAAAAATGAAGTCCATTTTAAAAGATAAAATTTATATAATTTAAAATTTTGGTTATTACTATTGATAACGGCTAGTTTGATTGGTTGTGGTGTGTTAGAACTCGAAATTGCGTACAACACACGCTACTGTATTATTCAAAAAGAAGTGTATCGTGGAAGCTTGGGGTGTTACAGTGACCAATTTTTAATATATGAGATTATTATATAAGAGTTATGATCTAATAATATATAATTATAAATTGTAACAATTATTGAAATGTATAAAAATGAATTCAATATTTCAAACTAATAGAATGAAATTTTTATGTTTAGGAATTTGCATAAAATCTTATCTTAGAACATCTTAAATAAATTTGTAATTAAACTGAGACTTGTCAAATTAGATGGTGAAAAAAATCAAGGAATATAAATATCATGATAAGTGAAAAAATATCATAAAATCATATATCAACATCAAAAAAACTTATATCCAATGAATCCCTATGTTTTTATAGCATTTAAAATAAATTAAAGAAGATAAAGAAGATATATTGAAGTTCAATAGTTGTTAGAGTTTACATGAGATAATGACCACATTGATCAACACTTCATACCTTTAATTGTTAAGGTAGAGAGACCAATATCTATATATCAGGATCCCATTGATCATGTGGTTTGAGATTCTATAGAATGAGGATAGGGAAACAATAAACTGGTGGTTATGGGGTAAAATATTTTCATTTAACCAAATGAAAATCAATGTCTAGTTTTTACTCTAGTTGAAAGGTGGGTTCAGAATATTACTCTAGCCATTACCAAGATTATCACCTGGCTGGTGACCCTCATTTTATAACTGATAGACAAACTTTATGTTAATATTTTGTAAGTCAATTTCCACACTTTATTCATGTTTCCAATTTTTCCTCTGACATATCTACCAACCTGGAACAAACAAAATGTGTGGTCCATATGTGTAAGTGACACTGGGTTGTAAAACGTATCCCAACCATATAAATTCATACCCTAAAAATCCCCAGGATGAAAATATAGAAGTTATAATATAGAAATGTTATCAAAACTGAATGTGGGATCTCGATGGTTCCTATAATAGATGAACACTCACCCAAAATGAGATCACATAACATAACTCTAAAATATGAGAGATAAACATTCCCAAGAACCCATACTAAAGATTATCTAATATTATTACACAAATACAATGAAAACACCAACATTTATAAGAATAATAAATTCCCATGATGGAACAAAGAACATGCATTGGTATCCACAACATTTAAAGGATCAAAATATATGGGAATAAGTGAATGAAATATTATATTGAAACATCTCTACAACAAAAATAACTAACCTCAATAATTCTCTATGAGTATCCACCTTCGGGAAGAATCAAAGAGCCCAAGGAGTGGAACATTCATAACAATTTCATGATTTAGAAAGAGAAAACATCTTCATGATCCAATTTTGATATATCTATGCACAAATAATTTATAAAAATTATAAGTATTTCTACCTTAAGATAGTACTAAAAAAACATAGAAATTCAACACATGGCCTCACCCATCAATCAACTCACATAGTCAAACACACAAACCTCAATGTTCTTGGTCCAACAAGAATCCCCAACGTACACGATACCCAAACGAATGTTCAAGGCCGATATCAATCCAACCAGTGATAGATTTAAACAACTTAATTAATTCATGAATAATGAACTGCAAGCCTTCATAGAGGGGGATTATTAGAAACATCCATATAGAGATCCATTTAGAATGCGTAAACAATAAGATACCAAAGGAATAAAAACAAAACCAAAATGACACCAAAACTATCTATAAGAATTCATCCATGGAAGGGAACAAAATAAATTTATAGTGACAACAACACCAAACATTTTTAGGTTTCCAGAATAGGATTCCTTTTAATTCATTAGGGAAAAACAAACCTCAAGTCATTTCAACCATTAAATAATAAGACTAACAACATTCAAGAGATAACATCCATAATGAGAATCTGAGGAGATATCATGGAAATCAATCCATCAAAATGAGAATAACACATGGACAAAATTCACTAGATGGCATCAAAAATGGTCTAAAAACAACCCATAAAATATACCTAAAATAGAAGATATCCCATGAACTGACTACACCTAAAAATCCCATTTAATAACCTGCCATAAACAAAATTGAAGGATACACATGAATCCACAATGATGAAATGCTCTCAAATATTTTAAATAATTTCTCATATAATGACCAGATTCCCCACACTAGTAGAATAGATGATAGAACTCCATCCATTTAAAAGTGTTTTCCAACTCAACCAACATTAAAAATTTACAATATTTGATGACATGACATGATCACACCATGAGTGAATAATTATCCACTTATTTACATTTCTAGATATTCACTTATACTATAATGGGCCTTTCAGGAACCATCATATAATTATTCAGAATGATCTTTGATAAAAAAAATCAATGGTATGGGTGAGAACCTCTTGAGAAATAGAGTGAATCATGTGTGTTATCTCCTACAAAATTTGGTGTTAAATATACCAATACTAATATTTTATTTATATAATCCTCAATGGAATTTTATCCTTGGTAAGGCCCATATATTAACCCCAATCATTAAATGTATAATCACAACATCATATTAGTGGAAACAGCCAATACATATCAATATCATCCACTCCATAACCATAAAGGCTTAATGTATTTTGAAAAATGGTTACATAAATAACTGGTATATAAATGATCAATATTATTTCCTATTATTTTCAATATAAAATTCACCCTTCTTATAAAAACATTCTTAAATCCATTTTCTGTAAGTTGGGGAAGGAAGAAATATGAAATGGTGAATATAGATTGTCAATGATAGTTAACATTTAAGAAATAAAACAATGATCATAAGAGGGAATAATAATTCAAATCATATGTGAACATGATATTTACATTAATAAAATTATAAATAATAATTCATAGATCATAATCATCAATAATGGAATAATTTTTTATCAAACAAAAGAGAAAATATATTAGAGTGTATAATCAACAAAAATTAATTAGTATCATGATAACATAACATAACCATATATAATAAGTTTTTGGGACGTAAATAATCATATAATATCATGTTTTTTGGTCAATTATCACTTACAAGACAATCATAGTGGATTGGGTTCACTCCCCATTCCATCATTACCTTAGTCAAGGTTTACTCCCAAGTCTATATTACTACAAAAATTCCTTTATTGAACTAGGTTCACTGAAATTTCAAGTACTTATTATATCATGATATATCCATACATAAACAATGAATTTTAGGGATATATAATAACTTTCCCCAATGTTAAATAACGAAAACCATACAAAATTATTCCATGTGATCATTAAACATTCAATATATTATTAAAAAATAACATGTTGAAATGATACAAGATTCAAAAACATTTATTCATCATTATCATAAGACATTCAATAAAATAATTAATAGGATAACATTGAATAATATCTCTAGTAAATCATATGAAGCATGAAATGTTTTTGTTATAGAAAAAAATACCCTTAAAATACCACTAGAACATTTCTTGAGAAAGGTAATATTTTTTTATTTTAAATAAAATATGTAGAATGTAAAATTTTAAATAAAAATAAGGCGAACATTTTCCTTGAAAAAAACATACGAAAAATATAATGGGTTCTTTTATCAATAGATTATTCATCATGGCAGGGAAAACTGTTAAGGTGTTGTATATTGAAACAAAAATTACGTCCACATTTCCCATAAAAACTAAAAATTACCTCATTTGGAAAATGATAAAATTAATTAATTAAATATTTTTATAGATAGTAAATTATGTGTAAAAATTAATTTAATTAATAATTTTACAATTTTAAAACAATAATGACAGCATTTTAATGAAAATATGGACATGGATTTAATGCTTCTCGACCGAAGATATAAATGTTTTCGGTCATCCTTGAATAAATTATTTTGTTCCCTTAGATACATAAATTGGGGGAAATAAAATAAGAAATTAATATCTAGAAATATTTAGAGGAGAATAATAGAAACATTATTTGAGAGATGGATTAAATAATTGTATAATAAGAATATCATAAGAATAAATAGTCCCATTAAAAATGAAATAGTCTCGTGAAACCATGGCCCATGTGGTATATTTTCAATAACAATACCCATGAAAGAAAAATAATAAAGTGAAACATTTAATATTATATGAATAAGTATATTCATGATACAACATATCAAAATTTTGTAAGATAAACCTCATAAAAGATCAATGATGTATAACATTAAAGAAATAAAACAATGATCATAAGAGGGAATAATAATTCAAATCATATGTGAACATGATATTTACATTAATAAAATTATAAATAATAATTCATAGATCATAATCATCAATAATGGAATAATTTTTTATCAAACAAAATAGAAAATATATAAGAGTGTATAATCAACAAAAATTAATTAGTATCCATGATAACATAACATAACCATATATAATAAGTTTTTGAGACGTAAATAATCATATAATATCATGTTTTTTGGTCAATTATCACTTACAAGACAATCATAGTGGATTGGGTTCACTCCCCATTCCATCATTACCTTAGTCAAGGTTTACTCCCATTCCATAATTAAAATTAAGCCAAAACAATAATATTATATTAATTATTATAATTAAAAATATAAAATCCAATTTACTTGATTAAATTTATAAAATTGGGCTAATTTAATTTTAAATATTCACCCATTCCATAATTAAAACCCATTTTAGTAGAATGAATATTTTTGTACAAAACATAAATTACACATATTATATTACTTGTAAAACCCAAAAATAAATGTAAAAATATATGATTGAATATATGATAAATTCATGCAATAAAATCAATTAAAAATATTTATTTATATAATTTATTAACAAACAAATCAGGTATAAAAATAAATATTTAGAAAAAATATGTTTTAATCAAAAGGATGAACTCATATCAAAGTGAAGTATAATCACTAATATTATGATATATCAGTGGTCTAGATGAGTCATTATCCCTTTAGATACCTCCAACACTGGGCCAGTATTCTAGGTTTTGATGAAGTGGTCATAGAGGTGTGGCACGCGCCCACCCAGGGGAGGTTATGGGTAGCCTTCCACAATAATCTCAGAAAGCTAAAAGCCAGACTCCAAGACTAGTCCAATTTACTTTCTAAATCTGACAGGGATATGGTCGATGCCATACAGGAGATCAATCATCTCAAACAAAGTCTAAATGGATCTTGGGATTATCGTACCTTTGGAGATCTTTCCATGAATAAGGATATTATTGCTGAAACATTCCTTCGTCAGGAGCGATTGGAAAGGGATAAAGCTCGGATTAGATGGTTAGAGGAAGGGAGAGAAACACAACCTTTTTCCATACATGCATCAAATAAATCATGTGCCTAGTTATTCCCAACACCTTGATATCGTATGGGTCGATCAGGAATGACAGAGAAGTGGTGGGTAGCCTCTCCCACTCCCACTTCAAATACATTTTGGCAGGCCCAAACCCCTGCTTTTCTGATGGCTACCCGGGTGGTGATGTGGGCTTTATGGGTATCATTGCTACCCAAGATCCTTCCCAAAATAGAGATAAAATGGAATCCTTACTGAAGGAAGCATAAGTTAACGATGAAATCATGAAGCTCAATACTGATAGTGCTCTGTGGCCTAATAGTTTCCCAGGTTCCTTCTATAGATATTCCTCATAGGTGATCAAATTCGACCTTATTATGGCCATCCAAGACTATTTTCAGGGTGGTAGTTTACCCAAAGTGTCTTGTTCCTCTTCTCTGGTCCTCCTTCCCAAAAATGAAGCACCCCTCCTCGATTCACCACTATCATCCACTTGTCTTATACAAATTTTCATATAATGTCCTAGAAAGTATTCTTAATACTAGACTCAACGCGCACTTACCTCCCTGGATTTATTTGGAACCTCATGGCTTCGTGAGGGGATACACAATCCAGGGGTTGTAGCCTTGACACAAGAGATGATAAGAAACATCAATACCAAGCTGCAAGGCTCTAACCTGGATCTTAATATCGATATGAATAAGGCCATCGATTGTGTCAAATGGGGTTTCATCAACAAGGTCCTCTTATGTATGGGTTTCTCTCCTTAAGTTACTAATCACTTCTTCTAGCGTTTCTGCTCTACATGGCTGGATGATCGTTTCATGGGAAAATCCCATAGCTTTTTAAAGCAACACAAGGCTTAAGATGGGGAGATTCTCTCTCACCGACCCAATTTATTCTCTCCCAAGAAATCCTCAGTAACCTTATTCACCAATGTTTTTCCAGTGGAAACATTATCTCGTATAGCAGAAAGGGCATAATTTCCTCAATCACCCACCTAATGTTTTTCGATGATACCCTCATCTTACTTAATGGTTCCATGAAATTTATCTGGGGGTTGATCCATGTCTTGGAGGAGTACTACCATTGGAGTGGGAAAGTTATCAACAAAAAAAATAATCTTATTCATCTCAAAGAGATGCGGCTCCTCACACACCACTTACATTTTAAACCATCTGGGAATTCAGCAGGGGAGTTGGATAATGAACTATCTTTGTTCCCATATCACCCCCAACCATTTTTGAATCCATGATTTTGAATTTATTGTGTGCTGGATCATAGAGAGACTTCTCAACTGAAAAAAAGATACCCATCCTTTGGAGGATGGATCTTCCTGGTCAACAGTGTTCTCCTTGGAACCTATGTTCATGAAATTTATTTTGTTAAAACACCCAAAGGGGTAATATTAAATATTAACAAGGTGATTTCCCATATTACCTAGGATTCTCGGGCTAAGGGTAAGCATGCATGGGTTTCATCGGAGAAAATGGCGAGGCCCATTAAAGAATGGGGGATCAACGTTCGAAGCCTTGAAAATACCCTCCTTTGTCTTCATGCTAAGATGGTCTAGGAGTTTAACTAATGCAGGACCTTGTGGGGTAAGAACATGGGTGGTCCCATGGCGGACAGCATGTTGAGTGAAAACAGATACATATCTCCCTTTATATCCATGCTCATCCCTCATTTCGCTGCCATTCACCCTCTTTTCTGGTAGATCATTAGGGAAGGAAAACTATCCTTTTAGCACAACAACTGTCGGGGTGATTTCCTTGGCTTCCCCGATTGTCCAGCATACAACATTACGTATGAGGAGGCCATAAAATTTCTAGAATTCATCTAGGAAGTTTTCAATAATGACTAAATGAAAATTTTCCACCTCATTGATATCTCAGCAGATCCAGAAAAATGTGTTTTTACCCCCTCATGCATGGGCTCCTTCTCCTATAGGGATTATCATCATTCTCTAAGGCCTCAAGTTCATGATCATCGTTGGAATTTTCTTTTTTGGAACAAAAAAATACATACAAAATACAACTTCCTCTCCTAGATTTTTAGGCATGCTGATATCGCCACTGATGAGAACATCAAGAAATAATGACTTCCCCTTCCTTCTAGGTGCATGTGTTGTAAATTCCCCAAAAAGGAGAGTATCGAGCTCCTATTTTTTGAAGGCGAGTGGGCATGAGAGGTCTGGTCATCACTTGGTGACTTCACTTATATTAGTGATCATCCCCCACTTGATGCCTCATTCTTAGTCCAATGGTTCCACAGCTTGGGTGATAGAGTTGTGGAGCACATTGCAAGATCCTTTATTCTTCATGCTGGTGTGTGGTTCATTTGGAAAGCTAGGAACAAAGGTATATACAAGGGTGTTTGATTGTCTGCCAAAGCCATCTCCACCCATACATGTATCCTATTTCTCAATCTGATCATATTTCTAGACAATTAATGAGATTCACCTTCCCTTCAGATCCTCTTCCAGTCGCTTTAGGCGTGTCCCACAATCGATATTCCTAGTAGCCATTGGGTACGGTGTCAACCTCCTCACTTAGGTTTGAAGCTCAATACGGTTAACTCCTTAATTTAAGGTGTTATGAGGGGAGGTGGGATGGTTCAGGAATCTTGGGGAAACATGGTGATGGCTTTCACGGTCTTTATTGGTAGAGGTTCATCTCACTTGGCTGAATCTCTCACATTTCTAATTGGCCTCATACTTTGTAGGAAAGGAATAATTGACTTCATAGAAGTAGAAATAGACTGTATGATCCTCTTCTACTCTTGGAAATGAATTTTCAATTCCCCTAGTCAATCTCTTACCCCACCAGGAAGTGTCATACACTTCTTTATAACAACATCCACTTGAGACACAAAGGAAGAGAGGGAAATAAGGTGGCTGACCATCTAGAAAATATTGCGGCGTAAGATTTGGGCACTACATGTTTCTATAAACTGAATTAGTTGAATCCTGAGGGTAAAATCCTTATTAATGGGGATTCCCTCAGTCTTCATTATTTATGGCCCCCTTAGGCCTTCCCTTATTTGTTCTAACTACATTTTGTTCATTCCTTTCTTCAATAAATAAATAATGATAATAATGATGAGGGATTACTTTTTTATATAAACACGTCAATATTATTTAGACTGAATTTTTTAGAATTTTTTGAGAAGATTATTTTTTTTGGATGGATAGAGAAATAATATTGATTTTTACTAAAAAATGACTTTTCATTTAAAGAATTTCAAAGTTAAATTTTGAGTTAAAATGGATTGAACATAAAATTAGTTATATATTATTATAAATGATTGAATTTAGTTCTTCATAATCAATTTTATGTTCAATTATATTATAAAAACTTTTTATACTTTTGAAAACATTTCATTTGGATAAAAGTTTTCCCATCACTTATATGGGTCTAACATTAAATTAAATTCTTCCTAAATTGTGAATTGAGTTTTGAAAAACATATTCCATATTTTGAATCAACATAATTTATATTATATAATAATTTAACTTTTTAAAACGGTTAGTATAAATTGTAAAAATTTACTATCGTCGTTAAGGTTAAAATGGGTTTACTTTAGGGTAAAACGTTGAAGATAATGTTTTAAATGATCTAAATAATAGTTAAATTACAATAATAAGGTAATATTTCGACCTTATCACATCTATGGTTTGATAATGATACATATTTGTTCCTTTTTGAATGCGAAAAACATGGATACAGTTTATTCCTTTCAAAAATTCCATGTGAATCCTTCCGCCACTTATAAAAGGAACCCCATATCCTCTTCTCTTAATATTCCCAAATCCAATTATATCTACCAAGAACCTAAAAAATCAATTCCATACATCCCTCCCCATGACCTGGAGTCCATTTATTGATCATACAACCAATCATGGAAGGATCTATGTATAAACTAATGATGTTGTCTGAAGAAGTTTAATAGTTCTTAACCATGTGTTTTCATTTCATTTCTTCATATAACTCATTATAATATACATAAAGTATAATTAAATAAAAATAAAACTCTATTCCTTATACTGATATGTTATTAACATAATTTTATAACCTATATCCATTTCATCTTTCATCATGTGGGAAATGAAACCATCAATTGTATGTAAAGTATAATATCACCTCACAAAATAATGTTTTTTGTTTTCCTTCACTATGTCTCTAGGATAGATATAATGATATATTTAATGTATATGTATATTTATTTTATCCATCACACTATTACTCTTATATAATTATAACATAACATTTTACCTTATTATGTGCCAAACCTTTGGAAAATGATAACGTTGTTCAGGCGTACGTGTGGACTATAACATCCACGAAGTGATGATAAATGATTTTCTATTTATTTTATCATTTATGGAAGTAAGGATGGATTTAATGAATATATATGATATATATTATAAAACAATTATTTTTTAATTTTAATATATTAATTATCTTTCTTTCATTCCATCCGATAAAATGAAAACAACATTCATGCATACGTACAACCTACCGTCTCCGTGAACTGTGTCACTCATTTTTTGATTTCTCACTTTTATGAACTTTTATAAATATGAATATAAAAAAATGGTATTTATACAATGTTTTAAAATATATTTATGATGTAAACATTACTAATATCAAGGGCCAAGACTACCAAACAAAAAACATACCTTAAAAAAGTTATCACAACAAATAGTTCTTCTAATAAAGAATTTCTATTAAACATGTGATAAAAACATATAATAAATTATAATAAGTAAGATATATATAATTAGGTTCTTAATTATATGTATAATAATATATAACTATTTTCTAAGATTTTTAGAAATATAGAATGGAATTCATTCCAGATGTATGGGGTTCATGTCTCACATTAAATTTTGTGAGACATATGTCATATTCACCACTTCAATAATTTTTTTGGTGTCTATAATTCCCCTTTGTTATTTTATATCATTAATATATTTATATTAATTTCATTTAAATTTTCATTTAAATTTATTTATTTAATTGGTTTTATGATTCAAATGTTTCAAACATGGAAAAAAATTTATAATTTCAATCTCATCATTTATTTGGATTTTTTTTATTAAGATTCCGATGGTGAAATCATAAGATTTATCTCCAAATAAAATCAGAAATTTTATTATCCTATAGTTATTAATTAAATTTTAAAGTAATATTGTCATTTTCTCCACTTTGGTACTAAAAATTAATTATAATTTTATTTACGAAAAGATAAATGTAAATCTTTTTTTGTCAAAAATCAGTTTTCTTCTAAATTCATGTTTTCTATTTTAAAGTTTTTTCACAATGAACCAATTATTTTAAAATACATTTTTCCATCATTGAATTTCTTAAAAATTGTGTGTAGGTAATATTCTTGTCCTTTTATGAATGATTTATTTTTCATTATTTTTACAATATTTTGAAAAGAATGATTATTAACATATAAAAAATGTATGGAATTACATGCCATCATGACAATTCAATGTTTTTTAATAATAGTTTATAAGAATACAATTTAATTGTAAAAGAAAATTTTCGTCCTCATGTTTTTTAATTTATTTCTATTTGAATTTTATATTCATAGTGAAAAGAATATTTTCCTCAAATAATGTTTTAAAGACACTTATATGGTATTTCTATTCATCAAAAACAACAAACCTCAAAATAAATTAAGATCCATTGGGAATATAATGCAATGATACTATCCTTATTATTCATATAGATGGATTACTATTAGTTTGAATAGGATGTATTATTTCGGTAATAATCTCTATTTTAATCTGAATGGTTTAGAATTATGTTCATTTATTAGGAAATGTATTAGAATTATTATGTTGGTTTTTCAATTCAAATGTTTATATTTATTATAATTATTGTTTTTTGAAATTGTTAATATTTGAAATTCCAATTTTTCAATGAAAATTTTTTTTATTATGTTTCTAATCATTCATATGAGGAATTAATTAGACTTATTAAGTGATATACATGGCCTTTATATCCCCTTTAGTAATCAGTAGGTCTAATGACACTTATTAGATTCGGTATTTGGCTGTGAACCAACCCATTTATGTATGATGTCTCGAAACAAGTCATTTTTTATATGATGATTATGTCTAAAATTATTCATTTTCTCACAATGAGATTAGTTATTGATTTCAACATGATTATTCGAGTATTCAAAACATATATGGATAAGTTTTATGTTTATTTGACTATTTATCTGAAATTATATTGATCATAAATTATTCCCACCATATTATTACTCATGTTAATGATGTTGATTAAATGGAATGTATTTTATTTATTTACCTTTCCATATTTATTATTCCTATTTAATCATGATATATTTCACTATACACATACCCTTAGATGAGTATTAGATATCACCACTTCTCTTATGTTTCCTTTCCCCATGAAGCTCAAAAGGGTTTTATAGTTGATATGCAAGGATATTCTAAATTGAATAATTGTGTTCTAATTGAACATACTAGGTTTCATTTTATGTTTTCAAATGTAATTTGATGTTCAATAATGTATCATGTTTACTATGAATAATAAAATACTTGGTAATTTGGGATATGATCACTTGTATCTTATTCCAATATAATAAAGTAAACATTGATTCTAAGATATATAGATTGGGGTTTTTATTCTTGGTATTAGATAAAGATTAGTAAAAAAAATTGGAACTTTATTTTGGAAAATATAGACTCTGAAACATAACCTTAGGAATGAATTTAAGGATAATAATTTTTTAGGATAAAAAAATAATTTTCATGTAAGTTATAGATTACGAGTATTTGTAATAAATAATTCCCTATCTAGAAATAATAAGTGGATGTATCTTTTCCACTTATATACATTAGTGTAATAACTCTGGAAGGGGAATATTGTGATTTTCATCAATTTTGACCCATAGAATGACAACATGCTATGATATAAACATATTCTGACACTCTCTGGGATATAATAGGGATAATTCTTAACTCATTTATGAGGAATTATAAAGGATTTGAATGTATAATGTAAATAAATGACATAAAATAAACATAAGTTCTATTATATTGAAAATATTTTTTCTTGATTTTGAAACCCAATAAATGATTTTGTGGTTTCCCACTATGATTATTGTTTCTAATTCATTTAATTATGGTTTTAGTAAATGTATAGAACTATGATGAGTAATGTGAACACTAAATGTGATGAACAATGAAGTTATTTTGAGTTAAATAATTAGATTGATGATTTGAGTGAAAAATAAATTTATTATTCCAAATGAGTTATAATGAAACATGATTAACAACTTGCAACTTAATAAAATATTAGACTAACCAAATAATAGAATTAATTAGATATTTGGGATCTCCAGTGGGGTAGAAAATGGGGGAAATAATGCACAAATTTTAATATAAAAATTTTGTAAAGGGACCCCAAGATTATTCTCATAATGGTATATGAAAACATATTATGTGTCAAAGGGAAGAGAAGAGAAAAATGAGTTACTGAGAGAAAATAAAGGGTTTAATGGAGAGAAATTAATTTCATCATAGAGATACATTTATAGTTCATTATCATAAATTGGGTGAACTTGGGAATTATCTGATCCCATGACCACTTTTTAAGGACAACTCCAATTCCACAGAAGGTCCTATTTTATGTCAATTATTGACTTAAAAGGTTTTATGTATTTATTCTTGGTAAATAAGAAGTTATGTAGTATAATTATTTTGATCAATGGTATTTTGGTTATAATAATCATGAACTATTTAAGGATTATGTAATTTATTGGTAGCATATATATCATCAACAAAGGTTATCTTAAGAGTTTTAGAAACCATTATTGTTTTATGAATTTATGTTTAATGTTATGTTAAAATTTGTAAACAACCATTTTTTGAGGTTGGATGAGACAAATTTAAAAGATGATTAGGATTGTTTTGGGATATATTTATTGTAATATAACCCTTGTGATTAGTATGGGTTTTGGTGAAAAAAGTATTTTAAGAATAATGGAATTAAATTTTATGGACATACTTTTAAATGTATTGATAACCTTTTGTATTAATTTATTCATTGGTGTTAGGTTTTTATTAGTCAATTATGACTATCTAAATATTTGTAAAAATATATATTGTATTGAAAAACATATTGGTAAAAAATAGATTTGACGATTAATGTTATTTTTTATTATGTTTATCATTTTATTTTGGAATTTCATAATAATTATGTTAATATTGACTTATAAAAAGGATAACCCACATGTTGGGTGAAAATATGTCACATTAATTAATGGAATGAGGTTTCAACCAACAACATAAGAGATAAAGGGGTACAATTGTTATGACTATCATACATGACATACTAGTTAATATGAAATTATTTTAACTCCAAGTGTTTGATGGATAAATATTTGGTTTATTTTTGTAAACACATTATAAATTAAATTTTTAATGGTTTGGTAGAGATTAATGATATTTTGGGAGTATGTTTATTGGATTTATGTACACATAACCATTTGTTTTGACATAAAATATTATTTGGGAAGATTTATATTTAATAATAGGAAGTGTAAGATGAAGGGTATGTGATATCCTTTGAGGTCAAAACAATATTTAATGTTAGTGTTATTGAGGTTAATTGGGATATAGGGTTATTTATTAATCTATTCCAAACATTTGGTTTTGTTATATAATTTTGGAGTTTAATTTATTATTCCATTGTATAACAGTTCATTCTTTTTGGGTATTGTCTTTTACTATGATAACCATTTTGGTTTTAGTAAGGATAAGATGAATAGTTTTTTATTTTCTTATGGAATACATGATCCATTAAAAATTTAATTTTAGTGCCTCATGAATATTAAAATTATATCTTGGATTTTCATTTCCAAGATTAATAAATGTTGTGTATGTTGATCAATTAATAACCAAAGGATAAAAATGTGTTTTTGAATTAAAAAGGTATCAAATAAGAATATTATATGGTTTTCATTATTATGATAGTAAAATATTTCATAAAATCTTAGAAAATGACATTGAAATAAAAATTATATATATATATATATAACTTCATTTTTTATGAATGAATGGTTTTTTTACCCATCATAGATTTAAGGTTTCATGGTCGTTTAAATTATTTTGTTCATTCAAAACATTATGACCAATGATATATATCAGTATTAATAATTATTTTATTTATTCTTCCTCATCTATATTTTTTTAATTATATATATTTCATTACTACATTTATCCATAATAATGTTCTTTTCTATATTACCTTCATACTTTTATTTCTCTCATATTTATAGAATGTATTATTAACCTTTTTTACATTTTAGTCATTAAAAAAGGTTTTTTAAAATATCAAAAAATTGATTTCAACAAACATGTTCATATTTTTAAAAAAAAAATTGTTCAATTTTGGGATAATGTTTCACTCAGAGAATATATATGTAGAAAATTGCGTTCGATAGTGTATAATATATGCAACACCACACTTAAACAACCTGGGAAATATAATATTTGAATATTTAATTTATAACCTAGCCATAAAATTAGAGGCTATGAATATGAATAACTAAATTATAAAATGTATTCGGTTTAAAAAAATTTCAAATAAATTCATTGGATATTAATTATGTCGATATAAAAATAAACATCACTTGAATGAAGAAAATGTCATTTTGAAAACTATATTTTTTTCTGAAAATTTGTTTCATCATATTTTTTGTGATTATTTTAAAATTGGTGCTTGAAAATTTTATGGATTGAATTTAAAAAATTATATTTATAATTAAATTCATTATGTCATAACTATCTTAGAGTGATATTTTGAGATTTTTTTAGAATAATATTTTTCTCTATAAATAGGGATAATATAACGACCTTATGAATTTTCTATGAGACAAGGTATCAAATGTTTCTAAAAATAATCTAATTATTATTGTATGAGTTTTTATTAATCTTATTCTATGCGTGATTTGAAAATTTTTGGGTTAAATAAGACCTTTAGAAAGACATATATTACATTTAAATGGATAAAGTATTTAAAAATGTGGTACTCCCCTCACATATAAATGGTAATATTCTCTCCTCACTTTTTAACATAGAATGATCCATTTATACTATCTAGTACATACCCAAATTCCATCCAAACATATCACCTCATGTCCAAGAGTTTTTCATCTCACTAAAATACTAATCTAAAAAGGCTTATTTTTTAAGTCAAATTAGGTATTCCAATGAAGAGGTATAATTATTAACTGAGGAATACCACCTCAACACAGAGATGCATTTTCATTTTCATCATCATATGATAGAAATATATAAAATGATTGACTAAATGAATATGTATGATATATATATAAAATAAATGTTTTTTAAAATATATTATACCACATACCATATTACACTATAATTCTTTTTAAAATGATAACGTCACCCCTATGTAAGTTTTGACTAGAACTGCCATGAAGTAATTTGATTCAAGTATTAGTACCACTATAAAGGGATGCCCATAATTTAATATACTAGACCTTATATATAATTTCATTGAATGAATTATTTTGGTATCTTTCTGTTGATATGTTTCTAGAGTTATTTGGAGAAAAATGGAGGTTTTTGTTTGAATATATTTCTGACAGAGTACCTACAGAGTATAGTTATAAGCAGCACCATATAAATTAAAGATGCCACATAGGGGATTCTAGATATTGAATTGGGATCCTGGGGTGTTGTTTTTTGTGATATAACCAATATTTTTGTTGTCTAAATATGGATAAATGGTAAGAGTGTAGCCCATCTTGATAGATCATGGCTATGATGCGGAGACTTTGGCTTTGGCATAGAGTCTTGAGGGTTAGTTCTCAGCATTTCAAGCATTTTTTTACCCCCACACCATGGAGAAGGGGATATTAAATAGAGAATTCTAGTCTATAGGGGTCTATGGAATATTTTATTTTTCTTCATCATGAATTTTAATCCTTTAATAGGATTTTTGGCATTGATATAGTTACAATTTTTGGAGGGGCCTTTGACTAGCCAGGCGTCAGTGTAGTTGGGAGCACTACATAATGTTCATCCCTATTTTTTAATATGACACAACATGGTTATTTAGGCTACACTATGATCCACTTTTTTTAGTTTGGGTATGAATTTTTAATTCCCCTTGTGACCAACAACTTTCCATTCTATTTTCTTGTTTATTTGCTGAACTAAGTGCATCCCAAGAGGTTATTTCATCACCCTTCTGGTGGCATTAAAACCCAACTATTTAGGATTGATACATACTGGTAAAGGTGATCCAACATCATTAATTTCACCTAGTTTATTCCTATTTCATTATCTCATATGGGTCCCTATCATGGAAATCATTGTTTTTGGCATGTTTCAGTTGATGTGATGATGTGGTTGTTGTGTTCAAGGACACTAAGGCGTTATTCATCATTTTAGTTCTTTGTGGTGGTATCACACTTGTTATAAACATGTTAATAAGCCTAAAAATATCACTATGTGGTATTAGATACTAATTTCTTATTATTTATATAATAAGGGATGATTTATACTCTATTTTATCTATGGAAAAATAGTTTTCACTAACTTAATGAAGATAATGAAACTTTTTGTAATTTAATGGGAGAGAATGATTAAAAAAATTTACAGCCTTTTGATATTGTGATATTATAATAATCTATTCTTTTGATACCACTAAAAATAATGGTTTCATGGAGAATTTTTTATTCTGATTTGATATGTGTTGTGAAGCTCTTGATTTTTTATTTTCTTGAGACCCCATTTAAAAATTTATATTCAATTATACTAAGATAATTAGATGTATACACCTAGATATATGGATTTTGTGATAATGACCCTTCAATAATGATTTGTAATAGTTGAAAATTCCCCTTAATAATCATTAAAATTCTATATGATAATGTGAAAGGTTTTTTGGTATGATATTATGTGTAAAATGTTTTGATAGTGTGTAGGTATTATGTGTTGTAAGTTTTTATTAGGGTTGGTTATGTAGTGTGAAATAGAGGTGTTATGTGGAAAATGATTGGGATATTAATAGTTTATATGTCTATTAAATGGTAGTGATTTGCAATCTTGTTATCTTGGGAAGTTGGTCTGTTTGCTTATTCTTGTGAAGTTATGATGTTCTAGTTTCTGAAGTAGTATTGGTTTGGTTAATAATTATTTTAAATATAATGGGGGAAATTATTTATTTGGTATAATGAATAATTAATGTATAAAAATGGGATGTAAATCATAAATGGTTGTTTGTTAATGTAAAATGTGTAGGATGGAAATGTGAAACAAATGATAATGAATTAGGGGAATAACTTGGATGTTGAAAATGAAACTAATTGGCAATGTGAAATATATAGAATGACTTAATTTGAGAAAGGTAATTAAATGTTAAATATTTCTTGTGCCAAATTATGTGCTCCTTTCTCATATACATGATAGAAAATATGGAATATCATGACTTCATTATAGTCAATTTGTGAATTCATTGTATGGGATTGTGTATGGATTTATATATGTATATATTGTATTAATATGTGATTTATGGACACATATGAGATATGTAGAGCACCTAGATATAATAATTAATAGTTTTGGGTGTGTTTTAACAATATCTCTTTATGGAGGAAGGATTCATGGACACTCTCCTCCACTCCCTCTTCATGAAGATGATGGAATGCATGAGATATGATGCAACAAAGTAAAATTTCCACTATCTAGATAATATTTGATGTGCTTTGATGGATTCTATGTCTTTGTTTGAGAATTTTGTAGTAAGATTATGATAAGAATTATTTTGGGGTTCATACATGGTATGTAGAGGGAATGAGTTTGGTGTGATTCATATTCACTATACCCCACTATGCTGGTTAAGAGATGAGATTAATGTGAAGTCCCTTGTTTCATCAGACAATATGTTTTGTGAAATTATATCCTAGGTTTCTTTGTGTGGAATGTGATGTGTTTTAAGGTGATGTGACTAGTGTGAGTATAATAGATGTGATGTGATTATATATAAAAGAGGTGGGAGTGATATGACTTATGTTGTTGGTTTGTGAATGTTTCTAATTAGTGGAAAAGATATGTGGGGTATGCTTTATCGATATTCTTTATATTATGTTCATAAACTTGGATTCAATTATTTGTTTAGAACTCCATGGTGAGTTTGGTCTTCAGTTATTCATCCAGATTATATGTTATTGGTTCTTCTATTTTCTCATTAGGGAAATAATATTCTCTATCCACATGTGCAAACATGAATTTTTTATTTATACATCATTTTTTTCTCACTCCATGTATTTATAAAAAAAATTCATGTCTCTATAAGTATTACATGGAACATTTAGGACATTACAAGTTTGAAAAAATGGATAGTTTATGTGTCACCACCTTATTGTTTATTTTGGGTTTTTCATTGGATAATTTTACCAGTACCTATTTACATTTTAAATTCATTATGGGATGGTTTTTGGTCCAATTATGCTATATAATTTTAGTTTTTTTATTGATCCTTGATATCCTATCTTATGATCCTATTCTTATAGAAAGTAATTCATCTCATTTGTGATATTTTTTTACCTTCATTATAACTCTTTAAACTAGGTCCAACTAGAGGAAAGAGTCGGTAGAATTTTCAATCTTCCATCATCATCATCCTATGAGTGGTGCCTTTGGATGGGAGGGGTTGAGATAGAGTGGTTCCAATGGTTATGGTTAAGGGACAATATAGGGTTTGAAGTTTTTCATAGTAAGGATTTTGGGGGTTGTAAGGTAGTGGTGTTAGTCAATCATGTTTCAGGGAATTGACAAGAGAATACTAGCTAGGACATAGTATTTTATGGCCCCCAATGATATGATTCAAGGACTCTGATCCTAATAAATGACTAATTCAGGTGGTTCCATATACAAGATAGAGTCCTCTAAGAGTTTCATGCATCACGGTTGAATATTTTTTCATTTATGAATTGGATTATTTTGGTGAAGTTAAAAAAATTAAAATGAATTAACTAAATCTTAATAAAATATCATAGCACTCAAAACTAAAAAATACTTGGTTTACATTCAGTTATTTCTCTTAAAAAATATACATATGTTTTATGTGGTGAAGGTTTAAAAATATGTCTTATTTTTTCTCAAGGGAGTTGATCCGGTTGAGGAGTGTGATCAATGGAAGAAAAAATTATATTATTCTTAGCTGTAGTATTAGGGGGAGTATGAGGACACCAGTAATGATTTATAGATAGACAATTTTTAGGTGTACATCAAGGTAACTTTCAGATTAATCTATTCCAAAACCAATCATTAGTTTCCATTGGAAGTTAGTCAAATGTTGGTTGATTCACATTTATGGTGGCAACTGTATTTTGGAAAGGATAAAGATATATGTGTGTTTTGATTTGATATTCAGAAGGATTTCCAAAAATGTTTTTTCATAGACCCTGAAAGAAATGAAAGGAAAATAGATCTTCTCTCTTAAATAAGGGAGTATGAATTTGTAAGAGATGGGAATAAAGGTCAAGGGTCTGTTTCTTTTCTCCTAAATACATTTTTTGAATGTCGAGTCTCAAGTATGGTCTCATCAAGAGGAACTCTATCCATATATCCAGTATAAAATTAACCCCTTAATATGTCAAGTGTATTTGGAGGTTCATAAGAAGGTTGAGTTGATCAATGATATGAAATAATGATGAGTTTTTCTATAGTAGGGTAACTATTTAAGTAAATTAATTAATAGAGTTGAAAATAAAAGGTATTAGGATCTAGGGACTTTTAGGTTTTGATTAGTAGGGAGTCGACCTCAGTAGATTCCCTTCTTGCCTTCCGGGGCCAGTGGAATTCACTCTTTTCCTATGAGATTTTCGATAGTGTGTTTTTTTATGGGTTTCATGTACATCATTAGAGTCAGTGCCTAGTAATACATTGATCTTATTTTGGTGGAGGTAGTTAGGATCAATGTCAGCCTCAACGGAAGCTACCAGTTAGGAGCTCTTAGAACCAGGGGAAATATGCTTATTCCTTGCTGATGGGAGATAGAGTAGGTAGTGGTTGGCTTCCTGATGTCCCTTATGTTCAATTGACCTGGCCTAAGAGTGTCCATGGAGGTGGCTATTAATAGAGATGAAAATGAACATGAAAGGTTCCGTTTAATGAATTGGAGTTGGTAGTGTTAGAGGAGATAGAAACCATTAAAGGCACAATAAAATTATCATGTACCCTTTTAAGTGATTTGTTTACTTCAGTATCTTCTCACTCCTTTATTATTCCATCTCAATTCAATTATCTAGAACTGGATTTAGAGAGGATTTTTGTTCCCCTGGTTTTCACTATGGCATTTAGATGAAAATCCATTTTTCAGATGTCTTCCATTTATATAGACTTATTATGGGGCCACATCAGTCATTTTAGGATTTTTTATTCTTTTAGATATATTTTTATGATTAAATTCTTGAAATTAACATGTTGTATTATATTCATGATGTTATCATCTTCTTTTTTAGGATATATGTGTTTTTAGTTGTAGGTGGAAAATTGTGGTTTTCATTTATGATAGAGTTGTTTACTGGGTAGTGGATGTGTGGATCCCCTATTTTCTTTTGTGATCAAGCTCTCACCTATTTTAGTGGATTATGTGATACATGAAGCTCCATGGGTTTCCAAAAAGTTTATAAATGTTTTTCTTGAGTTGTTTGTGATGATAATCTCATGATGTGATGTTGTGTTTGGGATAGGCATGTAGCATAGTTCTAATTTGATCTTGATTGATCCTTATCAGATAACACCTTCTAATTTATGGAATTTGAGGATTCAGATAGATGTTATAATGTGAAAGGTTTATATTCATTTAGTGAGACTCTATGGGGGTGCTCTAGTGTTATTATCTAATAATTAAGGACATACCCTGAGGTCTTGTATCTACTAAAATAGGTTAAACCAGGTAATGATCGTGAATCATTACCCTATTATGAGGATACTCAACCATTTTTATATGTTTATGGTATCTTATTGGTTTTCAAAGATGGATCTACATTTTGGGTATCATCAATTGAGGGTGAAGGAGGTTGAAATAATAAATACTTACATTAGATTCATGTATGGGAATATCTTGTTCATGGTCATGTCGTTCAGTGTAAAAAACATCATTTTTTATGGGGATCATGAACTATGTGTTCCATGAATTCTATGATGAGTTCATAGTCATGTTCATCAAAAAAAAGGATATACTCTATGTAAATGTAGTAAAATTATTTTCATCTTAGTGATCTCTCTAGGGTTATTTGATTACACCAACTCTATATAATGTTTTCCAAGTGCATGTTTTAGATGTGATAGGTGAAAATATATGAGAATGTGGCGTCTCAGTAGGGCATGTATGTGGACCCATAAAGGGTCTAGGATGTTGATTCTTCATAATCACCATAGAATATTGAAGTCGTTCATTGCATACATGGTCTTTCTCTATTTTATATTGGTTTATTTTTTAATTTATAATAGATTGATGTACCATGGAAATTTTTGACATGGAAGAATCATGATTATGTCTTGACAGATCAGTTCCAGGAAGAATTTTAATAACTATAGTGGAAGTTGATTAGTACTCGGGTGCCACCTTTTCTAGTGAAAGGCTTTAAGTTTGAGGTATTTTCTGATGATTCACCTATTTTCTTGGAATGTGTATTGTTGTATAAGGATGATGTGAAGTGTTATGTGACTTTTTAGTTATGTCCCCATGAGAATAATTATTCCATGTATGATTTTTATAAGTAATAAGTAGTTTTTTTCTAAATATGTGTTAAAAATAACTCATTTGTGATAAATGTGTGTCCATCACTAATAACATGTTCTTTAGATATATATTTTCTGTATTTTAACTGAATATTTGGTAGTGTAGGTTGATGGTGTTTCTCCAGGATTAAAATTTTGATATCTTCTGCACCTTAGGAAATTGAAATTTTTTATCCATCACATTGAGTAAGATGTTGTAGAAGGATGTTCTTCAGGAATCCCAGGATTCTTTCTAGGAAAAAGATGTTTTGTAGGGATTTCACTAAGATTCAAGTGAGGTTTATAATGAAGGATTTTTTAGATAATAGTGGAATCATAACTGATGAATCAGGTGGATGATTCTCTATGTTTACACTTAGAGGGCAAGGCGATGTAGGATCATGTTGTCAATGAAGATGCTCAGGAAGGATGGACAAAGGATGTTCATAACCGAATGATATTGATGGGGTGGCTATTACATTTGGTGGAAATGTGAGATGGAGTCCTTCATGATTTTCAGAACACATATTAATAGTACACCTAAAAGTATCGAAGATATATTATGGGTTAAGGATGTAGTTTTGGTGGTCTAGGATGATATGGGAGGTTGATGCAATTGTGTCACAATGTCTAGAATTCTAGAATTTAAAGGCTAAACATCATTTTATTTAAGTTTTTTCACATCCACTGGATGTTATCAAATGAATATAGGATCTATTTTCGATTAATTTGATCCCAGGGTTACCCCGATATCAGGGTTATTATGATTCTCTATGGGAAATCAGGGATCAATTGATAAATTATGCACACTTTATATTGATCATGTAGTCGGGTGTCGTAGATGTCATGGAAAAAAGGTATATGGATGGGGATATGTGGTATTATATATTTTGAGCTCCATTGTAATATATTGGGATGTACATTTTACCTCATGATTATAAAAGGGATTATAGCATGCTTTAGAATCTCAGTTATTCCTATACACATCATTTGAACACAAGGTAGATGTGATGATAGAGTATACAATCCAGTTCTAGAGAATGTGTTGTGGGTTTTCATATTAGCCTTTATAGGATCTTGTTAAACTCAGTTTTTTTATTTTTCTTGTAATAATGGATATCGATCATCCATTAGCTTGATGCTATTTGACGTTTTTTATGACAAACCATTTATTTCTCTATTGTGCAAGACCATGGGTGGGGATTCATAAGTTCTTGGCCATGATGTTATTTATATCATACCATAAAATGTTAATCTTGTTCATGAGAGGATGAAGGAATCACGTGATAGGTAGAAAGATTATGTTGATTGTAGGAAGAGACCCTATGAGTTTGAGTTTTGAGACCACATTTTCTTAATGGTTTCCCATTAACATTAGTAGTTGTGGTTTGTTAGTAGGAGTATGCTCTTTTCCAATATTATTGGTCATTTTAAGGTGTAAAAAAAATGATGTAAAAGTGGATTATCTACTATAACATCCACCACAACTAGACCATATTCACAACATCTCCCACATAACTCAACTCTGTCAATATATTCCTGAAGATTCCTAAGTCATTAATTGGGGAGAGTTTGATATCAAGGATAATGTGAGGATCATGGACCAAACAATGGAGATCAAGGATCATGGGGAGATATTATTTCACATGAATACAATTCCTTTTCATAATGTATTTTCTAGTCATAGTGGAATGGAGGATAGTACTTAGGAGTGTGATAAATAGATGAGTTCCTAGTACCCAGAGTTTTTTTATTTTTTCTCTTTATCATTACTTTGTTTTCCTTGATTAAGTGATGTTTGAATATGGATATTTTATGATATGATATTCTTATTGCGGATGTGATGTGTGATAATAAATATGTCACATGAATAATGGAAAACCTTATTCCAAGTTCAGGTTCATTAATCCTTAACACGAATCAAACTACATGGGTGAGTCAGTTACACCAATAGAGGATAATATCCTAACATGGGTGATGGAATTCCTTGAACTATATTAGTGGGGGATCCCATTGGGTGATGGTCGCATTGATCATTGGATTGAGAATTGTGGTGGCTGAGGTGGTGCTATGGTTGGCTGTGAGAAATGGGTGGAAGATTAAAGTTGATATAGATTATAGTTATAGTGTGGTTTTAAGGTATTTTTTGTAAATGTTTTTGACTTGGTATAGTATATGTTTGTTTGGTGGTGGTGTTTCAATTTTAATGATATATTTGAGAGGAATCTATAGGAACGGTTGTTTGTACCAATTTCCTCTTTCCTTTTTGGTTATATTTGATTATTGAAGGTTAAAATAGTTTGAGAGGTGTCTGATATAAAGGCCCAAAGGTTCCATCCCATAAATTTTTGGGGATTATAGTGGTAAATGTGGTTATAAAAGGTTTCATGTGTAGTTTTAGTATATAAATTTTTAAAGCGATAAAATTCAGTTGACAGAGGTCTTACATCATGGAGTGATATTCTACATTTTATGGAGTGCAACAGCAGTGTAAGGTGATCTATCTGCAGTACACAGATCCTAGGGTATATTTTTTGGTGTTACTAACTATCCATGGAAGTTGTTCCATAGAGCCTTGAATACTACAAACCCTTATTGGATAATGGTGGTTATGGAAAGGATACCATTAAAATGGCATGGGGTCTTGGTGGTACATTTTCATATGTTATTCCATATTTGGTATTCCATTTCCAAGGAGTAGGTTCTACATCATAGCAATTTCTGGTTGATGGGGGTTTATGACATAGTTCATTTGGATGAATTTTTTTCTTTGTTCCCCTTTTATAGGATATGTGTTCTAGATATAGATATAGTTTTTCAAGTAAATTTTACCATATATTTTTAGGTGTAGTGGAGATCATTGCACCACGACTATCCCCATTTTTAGGCAGGTTACAACAAGGTTCTGGATGTTGAAGAGTGGTCCCATATTTTTACGCTGGGTATAAATTCTGAAATAATCTCATGATAAACCACATTCCAAATAATCCCCTTTCTTCTTGGGATAAACAAGTGCATCTGAGAGGGTCTTTTGGAGCCCTTTTATTGTCTTTTGACCTTGACCACTATTAATTGATCCCTGGTGGTTAAAGTGAGTTTCCCTTCTTATTTTCTCATAGTATCTTCCAGTTTATTCATCTTGGAGGGGTTTCAGTCTATGTAAAAAGGGTTTTGGTGTGGTTTGGAAGAGTTCATGACATGTTTATTATGTTCCAAGATGATATAGTTTTCTCCAGTGTTTTGGTTCTCAAATTGGTCCTCTCCCTTATTTTAAAAATGTGTGTCCAATTAGAGATTTCTTCTTGAGGTTGGGGATCCCAATATTCTCATTTTTTCAAGTTGGAGGGTTTTTAATCTTTTTTATCAACAGAATGATATATTTCACCTCCCTAAAAAAGACAATGAAAAGGATAATTGAAATTTCAAGGGTAATATATTGATTTAGATAATTTTTATATCCTTTTTATTTCATGTAATTGGGAGAACCCATGCTTTTTGTGCCACTAAAAATCCTAGATATTGGGAGTATTGTTTTTATTATTTGATATTTTTTCTAAATCACTTGATTCATAATTATTGTGACACAACCTTGAATAAAATATTAATCATTTAAACTTTGATAATTATTTTGTTAACATTTATTTATTGATTGTGTGATAATTTCCCTAAATAAAGAAGCCAAACTATTGAAAAATATCATTGATAAATTGGGAAAATGTTATGTGATGATATGGAAAGTGTTTTGTTTTGTAAATATGTGTGAGATTTGGTTCTATTGTGCGGGATGATGTTTTTTAGTGTTGTAGTTCTTTGGGTAGTTAATGTGAATTTTTTATGTAGGGTGGTAAATTGATGATAAGTTGATGTGGTATGTGGAAAATGGATGTGATGTGGAATGTATATGTGGCTATGAAATAGTGTTATGTGCATTCTTGTTGTCTTGGGATGTTGGAATGTTTGTTTTTTTGTGTTTTTATATGATGTTTTATTTTCCTAAGTAGTAATAGAATTGTTTAATATTTATTTTTAAATGGAATGGGTTGGTTTTTTTAAAGGTTTGAATGACTAGTGAAGGAATAAACAGGATAAGTAAGGCATAACTAGTATTTTATTAATGTGAAATTAGTTGGATGGAAAAATGAAATGAATTGTATTGAGAACCTTTTTTTACTTGACTATTTATATCATTTTTCTCATAAAACACATAATATAGTTACAATCTAGGATCAAAGGTATAGTAATTTCAGGAAATTAGATACATATATAACTTGTACATATTAAAACATAAATATTTATTTAAAATATTCTTCTTTATATATATAAACCTCATCATCTCCTTATTAAAAATAGTCACTTGGGGATATACATCAAATAAAATGGGTGAGATAAATTCCTTGTAAAAAGATGAATTAGGGTCATTAATCAATATAACACGAGTGAGAATAATCATCATCAAGAAATAATAATAATAGGATCAACATCAAAGTCATGAGGGAAACATGTTATTAAGTCATGGAATGTGGAAAGGAATAAGAATTAAACATCAAGTCTTATTAGTCAAATACCATACATTATTGTGACCAATGCTGGAAACATGTTCATGCATAATAACTATACATAATCATAAAATCATCATATTGAAAAAAATAGAATCATATCCATGAATATTACACATTATCTAAGGAGGTACATCACATTAAAAAATTCATTTCAAGGACATATAATTTTGGGGGCCTGTAACATCATAATATTTATATTATAATGCATTCCACATAGAAAATATGAAAATCATTACAATGAATTAACCCATGGAATAGAATGGGTTTCATGAGGATTTTATTAGTCATGATTTCATGAATAAATATTGGGTTCCAAAGGAAAATGGTAAAATCATAATTTTTATAGGAATCATAATTTTTTATTAAATAAGAAACAACTTAATAAAAGTTAATGATGTGTTCTGGAAAGAAGATTTCTCTCGGAAAATAATTACATTTAACATAAAATAATTTAGAAAACACTTATATTCCAAAAATTAAATGTAAAAAATAATGAAATGTTATTTAAGGAAGATTATAGGAGTATTCAACCCAAATATGTTGTGAAAGAGGGATAACCCAGTGAAAAGGAGTTAGGTTCAAGAATCCCCTTACATGATGTTCAAATACATTCAACACATGAACTTAATATAATGTAAAATTAAATTATATTTATTAATTACTTAATTAAGAACCTTTTGTAAATTTATTTTATTTATTATAATTATATGAAGTCTATTTATGGCCAATTTTATGAGTTATAGATTTCATTTTCATAATTTTGGGAGTCTTTGTTTTCAAGGGTTCATGGTTGGTTTTCTTATGTATTATTATGTACATTCTTTTAAAATGGGAATAATTCTCCAAAAGTGAAATTATATGTTATTAATTAACATATATAAGTTTAAATTCTATTATATAGAATTTCTTTATTAGGAATATTCATTTCAATAAATCAATACTGATAAATATTTAGTTTATTTTGGAAGTTTTTTTGACCATTATTAACTACTTTCATTTTATTTTATATTATATATATAAACTAATTCCATAACATTTAAAAATTTATAATTTAAATATTATAATTTTCCATGATAATAATAATGGTTTTATGGCCATCCTTGAAAGATGTAATGGAAAACGAGAACTCATCGTCCGTGAAGTAGGTGAACAGACATATCATCGATGATGATTTTAGTTTTATAATAAAAGTACCATAGATGATATTTGATGATATGTTTTACATTAAAAAAATAAAATTTTAATATATATATATATATATATATGATACTTGAGATATCATGCTTCTTTGGATTGGGTAGGTTCGTAGAGGATAATAAATGACAAAAAATAAAAGAGAAGGATTGGGGATTTTTCCTCTTGAATTTTTTCTCATTATGAACCTCATTAAGGAACTTGGTTTTGGTATTATATTGTTATAATAAGCTCTTGGATGTGGGTAAGAGGATTGGGAAGGTAATTTTGTAGAATTTAGTCAAGCTACATGGCTCTGAAGGTGTGAGGAGAAGTGGTGGTATGTTTTGGTATTTATTGGGGAGGGGAGGGGGTTTTCTTTATTATTATATCCATTAGTTTATTTTTTGGGTGTATGACTGTAAATAGTTCTGATTAATAAGACTAATTATAGTAAATAGTTATTTATATTTAGAGATAATGGGTTTTTATATAATCCATACATTATCCATTACTCAAAAATTCAAGTATTATTCTTATACCATAATTTATCATATTTCCCTATTCACAAAAAATAAAACTATCTTATAGAAATACATAAAATTCATGGTAACCACTTATAAAAATTTATATTTTAAAAATTAAATCCATTTTATTAAAAAATATCTAAATAAGAAAATTTTAATTTCTAAATGAAATCATCATTTATTCAAAAAATGCATATTTTAATATTTTAATCGATTTTATGAGCATTTTAATTATTAAATAAGGTCTCATAAAATTATAATATAATTATAATACAACATAATATTAATTTATGAATATTTTTATTAAAATAAATTTTATTTTAAATCAATATATTAATTATTAAATGGTAAATAAACATTTAAATTTTAAAAAAATACCACTTATTTTGTTATTTTTAAAACATTTATTCACTTATAAAATTATATAATTATATCATTTTTTCATTTATAAGATACCTAAAATATATTGAAACATTTTTAGGTTAGGTTCTTATTCTAACATCCAGATTACTATTCATGACAATCATATTACTATTCCAGCTCTTAAGATATTATTCCATTGTTATTAGTTCCTTAATTATTTAAATACAACTTATTTCACTCTTTATTTAGGAGAACAATGCCTTTATTGGGTTCTCTATTTTATTCATTCATTTTATTATAAAATTATAAAATTTAAAACTCCATTGATAAAATTTTTGGGTCGTTATATTCTTCCCCCATTATGAAATTTTTTCCTCAAAATTTCATTTTACAAACTATAGTGAAAACAGGGGTGGTATTTCTCCTTTGTTGATTCATCCAGTTCCTATGTAACTTCTTCATAATTAGAAATTCTCCATAGTACCTTGATAGAGTAATTGATCTTGTTACTTGGAATATTATCTCTCTTGTATAAAATAAACACTAGTTTCTTCTCATAAGAGTGATTGTTTTTCAGCTATGCCACCTATGGGTTCAGTACATGTTAGGGATCTGTTATGTACTTACAATGGAGGGATACATGGAATACAATATATAGTCGATACATATTTGGTTGATGTGAAAGAAAATAGGATATTTATCCTATGAGATCAAGGATCTCAATGGGTCCAATGTATCTTAGGCTCATATTCTCTTCATTGAAAAACCAAATGACTCTATGCTATGGTGATATAAAAAGGAAAAAATTGTCTCAAACTTCAAGATACAGGTCAATTTGATGGTCCATATCATATCACATTTTCTAATTCTGAGCATATATTATATACTATTGGATGGTTTGAGCCTTCTAGGAAATTTATTATATAAAATTGGTTTATATAGAGTTTTTTCTCTAACTTAATCTCAATAATTAGGAGTTCTACAAATATTACAATACAACACTTCATATGGAGCCACTTGAATACATGGCTCGAAGATGGAATTGTATGATAACTCATCTAATGGGAGATTCTAATCCCATCCTCCTTTTAATTCCATTTAGAAAGATCTTATCATGTCCTCAAGCATCAGAATAGTCCTTTCAGATTGGATATTGGTTTTGGGGTGATATGATTTGATGGAAATCAATTCACTACACATATCATATTGAATGATTCTATAGAATATTCATGTGAATCATGGATCTTGATCAAATATGATCAAAATTGGAACCAAATAAATCCTCACCATATCCATCAAATATATTATGGAAATTTTTGGAAGCGTTAAATCTTTCCAGATAGAAATGATGTTGGATGTATTGGAGAGTCAATCCACCACCACTAACATAAAATTGGTTCCTTTAGATGTTTTTATGAGACGAGTGAGAAATTCCATTGTAAAATTCTCCCATTTCCCCATGGGTATAGTAAATTCTAGATTCATCCCATTGGAATTTTATCGATATTCTTTATCCTACTGCCATATTATAAATCTTGATATATACTTTACAATATCCTTATTCAAGTTATCCCACCAGAAGTTCACTTGATGATCATGGTGCATCTTGGTACTACTAGGATGGATAGAGAAAGAATAGATTTGATCATTCTCTAATAGATACTTATTTTTATCAGGTGACAAAGGAACACAAAGCCTATTTCAAACTGAGTCACATGATCATCATAGATGTGGAACTCATATATCTTTCCTTTCTTTATTGATTTCACCTTTTTTATAGCTCCAGATGATCCCATTGTGACTCCTTGATCTTCTATTGGATAAATGGTTTGGAAATCATCTAGGAAAGGTATGATTTATACCATATCTTTATGATTTCTTAATCCATCTATTGCATATCCATTAAGACAGTGCCTTTCTAATTTGACATCGTGGATAAGGTACTAGGTTCATTTTAGAAAATATCATCAGATACGTTGTCTTCTATTCCTGAAACTCCATGGCACACCTAATGTAGTCAAAGATATAAAAGTTTCCTAGATTCACTCAGTATTCCAAAATGTAATCCTTGATTACCTATTAAATATTTTACCATATGTAATCCAAGAAGACCTCAAGTCCTAGTCTAATTAACTTTTGATCAAAGGTATAGTTTCTAACATTTTTCTTATTCATTCACATATCAATAAGAAAAATATTAAAAAATAAATTGAAACATAAATATCAAGTATTTCATGTCAATGAAACTTTAATGAATACGAAGTCACCTTTGAAAATAAAGCTTTACCAAAATCTACAATTAAAAAATGTTATATTTTCTTTCAATCAAGACACTAATAAAGAAACATCCTTTTTTTAATCAATTCAAGAACCCTACCTTTCTGATATACTCACTAAATGATCTTATTCCAATCATAGTGTAAAATATATATTGGTAAAAAAATCACAATATGAAATACTATATAAAAATTATCAATTTAAATAACCCCATTCATTTGAAATCCCATCACAAAACCACTACCCTTTTAAAGAGAAGTTTTGAAACTTTTATAACATTTTATATTAAAAATACAAGTCAAAAGACAGCTCAAACAAAAAAAATATCCATTAAATAGTTCATATACACTCATTTTATTAAGGTACCACCAAAAAATAATTTATAAAGGAAAATCATCCCATTTAACTATAAAGTTGACATGATTCCATGCTATTTTTAAACTAACACAAGTAAATTACCAAAAGGCACTATATATTTACTAGTGAACTATAGTTATTCTTAAATTGTTTTTTATCTCCTAATATTATTTTATGAAATAGAATATTCTTTTCAACATGTGTAACAAAATAGACTAGATACCCTTTGAATATTGGAACCTAGCCTGATCAACCATATACATGAAAGGCATTCCTGATCACCACATGCTAGCAACTAACACATGAAAAAAACGACTAGGGAGAATGATTTATTCCATCTGGAAGAAAAAATACCAAATATATAAACATTTATATAACAAATATTATAAGAAAAAATGGATATATATATATATCTATGTGTGTGTGTGTGATAACAGAAAGTGCACAATAATTATGATATAACTTAAAATGATGGAAAATCATCTCCAACAAACAATCCCAATATAAGACTATGAAAAATATAAAACAGCTACTCCAATAGTCTCTATGTGATTACTTAGGAAAACCCACACCATCTCTTTATTGAACTAACTAATCCCAACTGACAGAAAACCTCACTACCTCACTATAGCACCCTTCCATTCCCCGCATTTAAATATATAACAGGCTCTATGAGCCAATTATGGGTTTTTTATTGTGTGATCTAATATGAAAAGTACGGTATCCCCCAAGTTTTCCATACAATTTATATAAAAAATAATCCAGGAATTATAAACTTTAAATAAATAAAGTAAGGATACATATTTCAACCATTTTTATATGAAAGGCATAGAAAAATAGTTCTATTTCACCATTTTCCACATTTCTAAATAAATCAGGTAATGAAGTTTCAATGAATTTCCTATAAATATATCAAAAAAGATATATCACATAAAACCAATTAATTCATCACATATCATATCAAATATATGGGCTTACAATAAAAATATTACAAACCTAAATATAACCATTTGGAATAGATGAACATGTAACAACATGCCAAGGATCACACTATATACTGTTATCTAGGAAACTCATACCTAACATATAAAATCTTTCTGAAACCAAAAATCTAGAAATGTGAAACAAGTATAAATATCATATCAATACCACAAAAATTTGACCCCCCAACAATTCTAATACGTCCCTAGAACTATAAGCCTAGGGAGGAGAGGAAGGACCCAAGAGAAATTCCCATGAAAGGTGATGAGTCATGTTACTATACATTACAACTATGTACCCAGGGCATCCCATGTGATATATTTTCCAAATAATTTTATCAAACCAGTTCATCATATCATTCTTTGACTAACAATTCACAAAAACATTTCACACTTAATTAAAAACACCTTCCCATTTACCAAAACCAGGGGAAATTTTTTTTATAAAAATATCCATATCCACACACAAAAATTAAATTATTCAATCATTCTATATCATTTAATAAAATAATTTATCAAAAAAAAATTCAATTCAATTCACCCACATAGAATATAGATGGATCCACCTACCTAAAAACTCAAGTCGCACATTCCAGTAATGGGATCCACCATCAAGAAATAACACATAATGAAAAAGAAGGGCTAAAACTAAGGAAAAATTCATATAATTGATTCAATTTAACAAAATTTTTAGTAAAGAGGTAATACCAAAACATTCCACAAGAATGAAACCCTACCACACCACAACAAAAAAGGAATTGTCCTCGGGAATAAACTTTCACAACAGATCTATAAATTAATCAAGATGAAATTCTACACGGGTCAATGAATTTGATAATTAAATGTAGTGGTGCTATAGAAATAAAATTAAATGAATAAGTATGAAGGATTACTCACTTGGAGTGATACCATAGACAACCATGATGATGAAACACATAAATAATCAATTTGGAGGTTGTGGAGGTTCCAAAATTTGTCATATTGTTCATCTAGGTTGAGAGGGTTGAGGTATTATGAATCATTAATAAACATAACACTCATATGATCCAATAATATACTTATTTTATACATTTACACAAAGTTTAATACCTTTACAAAAAATGTAATCCAAGAAGTCCATATATTTTTAAAAACCCATCACCTTTTTTAACCCGGTTTGTATCCTTACATGGATTGTATTCTTTCACATTATATACGCAGGTCATCAAATGAGCTCATGAAACATTACACATCAGGAACTCCTTACAAGTTCTAGAAATTTCATTTAGATAATGAAAACATTAGATCTTTACATGAAACCCAAGGCCACCTCAAGTGTTCAAAAAACTCACAGGAACCCCATTATGCCATTACAGATTTATACCCAGACACCGTTAATTAAAAAAAATATTGCTAAATATTAGTTCATTTTCCTCTTAAAATTTCTTCAATCAACCAGAGTCTCAAGATTTACCCAATTATATTGGAAAATTATTGAATAGAATGGGGAATTCGGGAATATAGGTAACAAGATGTTACAGACTCCCCACCATATAACTTTCAGTCTCCGGGAATTCATATAGTATAATTACAACTATTTAATAGGATAGGTCATAGTTACCTCATAAACTACTCATGCTCCCAAATATCATGATATTTTGATATGTCCCTTCATAAAAAATTGACCAAAAAATCAACTTCCCACATAAGTCATTCACTTGAGTGTCAATGATCTCTAATAGATGATCCAAAACTGAAACATCTTGCTCTACCTCATTCTCTTCCAATCTCAAAATGTGATAACGATCAAGATGGTGTTTCTTCAGCTATGAATTGTGTAAAAAATCATGAATACCAAAAAAATAAACAAAAAAATGACAACTGAAAAGAGACCTTCCCAATCCCTTCAGTGACCTCAAACATTCCAACATATCTAAGACCCAACATTCCCATGTTTTCCAAGATGACGATGACCTAACGAAGGAGAATATTTTAAGCAAACCCAATCATATACAGAAACCACCAATGATGATTCCATTTAATTGTATAATATTTATGTTGACTTTGTACCATAACCAGTCACCAACATATATCTTGAATACTCATAGATGTATCCTTAACCAAACTCAGTCCCACCAATGAAGTTTCACCCACTACTTCCCAACAAAGAGGTGACATCCACAAGAGACAATACAAAGCATCAAAACTTGTCATTTTGATCAATGAAAAATAATTTTGGTTATAATAAAACAAATATAGACATAGATGTATATCCAATGATACACATCAATTCATGACATATGCACCAGGAATAACCTCTAATATTTGAATATAACACTCTATTTATCTGTCTAACTATGTATGAAAAGTTGTAATAAATCATACCTAAGACTACATAACCACCTGAATACTCCACAATAATCTTGATTTAATCCTATAATACTTATCTAAAACAATGAAAAAAAGTAACACCATGTATCCTCATAACATCTTTCACATACCATTTACATAGTTCATCACCTTTAGTAGTATCTCTAATCGAAATGAAATGATGTAACTTATCAACAAATAAATCACCACCCAGATAAAATTCCTCCATCAGGGAGTCATTGGTAGTCAAAATACAAAGATTATGGATACCACATCCCATTTTCAAAAAGGTTCCATAATAGGATTAAGGAATCAATAAAGATTCAGATGCTTTATAATTATCTGTTGTCATGTGTAATAGTGGGAAACATAATCTGCAATTTCATGCATCATAACTGACCAATAAAATCATCAACTCATGGAATATTAAATCTTCATAGTTCCTAGATGAACGAACCAATATGTACTACAAAAATGAAACAAAAATAATCTCCTTGTAGATGTTGGCATGAAAAAATGATCCCAAAAACAAAGAACACCATTAGAAGAGAGAGAACAACAAGAAATGGTCTCCCCACCATATAGGGTTTCTCAAACTCCTCTGAAATCATCATACTATAGCTAACCCTACAGAAAATATATTTGGAGAAATTATGATAATTGAAAACTAGTCAGAACTATACCAAAAACTTTATCCTAGAAATAAATATGAAGGTGAGAAAAATATCTCAGTAAGGTTCCACTCCTCCAATGACTCCTAAACAGCCTACAATGAAAATTTTCATCTAAGAGAATCTACAATTAAATTCACCTTCCTTATGGTGTAGGTTTTAACAATGTCAAATTCTTGAAGGTATTCCTCCCATTATCTTGGTATAAAATTCAATTCATTCTGAGAAAAGATATAGAAAAAATCTTATAGTCTAAAAATACTATGAACCTTTCCCAAAAAAGGAGAGTGTTGGAATTATTTAAGCGCATGGATAACTTCTAAAAGCTATAGATCTTGAGTGGGGTTTTCCTTATCCTGTTGTTGAAAATTAAAAGTTTCTTTATCTATTACATGATAATCCTTCATGATTAAAAAACCCAAACAAGTGCAAAAAAATATATAAAATCACACCCCCCCCCCCCTTACCGGAATCAGGTATGATCAGATTAGGATCCGATGTGAAAATGAATTTAATCTCATCTTAAGAAGATGGACACATTTCATCCCACAAGAATTTCACCTGATTCCTAGTTAGTGTAGTCAAAGTTGATTAAAAAATGAGAAATACATGATGAATCATCAAAATTACCCATAATGTCCAAGGAATATTTTAATCTCAAATACCTTCCAGGGATATCCCTGTGAAAAAAAAACACTCACATTCTTAGGCTCAACTAATAATCCTTTATAAAAATTCATATTCTTCAATAAAACAACTTCTTATGTTCTGAAATTACATTTTGAAATCATTCCATATAAATAGTAATCTATAAGATGTCCAGTACCAAATCCAAAATGCTTGGCATTCTCTCCTTCAAGTCTTGAATAAACCAAAATATCATCCACAAAAAGTACTAAAAAGGTTTTGAGATACATATGGAATATTTCATTCATCAATTTATTAGAAAATACATGAACATTAGTTAGACCAAATAGAATCAAAAGATATTCAAAATAGATAGACCTATAATGTATTGACATCATGGGTATATCACACTTTTGAGATCTAAGATGATGATCACTTGAATGAAGATCAATCTTTGAAATCCACTTTCCCCCATTAAATGATAAAAAAAATCCACACAACGTATAGAATACTTATTCTTAACTTTTAGTCAATTAAATATCAGATAATTCATGAAAAATAATTTTGAACCATCTAATTTCTTCACAATGAGATTTGGTGGGGCCCACGTCGATACACTAAGGAAAAAATCCTTCACCACCAAATCATCAAACTAAATCTTAAGATATTTTATCTTTGTTTATTAAATATTATTGGATGCTATTAAAATAGGATTCATACCTAGAACCATTTAAATCATAAACTCTTTGTCTATATCTATAGGATTAACTAAGAAATCATATACAAAAAGTTTAGTAAAATAATGAACAACCACCAGAATATAAAGAACATAAAAAACATCATCAATCTTAATTACAATAGAAAAAACAAACTCCTAAGCTCTGGGGGGTTCCTGTGAGACTAAACCTCAGATCCCACAATCCATGAAACACCCATGAACTCCCATAATATGCATGAAATGAGACACACTGATGATAAAAATAATACTCAGCATGATGAGAAATAATTCAATCCATATTGATGATGATGTTAAACAAATATTTATTGAGAATGAGGAAATCACATACTAACTCTGCATCAGATATCGATAGCACACAAGATGGACTCTAAAACCCCTAATATTTTCTCTTTCCAAAAGGTTTCTCTCTATGACAAAAGACATTATCTCCATTGGATTTTTACTAATATCAACAAAATTGACATATATAAATGATTGTGAAGTATCAATATCAAATAAAGCATTTACTATGGATGAAGAAATAAATATGGTACCTCTCACTATTATGGGACTCACATCTACCTCCACAGATATATCATATACTATATGAAGGTTATGCATTGTTGAGGCCTTTGGTGAGAGCCCTATAGTCTTAAAACCATCTAACTATGCCAAATTAGCCTTTAGAGTTGACTATCCTCAGTTGTATCGATGTGTAGATGTACTATGAAAGAAATTTTTTCAATGACCAAAATGTCCACAAATATTGTAAATCATTGCACATGATGGAAAATAATTTCATTAGTGTATGAACTTTACACCTTAATTAAAAGTCATAGGAACACCAATAGATGCAACTAGAGATTCTACAGAGGCATTCTACTGAGAACCACCCTTATCCCTCCTTTGATGATCATTCTTTTTCATATTTTTCCCTAGAACACAACTGAATCTTCCACCTTATAGAATATAAGGTGAGGAATATCCATAATTTAATTATATATTTAGTTCCTCCAACATATAAATTTCCAATGTCTCTTTATAGGTTGAAATATTTTCTATGAATACCTATGATCTGATATTTGGTCGTAAACCTTGAAAGTACTTTGGATATTTTAGTTGGTTATTTCTTTAAAACCTATAGTGAAAAAAGAATCGTGTCATCAAACCGAATGGTGTACCCCAAAACTAAAATCTCTCCATATTACCAAGGGATAAACTCAACTGAAAACACCATCATCAGTGTCTCTAGACAAAACTTCTATAAGTAGTGAGTCTTGAAACCTTTCCAATCCAAGCCCACATGCTTATATGCTTGTCCAATGGAATCCCATCATCTATTTTTGTGACTTTATTTTATTATATCCATGACTTCACCATGATACTAAAAGAAATATCTAGGATGCCAAAAATATATTTAATCTTATTAAGATAGTATTATTCCTCTTAAGTTTAATTCATAACAATAAAGGATGGTGACTTTTCATGCAAAAACTCCCATGATTGACCATTATCTATTATATCTCCCAACTATAGCTCATTAATTGTTTTCTACACTTGAAATATATAGGAGGATTCCCTTTAGGAGCATCATCTTCACTATCCTATGGAACTCTAATAACATGTATCATAGGATGAATTCTGAACACCAAAAAAGAAGAAATGATTAAACACAGAATAATCATATTTAAAACAATAAAAAATATGAGAAAATATGCATTAACATAAAGAACCCAAAAAAAGACACACATCCTAAAAACCCATGATAACTAGCATCTCGTTACAAGAAGAGCTGGTCGGGATCTCACTATAATCTATCTATCATGTTCTGATAAATCCTATCTCTACATTACCACATTTCTTAAGAAAAATGATTATTTTGGATAGAAAAAATTTAATAACATTTTTTAATGAATAGTCCAAGATTCCTTCAGACTACTAGAACCAAAACCGATCATCTACATGCCTGAAAGGATTTCCCAATCACTAAGGGCCAATAACTAGCACCCAGACATCAGAAAATAACCTTAGGGGATGATTTCACCCAACCTAGAGAAAAAAATTACATTTATACACATGTATATAATGAAACAGTGGAAGAAAACATGAATATTTATATTCCCTAATTTAAAAAGACCAACAAAAGAGATAAAATTAGAAATATAGAAAAATAATATCTAAGAGACATGTCCAAATTTAGAGGATGACAATAATAAAATAGCTACTCCAACAGTCTCCATGTTATAGTGTGGGCTAACCCGCACCATAATTCCATCTAGCTATACAAACTCTGCTGGATGAAAACATTACTTTCTCACTATAGTTTCATTACTTTAACTACATGGAACAACATAATATGTTCTATAGATCGTCAATGGGGTGTGAAGGTTGTGATAAAAAAGGATTTGTATGGTCTTACCCAAGTTTTCCATATCATGTCTTTGAGAAATAATCCAAGCATTATTAAAATTAAATAAAACAATGCATGATACAAAATTTAGTAATTATTATATTTAAATCATGGAATAATTGTTTAATTTTAGGTTTTTCATTCTAAAATAAATAAGATAAATTGGTTTCAAATATTTTCCTATACATATAGAAACACATATGTGTCATTTCAAACCAAAGAATACATCACAATTAATATCAAATACATGGAAGTAAAATCAAAATAGTAAAAAATAAAACAATCAAAATTGGCAAGGATATATGGGTAATGACATGCCAGGAAACACACTTTCTCATTATATACATGAAAATGATATAAAACACAGAAAATCAGGTGGACATTAATCCTCTAGACTTATGCATCAAGTTAAAAGAAAAGTGTATCACCCTAGAAATCAAATCACCCAATATATCGAACAAGTCCCTAGAACAACATGCCTAGGGTGAAGAGGAATTCACCCAAAGGAAACTCTCAAAAAGGGGATGATACCTATTAATATACCTTCCATCTAAGTAACCAAGGATTCCTATGTGCTGTATTTTCCAAAAAATTTCATGAAACCATTTATTCATATCATTCTTTGAAAACTATTTCACAAAACAAATTCACAATGCTTTTAAAACACCATTCCATTTTCCAAAACTTGGGTAAAGCCATATTTTATAAAAAAAACCATTAACAAACATAGAAAAATAAAATGAATCAATATTTCAATTTCATTTAATAAATTGTTTTATCAAAAATAGAAGAAATGTAGTTCACCCACATAGAATAGTGGTGGAACAACTTACCAAAAAACTCTGGTCTCACATGCCCGAAATGGGATCCTCCAAAATGGGATAACAAAAAATGAAAATAGTGGCACTAGAAATAATAAATACATCTCATAATTGATTCAAATTTACAAAAGGTTCAGCAATGATGAAATACCACAATATACCCTAAGTTGCACACCGACCGCACCACAACCAACATGGAATCATCACACAAAACAAGATCACACACTGAATATATAAGGGAAAGAAGAATAACATATCTACTTGTCAATGGGTCCTATAACACAGCACTATGTTGATTCAATGATCAAAAGAAATGATAAAACAAAAATGATTACTCACTGTGAGAGATACCGATCACAACTCAGATGATCAAATGTAGAACAAATCGATTCGGAAGGGTTGGAGGTTCCAAAATCAAAAAAGAGTGCATCTTGGTCAATATGGATTAGTCCTATATAAGAAATAATAAACATATAACTTGTATGGTGGCCTAAAGTCCATGAATATGACATTTACATTGTGTGTAATACCCTTACTCATCGGGCAATCCATTGGTTCTATATATGTGGAAAAACATGTATCATTTTTATTAAAAATCCTATTATTAACATTACATTGTATGTATTCCTTACACAGTTTGTATTCATTATTTTTTTATACTAAACTAAATAAATTATCTTTTTAAACATTACACATCATTTACTCTATACATGGGGTGTAAATGTTTTAAATATACTGAAAACAGAACATCCTTGCATGAAATCCCAAATAACTTAAGGTGTTCTCTGAACTAAGGGAGAACCCTGATAATCTATTACAAATTTATACTTGGCATACATTATTTAAAACAACCATAAATCCCTAAACATTAGTTCATTTTCCATAGAAAATTTCCTCTATCCTTATGAGTCTCACGACACACCCAATTAAAGAGGGAAAATATTAAATATAAGGGGAATACCTGAATATAGGTAATAGAATGTTACAACATACCTTGGTATCAAAAAATTATTCCATGTGAGAATTATTAACCTAAATATTTCACATATATTTAAAACATTTATATATGATTCTATATTATATATGAGTCTTATCAATATAGTCACCCATTAGAGATTCATGAAATACATCAAATAAATTGACCAATGAATTTCAGAAAAAGTCAATCCATACCTCTCTACAATTCAGGTAAATCTCTAGTAACATGATTCATATTATAAATATATTTAATGGAATATATATATATATAGGATACATTTTTTGTTTTGAAAATTTAATAGTAAGTGCCTTCCTAATCCATTAGAATGATGGTTTTGGGTGTTGGAGATTCTTGGAGGAGGCCCAGAGTGGGCCTGGAAGAGTTTGGCTACTAAAATATGAGGGTAGAGGAAATAAATGAAATTAAAATTTTAAACAGCATGAATGTGGGGTGTATGGTATGTTCATGGAATTTTCATGACATGTAATAATTCATGTGATTAATCCTTTTAGGTGAGGAATTTATCAGTGGAACAAAAATCCTAAAATTTATCATTCTGAAAGGGGATTACAAGTCATGAAAATCCCTTATAAAATGGAGTTATACTTTTTAGAGTTATAATGGGTATCCTCAAACCCTATGGCTGATTCACTATTCTCTCCTTCAAGGTGACACAAAGGAACATTATTCAAGTGTTTGGGATTCCTTTCGATGGGATTTTATTTCCAAATTCCCATCATTGATATGTGGCAAGTTCATCTATCATTTTCATGTGTTTCCTTATATTCATATTTGGTGATCCATTATGGTGGTTCAAATTTGGTTTATGGTGAATATGGGTTTATTTTTTCACAACCCCTTTGTGTATAGTGGGTCGATCCATGATTTTCTTTTGCATTGGTGGTTTTTAAAATTTTCTTCATTACACTATGGTGAAAAATGATATTGTAATGATTCTCAAAGTATGGTATCCTCATTATAAATATTTTTAATTTATATGTATAGGGTCATCATGCTTCCTGTTATCATTTGTTGGAAATTACAGGTAGGCACAATAATATAATTAATTATCATTCCTAAAATTTATGTGTATATAGAGTTATCACATGATTTACAACTTTGATTTATGTTTTTGATGTTATTATGCATTTATGTTTCCAATTATGAATATAACAGTTTTTGGGAACCCAGTTTTCACTATATTAGTTATGCTTTGATGATCCTTGCTACGTCATTATGAATTTTATCTAGAAGAAAAGGTTAAATAACATATATTCATCTAGTAATTGGATTCCAATCGATATTATTTTTTCTGGGATATACCCATGCTAATATAAATAAGTAATTTGATAAATCCCCTAAATAAATGGAAGTCAGAATGTGTGTTTTTATGTGTTCTTTTTCTTTATGTGTTGTTCTTCATGGTTTGGGATTTTATTCTATGATAGATGTAACGGGATGGGTTTTTCAATGTGTGAGGCAGTGATGTGGGGGTTGGTTAGCATGGAAGTGATGTGGGATGTTTTGTGATGTGAAATAGAGGTAGTGGCATAGAGGTTATGGTGTAGAGGTTGTGGTTTAGTTTTTGTGGTGTAGTTGTTATGGTGTATTGGTTCTTGTGAAATATATATTGTGTAGTGGTTGTGGAATTTTGGTTTTCATGCATAGATTTTGTGGTTGTGTGATAGATGAGATGTCTGGTTGTTATGGTGAGATGGATTTGGAGATGTGACATGATGGTGGTGGTGGATGTGTGGTATCATGGAGGTGGTTATGTGGGTTGGGTCAGTTGTTGTGTGTAATGTTTAAGTTAGTTTCTTGGTTATCCATGAAAAAAATTATTATTCTAAATAAATTCAAATGGGTGAAATTGATCTTTCACAAATGGATTAAATTTAACTAAATGGTCTAATTAGTGTTTTAATGTGAAATGAAAAGGCTACAAAATAAATGCATAAGAATCAGTAACTAAATTTGGGAAATTTTATGTTGCATGGGTGGTGTTTTTTTGTGTTTCATATATTGGTGGGAACCATTGTAAAATTTGTTTTGTTGTACAATGTTGGTGATATTTTGTGCCCTAGTATTGTTGATATAAATTGTTAGTTTGGGTATTGTGTGATATATCTATATCATTTATGTTTATGTTATTTTATTTTTTCCCAGCCAATTGATATAACCTTTCCAACACTTAGGGTAGATTTATTTTGGTGTTTTCCCCAACATCAAGGAATGTTGTGATACAAATGGTTGGATACCCCATATTTACTGATATTTCCTTTAGTAGTGATGTGTTGACCCATCTGTCTATGGGTAATATGTGATGTGTTGTCCCATGTTTCCTTAATAGGGGTTTGATGTGTTTTAATATGTGTCTACAGGCAAGAATTTCTGTATTGTGATGTGATATATGGTGGGGTTCATGCATAGTAAGAGGATGGGTGAGGTTGATTTCCGTTAAATTCAGGATAACCTACTACTCTTATTCTTGTTGTTATGTGATTTATGGACCATGTGTCTATGGGTAGGATGTTATGTAATGTGATGTGTGGCCTTGGTCTCTGGGGTTAGGATGTGATGTGATGTGATTTGATTTTTGTGGAATGTATGGGATTATAGGATGCCAGATGTAGGCAGAATGAGAATAAAAAATCAGTAGGGAAGTAGAAGTAGGGAGCCTTTCTTTGTTATGATCATGATGCTATATTATTATATTCGACATGTGATTTGGGGAGTGATATATGGTGACGATGGTTTTGGTTAGATTCCATGTATATGTGCTTGTTGGTTATAACATTTTTTCACTAGCCCACTACCATGATCTTTTCCCATGTTCACTAGAGGCCATTGTTATGCCCCTACGGATTATACATGTTATGATTACCATACATATATAAAATATTTACAAGTTTTTTGGAGGAATTTGGGGTATGATTTATATATTTATTACTATGTTGTAGTTTCTGTTTAGTTTCATCATTTGACTTTTATTTTTATTATTTATATTGGATACTTTTGTATGTATCAATATTAATTTAATTTTGAATTGTGGGATAGTTTTTTGTTTATATTTATATTGTTTGTATGAGTTTTTTTGGTGATATATTATCCTATATCTTGATCATGACTAATTTATAGTTGGAAATTCCTCCCATTTTATGGGATTTTTATACCCTCAGTGCTTTTCAAAAACCGGGGGCATACTTTAAGTGGGATTTGAGTTCATTATATATATATATATATCCCTCTCCCTCTATTCATTTTAGCACCTTTGGTGGGAATGGGTCATGAAATATTGGTATCGAAGGAAATGTTTGAGATATAGGATGTAGTTTAGAGATGGGAACAGTAAGGATTTCCTGGTTTGGTATAGCAGTAGTGTCAGTTGACCTTGGTGCTTAAAATATGGTGGGGAGACCATCTAGGACATGGGATTTTATGACCCTTGAGATCCTATGAATGGAATTTGAGAATATTAAAAGAATATGTGAGGTGGATCTATTTGTGGGGTAATATCCAGGAGAGGTACAATCATCTTGTTTACTTTTTTTCATGTATGAATTGGGTGTTATTGGGAAAATTAAATTAATAAAAAAATATTTGATAAAATTCAATGCTATCAAGATTATGTGGGTTTCCTTGTTTTCTGGAATGAATCATGTTTCCCATATATGAGATTCTCATGAAGTTGAGATTCTTTAGGCTGATCTAGTTGATTGTCAGACGGCTGACCTGACAAAGGAGGATGAAGCATGGAAGCATGAATTGTGTGGATTTATGAGGTGGTGTCTCGTATCTATAGAAATAGTGAATGATAAATGTGGTTGAGGTCACATTTGATGTTATCCATGCATAGGTTGAGTTTTGGGGTAAAAATGGTAGATAGTCAGAAATGGGGTGTTTTGCTTTCTATGGGGGAAATTGTTTCTTAGGGACTACAAGGAGGCATATGTGTTATGTCCCTACATTCAGAGGGATTGTCAGGAAGAGTTTCCTTCATCAGTGATTAGGTTATAAAATAGGTAGGATAATATTTCCCTTCATCATGGGAGTACAAACATGAGGGATATTGGGAACAGGATCAAGAATATCCTACACTTTTATCAAGATGTATTACAAGATGAGGTGACTAGAGCCTAATGTATGGAGGAGGCATTACATCTAGTGATCAGGTATACGGTCAAATAATTCACACTCCCATAAAGTCAAGAGGTGTATAAAATGGTTTAGGTCATCAAGAGGATTATTTGATTTTGAGTTAAGAACCATCATGGTGGACAATAGGGTGTTTTGAGGAGTAGATCTTTGGCCAGTTGGCTATGGGTGTTCTGGTAGTCAGGGTTTCGTTCAGCGGGGAACCAGCTATGGTAGTTCCTTTCCAAACCATCGAGGATAGGTGGTTTCCAAGAACATTTCCATGGTTTTCTATTTTCATTACATATCATTGTATTATATGGTCACTTCTAGGCTCAATTCCCAACTTCTTATAAAGGCTTGTTTAATATGGGAATTTAGGCCACTTTTTAACAGATACAGTTCCCTTTGATATACTTCTAATGATAATGATTGTAGTTTATTGTTTTGTAGTAGGAAGTAGGTGGATTTTGTATAATAAAACCTCATGATTGTCCTCTTCCACAAATACCTAGTCTAGATAGAATTCATGAATTTCAAAAAAAAAGTATGGTAGATAAGTTGGGCATGGTCATATTCATGCATTAGAGGCCGAAACACTAAAAGATATGGTAGTCGTTAAAGGTAACATTAGTCTATCATCAAACCTTTTGTTTGTTTCTTTGATATAGAATTCTCACACTCCTTTTTCTCTTTTTCTTTTTTTAGTATGTTGATACTGGATGTGGAGAAGCTGATGGTGTGCATGGGGTTATCTCATCCAGTTGGAGGTTGGGCTTCCTTGCATGAAGTATTCTATAAATGTAGGCTATTGATGGGGTATTAGTAGTCATTGGGGGATTATTTTTATTTTAGATAGAGTCATAAAATATTATCCGTGGTTTGTATTAACTTTATTCTATTAATATAGTCATCAATTTATTTCAGAGAAGAGTCTCATTTTCTGATGTGGTGGGCCATCGATTGGCATTTGTTGGTGAGAGAGTTTATCTGTAAGGTGGTATATATGTGGAGCCAATTTTTTCCACTAGAGGGGATATCTGTAGAATATTAGTTTTTTTATTCTCCTAGGGTTATGGGGGTGTTCTTGGATTTTTTTCCTTGAGGCTGTTATGACACTACCTCCCCAACGTGATATTGAGTTCATAATATATTTTCATCCGAGCGATTATCCAATTTTGAGGTTTCAATACTAGATGGAGCTCAAGGAGTTGTGTGAGTTGGGTTTATAGGTGGATGATCTAATGTATATGGGTTCCATCAAACCCATTGTCTCGTTCTGTAGTGATCTAGTGTTATTCACCAAAAATGTGTTGGGAAGTTTCAGGTTCTATATAGATTATTGAAGGTTGGATCGGGTAACGATCAATAATCATCACCCTCTTCTAAGGATAGATGACATATTCAATGAGATGAGTGGAGTGATTTGGTTCATGAAGATTGATCAATGGTCTGGATATCACTAGTTGAGGGTGAAATATGAGGATATTCAGAAGATTGTCTTCTAAGGAAGGTTTGGTAACTTCGATTTTCCTTTCAGGTTTATTTTTGTTACAAATGAACTGGTCATGTTCATGGGGAATATTAACTCAGTGTTGTATGAGTTCCTAGAATAGTTCATCATTATATTCATATATGATATCTTAGTCTACTAGAATCCATAGAAGGGGCATGCTGAGAATATTAGAATTGTTTTTCATGTCCTTCAACACCACCATCATTATGGTAAGTTATCCAAAGGCGAGTTCTAGATGTGAGAGGTGAATTTCAATGGACATATAGTGTTTCAGAAGGGTGTGGAAGTCGACACCTTGAATTTCAAAGTAGATTATTCCTAGGTATTACCAAAGAATGCGGGATAGGTTCTCAATTTACTTTGTCTCATGAGAAATTATTAGAGTATTGTACCTGATTTCTCTTGATTTGTAACCCATATAGCATCCCTCCTTTTTATAACATAACTTTTCATTACATTTTACCAAACTGAGGATCTTTATGGTTTAGTGTCTTGGAAACCAAGAACTTAAAACATGAAAACATGAAACATTATTCTTAAACACTTGAAAGGATTCTCCTTATGTTCATCCTATGTTCATTACTGCATCTCATAACCTGGGGACATACATAAAAAGAAAGGGTGAGTAGAAGTCCCAGTAAGGGAAACAAGGGGAAACATTTAACATGTGAACTTGAGATACATAAATAAAGTCCTAAAAAAAATTAAGGCATGAGAAATAAATCATGAGGCATATCATAATAAAAATAAGGTATTTAATAACTTGAATATGTGGCTACAACATTTAACTTAGAAAATCATAAACATATCCCCAAGGTCCATCCCCAAGGTTTCATTTGAAATTACCAAGGTTATTCACTAAGGTATCGTTAAAATTGTAATCTCTAGTGGTTACATCATTACACAATGCATTGGAGCGCTATCAAGACACACCCTTAATTTGACATTATTATCATGTGAGTCACGTATATCATCATCAAAAATTTCATAAATAACCCATATAGAATAAAATAAATGGGTTTCATTTCATAATCATAACGTTTTAAAAACTGATTTTAAAGACGTGATGTTTATGTCACTTTAAACCCACGGAAAAGGAGAATGGGTTTTCATGTATGTAAATCCTAGAATTTAAAATTGAGAATTTTGATATATATATATATATATATATATATATCTGTGTGTGTGTGTGTGTGTGTGTGTGAATACCCTTATATGATAAATATCTTTGAGTGTTCACTTAATAAAATAAAATAATTTCAGAAAAAGGGAGAGACATTTTGAGACGAAAATTCTACAGCATAACGGCTATGTTACAGGGTTTTAGAAATATTGAAAAGAGAGGGGACATGGGTCACCCACTCATAAATGATCCATATAATAGTAGAGAGACATAATATAAAGGATATAAGAACATGGTAATGAAATTTGAAAGGAAAACCATATGAAATGAAAAACGTGGAAGGAAGACAAAAATGAGATTTCTCTTATGAAAATTCGGCAGCCTAACGGCGTCACTTAAAACATCAAAAAAATGAATTGTTGAGATCAAATAGGGTCTCTCATCATATAAACATAAAATATAAATATGATAGATATATAGATCATACCCCAACATAATAAAAATGAACTTGAAAGACTTGACATGAAATAAAACTTTAAAATGAGAAGGGTGAAAGAATCCCTTAAAAATTTGGCAGCCTAACAGCGCCACTTAATCATTCTTAAAATGAATTAATGAGAGAAAGAGGGGGTCTATAATCATATGAAGATGAAAAGGACTGTAGGATGAATATAAAATAACATCCTCCAACATAAGAACATGTATTATAAAAGAAATTACATAAAATAGAGTACTTGGAAAGAAAGAGAGAGGTAGGATCCCTTACCTTAAAACGTAACTCTTAAAACTCAAAGGTTGGGACCTTGAGGGATTGGGGGCACCTTGGGAGGACTCCTTGGGAGGTAAAGAGACCAGAACTTCGTTGAGGATGATTTTTGAGTCGAAAGGATGAGAGAATGGCTTGGTATTTATAAGGAAAGTGAGGGGACAAGGCATTAATGGCCAAGGGACACCTCATTGGTGGTATTGGAAAAACCATGGGCTTTCCCATGGTATGTGCCCATGGTATTGGCCACTTAGGACACCTCATACATTATCTTACTATTCATAAGTCGACTATAATGATTACATAATTATTACATCCTTAATGATGTCATTAAACACCCGAAACTCTAAATTGAAAATTCACTATTCACCGAAAATTCAACTTTCTCAGAAAAATCCCAAAATTTCACCTTCACCAAATATCGATGCTCTGATTTAAATAATGAACTCCATTTTATAAAAATATTTATCTAAATATTTTTAATTTAATTTTTAAATAAATACACTATTCACTGAAAATTCATTTGTTTCAGAAAAATCCCCAAAAATTACCTCAACATAATATCGATGTACTGAGTTCAAAAATGAACTCCATTTTATAAAAATAATTCCCTAATTTTTTTTAAATTTAATTTTTAATTAAAAAATACTATTCATTCGGAAAAAAAATAATACTTGAATAATAATTTCAGAAATAGTTATTTACCTATTTTATTGAATCACATTACTTAATCAAGGTGCCTAGATTATATTAATACATTCTTTAAGTGAGATTACTAATCCATTTGGTCACATTACTAATCCTAAGCGTAAAATCACTATTCATAATTTACTATTCATTAAAAATTAAGTTGATCTTATTAGACTCTAAATTTATTACTGAACATAAATGTAGATGACCATTTTTTTAAAATCATTAAACATAATTAATTATTTAAGGTTTACATAAATATTTTCAAATATCCTTTTTCTAGAATTCATCAAAAATATGCATACTATATTTATCCGGACATTTGAAAATTCACAAACTTCATGATAAGGAGAAATCACAATTTTTATTTAAATCAAAGGATTACACAAGGCAGTTATGGTCTCCTTACATATCCGCTTATAACCCCATCATAGAACCTAAGTGTAAGGTGTGCTAAGGTGAGAGAATTTGAGGGCGGCTCGGCCAACATCGCACGAGTAGTAATTTCTATCAGTTTGAACTTCCTGCAAAGGAAATTCCATTCTAGCTTCACACGATGAAGTTCGGCATGGGTTTGGTCTAGAGCAAAGCCCAGTGGTGCTACCTCCTTCCCAAGTTCTGTTAGATGGGTTTCGATTGGCCCGAGACTACAGGATTAGGCCATTGAATCTTCTTTCTATATTTATTAACCAAGATAACTTGTATTTAGAGACAATAGTCGCAACATTTAGTTTCCAACGGTCATACTGACTAATGGTCATATAATAGTAAAAACCCAACAGTCTCATTTTAATTATACTCATTTTATTAAAATGAAAAAGTTTTGTTGATTATGAAATAAAATAACACACAAAATTAGGAAACAAGATTTATTCAAAATTTCTGGTCGTTTCAATCTTCCCCCCTTAAGAAATTGCGTCCTCGCAATTTTTAAAATTGGGCTTGGAAATTTCATTGAATGTCCCACATCGGAAAAAGAGTCAGTAACACTATTAATTTAAAAGAAAGAAAAGGAAGTATAACGGTCACCCGATTTAACCCATACAAGGATTCCATGTAGGAAAACGTGGATATGGAGGAGAAAACAAAGGTTTAAGTTCTGAGGGAGAGTGAGAGAAAACATGTCTAAGAGGAAGTTAACCACCAGAAAATCTCAAACATGTGATGGGTTAAACGGTCATTGATTACCCAGTAAGAAACTTAAACAAATAATATTATTGTTTTAAGTGCCTTTTAATAATTTTGAGGAATTCTTTTACTACATAGAATAAAAACACAAGGAAATATATTTACGTTCAAGTAGAGTTTCATCCCTTAATAAGTTTCCACTAAGACTAATCTTTTCTCCCAACAAAGAGCATTCAAAACTACTTGGTCTCATAAAATCACAAGAATCATCTTCTAGAAAATAACGTAATCCACAAAAGAATAACTATCTATCTTTAAACATTTATCCCAAAAATAGAAAGGGTAAGATAAAACAACGCTTCAAAAATAAAGAACCCCATAAGAAGGGAAACTACTTTAAATCTTCAAAGTTCCACGGTACTACCCAAAGTTTATCATAGACCATTCCATAAATAATTGTCCTTAATATTCCTCAAAATAAACCAAACTAAGATTGAAACCCAAATATAAGAAGGATTTGATAACATAGTCTTCCAAGATAAACTTTATTATTCATCTCCAAACAACATCAACCACTCCTAACATCTTATAACAAAAGTAACTAACCTAAACATATTTTCCCCAAGATAGGTTAATCATTTCCATAATTAACCTAAATTATTATAAGTTCACCTTAAATTTGTCAATTCTTCAAAATATAAGTCAACCTTTAATCCTCAAAGAAAATACCGTAGTAATCTATTTACCTCGATCATATAGGGTTCCCAAAATATTGAACATCTTCCAAAATAATAATAATCTTTTAATCCCCTAATCATTTTTTTCAAGAAGAATAGCTTCACAACATCAACATGTGATACATAACAATATATGTTTTCCTTAATGATATAAAACCTTCATAGGTAGTGACTCGATGTTCTTAGAAAACATTAAGGATACGGTCATAGAGCACAAACTAAAATACAACATGACATAGAAAATTTTTGCGAAGGAGTTACATGTACTTTAGTCATCATGATCTGTCTCAGCATAGGACTTGCATTGTTCCCTTGTCCTTGAAGATTGTTGATGCTCATCATGATTCTCATCCCTTCCAAGAGAGCATTGCCTTGGATAATGTCCAACTTCTCCACATTTACGACATTGAAAATTATAAGGTACATTAGATCAAACCTTATCTCTATTCATCACATTATCCATTTTTTAAAAGCAATTGGCTACTTTATGCCCTATCACCCCACACTTAATAGTTATCTCGGTTCCTTTGTGACATTCTCCTTGGTGCCCCTTTCCACACTTTTTTCACAAAGGAAATTGGGTCTTCTTTCCCTTATCGACTTTATCAGATGAACATTCCTAAGACATCATCTTCTTCTTCCTTGATGAATTTGGGCATTCAACTAGGTACCAATTATTAATTTTGATTTTTGATAGCTGTTTTGGCATAATCACAACATGTTAAACTTGATCTCTTGTCATCTCTGTCACATTAATAGAGAAATTGTCAAATTTCCTATCACATTGATTGTTGATACATGTTCTTCTATTTCCCGCCATTAACTAAGAAAAAAAATAATTAGGGGCTTAAATACTTAGCCAATAATCATGAAAAGGAAGCTTTAAGCATAGAAGTATAAACTTGTAGAAGAAAATTATATCCTAACATGTGATCCCCTAGGTTCCAATATAAGTTATCCATGATCATATATTCTTATGTGAATATTTATTTTATTTTATCTTTGTTCCTTTAATAATGGTTCATACTAAACTTATGAATTTACCAAAGCATCTCCCCCGGGAGTGTTGTAACCAAGAGTGCAGAAAGGCCCATTGTCATGTACCAGTTCCCATTCAATTCTAGCTCATGCGGTGTTTTCGGGTTTTACCCCTATGTACATCTGTGCCAGAGCCACCTCTACCTGCTCATATACAGACAGGGATGTATTTGCTTGATAATCCACTTACCCAATACTCACCCAAATACCAGGATGATTTCCTATATTTAAACTCTATTGGGTTATTCCTAAAGTTTTCATATCCTAATTTCCACAAATAACTAAACCATCCTTTGATACCAACTATAGCATCTCGCATTTTTATAACATAACTTTTCATTAAATTTTACCAAACCGAGGATCTTTAAGGTTTAGTGCCTTGGAAACCAAGAACATAAAACATGAAAACATGAAACATTCTACTTAAACACTTGAAAGGATTATCCTTATGTTCATCCAGATTCATTACTGTATCTCATAACCTGGGGACATACATCAAAAGAAAGGGTGAGAAAAAGGCCCAGTAAGGGAAATAAGGGGAAACATTTAACATATGAACTTGAGATACATCAATAAAGTCATGAAAAAAAACTTTAAGGCGTGAGAAAGATATCATGAGGAATATCATAATAAAAATAACATATTTCATAACTTGAAGATGTGGCTACAACATTTAACTTAGAAAATCATGAAAATATCACCAAGGTCTATCCCCAATGTGTCATTTGAAATTACCAAGGTTATTCTCCAAGGTATCGTTAAAATTTTAATCACTAGTGGTTACATCATTACCCAATACATTGGAGCGCTATCAGGGCGCACCATTAATTTGATTTTATTATTATGTGAGATAGATATATCATCATAAAAAATTTAAAAAATAACCCATATAGCATAAAATAAATGGGTTTCATTTCATAATCATAACGTTCTAAAAACTGCTTTTAAAGACGTGATCTTTATGTCACATTAAACCCACAGAAAAGGAAAGCGAGTTTTCATGTATGTAAATCCTAGAATTTAAAATAGAGCATTATGATATATATATATATATATATATATATATATATCTGTGTGTGTGTGTGTGTTTGAAAACCCTTATAGTAGAAATATCTTTGAGTATTCACTTAATAAAATAAAAGAATTTGAGAAAAAGAGAGTGACATTTTGAGATGAAAATTATGCAGCATAGCGGCTATGTTACAGGGTTTTAGAAATATTGAAAAGAGAGGGGACATGGTATAGAATAGTAGAGGGAAATAATATAAAGGATATAAGAACATGTTAATTAAATTTGAAAGGAATACCATATGAAATGAAAAACATAGAAGGAAGACAAAAATACGATTTCTCTTATGAAAATTCGGCAGCCTAACGATGTCACTTAAAACTTCAAAAAAATGAATTGACGAGTTAAAATAGGGTCTATAATCATATTAACATAAAATATAAGTATGATATATAAATATATCATACCCCAACATAATAAAAAGGAACTTTAAAGACTTTACATGAAATAAAACTTGAAAATGAGAAGGGTGAAAGAATCCCTTAAAAATCCGGCAGCCTAACGGTGCCACATAAAAATTCTTAAAATGAATTGATGAGAGAAAGAGGGGGTCTCTAATAATATTAACATGAAAAGGAAAGTATTATTAATATAAAATAACATCCTCCAACATAATAATAGGGATCATAAAATAAATGACATAAAAGAGAGTACTTGGAAAGAAAGAGAGAGGTAGGATTCCTTACCTTAAAATGTAACTCTTAAAACTCAGAGGTTGGGACCTTGAGGGATTGGGGGAACCTTAGTAGGACTCCTTGTTAGGTAATGAGACCATAACTTTGTTGAGGTTGATTTTGGAGTCGAAAGGATGAGAGAATGGCTTGGTATTTATATGGAAAGTGAAGGGACAAGGTATTAATGGCCAAGGGACACCTCATTGGTGGTATTGGAAAAACCATGGGCTTTCCCATGGTATTTTCCCATTGTATTGGCAACATGGTACACCTCATACCTTATCATACTATTCATAAGTCGACCATAATTATTACATAATTATTACATCCTTAATGATGTCATTAAACACCCGAAACTCTAAACTGAAAATTCACTATTCACTGAAAATTCAACTTTCTCAGAAATATCCCAAAATTTCACCTTAACCAAATATCGATGCTCTGATTTCAAAAATGAAGTCCATTTTATAAAAATATTTTTATAAATATTTTTAATTTAATTTTTAAATAAATACACTATTCACCGAAAATTCATTTTTTCAAAAAAATCCCCAAAAATTACCTTAACATAATATCGATGATCTGAGTTCAAAAATAAACTGCATTTTATAAAAATAATTCTCTAAATATTTTTAATTTAATTTTTAATTAAAAAACCATATTCACCCAAAAGAACTAATACTTGACTAATAATTTTAGAAACAGTTATATATCTATTTTATTGAATCGCATAACTTAATCAAGGTGCCTAGATTATATTTATACTTTCTTTATGTGAGATTACTAATCCATTTGGTCAAATTACTAATCTTAAGCATAAAATCACTATTCCTAATTTACTATTCATCAAAAAAATTGATCTTATTAGACTCTAAATTTCTTAGTGAACATAATTGTAGAAGAACATTTTTTGAAAATCATTACACATAATTAATTATTTAAGGTTTACATAAATATTTCCAAATATCCTTTTTCTTGAATTCATCAAAAATATGCATACTATATTTATCCATACATTTGAAAATTTACAAACTTCATCATAAGGAGAAATCACAATTTTCATTTAAATCAAAGGATTACACAAGGCAGTTACGGTATCCTTACATAGCCCCTTATAACCCCAGCATAGGACCTAAGTGTAAGGTGTGCTAAGGTGATAGAATCTGAGGGTGGCTCGGCCAACATCACATGAGTAGTAATTTATAACAGTTTGAACTTCTCGGGAAGGCAATTCCATTCTAGCTTCACACGATGAAGTTCGGCTTGGGTTTGGTCCAGAGAAAATCCCAGTGGTGCTACCTCCTTCCCAAGTTCTGTTAGATGTGCTTCGATTGGCCCAAGACTACAAGATGAGGCCATCGAATCTTCTTTCTATATTTATTAACCAGGATCACATCTATTTAGAGACAATAGTTGCAACATTTAGTTTCCAACGGTCATACTGACTAACAGTCATATAATAGTCAAAACCCAACAGTCTCATTTTAATTATACTCATTTTATTAAATGAAAAAGTTTTTTTGAGTATGAAATAAAATAACACACAAAATTAGGAAACAAGATTTATTCAAAATTTCGGGCCATTACAGCCCAGTAGATAGAGTTGACCAGAAAATACTGGAATTTTGTGTGGATATATTAGTTCCGGGAAGTATTATGTTACTTTAAGTATAAGTTTGTTAGTTCTCCAGTGCTTCATCTTCCAGATGAGGGTTTGTTGTGTGAGGTTTTTTGTGACATTTCCTGTTTGGTATTAGGATGCATGTTAATGCATTAAAAGGGAAATAATCTCTTATGGTAAGATATAGTTATTTCCCCACAATCATAAAATTCCTTACTATGATCTAGAGTTGGAAGTAGTTCTATTCATGCTAATTGTTTTTGCATAATTACCTTGTTGGATAGCACATTGTGGTTTTCACAGAACACAAGATCCTGTTATATGTTTTCTATCAACCAAATCTGAAACTATGCCAGTGGAGGTAGATGGAGTGTCTTCAAGATTAAAAATATATGATCTATTGCACCCTATGGAAGGGTTATTTAGTTTCTAATGCATTTATTTTGAAGAACTAAGAGGATATGTATTGATATTTTTTGACTATTTAGAAGGGAGTGGAGGAGCTTGAAACAATTTATCATCATGTTGGAGAGATAAATTGAAAAGTTTGTCTCTAAATATTGACCATGGGGTCTCCTCTGATTTAAAAGTTGGAGGATTCTTAGTGGGGGACTTAAAGGTAGGGGTGATTCATGATAGTTTTGGCCATGGGGACGTTCTTAAGGGATGTTCAGAGGATGGTCATAATTTGGTGTTATTCCATGAGAGGATTTTTGTCCCATAGGTGATGTGTGAGGGAGTTATCTATGTGTTATATAGATCACCATTAATGTTACATCATGGTGTAAAAATATTGTATCCTATATTGAGGAGTTGGCTTTGGTGGAAGGGGATGAAACAGTCATTAGTTTTGGAAGATGTATGGTTTTTTAGTTGGTGAAACTAAAGAAACATGTTCCCAAAGGTTTTCTATTATCCTTTAGTGTTATTGATTCAAAATGGGAGGAAATATAGATGTAATTATTCATTATATTACCCTAAACATAGGGTGTTTGCGATTTTTTTTGTGATAGTTGACCAATTGATGAAATCATCTCGCATTATTGAAATCTAATAGTTGATTTTCATGATGTTTTGGCTTGGGAATATGTGCATAATGTGGTTCAGATTCATGTGGTATGTGGGATCATAATATTTTATTTGGCTCCTCATTTTACATTCATAGGATGTAGAGGATTTCTTCATGCATTTGGCTCCCATTTTCTCTATAGTGCTTCTTTCCACCAACAGAATGGTGGGACTATAGATCAGACCATCCAAACACCAGAGGATAAGTTTCCTAAATGTTTTTTTGGCCTTTGTTTGATATTGGGTATGAAACCTTCATTTTTTATGTTTTCAAAAAAAATAACTCGTGTAATGATATAGCTCCATTTGATGTATTTTATAGGCATCCATTTTGATCTCCCATTTACTGGATGAAGGTTATAGAGCCTATAGTTATTGGTCTTCATGTTGTATAGAGAACAACCATGAAGATCTAGTTGGTTTGTGTGTTTATGTGGTTGATGAAAGAAGGTCACAAGGCCTATGTTGACCATAGGCATAGGCTGTTTGAGTTTTATATTGGATAGCATGTGTTCATGAGACTCTCCCCTTAGTGTGGGAAAAATGGTTTGCTAGGGTTAGTAAGATTTTTCCCTTTTTTGGACCTTTGAGGTGATGAGATGTGTTGTTGAGGGGGTGTATTAGTTGGCATTGCCACTATAGTTGTGGAGGATACACAACTTCTTTCGTGTGTCCCATCTTCATCAATATCTATTTGATGACTTGAGCATTTTTGACAAGGGATATTAGGATATCAAAGATGATGCAATCTTTTTGTTGTGGCTAGTAGATATCTAGGATAATCAATATAAGGTCTTACATGGTCATATATTTCCCTTGGTCAGTGTTTTATAGATTCATGGTGTCCTAGATGTGAGTACATTGGAGTGATAGACACATATGTGTTCCTATTAATTAGAGTTATTTTGAGTTTTTTTAAACATTTATTTGATTTTAATGGATGATTTGATGTTTGGATCATGATATATTACATGATATTTGGTTTCTCATGATGTGTTATGTGTGATAGAGTTTCAAACAATGGATATGTGATGAATTTATTCAAAATACAAATCAATATAATGTGGTGCGATTAAACATGTGCATCTAATCTAGTGCTTACCGAAGTGGATTGCATCACATCATGGTGGATGGAATTCCAATATTCTTAAGTTTGGGGTAGTTTGGTTTGTTGGTTTTTATGGTTTTGAAGGATTCTATGTGGTTGTGTAGTGATGATGTTGTGAGAGATGTTTTTTGGCTATTTTGGATAGTGTATTTGGCTTTTTTAGTCTTGATGTATGATGAGATAATTTAGAGGTATCTCATGGGGTGGTTGTTCAGACCCCTTTCCATGTAATCTTGGTTTGGGATTCTTGTTGGATATATTCATTTTAGGGGTATCAAATGTATTTTTTTTTCCTTATTGGTTTGTTACATGGTAGATTTTGGTCATTGGAATTTCTTAGAGGAAGCTTAGAGTGGACCTAGAGGAGTTTTGATGCTAAAAACTTGAAGTAGTGGAAATAAAATCCATGAAAAGTTTACATGACATGAATGTGTTTTTCACAACATTAACATGGCTGGTTCAAAATGTGTAATAATTGAGGTTATTAATCCATCGAGGAAATTTGTTTTCAGTGGAACTAAAAATCCCAGAATTTCACAACATGAAAGGGGAGTACATGTCGTTTAAATCCCATGTGCAGTGTGGTCATACTTTTTTGAGCACTTATTGGTTTCCTCAAACCCTATAGTCATCACTCTGTTATCTCCTTCCAAATGGTCCAAAAGAACCTTCTTAAATTGTTTTGGATTCCTTTCTAGGGGATCTGATTTTTTCTTCCCTTCATTGATCTATAGTGAGTTCTCCTCTCATTCTCTTGTGTTTAATGTCATTCTTCTTTTGAGATCCACTACGATTGTGTGGTTTTGATTTGGGGTATGTATGGGTTTTTTTTTCACAACCCTTAAGTGTGTTGTAGGATGATCTGTTAATTCTTATGCAGTGGTAGTTTCCATGCCCTTCTTCTTTTCCCTACATTGTGCAGTAGGATTTTAAAGCTTCTTTAAGGTATGTGATCCGCATTATCACTCTTTTATACTCTACGTGTGTGATGTAAATTCTTTTTCATACCTTGGTGTGGATATTACGGGTCATTGTAATCATATAATTAATTAGATTATCTAAAACTGATGGGCATGGAGAGTAATCTCTTGATTTATTTCTTAGATATATGTTGATAATGTTGTTTTTCATTCATGTTGACAATTTTGAAAATAACTATTATTTGGATACTTTTTTACACTATTGTAGTTATTATGTTATGATCATTTCCATGTTGTAATGTGATTTCAGTTTTATAAAAGGTTTAAGATTGTATATTCATCTTACAAATGGTTTCACATATACATTTTAGTTTGTGTTATAATACCCATTCTAATACAATTAATTAATGTGATAAATCCTCTAAATAAATAGAATTCAAAATGTGTGTTGTGATGTGTTCTTATTCTTATTTTGTTTATCGATGTGGTTTGAGCTGCTATGTGATGGTGGATATGACTATCTGGGATGTGCAATGTGCATATAAGTGATGTGATGGTTTTTTATAATTGATGTGATGTGGGATGTTTTTCAATGTGGGGTAGAGGTTTTGGCATTGTGGTTGGGGCACAATAGTTGTGGTATAATGTTTTTTCTTAATGGTTGTTACACAATGGCTATGTTGCAGTGGTTTTGGCACTATGTAGTGGTGCATGTAGGTTGTGGTTGTGTGATAGATGAGATGTGTGGTTGTTATGGTGATATTTCTTGGGTTATGTAATGTGATAATAATGGTGGATGTGTGTTTCCATAGAGGTGGTTATGTGATTTGGGCTAGTTTCTTTATGGAATGGTTGAGCTAGTTTCCTGGAAATCCATGAAATAAATGATGATGTTAAACGAATACGAATGGGTAAAATTGATATTTGATAAATTTATCAGATATAATTGAATTAATGAATGAGTGGTGTAATGTGAAATGAAAATATAATGAATAAATGTGGAGGAATCTATAATGGAGAGTGGGAAATGTTATGTGGATTATATGGTGGATGTGAATTATTTCATATAGTGGTGGATATAGTTTTGATGGTTGATGTGTGGTAAGGTGGTGGTGACATGGTGTGTTCTAGTGTTGTGGGTATGAACCCCTAGGTTAGTTATTGTGTTCTGTCTCTACATTATGTATGTTTATGTTATTAGGTACATGAAAAAACATAGATGGATATACTTACTAACACTCATAGGTGTTGAGTTTCTGGATTTTTTCCCAACATCTATGATGGTAGTGATACAAATGACATGCTACCCACTATCCCTCATTCTTCTTTCTATAGTGATGTGTTGTCCCATGAGTCTAAGGGTGAGATGTGATGAGTTTGACCAAGTGACTTAGGGTGGTATTTGATGTGTTGGACTAGTTTTCTATGAGTGAGGCATGATATTGTGTGATGTGATGTATAATGGGGCACATTCATGGAATAAAGAGAGAATAAGGTTTATTTCCATCATGTTCATGATACCCTAATACCATGTATTTTTTTGTGATGTGATGTGTGGCCTAGGTTTCTTGGGGAGGGATGTGATATGATGTGGTGTCATGTGATGTTTGGCCTAGGTTTCTTGGGGTGAGATGTGATGTGATGTGATGGGACTTGTGTGGAAGGAATTGGAGGATAGGATATTTGATGTTGAGGGAATGGAAGTAGAAAATCAGTGGGTATGAAGAAATGGTGATCCATTATTTTTTATGATATCATTTCTATATAATTATATTGGTTGCGTGATTTGGTGAGTGGGGCATGGTTATTCTTGGTTTGGTTAGATGACATTTATAGGTTCTTACGGGTTTAGCTGATTGTTGACATTCTCATTAGTAGACTATCTTCACATGTTCACTTGAGGCCTTAGTGATGTCGGTACTAATTATACCTATTATGTTAACCCTACATATATAAATTATTTTTGGGTATTATAAAGGAATTTGGGGATAAATTTAACATTCTACTCCTGGTTGGAGTTGTTATTGAGTTTCTTCAATCTAATTTTCTTTTTAGTATTTACTTTGGAGAATTTATTATGTACGACTATTACTTTATTCATTCATCATGGAATGGTTTTTATATTACCTTTATATTTTCTTCTGGAGTTTTTTATTCTTGATTATCCTATCTCCCAATCATGTTTAATTTATATAGGGTAATTCCTCCCATACTGTGACGTTCTTATAACCTCGGTGATAGTCGACAACTCAGGGCTTACTATAGGTGAGAATCAGTGACCCTTTTCTCACTCCCCTCATCACAACATATTTTGTGGGAGGTGGACATGATAGATAATCACATATTTTATTCAATAATTGAATAAAATTTCCAAAACTCACTATATAATATAATATTATAATGAAATAACCATAAAACAACTATATCACTTATGTTGAACTTACTTAAGTACATTATCACACATAATGATCACAAGAGGTTAAGGAAACTAAATATTAGTTTAAAATTATTCATTATGGTATTGTGTTAAAAATAAATAAAATAACCCAAAAATTGAAATAATTAAATAAAAAATCCTTGAAAAATTGGATGTTTGTTTGAAAAATAATTTCCATATTTTTATAGTACTTGATTAAAAAAATTAAGTACGAACACTTATAAATTATAGAGTGTTACACAAACCATTAGTGTTTATGTTTATATTCGTATGTTTTTGAACTATTTTTAATAAACTAAACTATAAATAATTATAAATCAATTGAAAAATTATAGAGATGTTAAATAAAGAGAGAATATAAAAAAATTGTGTTAATTTTTTTATGGTGTGGTTTTATTCATATAGAAGGTTATTATAAATAATTATATATGGTGAATAAAATAATATCCTAGTATGCTTCTATTCTTATTGGACGACCATTATTTAATGTAAAATTTGGTAATCAAGCATATGATATGAATCAACATGCCATCTTGTTTTGATGATATTTATTTTAATGTAGAGAAACTATGTTATTGTAGTTATAACAACATAGTTTTTAATAATGTTATGTTTTAACAAGGATCAAGAATTATTTGGTATTCTTATTGATTATAAAATTTTATTATAAAAAAGTCATAGATAACAAATTTAACAATAATGAGACTGATTAAAAGATGGGGTGAATCAGGGAGACTGATGTTTCTTTCTCATAATACGTTCTACTCCCATGATTGTTTGGGTGTATGATCTCTAATAGATATCTTCATAAATTATGAAGTGTTATTTTCATAGAAATAAATTAATTTACAAACACATGATATTTTTATAAGATCCAGAATTTTTTATCAAGTTTCTATATCCTTAGTGATTATTGGATTATATATTTTTCATCAAATCCATGATATATTATAAAAAATTAATTTTATTGAGATCATGAATATATTATTTAACAATATAAAAGTTTAAATGTTGAAACAGAAGGATGAATGATCAAAAAGAGTGAAAATGGACAAAAAAGGTATTTCATCACACTCTTTATTTGATGCAAACAAACTGTTATTCTATGAATCCTTTTTTCACCTAAATAATTTTTATTTTCTATCTTGAGAAACCATTTATGATTTTTTTGTGGAAATATAAATTTTTTCATCATTTACATGGCTTAAATTTAAAATATTTATAGACCTTTATAAATCACAGTGAAACACTATGCACTATAAATAAATCCTACATCAAACTCACATGTGTAAATAGAGGATGAAATATCATAAACCAATCTATAACATCTTTAATTAAATACATAAAATATATATTGATTATTAAATAATTATGACAAGTTTAATTTCATTAAGAAATAATTAATTTCATCCTTATAATTCTAAGGAAAAACCAAGAATTGTGTTACATCATAGTAATAAATTATTATGGAATGAATACATGAAATGATATTTTCATATGCACATTGAATTACATGGGAAGTATAAAAAGAAATAGTTTTATAGAATATAGAATAAAATATTAAATTAACATATTAAATCTTCTTTATAATTCCCACCTATCCACTTGGTTTATCTATTTTAAGTATCAGTTTGTACTTTATTTATCATATTATTATATATAAATCATGATGTTGTATAGTGTTATAATATTTGTGATATTATAAAGACATAATTTTAGTGTATATCTTAATCCATGAACATAATGTATAATTATAATCTAAGAAGTATATATTTTAAAGTGATTCTCAAATATGAAAACCAATTTTCATAGAAATGGAATTGTGGCATAAATTTTTTTTTAATTTATTTTATTAAAAAAATATTGGAAACATAGTTATTTGGTGAATATGGTATATGGAATTAAACTCTTACAAATCATGAAATATATTTACAAATAAATAAAAATATATTAAGATATTTAAATTTCATGAATCTATAACACATGTTAGAATTAATTATATCATTCAAATGTGATAGTTATATATACACCAAATTTCTTGATAAAGTATGATTTTTTAGATAACTCTAAAAAAAATTATAATGTATAATACATTGTACACCATGTCCAATTAATGTCTTCAACAAATATATCATTTAAAAAATAAATTATTTTGGTCCCACTAATCAACTCCTTATATTTTTTAGAAATAGTAAAATCACTTGAAAATAATTCATGAAAATTAACATATACCCATATCTCCCCAATATGAATATTTATACTAAAATATCCTTGTATTAATTATCTTTATATATTAAAAAAATCATTTCACCACCATTATAAAGAAAAATCCCAATATATAGTATCCCTTTTTATGAAAATATATAAAAATTATGGGGGAAATATGATCTATGAATAAACTATGATTTTGACAAGTAATTCACTTCCAAATAAATATAATGTTTTGAAATAAACCTTCTCCCAGAATTTTTTAATATATCACTATCATGATACTTATTTGAAACATATTATAGGATGATCTCACCACATTCCACATTATCCCCAATGATGTTTTATTTGATGTCAATTTGTTTGAACCTCGAATGAGTCACTATATTTTTTGATATCTAGAATTCACTCTAGATATCCCATCCAATGAATGATAGAAAAGTAACTTATTTTGATTTGGAATGAATATGGGAAATCAACCAACGAATATTTATTAGGGATTTGAATTTTATAAGGTACTCAATATCAATTGTTCTTATGGTAACTAAATTATTCTACTTAGTGTGTAAAGAAACACACATTCCTCAAACAAATAAATACAATTCACAATTAGAATTTCTTCAACACAATTATCCCAAAAATATATTAAAAATGATAAATTTGTATATATTTTTCATTATTAAACCTCAATACATTATTAACAGTTCATTTTAATTATCACAATATTCATTTTTCTTAAATGATTTATTACTACTTTGGGTTGGTTCAAACATTAAAATTTTGTAAAAACATATTGGAAATACATTATTTTTTATATAGGGTAAATTGATAATAACCCTTAAAAACTATTATTCTTCAATGAAACATCCTTCTTCATCATTGGAGAGTTTATTTGCAATTTTATTTGGATTAGATACATGTGTATTGTGTTTTATCAAAAAACATTATCAACACGGTTTAATAATTTTCTTAGAAAATAGTGATACAATATGTTTCATTCAACAAATTAAATCCCATGAAAAATATACTTCTCTCCAATAATTGAAAATTTTCAATTTTTACTCATTTTTTATGAATATAATTCACAATATTTCACTTTATTCAAGAAAAAATATTTTCATCCAAATACACTGTCACAATGAATATGTCAGTATTAATATCAATGAAATAGAGACTATTATACACCATTTTTATCAAGAGATTCATGCTATTTTAAATTTTAAAAAACCATTTCTATCATTATTGATGAAATTATTTAATCCCATATAGATATTTATTCCCCTTATGTACCATTAAACCATCACCGATAGGGATAAATCCATACATTTGTTCAATTTACAACCAAAAATCATGATCTCTATTCATGAATGATGGCCTTACATCCATTTGTATAACCCTACAACTAATTTAAGAACTAATTATATGAAATATTCATATCATATCCTAAATAGGGAAAATATAAAAATTAAAATTGAACACAATACCCTTTATTTGGGATTATAATTGAAAACTATATGAGTTTCATTTCAAAAAACACATACTTTAACATTAATATTTTTTTATAAAATCTAATTTTTATTATTTAAATTTTTTCTACATGAAACATGACACTACCTCCCATGTTACCTTAAGATAATTTATGTTTCACTATAATTCAATTGTAATAATTTTAAGCATCTGTTATAAAGTCTCTTAAAAACCTTTTGGTTCTACCAATGAATGTAAGCACAATTTAATGTAACATCTAAGGGTTCTTTGGGTTTAAAAACTTGTGTTACTATATATGATAAGATATATTTAGGTATATATGTTTTTAAATTATTGATTACATTAGAACACTATATTTTCATGTTTATGTATTGTAATGCCTCTTACATTTTCTATATCCAAAATAACTATTTGTTTTTATAATAGTTCTAGAAATCAACTTGAAAAGGAATCACATGTAAAACCCAAATAATACTATTAGGAAGGTACGATGAATAAATGCCTCATTCAAAATGGAAGTACCATTACATCAAAAAATAATGATTGTTATCCAATCATAAAAATGAAACTCAATTGATCAAAACAAACCTTACTTGTCATACTTATACCCTAACAAAAAAAAATATCAATTCGATTTGAATTAATACCACCTTGATCTAGTATAACAACTAACCAAGACCCTTTGAGGACCTATGTTTTGTCATACTACAGTTTTGAGAAAAAATTTGATTTTTTTCCTATTGTATGATCATGAGGGGTAAAATGGTATTTTTACCTATCATTTGACTTTAGATATTTTTTATGAACACTCTGTTGGTCTTGGAATAGGGTGTTTACCCTGAGATAGAAGTTTGGTGGAAATCTAAGATGTTCGAATTTTAGAGGAATATTTAATATTTAATATTATTAAATTAAATATTAAATTATTCACACAGGTTCATTTAGTGATTTATTTTATATTGATCATTATATAGAGATTATTTCTCCGTTGTTGAGTACGGGATGGGGAGTTTAGCCTAGGCAGGGCCTAAACTCGAGTCGAGGCTAGGACGGACCCCTTTTCATCTTTTTCTTATTCTTTTCTTTTCTTCTATTCTCTTCCTTATTCGTCTATGTGCATACATCATCTATGATCCTCTAGATCCATTATAATGAGAGAAAATGGGAAGGGATAAAGAGATGTAGTTGGAAGGGAAGATTGGTACCGCTATGAATCCCTCAACGCACTGAGTCAGCGTACGACATCCATGGAAGGTAAAATCAACTAAAGCTTCGAAGGTTTCCGCTAAAAGGTAGGGATGTTAAATTTTTTCCATATATCTCCTTTAAACATGATGTTTTATGTTTTTGAAGCCTTTTTATGCTTTCTTGTGGACTCTTAAGTCCAGATCTGTTGTTTTGGGGGTTAAAACGGGGGTTTAGGCGATCTGAGGGTTTTCTGTCAGAAACTGAGGTTACACGGCATGTGTTCCAAGAGAACACACTATGTATTCTTCCCATTTGGGGAAAAAGAATATTTCTTTAGTACATGTCGTGTAATTTTTGTACACTCAGTGTGGTGGCACATGGTTGTGTGTCCGGTCGTGTGAAAAAGAACATGGTTTTTTGGTTTTTAAACAGTACACAGAGTGTACTTTGAAGTACACATTGTGTACTTTTACACAATCATACCCTATGTTGTTCTAGCCATGTATAAGTACACAACCATGGGAGGGATAGTATTACACTCTATGTGTCCTAAATTAAACACCATATACTTTTTCCATCATGGTATTTTGGGGTATTTTGTGCCTTGGATGTCAGAATAGTGTGTGTATGTAGTCCATTCTGAGCATTTTTTCACATAGATCAAATTCTTAGAATCCTCATGAAATTTAGAGGTCATGTAAATGGTTTTGGGGTGTTTTTATATAAAATTATTGGTTTTTTCACTAGTTATTGAGTTCAGTTGTCACATGAGAGTGAGACTTGGCATGGATGATAGGATGGGTGTTTAGAACAACCTAGTTGAGACCTTTTATCTGAGCTGAGTTGTGAGATATCTCTCGTGGCCTATATTTTTTAGTACGTTCCCCTTGTGTGATGTGACCTTCTCACCTATGTGGCCTTGAGACTGAATGCATCCAAGGATCCCTGACGGATGCCTTTGCTTATGTTATGACCTAGGGAGACCCTTGTAGGATCACTCTCATGTTTTCCTTTGAGAGGATCCCTATTATAGGATGTCTCTATTATTATTTGTTTGAGGATACCATGTAGGATTAATCCCTTAATATTCACTAAGGACCCCATGTAGGATTCATTTGCTTGTGTTTACCTAGAGGATCCTAAGTAGGATTCCTTCTCATTTTTTGACTTGAGGGACCCAGTGGGTGGTCATGGTTTGACCGACCCTAAGCTTTTATGTTTGGTTTTGGTATATATGGTGTTCAGGTGTCACTTAGAACCCATTCCAAACTTGTAATCCCATAGGGATATGTATGTAGTGTTGGTTTGGGCGTTTAGGCCACCCTCACTCATTTTTTTATATCTAACATGGTTTCTATGATGTAGTAGTGACTTCCATAGCTGCTTCCTAGTTGGTGGTTGTTGAGCCTGATGTAAGGCATCTTTCTTGTTTGTTGGGAAGCCCAGATGTGCTCTCCTAGGATCTGGATCTGAGAGAAATTATTTCTGATATTTTACTCGTACCCAGAGGTATTACCTGGGACATGGTTGTTGAGCCTAGATATATATATATATATTCTGATATATATTTTTTTGGGGTGTATAGATGTTCTTCCTAGTATACAGTTGTTGTGCCTTACATATTTACATTTATCCCTTGAGTGGTACTTGGATTTCCATAGTAGGAATACCTTGGATGGACTCATGGGCTGAATGATATGCCTACAGGTGAGGCTGTGATATGCCTATGAGTGAGGTCATGGTATTCCTGCAGGTGAGGTCGGGATATGCTTATAAGTGGGGTTGTGCTATGCTTGAGGGTGAGGTTTTTGTTATGCATGTGGGAAGGGTTTTCTGACTCTCAATTGGATTCATGGGATTATGCTATGTGGTTTCCAACTAGTGACCTATTTATAGGGTTGACCATCAGTATATGGTATCCTTCTATATAGGATTTACCGTCGGTGTATGGTATCCTTGTTCAGTGGTTGGAGGTGAGTACGAGTGAACCCAAGTGTCGAATGAGCATCCCCACTACGGTGATGTTTCTTGATCAGAGATATAATTATGGTATTGGCTGAAGAAGGTACCTAGAAATGGAATTATGGACCTAGAGATCAACTTAAAGATACACAGTTTTAGTGAAATGACATCCAACTAAATTCCCTTGCACAGGATGTCTAAGCGATCAGGATTACAGACCCATAGAATGAAAACTGATGTGGTTTTTTATTTTGTGATTCACATACACATGAATATTTATATTTATGTATATAGGTAGAGGTATGGGACTATATATGTTTACGTATATAGATATGGACATCCATGGTGGTACTTTCCCAGTTGAAAGGGATTACAAACCCCAGGTTCGACTGTGGTTTCATGTTTGGTTTACATTATTTTATTATGTTCCGGCTAGAATTAGCACATTGTTGTTGCATACACTTTTAGTAGTATAGATATTTGTTGCTTATCGGGGTGGCTTAAAGAGATTTTATCTCACCCCTGCATGTGAACCTCAGTGTACATGTATCCCTTATGTATAATTTTCAGTTTGAGCATGAGTTTCATGGTGGATAAGGCTGAGGACCAGTGTTTCTTGATCGAGAAGATCTTTTCGAGTGGTTCTAATGATCGGGCTGGTGCAGTTCAACAATGTCCGGAGATTGGGTACTTGAGTTGGATCAAAGTTAGTATCATAGACCTATACTTTTAATTCAGTTTCTTTTGTACTAGTATCTATATGGTTGACCTAGTGGGTGACTAGTGTGGTATTGTATTACATAGTTTTTTTGGATTTTATAGCATTTTACTATTATATCATGTACTATTTCAGTTTTTTATTTCTTCCACACTCTATTTACTTTCCACTATGTATGATACTTCTCTATTTACTCTATTTTCAGACTCTGACATGAGGACATAGTCTCCCCACTATAACCTTTTAGGTCCTCACTGCTAGTTGGTAGCCTCTGGCATAGGGGGAGGTGTGCTTGAGGCCTTGTGGTGAACTGGCTTGAAACACCAGTTTAGTGGCATCCGGTTAGAGAAGTTACAAAGTGGTATCAAATGGTTTTCTATTCCTGGTCATTACTATTTTGGATATGGTAGAAATTATTATTAGGAATGTTTCAGAACATGTGACAGATATTGGACTAGTGTGTTGAGAACACTTGTTCCGATAGTAAGCTCTGGTTTCCATGGTTTGGTATTGTTGTTCTGATTTGTGATGTTACAATTATATATAATTTCTTCCTTGAGTGATGCACATGTTATGTGTTGGTGTTTTGATTTACTAGGTCTCTATGGATCTTCTCCATTGGTATGAGTCCAAGGACATATTTTGACTCTTAGTCGGCAAAGGTAAGTGGTGTCTCATCCATTAAACTAGGCACGTAGGATTCATAGAAAATTGGCCAGCTAGTGTGTGTTTTTACTGACGATTGAGACATTTGGGTATGCTTACACATAGTTTTTACTCTAATGGTAGGTTATTTGGATCCACTTTGAAGGATTTTACTGTGAGGAAGATGAATCAATCCTCATTCACCTCTTGTGCAGGGACCCGAGGAGGTCAATGTGGCATGTGATGCTTTTTTGTTGAAACCCTTTTTGGGTGTTTTTTCTCATGTATGTTGTTATCTAGTCAGATCTCGGATTACGATGTCGATGGAAAAAAATACTTTTCCGTTTAACTAAAACTCAAGGGGGAATTTCTGTATATAGATATTTGATGAGTGTTAGTCTAGCTTTCTATTCTTCTTTAGTTGTGACCTACATGGAGCAGTTCCTTCTAGGAATGCTTAGAGAGAATCAGGGCCCTCGTAGGCCATGCTTTTTAGTTTTGACCATCATTGATCATTGTGATCTAACCTGTTTTTAAAAGGTTTGGATATTTTGGTCTAGGTGGATAGAACTTGTGACCTAGTTGTGAGGATTTTTTTGTAGGGCTAGGTGGAAGACCTAGAGACCCTTGGTTTAGACTTGGAACCATAAAGGTCGATGTCTGTTTCATCCTAGGGAAACCTGCGTGAAAGGTTGGAAAATGTTTTTTGATTAATTTTGGCAATGATATATGTTTTATGCTTGTTTTGAGATCGAGGCACGGTAGTTTATCGAGTTTTTCATTAGGCATTTTGATGCCTTCCACTTTTAATGAAGTACCTTGCGTGCTTTTTTTTCGATACTGGCTTCGACAGGAAAGACTATTCGGGTGCCTAGCCTAGTTGACCAGTGTTTCAATTATTTCTAATATAGTCAGAGTGTGGTTAGATGCTCATGACTAGTACGAAACTGTGTGTATGGTTCAGGTGATAACGATACACACTAGTTCTTTGTGGTATCATTTGAATCTAAATCAGTGTGCAGCTAGGTGCAAGATGAGGAAAAAAATTTAAGAATTTCTGTAGTCTTGGATCCTGTAAGTTGTGATGGAATGTCCCTCTATGGTAGAGGTGACATCATCGAATAAATCAGGTACCGTAAGATGGTTGACCCATGACTGAATCCTATCCATTTTTTATAGGATTTTGAGAATGTCTTGGAGGTATCTAGACGTGAATTTTGGTTGAATCTTAGTGTACTTCTGTTAGAGATGATCATGCACTATCTTGATTCACCTTGAGTATGCTAAGAGAGATTTGGCCCTATACTGAGCTCTTTTTTCTTTCTTAATGTTCTTCTTTTTTGAGGAAGGAACCAGTTGTAGTTGTGCTCTAGGAGCGATGTAAGGAAAGACATATAGTTGGGAGTGCACCATTGTCCATTTGATGGTGGTTTTCTCATTTAGGTTAAACTTCATTGTTTTTTGTGATCTTTTGAGATCAGAGTTTTCCTTTAAGGTGATGATAGGGGTATTCCAATCGTGGGGAGTACCAGATCAGTCGTATTTAAATGTCTTCTGTGTAGAAGATAATTGTTAACGCTATTAGAATGGTCTTTGGATGGTCCAAATATCATGGTTGTGTGGATTTTTAGGTTGGGATCATTGATGTTGGTCCATTCACCAGGCTTCTCAGGGATGAGAAGGTTTATAGTGGGGAGTTTGTAAGGACCATTGTTTTTATGGACTATAGTTTTGTGCAGAATTTTGATTTTTATTATATTAGATGCTCGTGAGGGGTAAAATGGTATTTTCCCCTACCATTTGAGCTCAAATAATATTTCTAACCACTATGTTGGTCTCAAAATAGGGTGTTTGCCCTAGGATGGGAGTTTGGTGGAATTCTGATTTGTTCAAATTTTTTAGGAATATTTAATATTTAACTTTATTAAATTAAATATTAAATTATTCAAATAGGTTCATTTGGTGAAAGCTTTTAAATAAGGAATATTATTTATATTACATCTCCGATGTTCAGTCCAGAATGGGGATCTTAGCCTAGGCGGGTCCAAAAATTGAGTCGGGCATCGAGGCCCGGTCGTGCCCCTTTTTCTTCATTTTCTTTTCCTTTTCTTTTCTTCTTTTATATTCCTTATTCCTCCTTATGCACACCTCTAGTGTGATCTTCTTGTTCTTTTATATTGAGATAAAATTTTAAGGGAGAAATAGAGAGAGGTATACAGAAGGGAAGAGTGGTACTGTTGCAAAGCCCTCGACGCACTGAGTCGGTGTGTGACATCCATGGATGGTGAAATCAATCGAAGATTTGGAATTTTCCTCCAAAAGGTAGGGACATTTACATATTTTTAATATACCCCCTTTAAACGTGTTGTTTTACGTTTTTAAATCCTTTTTATTCTTTCTTGTGGCCTCTTAAGGCCAAATCTGTTGTTTCGGTGGTGAAAACCGAGGTTTCAGGAGATCTAAGGGTTTTTTTGACAAAAAACCCAGGTTACACGGTGTGTGTTCCAGTGGAAAAACCCATGTGTTCACCCCGTTCTAGGAATAAGAATATTTATTTAGTATGCATCATGTACATTGAGTACACTCTGTGTGCTAGAACATGACCGTGTGTCCGGCCGTGTGAAAAAGAACATGGGTTTTTGGTTTTTAAATAGTACAGGTCGTGCACTTTGTAGTGCACGCCGTGTACATTTACATAGGAATACCCTATGTTGTTCTGGACATGTATAATTACACAACTAGAGGAGAGATAAGAGTACACTCTGTTTACTCTAAAGTATATGCCCTTTACTTTTTCCATCTTAGTATTTTGAGGTAATTTGTGCCATTGATGTCAGAATTGGGCGTGTAAGTAGCCCATTCTAAGAGTTTATTCACGTAGATCGCAATGTTGGAATCCTCTTGATATTTATTTGTCATATAAATGGTGTTTTGGGGTTTTTATATAAAATTAGAGGTTCTTCCTCCAGTTATCGAGTTCAGTTGTCACCTGAGAGTGAGACTTGGCATGGATGATAGGTTGGGTGTTCGAACCAACCTAGTTGAGACCTTTTATCTATGATGAGTTGTGAGGTATCTCCTATGACCAATGCTTTTGAGGATGTTCCATTTGTGAGATGTGCCCTTCTGGCCTATGAGTACATGAGACCAGATGCTTCCATGGATCCCTTGAGGGATGAATTTTCTTATGTGTTGACCTAGGGAGACCCATGTTGGATCTCTCTTCTATTTTCCTTTGAGAGAATCCTTATTATAGGATGCCTCTATTGTTCTTTGTTTGAGGATCCCATGAATGATTCCTCCCTTATTCTTCACTATGTATCATGTGTAGGATGCCTTTTCTCGTTTTTTCCTAGAGGACCCTAAGTAGGATGCCTCCTCAGTGTTTGACTTGAGGGACACAATGGGTACCTGTGGTTTGACTGACCCTAAGATTTTACATTGGTTTTGGGTAGAGATGGTGTTCGGGTGTCACTGAGAACCTGTGATAAACATATAAGCCCATGGGGATATGGATATACTAAAGGGTTGGGTGTTCAGGCCCCCTCACTCATTTTTTTATATCTGAATTTATTTTTCTGATGTAGTGGGGTTTAATAGAGTGGCGTATTGGTTGGTGGTTGTTGAGACTAATGTGAGGCGTCTTTCTTGTTTGTTGGGATTCTCATAAGTTATCTTCTAGGATCTAGCTCTAAGATATGTTATTTCTGATATTTTACTGGTACCCAGAGATATTATCTGGTACTTTATTTTTGGGCATGCATATATTTATTGTGATATATATTTTTTTGGGATGTTCAGAGATGATTCCTGGTATCCAGTTGTTGAGACTTACATGTTTACTTTTATGACTTGAGTGATACATGGAATCCTATAGTAGGAATTCCTTGGACAGACTCAAGGGTTGAATGATATGCCTATAGGAAAGGTTGTGGTGTGCCTACGGGCAGGTTGTGGTATGCCTGCAGGCGAGGTTGGGATATTCTTGCAGGTGATGTTGTGTTATGCCTGAGGGAGATTTTTTTATGCCTATAGACAAGGTTTTATGCGTATCAGTTGGATTCATGGGCTTATGCTCTGTGGTTTTTGACCAACGAACTCTTTAAAATATTTATTTTCGGTATATGGTATCCTTATTTACAGGATTGACCATCAGTATATGGTATCCATGTTCAGTGATTGGAGGTAATTATGAGTGAACCCAGGTGTAGGATGACCACCCCCCCCCCCTATGTTGACCTAGCTTGGTCAGCGATATAATTCTGGAGTTGGTCGAAGAAGGTACATGTAGATGGTATTATGGACCCATAGATTGACTTAATGAAATACATCTTGAGTGGCATGATTTCCATCTCGATTCCCTTTCACATGATGTCTAGGATATTAGGATTACGGACCCAGGGATTGACTACTAATGTGGTTTCTTACTGTTTTATTCACATACACATGAATATTCATATTTATGTATATAGGTATAGGTATGGGACTATACATGTATACGTATATAGATATGGACATCCATGGTGGAACTTTCCCAGTTTATAGGGATTACAGACCCTGGGTTCGACTATGGTTGCCTTTTTGGATTACTTCATTTTCTTGTGTTCTAACTAGGCTGAGCACATTGTTGTTGCATACACTTTTAGCATCACAGTTATAGGTTGCTTATCAGGGTGGCCTAATAAGATTCTTTTTAACCCATTCATATAAAACCCAGTTTACATGTAGACCTTATGTATGCCTTTCATGTTGAACACATGTTTCATGGTGGATAGAGGTGAGGTCCAATGTTTCTTGATCGAGCGGAGCAGCTCGAGTGGTTCTACTGATTGGGTTGGTCCAGTTCGACGATTTTTGGATATTGGGTATGTGATTTGGATCAGAGTTAGTATTAGAGCCCTATACTTTTACTTATGTTTCTTTTGTACTTTTTTCTATATGTTTGAACTAGTGGGTGAACAGTGTGGTATTGTATTACATAGATGTTTGGGATTTTACAACCTTTTACTATTACATCTTATTCTATTTTAGTTGTTTATTGCTCTTAAAATCTGTTTACTTTCTATTGTGTTTGATACTTGGCTATTTCTAGTGTTTTCATACTTTTATATGAGGTCATAGTCTCCCCACTATCACCTCATAGGCCCTCGCTTCTAGTCAGTAGTCTCTGTTGTATGGGGAGGCGTTCTTGAGGCCTTGTGGTGAACCAGCTCAGAGCACCAGTTCAGTGGCTTCTGGGTAGGGATGTTACACCCTTCAACCCCTATGCCCAAACAACATTAAACCACTTAGATAATTGGAGGATGAAGGTTTAAATTGAACAATAGGGGATGTATCTTCCTTGATGTGTGTTTTTTCATTCCATTGAGGTGATGTATCTGGTTTTAAAAAGTGTAACCTAAAATTTTAGAATTTACCTCATTTTTAAAAAACATGAATTGGAACAACTAGGTACCTAGTGGTCCTTCTATGAAAAACAAATGGCTCACCAAAAACCTAGCGAATTCACACTAATTTCATGGTGAAAACTCTTATGGGACAACCCCACTTATTATCTCATCACGTATGTTATTTAACTACACTAATTATGAGGTGGAAAACTATAGAAACTACCTCTTTCTCACCCATCTACTAAACCCAAAAATAATTATTCTTATATATTTTTGAAATTTTTTCATCTCTAAAATTTCACATTCAATGTAACTTCCATGATCCTAATACTCATACAACACCTGGAATAGATTTTCTACTACCACCTGATTCTTTCTCGATCCTCATTGGTTGGTGACTACTACTATAGTTATAATGTATATGTTTGGGAATGATTTACTAACCATCATAATAATAAAAATTAGGACTCATAATCTCTTGGAAATCCATCATGACCCACAATATATTGTATATTTTAAGATTAACCAATTAAAATTGTGTAAACAAACATGTTACAATGTGGAAAATGATATATGAAACAAACATCAGTGGACTATATGAATGCATAAGTGGTTAATAAATAGGTGTTAAAACGTGTTTAGATAAGCCTAAAGTGAAATTCATGGACAAAAGGGAATAATTACAAGGTTAATCTGAGAGGAACTAAAAATATACCAAACTCAACCTCCAATGATAATCAAGATCTTCTAATCTAATGTGTGTTCTGATTTCAGTCCAATAATGAGTGAAATGATTAAATGATCTAAATCCAATAATTACTAGAGTACATGTATGTACCTAGAAGTTGAAAAGAAGAAGCTTTATATATAGTAGTGTTTCTATGGTAGGTGTGGGATAAAATAATTTTTTGGGCACTACCAATGGTGTATCGAGACAATGGTCATATAATAGGTGTATTAAAAAATATGACTACACATTTGTATATTGATATTGTAAAATAATCTAAGTAGTCTCAATCATGGAAAAATAGAAAACTATTAGGGATGTAGCTCTAGAATCTATGGTATTAATTTAACTGTAACCACCTATGTTGATAGGATCAATACATATCGAACCTTATTTGATTCAACACCCATCATCTAAAATTGGAATGGAAGGTGGTTTCATTTTCTTATTCTATATGTACATAGACCATGCTTCTATGTTCTTATCACTCAGGGGGTCTTTCTATTCAAAGGGGAAGGTGTATAGAGGATTCATGAAAATATTGAATCTCATCCCTTTAGGAATGTCAGACTAAGAATAATAGAGTTAATTATTCATCCAATCCATACCATATTATTGATCGGCATACAACCAAGTTATTAATTTTATTAAGCTCATATAAAGTAATCCATCTCATGGTGTTCTTGACAAAAATTATGTATTAGAAAATAATAGAATCCATAAATTTATAAACTATCCTTTTTAGATAAAAAATAATTACTTTATATCAAGAAACATTTCCAGTTACATGGAAAATCATGATAAGTAGTGAATATTAGAATCCTATATAATAATAATAAGAAAACAACATGCTTTGTCATTTTTTGAGGTAACAAATTTGAGGAAATTCCAAAAAAAATATCATCTAAGATTCTATTTAATATAATGAAATATAATTCTCTATATAAATAGGTAATACCAAGATAAAATTTAATTCAATGATCAACACTCCAAATAAATATATCATAAAGGAATTGAAGTAACCAGTGTGGTTTATAGGATTATCCAATTTAGTATATCTATCCAAGAATATGGAATCACTGTAATGAATTGAAAAAACATTATTGAATGACTAATGTAACAACATGGGTATATAATTCTAGAATTTTTAGACACACTTGGAAGATAATTTTTTTTGTTTTCATAATTTAATTTTATCCATATTTATGACCTAGTTTTAATTATCCCAATATGGTTCCAAACTAATGTATATATGTTTTAGTGATTGGGATTAAAAGTGTGTGGTGTAGCCTACATCTAATGGTAATAAATTTTAACTGAAAAACTACTATAATTTAAAATGTTCATGTTTTCAATTTTAAATCAAACTTGTGGTTTAATATTTAAAACTGACTTTCATTTGAGTTAGGTTATATGTATGGAAACAAAGAATATGTAAATGATTCAAAAATATAAAGAATTTCACAAAGGTAATCATTTGAATATTCTGGTGATATTTTTTTTCAAAAACATAATTATATATTTACAAAACAAATGTAGGACTTATCATGGGTTTATATTATGTATCTACTAAAATCATAAGTCTTCCAATGTCTAATAATGTCTTCATTCCATCCCAACCTAACCACCACATCTCCACCAATGTATACTCTTATCCTTAGTTTAATAGTTTTTATTTTTTTTCACATAATTATGTTTTGTTGGACATGATTTATTTCCAATCTAGTATATAGGTGAGACTCATGAAAGTATACTATATTTACAAAATTAACAATATAAATAGTTCACTACCAAGGGAAGTATTTTCACATGACTATTATCATCAAGACTATTCAGGACAAACAAAACTCTAGGAGCCCCACTTTGTATAGAAAATAATTAAAATGAAAAATACCAACACATATATTCAGTTTGGTTCTACAATATAAATTAGGCATGGTATTAAATTACAAATATCAAGGGAAACTATTTATGAACTAGGTTGGAGCACCATCCAACCTGACCCCAGACCCAGTTCATAGCATAAACCAAAGGGCATTCCCAATCACCAAAGGCTAGTAAGAATTTCCTAGGAATCAATAATATACTTTGGGAATAACATTAACGAATTACATAAACACAAAAAACCAACAATAATAAATAAACCAAAACTAAATAATCAAATCCAAACATGTCATATCAATTTCAATATTCAAGTTTACAACTTTGAATAAAAACCAAAATGGGATACAACAAAAAGGGAATAAGATGCAATCCCAAAAACCATCGTGCAATAAGAGGATCATCATCCTCAAGCCACCAGCATAACACCTATAAGGTAATGAAACTAGTTTCTAAATTTATCATCTTCAAAAAACTTTCCATTATCTATATCAAACATAACCAAGTATACTTATACCCAAAGGTGTAAGTAGGTTGTGACAAAAACTCTAGTACGGTTCCACCCAATAAATGAGATTCCATGATATAAACAATATAAGATAAATTACCATGAATGTTTTAGAAAATAAAACTAGAAACATTTTTATAAATACATTCCAAAAAAATAGTCTTACATTTAAAATAACCAATAAGATTTAGTGTGCATTAACGGTTACTAAAATTTCAATAAAGAGAACTAAGTCATGGGAGAAAACTATAGGCACTAGCTAGAAATGGAAGACAAGGTATATCATATCTTAGGGGAAAGTTATATAGTAACCACAATATACAATGTCCACATACACGATCCATTGGAATAGAGAAGCATCTAAAAATTATTATGGTTCTAGATATAAAAATGATTTATTTATTGTTTCAACATCTATCTATCTTGATGAATCCATGAAAAGCCATTTCCAAGTCAACTAGCATACTAATAATATTCCTCCCATCTAGATACCTAGGTTTTCCTTTGTTCTCAATTGTCATTCCACATGTCACCTATAACATCACATTCATATATATATAACCCTTCAAGCATTATGCATATCAAAAACCTTAAAAATACCTTTTAAAACACACATATAGATCATAGAACACGTTTATACATTCAAGAAAACATATCAAAATTTTCAAATAATTTTTATGCCTAGAACCACCTACCTTAGGTGAAGAAACTTCTGGAAAATAGTGAAAACTTAAACCAGACCTTAATTACACACTTTAGAGGCATTATATAACCATAAAAATCAATATTAAACCCAAAAAATTAAGATCTAACCTAAAAAATTACACCCCACCCACTGAAGAAGTGAAACACCAAGAACAAACAGGGGAAACCCAAGAAACGAGGGGAAATCAAGAGAATGAGACACTTACTCAAGGATTTCATTATGAATCGAATCCAAATCACACACCAAAATGGATCCTAAGGAAGGATGGAGGAAGGTTCACTCCAAGGGTATAAAATCATGATGAGTTAGAGAAATGGGTGTTTAGTATAGAAACTTGGGGAGAGAGAAAATGTAAAAAATTAAAATTTTAATGACCTGGACAATCCACACGGTTTGCCTGCAAGGGTTTCCAAATTGTGCGGCAACCATGCCCCACATACTATCCAATAAGGACATTCAGTGAAATTATCCTATATGGTTTACAAATTGTGCACTATTTGTGTGATAATCCTTAGTCCAAAAATACCACTTGGTCACATGGTTACCTGGGAAAGGGCGCACGGTGTGGAAAATCGTGTGCAAAAAATATGCACCATGTTTTTACCCAATATATTTCATTTTCTCCAAATAGTAAAATGAATCAAAAGGAAAAAAATCGAAAAAAATTACATAAAAATCCCTCAAAATAAATCATTGGTTTGTTAATTCTTCCCACAACAAAAACATTCCTTCCCCACAATGTCAACAGAAATCTTGAAGAGAGAATAAAAACATATACTCTTCCTTAACCCACAACTTTCACTCCCAAGTATCATGAAAATCATTACCATGTTTCCAAATGATTCATTCTAATGGATTATACTTCCCTCAATGATATATTTATTTGTGAATCTACTATCTGCACAGGTCGCTCAAACAGAGACAAATCATGCTCTATTTACAACTCTTCACAATTTAGTATATGAGAGAAATCTAGGTTATATTTATTAAATTGGAAGTCTTCAAACACATCATGAATTGATGTAAACTACAAAGGAAAATCCAACATGTATTCCACCTTATTGATATGCTTGGTGATCTCTAAAGGCCCAACATACCTTAGATTTAGATTCCCTTTCTTCCCGAAATGGTGATAACCCATACCAGGTGCCACTTTCTTGAACACTCAATCACCCACATAAAAAAAATATCTCAACTCATATGATCAATATAATATTTGTGGAGACTCTGAGCTATCAATAATCCCTTCTGGATTTGCTTGACATTTTCAAATGTCTCTTATACTAATCTCACACCCAACAATAGGGTCTCTCCTACCTCATCCCAACACAATAGTGAATGACATAGTCAACCATATATCACCTAAAAAGAATCCATTTAGATTTGGGACTGGTAGAAATTCCTATATGAAAACTTGAACAATATCAAATGGCTATCCCATGATATTCATAAATACAAAACGCATTCTTAAAGCATGTATTCCAGGATCTAATTTTCCTATTCCATCTAACCATCCATTAGAGGATTGTATTCCATACATAAATAATCTGTAACCCCAATTCTTTTTGAATTTTTTTCCCAAACATTGATGTAAAATGGGGTCCCTTTCAGAAAAAAAACTCATATGGCACACCATGAAGCCTCATAACCTCATAAATATACAACTATCCCAACTCATGCACCTTAAGTGAATCTGTATATAGAATGAACTGGGAATATTTTTTCAAATAGTCAATCACTACCCAAATAGAATTCCTTCTCTGAGGTGTATGAGGTGGGACAACAATGATGTCTATGTCAATCTCATCTCACTTCTAGGTAGGAATGGGTATCATCTGGAGAAAACATGAGGTTCTTTAGTTCATTGCTTTAACCATATAACATGTATGATAAACCGGTACGAAATCATCTATATCTCATCTCATACATGGCCACAAGAACTACTGAAACATGTCATAATACATATTGGTTGTTCCAATATGAAAATACCACTAAGAGTGGTGGCTTGCAGGCATCACCACATTCCTTAGAGATAGTGGAACCAAAATACATCCCTTGAAACATAATACCCCCTTATGAGACAATGACCAATCACAAGATGTCTCCCCACCATGAAGAAACTGTATATACCACTAAAAAAACTCATCACTAGGATGCTTCTACTGAATCAACTCCAGAAGAGAGGGAGTCAACTAGAAACTACCAATAACTCACCTCTACAATTCTCTTTGGTTTCCAAATCCATCTGATCAAATATCCCTTTCAATGTACACTCATTGTTGGACTCCCACAAATATTTCAGTAGAATTTTTCAAATCAGAGTATCTACCACAACATTTCCCTTACTTGGGGTATAGATGATATTAAAATCAAAACCCTAAAGGAACTCAACCTATAGATACTACCTTAGATTCATATTTTTCTGGGAGAAAATATAGGGTATGATTTTATTATTTGAATAGGCCATAGTTTTCTCCCCAAATAGATACTAGCATTGCGTTTTCAAAAAATTCATTACGGTTTCCAACTACATATCATGGGTTGGATATTTATTTTTGTGTGGTCGTAGTTAGAAAGATCCATATGCCACCACATGTTCACCCTTCATAAGTAAAAATCAGAGATTCACACTTGTTCCGTCCCAATAAAAAATTTATCAACTTCCATATTATTTCAATATCATCATAAGTGTTATAGTTAACCATCGCTTGAGCTCCTTGAAGGAGGATTGGAATTGGGGCCACATTCAAACATAACCCATTTTTAGGTAAGAGTGGTCATGGGTGAAGACAACCAAGAGAAATTCTGAACGAACCATCTATAATATATATCTAGTCCTAGAAATATTCTAATCTCAAAAATATTTTTTTGTTATTCCCATGAAATAACTACATTAATCTTCTCAGGATCCATTTAAAACCCTTATTTTGAGATCACATGTCCCAGAAACATTGTCCGTTTATTCCATAAGATACACATAGAAACTTTGGCATTAAGATGACGGTCCCAAAGTATTACCAATATGATCCCCAAATGGTGCTCATGCTCTCATTCAGATTCAGAATAAATGAAGTTTTCTTCCATGAATACCATGAAAAAATAATCAATATACCGATGGAACACCCTATTAATAAGCACCATGAAGACCGCTAGAGCATTCTTCAAACTTAAAGGAATAATTAAGTACTCAAAATGGTTGTACGTGCTTTGAAAATCCATTTTCAGGATGTATGCCTCTCTCATCCTGACTTGGTGATAACCAAAAAAGAAACTATATCTTGGAAAACACCTTTCCCCTTTTAACTAGTCAAAAAAGTCATAAATTCGAGGAAGGTGATATTTTTTCATGATGGTTACCTTGTTTTGCTTCTGGTTATCAATGCTCAACGGGGAGATCCGCCTTCCTTTGATACAAGAAAACTATGGTGGCCTAAGGAGAGAATATTGGGAAAATGAATCCACTAGATTCCAAGTCATCCAGCTCTAATTTTAATTCCCTAAACTCGGTGGGGGATATATGATATGAGGGAAGAGATATCATATATATTCCCGACACGAATTCTATATAGAACTCCATCTCCCTCTCAGGAGGCATGCCTAAGAAGTTTTCTGAAAATACCTCTAGGAACTCTTCTACCACATGAGGTAATCCACCCTCATAAGATCCACCATCTTACTCCAACGAGAGAAATGATAATTGAAAAATGATACCTCCTAACTCCTAATGTGGAGGTCCAGAATGAACCGATTGAGGATCCCATTCACCATGAAAGACCTTGGAACTTATATCATGTGTCGTGAAACTCAACCACCGCCTATAGAAATCATTATTCTCTTGAGAGTGCACCATCCATTCCATGGTGTGGATTATATAAAAGAGTTCCATATATTATACCATAAGATCACACTCCAGATCAATTCCTAATATAATGAGTGCACAAGATGGACACATGAAACCCTTATCCTGATTCTTACTAGGAGTCATCACCAACTCCATAATATATGACTTGAGCTTTGTTGGAAAACCCAAAGCATCTAGAGGATGGATAGAGATAAATTAAGTAGAAGAACCAATATCTAAAATAATAAATTTTTTTATATTATGCAATCAAAATGGTACCTCGAACTTTCAAAGTCTCGTCATCTAGTTTTTTTATTTCTTGATCCACTATATAAAGTTGCCTTGTTTTAGCTCAAGCCTGAGAATGACCACTAGCCTATTGTTCTTCATTGAACCGAAACTTCCCAAAAGTTGATCCATCCCTACAACCATGACCTCTGAATTGAGATCCCTCTATCCTAGATAGCTCAGACTAATCTTACATCCCTCGAGAAGCTACAAATCCCACACAAGTCTAATAAGTATGTGAGGTGTGATAAAACTTCCACAAGTTCCCCATATTTCCACATTGATTGCATGGTCTAGGAGGATATGTGCATATAGGTCAATTTTCTCATACCTTCCCACAATGATGGGTGAAAACCAACACAACATCAGAATCCATAGAAGAAGACTTCTTGAGAGGATGGCCTGAACTACCAACACCCTTATTTTCCTTCACTTCCCACTTCCTATTCATCTCTCATGAGATACCACTGCCCATTACTAATACAACCCCAAAGAAACAATACATTCCATTACAATCAATCTCTACCATATAACACATTCAACCACCTTAGAGTTTTTCTTAAACTTAAACAGAGATAAATGAGAATAAATCTCTAAATGAAACCCCCTCTTAAACCTATGATCATTTATCTAATTATTGGAAATGATTTTGGGTGTGTACTAAACTAGCTCAATAAAGCGGTTGGTGTAATTCATAATGGACCGGTCCCCCTGATAAATAACCACATGATCCTAGTATCATGCATAGGCTAACACCTTTAGACAATACTGATCATTAAAAATAGCCTTGAATTCCTTCCATTTCATCTGCTCGTTCCTTCCAGTTTCCACCACTGAGTCCCACCACCTTTGATTTGGAAGTTCTAGAAATACAAAACAAATTTCAATATGAAATCCTCAAGAACTTCAAGAAACTAAAACAATTGTTCTATCATCTCAAGTCACACATCTACTTTCTAAGGTTCCTTGCAACCTCAAATTGAAGGAGGCATGTTCTTAATAAACTCTGGAGCATTGACCTTTACATGGCATGGTTTAGCTTCTCTAACCTGAGTAGGAACAAGACCTGATCCCTATCCCAAATCATGGATATCCTGAACAAAAACTTTCACTATTATCTGATCAATTGGTGAGGTAGAAATATCTCCATCCTCTCCTTTTGGTTGTATAGTAAGCCTTCAGGGATCCATGTTTTAATAAGAAGCAATAATCACAAAGAAAACCATCAATAAAACCAATCTTAAAATTTTCTAAATTGGTAACAAATATCCACATTCCATAAATCAAGCATAACCAAATCCATCACAATAATAAGAAAAATGGAAAAAACACTCCACCCCCACCTAGTGTCCATATATAGTGTGCAACCTATACATCTTGCCTAGATGTGAAGTCAAAAAAAATCATAATATCCCAAGTTAACTAGAGTCTTGTCACGAGGTGTGCTGACTAGGCACCCTACTTACAACTAGAACATCATGTCCTGATTGTCCAAGATCATATCTATCCAAATATATTCCAAAGTAATATAACCCAAAAAGAGTGTGACCTTCCCTAATACCATTTTTTCATGAACAAGGTGGGTGCTCCATCCAACCCGATGAGGACCCAGTTCATGGAATGGACCGAAGGGAGTGCCCAATCCCCAGAGGATAGAAACTAGTGAATGGGTATCAACAGAATTCATTGGAAATGATTTTACATGACTAAATTTAAAGAAAAAAATAGTTGAAACAAATAATGTGAAACTTAATAATCACAACCAAACATGCCATAACAATTTCTAGATTCATTTTTAGAACTTTGAATAACAAAAAAATAAAATCCGATACAAAAAAGGAAAGAGACTCTATCAAAAAAACCACTATGAAACAAGAGGATATTAATCCTAAATCCACCCCCATAACACCTACAAGGGAATACAACTAGTAAAAAACCCCATCTCTAAACTTCTTTCATTTACCTATGTCAAACATAACAGATTCTACTTACACCTAAAGGCGTAAGTAGGGTGTGAGACAAATCCTAGTAAGATTTCGCCCAATAAATAACCTTACATTCTATAAACTTTATAAGATAAATTACTTGGAAATTTTTATAAAATAAAACTAGAATCATTTTTATGAAAACATTTAAATGGAAAACATTTCTTCTTTTCAAATAACCTATAAGGTTTACTATGTTTTGATGGTCAGTACAATGTCACAAAAGTGCACTACGTCATCGAAGAACCCTCTAGGAACTGGATAGAAATGGGACACTGGGTACATCATTTCTCAATAAAAATTAGTATAGTAACCACACTATGTAACATTCTCATACACAAGTCACAAGAGTGGAGAAGCATCCAAAAATTCTATTGGTTCCATATATCTTAATCATTTAGTTACTGTTGCATCCTAAATTTTTCTAGATAAATTTTGGAAATGTCACAACCAAGTCAAATAGAATGCTAGTCCTTGTCTTCCCACCTAGATATCTAGGATTTCCTTCATGCTAAATTTTAATTCCATATGTCACATATAACATAACATTCACATATACATAAACCATAAAATATAAAAACGAATGATAAATCACTACATTCACAAAAATAACCACTTTTAAATCGAAACTCAATCCCAAACCATTATAAAACATGTTTTTAACCCCTTGAACAATTTATCAAACATATAGAATTGTTTTTAAAAACCTTTCAAGGAGAAAAAAAGTTTTCACATAAGAAATAAACTTAATTTCCTATAAAAAATATTTTTCAATCCATAATATATCAAAACCATTCAAAAAAACATTCACACCACATCTTTATATCAGAAAACATGTTTGGACACTTAATAAATCATATCAAATTAGTCAAATAATGTTTATTCATTGAACCACCTACTTGAGTGAAGAAACTTTCAAAAAATGGTGCAAAACATCAACCACACATCAAGCACACAATTTAAAGGAAAGATAAAATAATAAACATAAATATTAAACCCAAACAATTAAAATCGAACCTTTAAAATGAAACCCCACCCACTAGAGAAGTTAACCCCCATGAATGAAGAGGGAAAACCCTAGAAAAGAGGGGAAATCAGGAGAAGGAGACACTTACATGAGGGTTTCTGAAACAATCCAGGCCAAATCAAGAAAAAAATGGATCATAAGGGAGGGTGGGGGAAGGGGGAGGTGTACCAAGGGTAGGAAAAATTTAGGGGGATAGAAATGGGTGTTTAGTGTTAAAAATCAGGGAGAGGGAGAAAGAAAAAAAATCAAAATTTTAATTACACGGTTAGTCCACAAAGATTTCCCACACTGTTTTCCAAACCATGCAGAAACCGTACGCCCCATACTATCCAAATAGGAAATGTTTCTTGGTTATCCCACAATGGTTAAAAATAGTTTGATAACCATGTGATAAACCCCTATCTAAAAATACCACATGGCTTCATGGTTGCCTAAGCAAGGTTGCACGGTTTGGAAAACCGCGCACAAACCATGCAGACCTTGATGTTTTCTGAAAGTTTCTCATTTTTCTCCAAAAACTCAATGAATACCTAAAGGGAAAAAACTTGACCAAAATTAAATAAAAAAAATACATCAAAAAAATCATGATTTCGAAAAAACATCTTAACCAACTTTAATACTCTCATGTAACATTCAAATTTAAATAGACTATTTAAATTCAAATAAAAATCAAGAATGAAATTATATTGAATTTGAACTTCCAAAAAATATATTTTAAAAGCATTTATTTCTTTATAACATAAAAACAATAGTAAAAAACCTATATAACCTATAGTATAGGATATAATTTTTTTTAATAATTTAGGGAATGAAATTCAAATCCATGTTGTTGGCCTTATATTTTTATTAATTTATTGGACAATCATATTTTTAATTATGTTTAGGGGTAACTATACATGGAATTTATGCCCATAGGCACAAGACCCTATAAATTTACATGAAGTATTAAATACTAGACACCTAAAAAAATATCACACAACTGATGTTCAATTTTTCTTCAAAGTGTCTAACCTATAATGATACTTAGTAAGAAAAACCCCATGTAGGACTGTACGGGGACTAGTACCAATGGAAAACCCATATCCTCTCATTAATTCTTTATAATTGAACTATTGGTTGCTTTTTTAAACTATGACATGCTTCTAGATTTCACCTATGATCATTGTCTTTATTTTTTTTTAAATTTTTTCAATGGTACCATCCATGTCATGGTCAGCCAACACTACCAGAACACAGGCTAACTATGTCTCTCACTTCTGAGGTCGTTTCTAAATATCCTAGCACTGATTCAATCATTTACCACATCTTTTTTGTACTAGACTGTCAACCACCATGATCCCAACACTGTATTCTCTATCACTACCTCCCTATATTGAGGTGTCCTGATCCCCCCACCATTGAGTCAGATAACCACCAAGATCCATCCATCATCCTACATCATCCTCCACACCCTATGATGGGACTCCTGACTCCCAACACAAGAAAGTGGAAACCAACCAAAGCCTACCAATCATATGTGCCTCCCAAGAAGTTCATTGATGTTGTGAATAGATCCTGGTAATTGATGCTTGATTACATTGTTTCTTTATTCCACTAGGTTACTACCTCAATTGTGAATGATGTAGGCAGATCTTGATAATCATTTGGTTAGTTGAGACAAACTACCAATACTATAAATGACATTTTGGTTTCCAATATACCCTAAATATATACCTAATAGTCATTATACCATAATAATACTACTCTAGAAACCAGAACACAAAGCTAACATAGATGATGATTAAATTATTCCATTAAAAATTTTCCATTATTCATAATAATTTACCTGAAAAATATCACAACCCAAAAAATAGAAGAAAATAAACTCTAAAATCCTTTAATTATATGGAAAAACCGAACTAGAATTCTAAATCAATCATCATCAATATAAATGAAATCATACATCTAGAAACAAACCCACCCGAGGCTTCATTGTTGATGAAAGTGAAAACCCCCAATTATTAAAATAAATTTAACCATGGATTGATGGAATCTAATCCACTATCCCTAGATAAGATAAATAAAATCAAAAACAAAATAATGAAAGGTTATAGGGAATACAGGATATAACTTAACATTGATTGAATTGTTATAAATATCCACATATCAATGATGATTCAAGACGAAATAAAAGAGGGGTAATGTAGAATAAAATGGGAATCCAAAGGGACTCTTATATAGTGAGAGAGAAGTGATCTCAAGGGAGACCTCATGTTGGGTTAAAATAATAGAGGAAACACTAAAATTCCACCTTTTGAATTAAATTTATGGGTAATCTTCCAGGTACGCAGTTTGGCTCCGCAAGGAACCCAGATGGATCCCTAGTATAGTATGTGTTCTTCCCATGACATTTGGTACATAAAATCCTCCAATATATACCCAAGACAACATTTAGTTTATAGAAATTAAATGTTGCATCACCATTTCCACTTGACATCTTGATTCATATTAAAAATATAAACCAACCCTAAATTTACCCCATAAAACCACCCACATACACCAATGATATGATGGTATTCCTAAAATTAAAATCGACCCCTCAAATAGAACAAATTTTTAAAATATGTTAGATCAGTAATTCCATGAAAACAGTAAATTAGATAATAATTCACAATAACTAGGAAATTATTCTTTATCACATCACCACTATAGGACTTCTCATTCTGGAGAACCCTCAATACATTAATTTAGAAAGAATCAATACATTATATGTCTCCAATATATATATTTAATGACTAATTAAATTCTTCTTTTTCAACCCATAAACACATGAATAATCATAAAAAAATAAACAATTTTTAGGCCCAAATCATCAAATGATGATTATCTAAGCTATAAACACTTATAAACACTTAAAATTATCCACCCCATTCCCATTAAAAATTTACAAATCTAATTTCAATAATATAAAATAAGAAAATTCCATATGTTTAATGATAAAATTAAAAAATAAATATAACATCCACAAATATTTTCACATACTTCTAGATCTAACCAAAATAAATAAAAACAACAATGATCTATCATACACAATGATAACACTACCATGAATCTCAATTCCAAAACATACTTCCAATTTCTGACTATAGAAATAAAAATAACAGACAGTAACGTCCATGAGAGAAATATATTAAAGCATAAACCATTGTTCTTATATCTTCCAAACTACATTAATTAATTCATAAATGATTATATGAAACTCCATTTCATATAATTATACTACTATTACCTATTCCTGAACTTAAATTAAATTCCACTTAATTAAAAATGATCCACTAATTTAAATGATTATATAGAACAACTCATTACTTCAGAAAATACATACCAAATCATTTCTTAAAATGCTACATCTCATATAAAAAAATATTTATAAAACATTATATTAATTAAACCCACCACACAACCATTCCATTATAATAATGGGTCTTGGATTTTTAAAGTGGAACATTATAAGTCTAAAATCATAACAAATCTATTTCATTAAAAAAATAAAAAATTAATTACATATCAAAGTTATATTTCAAATTAATTTCAAATATGAATCTTTACATTATAAAAAATACTTGATTAAAAAATGGTCATGGGTAACTCTATTTCTAGATTTACCTTATTCCATTTTAAATTCCAAAATTGAAATTCAAACATGAAGACATCAAATCTTCCAAAACTCATTGATATTCATGAAATGTTATTTTTTGAGAAATGATATTTCCATTTCAAAATATACTACCTATTAAAACAATCTTATATCAAATATTTTCATCCAATTTATAGGACATAATATTATAAATATTTTTCCTCTACCTGATGATTTCATTTAACTCATTAATGACACTAATACAAAATAATAATGGTTATAAATGAATATAACAAAAAAATAGTGACTTTAATTTTTTTCTTAAATATCAAAATATTCCATAAAGCATATATAGTATCATATAAAAATATACTAAAATAAAAACCAATATTTAAAAAAAGGATATTACATACTCATAAATATAATGAAATGAATAAACAATAAGAATGGAACAAAATAATCCTAAAAAATAATACAAGATGAACAATTTGATAGATTATTAAAAAACATATACTTTCATTTTTACGAAGCATCGCTAATCAAAATATCCATATAATGCTAAATATAAAAATATAAGCATAATCTAAGGAAGGTGTTTGATTTTCAAAGTATATGTAAAGACCCAGAAATTTCAAGGAAATTTTTTTCATAATTCTTTGGAATTTTATGAGTGCGATTTCTGACGGCACCTGATTCTGAGGCCCGGTGTGCTCGGAATCATTTTCAGAAGTTTTGATCAGGTACGTTCAGTGAACGTACGTGTAGGTTTTTCTATCTTTTGAACTGGTGCTCGGAATTAAAATCTGAGGACACCGATGAACTCAAAGTGCTGGTATTCGCTTTAGGAGACCTTCACCTCGGATGCAGTCAGGTCGAGGTGAAAGTAGGTTTTCCTTGGTTCGTGGAATAAAAATAAAATAAGTTATTATTTTATTTTTATTTGTTTTCTTCGGATTTTCAAATCATTGTAACTGTTGGTGTGGGGACCACTCAACTTAAAATCTCCTCATTAAAGAGTAGCATTAAATGAGTGGTTACAGAAAAGTGTAACCACACATTTAATGGTTAATTTAATTGATGAATTAAATTCAACTTAACTTAATTTATTTAAACTCAAGCTAAGTTGGTGTTGGGGGGTTTTGGATATCGGGCTTCCCGTTTGAAAGGATAACTCCTGGTGGTGGAAATATCTTCAATGAAGAACAGTTCTCCTTATGACGTATCACCGAATAATGACACTCGAGACGGGATCAAAGGCACTTTGCAGGAGCGACGAACACCAATGATATTTGACACCTTCATCTCCTCCCTTGTGACGACGTCAACGAACCGACGTCCGCCTTTTCACGATATCATCAATGAACGATGAACCTTGAGGTAGGGGTTGTTTTTGATTAATTTAAATTCTCATACCTCTCTTTTAATGTGGTACATTGTTAGCCGAATTTTATCATATAACATGGAGGGCGCGGGCTAAACAAACATGGCCCGACGTCCCTCCGATGGTTTTTAATTGTTTAACGATGGCGGTGGCGCAATGGGGCCACCGGAAGATAAAAACCGCAGAAGAATCTGGCAGCGCAAATGACACCAGGTCGCCAGAGTTGTGAAAAGAATGGGACCGCGGCCACCATGGGTCTCGGCAATGTCGGAGGGGTGTGGTGCCATCGCACTGGGCCCGAGGAAGAGGGTCGCGGCCAGGAGGGCCGCGACGGTCGGAAGAAAGTGTGGAGCCGTCACTCCACGTGGTAGAGGGGTCGCGGCCATGCGGGCAGAAAATGATGGAGATAGCGTGGCGCCATCGCGCCGTGATAGAAGGGGAAGTCGCTGCTAGGCCGCGGCGGCTAGGCAGGAGGGCGGCCGGCTGAGCCGGCCCCCGGTGAGGGTGCGCCAGGGCGGAACCCGGCGGGTTCCATGGAGAGGAACCGGTGCTTTCCAGTTCCGTTACATGAGACAGGGGGCCTAAACCCACCCCTTTTCTAATTAGGGTGGGCCCTGCAGGGCACCGCTGCCGGCTGGTCAGCGTGACCAGGCAGGCTTCACCGCCCCAGCCACGCGGCTGGGCCACCACGTCACACGGACCGAGTCACCGCTCCACCTGGGCCGGGACTCCGCGCCACGTGGAACCATCCAAAACCCCAGGTCCGGTTGTGCCCTGTCGGGCCGGCCCCGGACCCAGTTCGGGTCGACCGAGGGTGGGTTGGGCCGGGTCGGACCGGGCCCAGACCCCCTTTTTCGGACCGTTTTCGGCTATTTTCCCATAACATGGGCTACGGACTTCCGATCGATGCACCGTCAGTTGTGTATGATTTCTTGGATCGAGACGGTTATTTAGGTATATTACACTCAAGGTTTTGGTGAAGTTTGTGTATTACTAGGTTGGTTCGAACCCGAAACCAACCGGGCCCTCGAAGCGGAAACGCTTATAACTTAAGGACCGGACATCCGATTGACGTGTCGTCAACTATGTTGGTTTACTTTTAATGAGAAATATCATTTGGAATAATACATATGGGATTAGGATGATATTGGAGTATGGTCGGGTTGGTTTTATCTTTAAAACCAACCGGGCCCCTGGAATAGAAAAGCCAATAACTCACAGATCGGGCGTCCGATTGACGCGTCGTCTATCACGTTGGGTTTCTTTTGACGAGACAGAACATCGGGATACATCAACTTTGGAATTCATGATAGTTTATGAATCGACCTCTTGGATTGAGGAGTGGACCCTCCCGGAATCGATTTTGTTGTGTGCAGAAACCCTAGAGCTGGCTGCGATTGCGACGACAACTGTACTGGAATCCTCCGTTGGTTCGGCAGCGACGACAACTGTACTGGAATCTTCCGTGGGTTCTGCAGTGAGGAAAACTACACTGAAATCCTCCATGGGTTTGATAGTGATGACAACTGTACTGGAATCCTCTGTGGGTTTGGCAACGACGACAAATGTACTGGAATCCTCCGTGGGTTCGGCAGTGACGACAACTGTACTAGAATCCTCCGTGGGTTCAGAAGCGACGACAACTGTTCTGGAATCCTCTGTGGGTTCGGCAGCAACAACTACTGTACTTGTATCCTATATGTGTCCAACAGTTCTACTTCTGTACTAGTATCCTACGTGGTTCTGATAGAGTAGCTGGTCTAGTATCCTACGTGGGTCCGACAGCTTAGCTGGACTAGTATCCTACGTGGGTCCGACAGCTTAGATTAATCAGTGACTACGTCTGATCATCTTTATCACTTTACAAAAGATGTATACATGTGTGAGCTGAGTCTTGATTTTCAATCATTATCATCGATGTGATTGACTTCTTTCCTATGTGGACTAGGTTGTACTTGGGCTCGAGAGTTGGGGCCATTCTGTGGTTGATGACTTAGGTATATATATGGTCATATACCTAAGTAGATATGGTTGATACTTCATGATTGTATCTTTTCTTTATGGTTTATCATTCATGGATTCTGGGAGACCTTCGGGGGTCTTAGGGTCACTACTGAGTATCATTATACTCACCCCTGCACGGGAAATTCCCGCACTATGTTGTGTTGGATGCAGATGACGGACAGCGCAGATCGTGGTAGAGGCTTGTAGAGCTGGACGGTACCCAGAGGTGGACCACTTGGTGAGACGTACAGGGAGCAGACGGACGGACCCGTGCTGCTGGGGATACTATATTTACCCACCCTTTAGGTGGGATTCCCGGTGTACGACTCGATGGTTGCTATTTTACTTTACTGCAGTTGTACTAGTTTTTCAGTTGTGTTGTACTTTCAGTTGGGTTTGTATTCTGGCCCATTTACCTTTCAGCACTTACTTTTGTATTCAGTATCACTTGTGCTTACATCTGTTGCATACTCTGTTGTGTTGTTTTCTATTACAAAGGCAATTCCTTCCCTTTTATTTGGATTTACGCCTTTGGTGCTAGTCGCCAGCCCCTCGCCTAAAGAAAGCGGGCTTGGGGTAGTCACGGCACGAGCCCCGAGGATGGGTCGTGAAAAATTGGTATCAGAGGAGTCGGTTATACCATAAAATGTAGGTCTCAGATCTATCTTACTATGAAGCAATAGTGTTTAGAGTATTGAGTGTGGTTTTCAGTGCAGGGAGTCCAGTGTTGGTGCGGCGGCCGATGTATCCATACACCAGGACCCTAACCTCTGATTTCTGACTAAGTGCACGAAAACACTGACTGTGTGTGTGTTTCAAGAGTTTCCTTTGTGGTCCCTTTGAGTTAGCTCATCAGGTATAACTTACTGACCATGGCGCACCTCTTCCTTATCAGGATTTCGCTGCAACAACAGACGACTAGGGTTCCCGAGAGAGAGTACATGATTATGGCCCACCGAGTGACGAGGCTTCGGTGTAGGGCCCTCTTACTATGTTAGCACCTTCGGGAGGTGTACCAGCAGCACCACCACCCGTTGGGCAGTAGATGCCACCATCTATACTAGAAGATGGTGCACGCCGCCTGAGTGCGTTGCACGAGTTTCAGTGATAGAGGCCACCCAGGTTCCACGGAGAGACGGACCCTCAGGCAGCTGAGGATTAGCAGGAGGCCATCGTCAGAGTCTTCAGATTTATAGGGACACTAGTCGACCTTATGGTGATCCTTGTCACGAGTCTTCTGCACGCAGTAGTAGGTAGATGCTATAGCCTGATGCTCCAGGTGCATTATGAGGCATATTTACTTTGGACAGACTTTGAGAGTCTCTTCCGCTAGGAGTTTGTTATAGCCACCCTCTGTGCGGTTCGGATCTAGGAGTTACTTCATCTGTAGTAGGGCAGCATGATAGTAGCTCAGTACTTATCAAGGTTCACTGACCTCTCACGATATTCCATAGATATGGTGCGGGACCCGTCTTCAGGGCCCAGACTTTCGAGCAGGGACTGAGGCATGAGATCAAGGCTTCGACGATTCCCCTCAGCATCCCGACGCAGGTGGGGGTGCTGGAGTGAGCCCTTCAAGTGGAGAGCTTTCTCGCTGAGCAGTCTCCAGCGGCGAGACCCACTGTAGGACGACACATAGCAGAGTCTTCTACAGCCGGCAGTAGAAAATTGGCACAGAGGTCCAAGCGGACCAGTCCATCAGGTGGGCGACCTCAGGATACTAGTTCGGATGTGCAGGGAACACAAAACAGATCCAGTCATACAAGGAGCATGCAGTGCTATGCATGCGGCGGGCAGGGTCACAAGGCTTGAGACTGCCCGACCCGTCCAGCAGATGAGCAGCAGGTAGCAGAGGCCTCCAAGGTTATGAGGCGAGTTAGATTCCTAGGCATCATTGGACTGGCTGGAGGCAATTGCAAGAGTTCTACACCTAGTTTAGAAACTAGTAGAGAAGATGGTCATCTTAGCTACTGGTGTTTCCCAGTGAGTGACCATGAGGTTGGTCCGCATAGTGATTAGGCTTCAGTATGTGGACCGATGCCTGAGATAGTACTTTCGGGTAGTGTGCCAGCTATATCACTACCTATTGGTCAGCAGTTCCAACCGGCGGTATCAGTAGATGACACATGTAGGCTTAGTGCCTTACACGTGTTTCAGCATCAGATACCCCTCAGGTTCTGAGGCGAGCCCGACTCACAGGCGGATGAGGACTGGCTTGAAGAGGTGGATGAGATTTTCTAGAGCTTATACAGCTTCGTAAGGAAAACACATCAGTAGATGAGTATTCATCGAGGCATACCGATCATTCCTGGTACTTGATTACTACGATACGATCAGTGCTTTAGAGCTCAGACCTCAGACCGAGGTGTGTTTAAAGTACATCTGATCCAACACTTTTCCTCTATGCATTCCTACTTATGATAGGGTTATAGAGAGATCATTTTTGCTTGAATGATCTTTGGCTGAATGGATAAAGAAAGAGAATGTTAGCAGTGGGAAAGAAGGGAACTGGCACTAGTCTCAGAGACTTGGGCATGTGAAATGTTTCAAGAAGAGGAATTGTTAAGGACAGATGAATCTGCAGAGCAGAAGATGTGGAAACAGATCTAGGAGAGCATCATAAGGTGGTGTACATTTCTACATGTTACATCCACCCGCCTTTTTTGTCCCTGCCAGGCCCATGGACCTAGATGGCAGGGGAAGAGAATAGTTTCATGTAGTCAAGAAGTGTGACCCAGGGGCTCTAAGAATGATTCTTGGTATGATCTATGTCTATTACGAGCTATCGTATCAATAGACATAGGTAACAATCATTCTTTCCTTCCACAAATCTTGTCCCAGACCTAGAGTTTCCGGTTAAAACTGTTGACTTGACCCTCACGTCTGGAGATAACTTTGGGAGGAGACTCGATAATCACACATACGCAGACGGTGTGATCTGACCCTTGAGGTGAGAGTTTCAGTTGGAACCTCTTGTTGGCAGCATTGAGGCCTTACAACGTTAGTTTGGGTATGGACTAGGCAACCACAGTTCATACACAGATTGACTATATTAGGAAAAAAGGTTGTGGTTTATCTACAATGTTGGGATGGGGTTTCTCCTTGGTCGGTGAAAAGAGAAACCCAGGAAGCATAGGATAAACTCATGCTTAGGAGGGTGTGGCCGATCACCCTTGAGTTGACCAGCCTTACCCTCATGGAAGCAAGAGTTTTGAGTATTCAATTCCTCTAGGACTATGACATCGAGATAGTCTATACTCCTGGGAAGGGGAATGTTGTTACGGATGCGCTCAGCAGGAGGACTGGTATTCAGCTACTAGGAGAGGTGACGAAGCAGATGGCCACATTGCTGATATCCTTTGTGGACAGGGATGGTGCAGCCTATCTACAGTCACTCCTCCCTCTTCATCAGCAGAGTAGGCGAGGTGGCTTATCGCCTGGCCCTTCCGCCTCAGTTGCACCGGGTGCATGACTTCATCCACATATCTCAGCTGAAGAGATGGGTTCACGACCGATTCCACATCATCGACCACGAGGAGCTGGACATCGATGATGGGGAAACTTTCATGGAGGTTCCAGTGGAGATTGAGGATCGATAGGAGTGGGTCCTATGTGGACGGTCGATTCCTCTTGTACGCGTTCGATGGTAGTACAAGAACCTCCAGGGGAGCACATGGGAGCAAGAGGCTCAGATACGTGCTCAGTACCCCTTTTAGTTTCCCTAGTGTGTGTTGTAACTTTACGAGGCTGTAAATCCCTGATATGGGAGTAGTGTAAAGAAACATAAATTTCAAGGAAATTTTTTTCTTAATTCTTTGGAATTTTATGAGTCTGTGGTTTCTGACGGCACCTGATTCCGAGGCCCGGTGTGCCCGGAATCATTTTCAGAAGTTTTGATCGGGTACGTTCAGTGAACGTACGTGAGGGTTTTTCTATCTTCTGAACCGGTGCTCAGAATTGAAATCCGAGGACACCGATGAACTCGCAGCGCCGGTATTCGCTTCAGAAGACCTTAACATCGGACACAGTTGAGGTGGGGTGAAATTTGGATTTCCTAGGTTCGTGGAATAAAAATAAAATAAGTTATTATTTTATTTTTATTTGTTTTCTTTTGATATTCAAATATTTGTAACTGTTGGTGTGGGGACCACTCAAAATAAAAGCTCCTCATTAATGAGAAGCATTAAATGAGTGGTTACACAAAAGGGTAACCACACATTTAATGGTTAATTTAATTGATGAATTAAATTCAACATAACATAATTTATTTAAACTCAAGTTAAGTTGGTGTTGGGGGGTGTGGATCTTGGGCTTCCCATTGGCAAGGGAACTCTTGGTGGAGGAAAGATCTTCAATGAAGAACGGTTCTCCTTCTGACGAATCACCGATGAATGATTCCCGATCTGGGATCAAAGGTACTTTGCGGGAGCGAAGAACGCCAACGATCGTCGACACCTTCATCTCCTCCCTTGCGACGACGTCAATGAACTGACGTCCGCCTTTTTTTGATATCGTCAACGAACGGCAAACCTTGAGGTAGGGGTCATTTTTGTTTAATTTATATCCTCATACCTCATCTTTTAATGTGGTACATTATTAGCCGAATGTTATCATCTAACGTGTAGGGCGCGGTCCGAACAAACACGGCCCAACGTCCCTCTGATGGTTTTTAATGGTATAACGATGGCGGTGGCATAATGGGGCCACCAGAAGATAAAAACCACAGAAGAATCCAGAAGCGCAAATGACACCGGGTTGCCGAAGTTGTGCGAAGAAATGAACCGTGGTCACCACGGTCCATAGCAATGTCAGAGGGGTGCGGTGTTGTCTCACCACGCCAGAGGAAGAGGGTCACAGCCATGAGGGTCGCGGTGGTCGGAAGAAAGCACGGCACTGTCGCACCGCGAGGTAGAGGGGTCGTGACCATGCCGGCCACGGAGGATAGAGATAGTGCAGTGCCGTCACACCGCGCTAGAAGGGGAAGCCACGGCTGGGCTGCAGCAGCTAGGCAGGAGGGCGGCCGGCTGAGCCATCCGCCGGCGAGGGTGCACCAGGGTAGAACCCAGTGGGTTCCGTGGGGAGGAATCGGTGTTTGGAGGTTCCATTACGAGAGACAGGGGGTGTAAAACCACGCCCTTTTTTAATTAGGGTGGGCCCCACAGGGCTCCGTCACCGCCTGGTCAGCGTGACCAGGCAGGCTTCACCGACCCGCCACGTGGCTGGGCCAACGCGGCCTGCAGACCGGGCCGGGCCGCACCCTACCGGGCCGGACCCGGACCTGGGTCGGGTCACCCAGTTCGGGCCGACCCTGGGTGGGTTGGGTCGGGTCGGACCGGGCCCAGACCCCCTTTTTAAGACCATTTTCAGTTATTTTCCCATAACATGAGATACAGACCTCCGATCGACACACCGTCAGTTGAGTAGGATTACACGGATCGAGACGGCTGTTTCGGTATATTACACTCAAGGTTTTGGCGAAGTGAGTGTATGGTTGGGTTGGTTCGAACCCGAATCCAACCGGGCCATCGGAGCGGAAACGCTTATAACTTAAGGACTGAACATCTGATTGACGTGTTTTCAACTACGTTTATTACCTTTTAATGATACGCATCTTTTGGAAAACTCACCATGGGATTAGTATAAGATTGGAGTATGGTCGAATTGGTTTTAGCTTAAAAACCATCCGGGCCCCTGGAACGGAAAAGCCAATAACTCACAGACCGGGCGTCCGATTGACGTGTCGTCTGTCGCGTTGGGTTTCTTTTGACGAGACGGAACTTCAGGATACATCAGCTCGGGACTTCGTGATAGTTGATGTATCGCCCCCTTGGCTTGAGGAGTGGACCCTCCTAGAATCCAGTGTGTTGTGTGCGGAAACCCTAGAGCTCGTTGCAATTGTAACGACAACTGTACTGGAATCCTCTGTGGGTTCGGCAGTGAAGAAAACTGTACTGGAATCCTCTGTGGGTTAGGTAGCGATGACAACTATACTGTAATCCTCCATGGGTTGGGCAGGACAACAACTGTACTAGAATCCTCCGTGGGTTCGGTAGCGACGACAACTGTACTGGAATCCTCCGTGGGTTCGGCACCGACGACAACTGTACTGGAATCCTCCGTGGGTTGGGCAGCGATGACAACTGTACTGGAATCCTCTGTGGGTTCGGCAGCGATGACAACTGTATTTGTATCCTACGTGGGTCCGAAGGTTTTACTTCTATACTAGTTTCCTATGTGGGTCTGACAGAGTAGCTGGTCTAGTATCCTACGTGGGTCCGACAGCTTAGCTGGACTAGTATCCTATGTGGGTCCGACAGCTTAGATTAATTAGTGACTACATTTGATCATCTTTATCACTTTATGAAAGATGTATACCTATATGAGCTGAGTCTTGATTTTCAATCATTATCATCGATGTGATTGACTTCTTTCCTATGTGTACTGGGTTGTACTTGGGCTCGAGAGTTGGAGTCGTTCTATGGTTGTTGACTTAGGTATATGTATGGGAATATACCTAAGTAGAGACGGTTGATACTTTTTGATTGTATCTTTTATTTGTGGTTTATCATTCGTGGATTCTGGAAGACCTTTGAGGGTCTCGGGGTCCCTACTGAGTATCATTATACTTTCCCCTGCACGGGAAATGCCTGCACTATATTGTGTTGGATGCAGATGACGGATAGCCCAAATCGTGGTAGAGGCTTGTAGAGCTAGACGGTACCCAGAGGTGGACCACTTGGTGAGAGGTATGCGGAGCAGATGGACTGACCCGTGGTGCTGGGGAAACTATATATACCCACCCTTCAGGTGGGATTCCCGGAGGACGACTCGGTGGTTGATGTTTTACTTTACTGCAGTTGTACTAGTTTTTCAGTTGTACTATACTTTCAGTTGGGTTTGTATTCTGGCCCATTTATCTTTCATCACATACTTTTTTATTCAGTATCACTTGTTCTTACATCTGTTTCATACTCTGTTGTTTTTTTTCTATTATAAAGGCAATTCCTTCCCTTTTATTGGGATTTACGCCTTTGGTGATAGTTGCCAACCCCTAGCCTATGGAAGGCAGGCTTGGGGTAGTCACAGTACAGGCCCCGAGGAAGGGTCGTGATAGTATAAATAGAAGACATAGATAATTATGAGATGATATATAAAAACTAAATTTGTTTATCATTCATGATAGAAAATGTAATGGTAAACATACATTATGTTTAGGAACGAAATAGTTGAAAATAAAATCATTATTTTGAAGATAAAAAATAAACACGTGGGATAAACTATTAGTGGAATAAACATGTCAATCTAAATTAAATAATACAATATCTGGATCATGTTAACCAACTCATCAAATATATATATATATATATATATATTAATTCCCCACACACACATAGACACATATATATATTACTAATGTTTTAGTTAATGAAAACTTATGTATTATCAAGATATGTTATGGAAATCACATGCACAAATATTATAAGGAATGTCATCATTCATGTGTCTACCTATTTCCACATGAAATAATTAATGAATATATAACATTGAATGACACTCATTAAATTACTATATTCACATCATGAGTTTTATTGTGTCATACTCAAGTAAAAAATAGGAGCCTCTGCCAGACTATTGGAAGCCTAGACATCCCTTGGTAACTTGTTCATCCACCACATAAAGTTACATGATCCATTTTTGATAAATTATATGTAAAATTATTACATTATTAGTTCCAGAATAAAAAAATAGATTTCCAAACCTAAATAACCTAAAAACCCACTCTGATAATACTTTTTAATCTCTCTAACCCATACGTTGAAATGAAACTTGAATCACATGTGCTACTAGACAAGGAGATCCACCCATTTACCTGGGGCTACTGACTAATTTCATCATTTAAGGTACTTATTGGGGAACATTTTACCCAGTTTGATCAAAATATTTTTACATACTATAATTCAGTATAAAATATTCTCTTACCTATCAGTAACTCAGATGTTCAAAAATTTAATAAATAAAAATTTCAAAAAAATGAAAAATGATACAAACAAGAAATAAAAAACACCACTACTGAATATATAAATTCATAAAAGGTTAAATAAAATTTAAAAAATAACACATATACTTGAAAAATGTAAATTTCACGGATAAATGTGATCTACAGCTAAGGTTACCCTTAGAGAAATAGGGGATATATTAAAACTAAACTCCATACAACATTAATAGATCGTACTCTAATGTGTAATTTAATCCTATTATAATAATTAGAATTTTAAAAAACCACATCTATATTAAACAAATACTGGTGTACATTTATGTATGTTAATAGATGAAATGGAGATGATGTATTCCCACTGAGGTGTCGATGATGTAAATTTTATTGAAATAATTAATGAGGAAAAACTAATGGTATCTCGGAAAAAATGTTATTAAATTGGTCTGCCTAAACATATATAATCATTTACTTATTCGCACAAACATACAAAAAGCTATATATATTTCATAAAATAATTTTGAGAGTAAAAAATAAGTAATATTTGAAAAAAAAAGTGATGAAACCAGAGAATATGCAGTAAGATATTACTAGTAAAATTTCATACTATGAGGGTCTATACATTACCTACCTACTTCAGATCAAACACATGAATCATAAAAGGTTAGGGGAGGATATTGAATTTCCCTATTCCCTACATGGTAAACTTATGGATCTTGGTGTATCATAGTTAGGAGGAAACTCCCATTCTTTGGAAATGAAATTTTATATTTAATATTCATATAAATTTTTCATCCCATTCCCTCAGTTATTCTGGAATATATATAATAGATCCTGATAAATCATACCTCCCATCATATATTCCCAATTATTATAAAACAACATGGTTTCCAATATAGATATCATAAAATATTAATCCAAATCATTATTTAGCTAAGAGCTATTGTACATTTCCACAAGATATACCCCCATACATTTACGAACTAGAAAATTATGATGTTAATTCATTATCCATGTTCAACGAAAATTTATAGTTACATAGATCAAAATTCCTAAATAATAAAATTAGAGTTATATATATGAATAATAAATAACCAACATTCACTATCATATAAAAAAGTAAATACAAAAGTTAATTCCATAACTGTATCAAAATATATTGTCGCTACAAGAAAGAAATAAAATTATCAATAAAAAGGAGATGAAAAATTATTTAAATAATAAAAAAATTAAGTAAATGTATTCAATATATCTTTTAAGAATTTAAGTAAAACTCATGGTTTATGTTGATATAATAAGTAGTAAACTAATCATAGAATATTTTGTAACTAGAAATATCAAGAAACCATGGTAGTGTTAGATCAATTTAATTATATGGGTATCATATTTTTGACATCCAAGACACGATTGGATGAAACCCATATCAGATATGGATATTAATTTAATTATTAGAAAGTCTAAGGGTTCATCATTAAATATGGTCTCACACTAAGGAATGTAATTGGTAATAATTTGGATAAAAAGGGACTGGGATAATCTATTTCAATGGGAACAAGTTTATGGAAGTGAAACTACTAAAATTTAATTAGACACAGATTATAATTAAAAACCCATCATGTACATTAAATTTTAAAACTGAAATGTTTTACAGTTTTTTTTATTCCTGAAAAACATTTAAATAAAGTGTGATTTCTTATTTCATATAATTTTTTTAAATATTTTACAATAATATTGAAGAAGAATAAGAAATAGAAACCAACTTTGAAAGATCTTTTGAATGTAGTCCATTAAATTTTGGGGAATTTTAGTAATATAAAACATCTTTAATCCTATATGAAAACCCAAATAAATTATGAAGTGTAAATATTAGGAATTTATTAAAACCCTAAACCTTTCAATTTTAATTCATATCATTGCTCGTCATAATCACAAACACCACATTGAAACTAAATCACTATATTATACAAAGGTCATGGTGGGATCATTATATTATATGTTAGTCATTCTTAGTTGGATATAAGTTATTATAATTCAAAAATATGGTTGAGACTCATTTATGTATACTAGAGTTATGTGTTAAAAATACATGGAGGCTTCGACAAAAGGATGTCTTTATAAATTCAATTCTTCTTTGAGAGGATTTGATACTAGCCACACACCAAGGGTTCCATATTATCTAATGATTAGTTTCAGAGTAAAATACCAACATAATAATAAAAATGGATTGAGTAATATAATCTATGAATGTTTTACCAAATAACATATCACAAGAAACTTCATTATATGGTTTCAGTTTCAGTTGGAGTATTTAAAGTAGAGATAATTTAATAAAATTTATTGGACAATAAAAATGTATAAGGATGTCATTTTAAAATTCAAAATGATACCCTTACAAGTTTAATGAAAATTATACCAAAATCTTATTGGAGGAGCCACTATTTGTATTTCTAAAATAATATATGAATATTATTATTAATTTATAAATAATTGAGGATGTGCATGTTATTGGAATAACATGTGAATCACATTGGGTGTTGAGACCATCTACCAATATTATTAGTGAGATTTTAGATTTTAATCAATTCCCATGTTGTAAGGTCCCATTTTTTATTATTAATATTTATTTCCTAAATAAATGTATATTTTGATATACTATATAATATTATACACCTAAAAATATAAAAAACACTATTTCATTAATAAATAAAGTTATATTAATCAAAAATGAAACCAAATGATATTTCAAACATTAAAACTGAGAAACAAATACTAAATAGAATTGATAAAGGGGGGAAATATTGATCTCCCCAATCTACTAGAATCATCAACCCCATAGCCTGCACTATAAAAAAGAAATAAAATATTTTTAAACTAATTAAAATTATATAAAATAGAAATATAGAAACTTGAGAGTAATTTAGTTGAATGTTGGGTTGATTCATTTATTGGTATATATAAAAGGTGATGGGAACGTTGTAATAGTAGTACAACCATTGAAATAGAAACCTTACCATTGGGAATAGTAATTTGACCATTTGAAATATTAACCTAACAATTAGAATAGTAATTTTACCTCATAATAATAATTTTTGTTTTAAATAATTATTTTTTTTGATTAATTTAAGTAAATATAAATATTATAATTCCAAAAAATACTTATCAGGATTCAATACTCAAAGAAAATACAAGAACATTTTTAAAAAAAATGTAATTTAATATATTTTGTAGAAATAATATTTTTTTATATTAACAAATAAAATTACCTATGATAGAAAATTATTTTGATAAAATGAATATCATTTTTTGAACTCATCATGTTGAAATTTTCTAAGGGGGATTTTTTGGGTAATTTTCTAAAATAATTCAAATATTTTGTTAATAGTGAAGGTACAAATTTTCACATGAATGTTGTATCTAAAATTACATCAATCATTGTATAATAATGACATAATACATTACAGAATAGGTTTATTTTCCATGATATAATTAATTTCATTAATGAGTCATTATAATAAAATAAACATAACTTCCAAACCTAAAAAAACTTTCCAAAAACAAAGGCAAAAAATGATTCCTTAAAAAAATTCTTTCTTTCCACTCTCATTTTTAATAAACTAATTAATTCGAATTATAAATAGGATTTAAATTATTAAAACATTATTTAATATTCATATAAGATTTATAGTGTATAAAATTTATCCTTAATAGGTTATACATTTGATATATTATTTTATTCAATATTTTCTTCTAAAAATTACCCTCTCCTCAAGTACAAATAAACCCTCTCACTTTTATTGGAAAACCACTCCTCCCACCCATTCCAAATACCATTATTTTCCAAAATATTCCCTATAAAAATCATTTAATACTTTGGGACATTTTATATTAATATAACCCCAATAACCATGGGAGATATATTGTTATACAAGAAAATATACATTGAGGATTAAGTATGTTCTTATCTACTCTAATATATTATTTAATTATTCATTATATTTTATTTAGTTTTATGCATAACCTTTAACAAAAAAAATAAAATAATTATTTAGGTAGTCATTTAAGAATATAATAATTATTTTTACCAAATGTATTTATCATACTAATATATATAAAAATTTCATTCTTATCTTTCCCGCTCTCTTAAAAAAGTATCACCAAAGGTCTTTTAACTACCTATGGAGACATTTCCATGTCAACACATATAGCCATCATCATGGATTTATTTTATGAAAAACATATAATATATAAATATGTATTTATATTCATTATTTTTTTCTATAATTAATTATATGAATGTATAAATTACATTCAATAAAATAGAAAAATCGATGAAAAAATGGAAATATTTTGGTAAAACCTGATATCAAAATGACTACCCAAAAACAAAGTAAGAAATATAATAAAATGATTATAATTGATAAATAGTTGAAAAAATTATAAAAATTCACAAATGTATCATTTTTTTAATAAATATATGATTATTATTTAGGAGGCATAAAATTGAAGAAAAAAGTGAGAATTATGGTAAAGTTATTATTGAACCCAACTCCTTTTAATTGGGTTATCCATATTTCTTGAAATATTTGATATTAATAATCCTATAATGTTACTTAAATATTAATTCAGTATTATCCAATATTGGTTCATAGATATACATTTTTCCAACATGATTTTATGATAAGTACAACGATTTTCCAAAAGAAATCTTCTTTCCAAAACACATATCTAACTCCACTTGAGTTGTTTCTTCTTCACTAAATAATGATGATTCTTCTACCAATATGTTTTTCCTTTTTCATTTGTGAACAATGTTTTTATTTAATAAATCATGAGTTATGAAATCCTTATTAACCCCACTCCATGGGTTTATTCATGATTGTGGAATGTATGATTATGTAAATATTATGATTTCATGGGTAGGTATGAAATTATATATCCCTCAAATTCAATTGGTAATGTGATGTATATCTTGAGATAATGTGAAATATTCACTAACATGGTGCTTGAATTGTTTATAATGATGATTTTATTATTACGCACATATGTTATCCATAAACATGATGCTAGACTTATTCCCAACTACGTGTTGTATTTGGAAACTATGATATGATGTTTCATCATTATGCATTTCTATATTCCATGAATTAATCACATGTTTCACTCATGGTATTGATGATGATTTTATGCTTATGATATCAGGATGGTTCTTATATTGAACCATATAATATTGATTCATGTCTCTTATTCATCATCTCATCAGGCTTTTAGCTCAACCCTTTCATTGATGTACATCATCAAGTGATTACTTGTAGTAAGGAGAAAAATAAGTCTACTAAGAAGATTTAGAATAATGTATTAAATTATATTTATGATTTATTATGTAAAATTTGTGTATGAGACCAATTTCCCCCAAAAACCTAAGCCCATTGATCTTTTATTTGTAATGATATTATATTTTTTTATCATAATTGTTTTGTAAAAGTTATGATAGAAATAGTGGGGTATCGATAGTTGAAATCATATCATTGATTAGTTAATTTTGGGTCTTGGATTACAAAACAATAGTGAATTCCATAATTATAAGTCTATGTATAGGTAAAAAAATCTAAAAGAATATATTTAGAAAAGGTTAAACATGGAGATCACATAATATATTCCATTAATGTTCATTGGTAAAATTAATAAATAGAATATTCATGTTTTTTTAATTATGATTTTATCCATCGTTTCCTATTTTATAAAATGGTGGGAACCAGAAGAAACCAGGCCAACAATCTATGTGAGGGAATATTTAATGATTTTCTGAATGGCATCCCCAATATTATGGGAGGTGGAGATCAAAAATTTGTGGCGATTCTTACCTAATTTTCCCAGGATATGGATAATATCTTGAACCATGTGGAACATCTACCTTAACCAAAGAAGGATCAACTATACGTTGAATTGTTTATGTGGAAATGACCACCAACATTTATTGGGAGTTTCAATCCACTAGTCACTAAACTGTTGGTTAACACAATAGAGAAGATCATTTATGTGATCTATTTTTCTCAAAAAGATATGGTGGATCTAGCCATGTATTGTTTGGATGGGGAAGCTGATAAATGATGGTAATTGATACAGAAAACCAAGATGAAGGATGAACGTGATGAGATAGAATAGGAATTCATTCAGAAGATATTTCTTAATTAGTATTTCACTTTAACTCTTTAAACAAATATGGAATGTAAATTTATAGAGTTGAAGAAAAAGGATAGTCAATCTATAATGGATTATGAGGAAAACTTCACAAGGCTTTCAGGATTTTACTTGATATTTTTTATCATCAAAGATTGGAGAATAAATATATTTTTTATCATGAAAACCTATCCTTTGAATGCAACTATATATTCAAGATTTTTGGAGTTATGAAGAAGTTTTTGTATGTACTCTCAAAGTAGAGATGGAGATCTTTGAATTTTATAATGGTTGTATAGATCAAAAGATAAAAATAGAGTTTCAGTATGGTGGGTAAACTGAAAAATAAGGAAATAATATCCAACAAACCATATTTCAATATCATAGGAATTTCCTCAAAGGGGGAGAGGAAATTCATAAAATATGCAACAGAAGGCCACCATGATCATGAATGTCAAGGACACATAAATAATTTTACCAAACATGATGTAGGAAAGAAAGGGACTACCTAATGAACCACACATGGTTTAATGATTCGACTGTAGGGTTATAAGAAACTATTAAATCCAGTAGAATAAACCATAGATCCATGAAGGTAATCAGTTTTAGTAGGAATCAAATACAATGGATCAAGGAAAGATTATTCCATCATTATTGCTAAAGTGGAGAATTAAAATGAAGTCATACAAGTTAAAAATCATATTCACTCAAAAATGGAAAACATTTTGTTATTATGGTTCAATATATTCCTTTATATCCTATATGTTTACAATAACTGTTGAATCAAATCCCCGATATATTAAAGTAGAGATATATGTTAAAAAATCTAGTATTCAAATCATTTAAACCCATGTGTTTTACTCGTCTCATGTTAGAGTTTGTGGGGGGATTCATCCCATTATAATCTTAATAATTCCCATAGTGTAATTTAACTCAATACTAGGAAGGTATTCACTCTAATTATATAGATCACCCATCAATTTCCTAGAAAATGCAATCTCCTTTAATATTTGGAACCATCCAATTCTCCAATAAAAATTCCAGGAAGATAATGAATCTCCTTTGGAAAATATATCAATAGTCTGGGTGTTGATACCCTATGAATAAGTATTCCTTTACAAAATTTTTGAGTGAAAGGAATCTATAAACCTAGAAGAAAAAACCATTTTTATGAATACACTGATTTATTTCCTCAAGAGTTACCCAGACTTCCCTCATATAGTGAGGTGGAGTTCTCAATAGATCTCATACAAAATTCCACCCCTGTCCCAAAATTCCCCTATAGGACAACCTTGTTCAAACTGAAAGAGTTTAATATGCAGTTGTAAGATAATTTTGAAAAGGGGTTCATACTCCCTAGTTGAGAGGACCAGTTTGGAATATACCTAACACTGAGAGGGGGGGTGAATCAGTGTTGATGACTTTTAAACCAATTTCTACCTTTTATCACTGTACCTCTTGGCCTATTAGGATCTTGATTCTATTATTCTCTTTTACATGTCTCATGAAATAATAGAAATCAGTAAAAATATGTACATGGTATTTTTACAAGGTTCGCCACTCAAGAAGAGTAGATATGTTCTTTCCATGCATGGGAATGACCAGTGCATGGATTCTCCACTATAATGTAATATGTTGTTATATTGGAGTGGCTAGGAAAACAATCCTCTAGCCAGTGTAAGTCCCTAAACTTTGGAGGGGGTGGGAAACAATCCTCTTCCCTGGACTGGTGATGACCTATCCCAACATGCAACGTCTAGCTAGTTCTTTATACTCCCTATAGAGACAGTCTTCTTCCTTCCTCAAAAGGCAGGTTCAGCTCTTGGTCTTCTTTAATTCTCTTCACTTGATTACTTGCAAAGTAGTAGGCAAGAAATTCTTCCTTCTTTCCTTCTCTTCTTTTCTAGTGCAACACCAACTGCACTAGGCTTTTTCTTTATTCTTCTTAGTGCAACAACCAAATGAACTTAAACTTATTCTATCTTCTTGGATAGAATCACATATAACAATGTGATTATTCAGGCAGTGAATATCGATTCACATGGCATCATCTGAATTAAACTACCCTAAATAATTTTAGGCTTCAATTCTGCATACTATGTTCTTCTTCTTCTTCTCTTCTTTATATGCAGCAAACTTGTAAGTTGTACACTCTTCTTCTTCTAATTATGCTTCTTCAATGCAAAACCAGCTACACTGAAACCTATTATTCTTCACACATTCTCTTTCAGTGAAAAACCATCTACACTGAGCTCTTCTTCTTCTTCTTTAGCTTGTGTTCCAATCCTTACTTGTGCGCCACCCTACTTGCGCGCCTCCCTGTATGCACACCACCTGTTTGCGTGCCACTCAGCTTGCGCGCCAGCTGCTTACGCGCCACTAACTACTTGTACACCACTATTGTGCACAAATCACAACTTGTGTGCCACCTATTTTTGTGCCACTCAGCTTTCGCGCCACCTTCTTTCACACCAAAACTTGTGCGCCACAACTTGCATGCAACTACTGCTTATACACAACACACTTCCTGAAGACACGTCCCTACTTACGTGCCTCTAACAACTTGTGCACCACTTCTACTTGAGCGCCACTCTGTTTGCATGCCACCCTGCTTGTGTGCAACCCTACTTGCGTTCCTTATAAATAACCCTCAACTTGCACGCCACTTCAGCTTGCGCGTCACTTCTACTACTTGCGCGATCACAGCTCAAATCTTCTCTTAGGTTTTGAGCCTTAAAAAATGAGGACGGGAGTCATATATTTATAGGCATTTTGGTGAATTTCATGCTACATAGACTTGCGTTTTGCTGCAGTACTTGCACGCCACTCTAGCAGTTGCGCGCCACTCCATCACTTGCACTCCACTCCAGCATTTGATCGACACTTTCTTTCCTTTGTCAAATTTTGATATGATGATATCGAAATATTGACTTGTTCACAACATACACTTGACCACCAATCCAGCACTTGCACACCACTACAGCACTTGCGCTCCGCCCCATCACTTTCGTGACACTTTCTATCCTTTTTCATATTTTGATGGGATGATCTTGAAATATGACTTGCGTGCAACATACACTTGCGCGCCACATATACTTTCATGCCACACTTTCATGCCACTTTTTACTTTCAAGCCTCTTTCTTTCTTTTTCCAAAAAACACTTCTTTACTCTCCCTATCCTTTATACGGTTTGCATCACATGTTCTCCCAACTTATGATATTTGTGAAATACAAATCAGCAAAGCATCGTCATAGTTACAATGGAAAGTACTGAAACTTCCCTATCTTCCAACTGCATCATTCCTTCTAATAAAAAAATTATATGTCTGGCATCATCATTTCTCCCCCTTTCCATCATAAGGCTTGCATCACAAGTTCTCCTCACTTATGATATTTGTGAAATACATATCATCAAATCATCATATGGTTTTGTCTATTATTTTTGGAATATGAATTCCAAAGTACTTCTTAATCCTCACTTGAAATCCTCAATTCCTTTTGGAGTGTTAATTCCAAATAACTACAATCATCTCTATTCATCCAAAAGCGGAGGCTTGAAGCTTCTTCAAATACCATCAATGTTTCATACAATGTATGACCTTTGAAACATGTATCTGGAACTGTAAGAACAGTGAAAAAATCATCTGATTTCTAGGAAATTTGTAATTCATGACCTTCTTAGAATGCCAATACCTTCCACGCTCTCTATTCTTCTTCATCCATCATTCTCTACTTCATTCAAATCATATGATTATTTTCTGCAAGTAAGATCTTTCATGGTTCTCATGCAATCATGAATCATTGCATGGTCTTCTTTAAATCCTCATTCTTCTTCAATCATCCTTAGATGGATGATACTTCAACATTCTTCATTGTTGTAAACAATGTGTCACCTTTGACACAAGTTCTTTGAACTTAGTATCAGTTCAACAATCGTCTAAATTGATCTTCTTAGAGAATTTCTCAAGTATGACCTCCAAGGCTTTGATTCCATAACAATTCTCCAGGAAACCTCACTTCATCCAATATCCACTAACTTTTTAGTCCTTCTTCATATCCTTCATTTTGACGAGTATTGACAATTGTTGACAACAAATACAATCTTCATACACAAATTGGTCCCAACAATCTCTCCCTTTGTATTTTTTTGTCAATACCACAAATCCTCCTCAAATGAATGTGTCAATGTCAAAATAAGAATCTTATCTCTCCCCATTTCTTGTTTCTCTTCCCCTTTCATTTAAAACTTTCATTTCACTTTCTCTCCCCCTTATTGACAAGAAATAAAAAGTTCATGGTAGCGAGGGTATCAGTCCTTACTTAAGTAGTGTGCCATCAATCATTTCACTCTAATTCTACTTGAGCAAGGCTCGATGTAAAAAACAAGAGAGTTTGATTTAGATAACAAAGTTTTCCATTATCCATTGATCGTGATACCTCGTGAGATGAGATCTCCTACACTTGTCTTCAAGGGTTTTCAACTTTCATTCTAGGACAATGATATTAAATGTGTTAGGAAATAATCAATCCTGAAATTCCTGCACTCACTTCAACAAAAGGATCAAAAACATTCAAGTGAAATTAGTAGGATAAGTGGCCTTGGGGAACTTTCATTCTTCTTATGTCACTGATTGGCCTAGTTACTCCCCCTTAGTAAAAATATATTTATTTTGAGTAACCAAGGATGAGAGATTAATAAAAGACATACCTTTTCCAGTGACATGATCTTTAGAAAATCTTCAGAGTAATTGAATTTTATACCAACTGATGTTGATACTGATTGAGATAGTGAATCTGGCAGCTTCTTCATGTGTCTCCCCTGGAGGGAACACTTCTCCTTACTGAATACCAAGTTTTCCCCATATGATTTTACTTCAACTTCAATTCTTTGTATGATAATAAAAAATAAAATACACAATGATTTAATTAAATAAGGTGGATCCTCTTTTCTCCATCAATGAAAAAAACAAGGTTGAGATGATTTTCTCAACCAAGATGCTCCATTCCTCACACTTTCAGAATTGATCTTCAATGATAACTGTGATTGTGTGTACCTCACTATTTCTTCTATCTCTTTGTGTGTGAATCTTCTTTCTTTAAGTGATTTCAAAGGACTAGAATCTCCTGGTGAAACTTTCATCTTTTTGAGGAATTCTTGTTGGGCTGGAGTAAATTCAAAGCATCTTTTAACAGTATGACCAGCCTTGTGGAACCTCACACATAGAACTTCCTTTTATTCATGTAGAATATTCTTTGTGCTTTTAGCACAAGTATTAGCCTATGCATCTTCCATTTTTCTCATTCTTTCCAAATTGTCAGGACAAACCACCAAAATATCATTCGGGATTGAGGCATCAGGATTAGATCTTCCACATGGATTCTTCTGAGTGGATTTCTTCTTAGTGGTTCTTTTGGATGCACCACCCTTAACCTCCTTAGACATAAAATCCAAGGGATTCTTAGCTTTTATTATTGGGATATTCTTGGGAGAATTTTTTTTTACAACATTGTTCTGATTTCTTCCCAAGGATGATTCTTCATTCTTAGCCAGCTATTGTGATCTTCTTTTCTTTTCAGCTTTGGGTACCTTTTGTAATGAACATGTACCATTCATGTGACCACTCCTATTGCATACATCACAGATGTTATCTAACATTCCAAATATGTTTGTAGTTTACAGATGATTCTAGATCTATGGATGTTTCTTCTTCTTCTCTGGATTTCTCCCCCTTGAGATGGGACTTTTCTGTGTTCTTACATTTAAGGGGTTGTACCAAAAATCCAGTGAACATTGTCCAAATATATTACAGTACCAGTATTGACCAACAAACCTTGACTTCTTGCCATCTTCTTTATAAGGTTGCTGAATCTTCTTGAATTGTTGTGATTTATATGGGTAGCTCTCTTCCACACACTTTCCCTTTCAACCATATCCAGGGTGGTATGTTTCCTCTCATTCTTCTTCATCCATAATTGTTTATAATTTTTCGTCCAACCTACACTTTTTGTAGAATCAATTTTAAAGACATTAGTACAAGTTGGTATAGATGGTACCTTTACTTTCTCATCTACTTGTGATAGATCAATGAGTGAAGCCATGATCTTATTATCACATGTTGGAGGTCTTTTGATAGTATAATCCTCCAGTAATCATTGAGTACTAGCAGCAACTGTTTCCTTCTTTTTTGGAGACTCAATATGTGTCTTCTCTAGATTTGTCAACTGAGCTTCAAATTCTAGACATCTCATATTGAGGATGACTTCTTGTTCTTAAATCATAGTCATATTCTCTTCACAATCCTTATTTAACCTTTCAAATACATCTTCATGCATCTTTACATTGTTTTTGTAACAAAGAGTCAAGTTCTTTGATCTTCTTGGAGTCTTCTTCAACCTATAATTTTGTAACGTCATTGCCTTTTTTATCTCATCATCAAGTGCATGGATCTTCTCTTATAGAGTCTTATTAACTCTCTCTATTTCTTTAACATCTTTGAGCCACTTTGAAGAACTTAATTCAAATTCCCTCTTTGTTGCTTCAAAGGCTCTAACCTGTCTGGAGAGCTTTAGACATTCAATATTTTTTTTCTTGTAATCCTTTCTCCAAAACATCTGTTTCTTCTTCAAGATGAGTGATATTTTCCTGCATGTATTGAAATAATCAACAAACCAGGGACATACTATCTTCAGGGATACCTTGTAGAATCATTCTTAATCTATCAAATGATATTTCTTAAGGTGTTGTAGATTGATTATCACCAATTATGCCAGCATTTTCATTATGTGAATAGTTTCTAAATGTACTAACACATACAACTTGATCAGTTGAAGTTGGAAGGTTGTCCATCTTCTTGGTGGGTACTTGAGCCACCTTCTCATAACTTTCTGGTCGAGTGTGTCTTCAATGTCAGCTAGATATGGAGAACCGGATGCTTCTACTTCTTTAGATAAGAGGGAATTCTTCTTCAACTTTCTCTTCTATTTATTTTTCTTGTTCATAATGGTCTTGGTAGATATAAACTTCTAATAAAAGGTAACTGAATCTTTACCAACACTTTTCTTCATTGTTGACTTAGGAAAGGAACTCAAATCTTCAAAAGAGAATAGCTTCACTGTAGAGAATCCAACAGAGGTGAACTTCCCTCTGATACCAATTGAGAGGACCAGTTTGGAATATTCCTAACACTGAGAGGGGGGTGAATCAGTGTTGAGGACTTTTTAAACCAATTCTTAAATTTTATCCCTATACCTCTTGACCTGTTAGGATCTTTATTCTCTTATTCTTTTTTACCTATATCATGAAATAATAGAATGTAGTAAAAATATGAACACGGTATTTTTACAAGGTTCACCACTCAATAAGATTCGCTACGTCCTTTCCATGAATGGGAATGACCCGTGCATGGATTCTCCACTATAACATAATATGTTGTTACAATTGAGTGTCTAGGAAAACAATCCTCTAGCCAGTGTAAGTCCCTACACTATGGAGGGGGGTGGGAAACAATCCTTTTCCCTGGACTGGTGATGTTCAAGCCCAACCTGCAGCATCTAGTTGGTTCTTTATACTACCTACGGAGACAGTCTTCTTCCTTCTTCAAAAGGTAGGTTTTTCTCTTGGTCTTCTTTAATGCTCTCCACTTGATTACTTTCAAAGTAGTAGGCGGGAAATTCTTCTTTCTTTCCTTCTCTTATTTTCTAGTGCAACACCAACTGCACTAGGCTTCTTCTTTCTTCTTCTTAGTGCAACAACCAACTGCATTAAAACTTATTCTCTATTCATGGCTAGAATCACATATACCAATGTGATTATTCAGGTAGTGAAGATCGGTTCACTTGGAATTATCTGAATTAAACTGCCCTAAATAATTGTAGGCTTCAATTGGGCATACTATGTTCTTATTCTTTTTCTTCTCTTCTTTCTATGAATCAAACCTGTAAGCTGCACACTATTCTTCTTCTTCTTCTTCTTCAAAGCAAAACCAGCTACACTGAACCCTACTCTTCTTTACATATTCTCTTTTAGTGCAAAATAATATGCACTGAGCTCTACTTCTTCTTCTTCTTTAGCTTGCGTGCCAATCCTTAGTTGCGTGCCACCCTTCTTGCATGCCTCCCGGCTTGCGCGCCACCTGTTTGCACGCCACTCAGCTTGCGTGCCACCTACTTGCACACCACTAACTACTTGTACACCACTATTTTGCACAACTCACAACTTTCACGCCACCTGCTTGTGTGCCACTCAGCTTGCGTGCCACCTTCTTGCGTGCCACAACTAGCGCGCCACAACTAGCGTGCCACTACTGATTATACGCAACACACTTCTTGAAGACACCTCCCTGCTTGCGCTCCTCTGACAACTTGTGTGCCACTTCTGCTTTCGCGCCACTTCTGCTTTCGCACCACTCTGCTTGCGTGCCACCCTGCTTTCACACCACCCTACTTGTGCGCCTTATAAATAACCCTTAACTTGCATGCCACTTCATCTTGTGTGTCACTTCTACTACTTGCGAGATCGGAGCTCAAATTTTCTCTTAGGTTTTGAGCCTTAAAAAATGAGGAGGTGAGTCGTCTATTTATAGGCATTTTGGTGACTTGCGCACCAAATACACTTGCACGCCACTACAGCACTTGTGCACTGCTCCATCACTTGTGCGTCGCTCCAGCACTTGCGCGCCACTCCAGCATTTGCATGAAACTTTCTTTCCTTTGTAATATTTTGATATGATGATGTTGGAATATGACTTGCACGCAACATACACTTGCGCGCCACTCCAGCACTTGCACACCACTCTTGCACTTGTGTGCCACTCCATCACTTACGCGACACTTTCTTTCCTTTGTCATATTTTGATGGGATGATCTTGAAATATGACTTGAACGCAACATACACTTGTGAACCACATATACTTGCATTCCACACTTGTGTGCCACTTTTGACTTGCACGTCGCTTTCTTTCTTTTTCCAAAAAACACTTATTTACTCTCCCTATCCTTCATAAAGTCTTGCATCACAAGTTCTCATAACTTATGATATTTGTGAAATACAAAATAGTAAAGCATTGTCATAGTTACAATGGAAAGTACTGAAACTTCCCTATCTTCCAGCAGCATCATTCCTTCAAATAAAACTTTTATATGACTGGCATCATCATTTCACCCCCTTTCCATTGTAAGTCTTGCATCACAAGTTCTCCTGACCTATGATATTTTTGAAAAACATATCCGCAAAGCATCTTCTGGTTTTGTCCATTGTTTTTGGAATATGAATTCCAAAGTACTTCTTCATACTCACTTCAAATCCTCAATTCCTTTTGGAGTGTTAATTCCAAATAAATCCAGTCATCTCTTTTCATCCAAAAGTGGAGGCTTGAAGCTTCTTCAAATACCTTCAATGTTGCTGATAATGTATCACCTTTGATACATGTTTTTGGAACTTTAAGAATAGTGAAACAATCATCTGATTTCAAGGCAATGTGTAATTCATGACCTTCTTAGAATTCCAAGCCCTTCCACACTCTCTCTTCTTATTCAACCATCTTTCTCTACTTCATTAAAATCATATGGTTCTTTTATTCAAGTAAGATCTTTCATGGTTCTCATGAAATCGTGAATCATTGCATGGTCTTCTTTAAATCCTCATTCTTCTTCAATCATCCTTAGATGGATGATACTTCACCATTCTTCATTATTGTAAACAATGTGTCACCTTTGACACAAGTTCTTTGAGCTTAGTATCAGTTCAACAATCGTCTGAATTGATCTTTTTAGAGAATTTCTCAAGTATGACATCCAATGCTATGATTCCATAACAATTCTCCAGGAAACCTCACTTCAGCCAATCTCCACTAACTTTTTAGTTCTTCTTCATATCCTTCTTCATTTTGATGAGTATTGAAAATTTTTGACAACAAATACAATCTTCATACACAATGTGGTCCAAACACTAGTGAATCACCTTGGGGTTCTCTAGTTCCATTTTGTCAAAAAGAAGTATGGATCAATGTGGTTGTGTGTCAACTATCTAGTGATCAACATGATCACTATAAAGAACACTTTTCCACTTCCAAATATTGATGACTTGTTTGAAAAACTATGAGGATCTCTGTACATTACAATGGTGGATCTTCATTATGGATACCAACTTGTAAAGGTGAAGAAAGAAGATATTTAGAGGACTTATTTTCATACAATGTTTAAGAGCTATGAGTACATAGTGATTCCATTCGTACTTATTAATGCCCCCATAATCAGCATGGATGTGATGAATAGATTCTTTAGAGACTATTTAAACACATTTATTAATGTATTTATTGATGATATTATCATTTATTCTATGAAAAAGGGGGGAAATGACAATCATCTAAAAAATTTTATGGTGACATTATAGAAGGATAAAATGTACACTAATTTCAAAATGTGTTAATTTTTCATATAGAATGTCCCATTCTTGGGCAACATGATTAGAAGTGATGGAATTTTTGTGGACCCTCCAAAAACAAATGGAATTGAAGAATTTACCAGGCCCACTTGGGTAACATGAGTCCATAGTTTTCATCGAATATATGGGTACTACAGACATATTGTGAGTAGTTTCTCATGATTGTCTAGCCTATAAAGTAAGATAATAGAAAAGGGTGTAAATTATATCAGGATGGAGGAATGTGAGTAAATCTTAAAAGATCTCAATAAGTGGATAATCACTTCAACATTACACACACTACCAATAAGTGGGGAAGTAATTTTGATATGTATTGATGCTTCAAAGAAATTATTGGATTATGTACTCATCAAAAATGATAAGGTGGTATTCTAAACCTCATGAATGTTGATGATCCATGAGATGAAATACTCGGTGGATTATCTAGAGTAAACAACTGTAATCTTCACTTTAAATATTTGACAGAATTATCAATATGGTGAAAAGTGTGATATATTTCACAATCAAAAGTGTATAAAGTATATAGTCACACCAAATGATATCAACATGAATCAAATAAGATGGTTATTGATAGTCATGGACAATGATTTCCCTATTCACTACCATCATGGAAAGGGGATCAAGGTAGCTGATCCTCTTATAAGAAAATAACTTGCTACTTTTTCTATGATGCAGATTAATAATTACCATATTCTCATAGATATATATAATATGTATCTTTAAATTATAATGACAAGGAATACATATTAACTTTACCAAATGATTTACCAACCATCCATAAAATATAATATTTTAGAGGCACAATGGTATATCCCTAAACTACAAACAAAGGTGAAATAAATAAAGGAAAACTATATGATTTCCACATCACTGATGATGGTGTGATTTTTTTTTTGAATAAGTATTTGTGTTCTTTAATCATTTAGGATAATGAAGGATCTATTACATAATTCACATAGATTAATATACTATACCCATCCAATAATCACCAATATATATCATGATCTTTAAGATAACTTATGGTGGGACAACATGAAGATGCATATTCTGGAGAAATCTTCAACATGATTTGAGTACTGCATTAAATTTCAGCATGGCCTATCACCCCCAAACCGATGGAAAATTTTAAAGGACTATTCAGATACTCAATTAAATGATAAGATATAAGTCAATATAATTTAAATGAGGATGGGATCAGCATCTCACATTGGTTGAGTTCACATCTAAGAATAGATTCAACTCAAGTCTTCAAATGTCTCCATATGAAGATTTTTATGTGAAGCAATGTAGAACTTCAACCTGTTGGGATGAGGTTGGGGAATAAAATCTACATGGAAATGATCTTTTGAATGAAATGAAATATTTCATTCAATCCATCCAAAAACATATAAAATCTTCTTAGAGTACAAAAAATATCTAAGATGGAAATCATCAAAGGTACATGGAGATTGATGTTAGAGATGTTTTTTCCTTCGAATATCACTATGGAAGAGATTCATGTGGTTTGAAAATGAAAGGAAAGATTAGCCCAAGGAAAATTGTCCCCTTTGAGATCCTTGATCGCATATGAGTCGTGGACTATCGTATTTCACTTGCACCATGTATGGATCATGTTATTGATGTGTTCCACATGTCACTCTTGAGGTAGTACATACCAGATCCTTTACTAAAAATAAATCTAGAGGTGGTACTATTGGAGAATGACTTCTCATACAAAGTGTAATTGGTGAAGCTCTTTGAATGTAGGGAGAATTTTCTACTCAAAAATACAACTCACCTTGTCAAAGTGTTGTGGAGTAACAATATGTATGAAGAGGGGACTTGTGAAACACAGGAAACATTGAAACATAAGTACTCTCATCTATTCTCAACAAAGAATATGAGTTGAAATTTTAGGGATGAAATTTATAGTGGGGAAGAATTTAATTACACGGTGTATATTAGTAATATTTCATTCCTGAATAAATTTTTGTTGTATTATATTATATAATATTATACATATAAAAATATAGATAAAAAACAAAAAAATATATATATTTCAATTATAAATATTGGTAAATTAATAAACAACGAAACCAATTAAAATTAAAAAAATACAAATAGGAAAAATATAAAATATAAAATATAAAATGGGAAAATATGGATATTCCCAATCGACTAAAATCATCTCCCCAATTCCAACACTATAGAAATGAAAAATAATATTAGTAAACCAACAACATTATAGAAAATGAAAATATAAAACCCTAAGAGTAATTGAGTTGGATATTGAGTGAAATCATTTCGAGTTATATATAGGAGGTATTGTAACCATTAAAACAGTAATGTGACCATTCAAATATTAATGTGACCATTGGAATTGTAACCTAATTTTGGAAATAGTAACCTTACCATTGGGAATAGTCACTTGGTCATTATAATAAGAATTTTACATAAAAATAAAAAATGTTCATATAAATAATATTTATCATGACTAATTTAAATAAATATAAAATTTTAAATATAAAAAAATAAATATAATGATTAAAAACTCTAAAAAAATATGCACATTTTTAATAAACTATATTTTAATGTATTATATAAAAATAAACAATTTTATATTAAAATTTTAAATTACCTTTTTTTTGTAATTTATTTTTATAAAATGAATATCATTTATGAAATCAACGTGTTGAAATTTTCCAAGGGTTATTTTCTTTAATTTTATGAAATACTTCAAATTTTTCGTGAATAGTAAAAATATATTTTTTCAAACAATCAGTGTATTTTAAATTACATCATTCATGATGTAACACTAATATATTAATTTATATAACATTTGGTTCTCCCATTATATATTTAATTTCCTAAATTAGTCATTACACTATAATAAACTTAATTTCTAAACCTAAAAAGAACATTTCAAAACCTAAAGTCAAAAGTGATTCATTAAAATAAAAAGGTTTCATTCTTTCCACATTATTTTTTAATAAACTAATAAATTAGCATTATAAAGATTATTTAAGGGAATAAAACCATTATAAAATTTATATATATTTTTAATATTATCAAAAATTCATTACTACATGTTTTACCTTTGATACATTATTTTATTCGATATATTATTCTAAAAATAGCCATCTTCTCAAATATAAATAACTCATCTTCCTTCCATTGGAAAACCAGTCCTCCCACCCATCCCAAATCACAAGATCTACACAAATACTCAATATTTATCACTTTAAAATTATTAGGTTCATTATAGAAAAATAAAACTCCAATCACCACGGATTTTATGGTGATGTCAAAGAGAAGTAACATTGAAGATTAAGTAAGTTCTAATCCACTACTCTCTATTTTTTATTTCTTATTCCACTTATAATTATTTTTACACAAAATATTTAACAAAACAAACATAAAAAAATTAATTAAGAATTAATTTTACAATATATTATTTATTTTAACCTACTTCAATTATCATACAACAATATTTATAAATTTTAAACTTCTCTTTCTTGCTCTATTGGAAATGTCCTGTCAGAGGTCGGTTAACAAAATACAGAGACATTTCCATGTCAACACGTATAACAATAATGATGGATGTATACTATAATATACATACATATATATATATATATAATTATGTTAATTATAATATTCTGAAATTAATTTTATTTCTGTATAAATTTCATTTAATAAAATAGTGAAATCGATGCAAAACAGGGAATTTTTAATTAAAACATGATATCAAAAGGACTAACATATAACCAATAATAATAATAAATACAATAAAATAAGTATAACAGATAAATTTTGGTGAAATTTACAATAACTAACTTCTAGATAAATGTTTTAAAAAATCTTTTTTCATTATTCAGGAGGAGTAAAAGCGATGAAATAAAGAGGGAATTAAGGTAAGGGGATTCTCAAACCCAACTCATTTTTATTTGGTTATCCCTATTTCATGATATATTTGGTATTAAAACTACTATAATGTTCCTTAAATATAATTTCATTGTTATTCCATTTCAGTTTTAGGGATATACGTGTTTCCGACATGATTTTATGACAAATAGGAAAGTTTTCCAAAAGAACTCATCTTTTCGAAAAGCATCATAAACTCCTCTAGTATTGTTTTTTCTTAGATAAAAAATGATAACTCTTATACAAATATGATTTAAATATATTTATTTTTGAACCCCATGTTTATTCATTAAATCATTATTGATGAAATTATTATGAATTTGATTCATTTCAATGTGATAATTCATGACTATGATTGTAATACATTATATGTGGCATGCATGATTATGTAAATATTAGGATTTAACAGGTGTGATCATAATTATATTGACCTCTAGTGAAATGGTTAATATATTGTATTCGCATGAGTTATTTTGAAATATTCATAAACAATATGCCATCATTTTTCAAAATGATGATGTTATAATTATGAACATATGTTATGCATGAACACTATTCTAGCTTTGTTCCCAACTGTCTGTGAGTTTTCAGCACAATGGCATGATGTTTCATTTTTATGCATTTTCACATTCCATGAATTTATCACATGTTTCCCTCATGATCTTGAGTATATTTATATATGCATGATATTATTATGAGTTTTATGATCACCAATAGTATATTGATTAATGTCCCTTATTTTGCCTCTTAATGGGAATTTAGCTTAACCCATTCATTGATGTATATCCTTATGTGATTACTTATACCAAGTTAAATGAGAGAGACACTAAGAATATAGAGAGAAGAATGAATTAAATACTATGTATGTTTTATTATGTAAAATTTATGTATGAGCCTAATTTTCAAATGGCACTAATACTTTTTAACCTGGATTTGTAATGATATTTTGTTTTTAAGCATAAAATTATGTAATCGTTATGTAAGAAAATATTTGGGTCACTATAATACTACCAAAAAAATTAAAATAAACCAAAAACTAATTAAAAATGAATCCAAAAAAACATTGATACCGTATAATAATATAAATATAGTTTGGTATAAAAACAATTTGATATACTCTATAAATTTTAAAAAATAATATTACAAAAATATTCCCTAAATAACCTAAAATAAAACACCTAAAATATCATCTTAAAATCTAGAAAACCTTATCCCAAAAAATAACCCTATATACTATAATTGTAATTCCATTAGGTGATGAAAAAAACCTATATGGATATACTTTTAGAAAGAGAGGAATAAACCCCAGTTTTTTACTTAAATTCAACTATGTTGCAGTGGTATTTACTCTAGAATCCATATCAAAAAATGTTAAATATAAAAATAAAGTATCAAAATGAAGTGGGATTATAAGGGATCCTTTATTTTTGGTTAAATCCTAAGAATCTATCATGAATCATCCCTGATTTAGGATTCTATAAGTTAGAGTAAAAGGATCCAAAAAGGGAATCCATGGGGGATCTCATGTGGTAGGAGGGAAATGACCTCAAGGGATACAATATGAGGAGTTAGAATATTGGAATACAAGCCAAAATAATTCTCCAATTAAAATATAAAAATAATTCTAGGCTATTGGGTAATAGTTTTGGGGCTACTAGGTACCTATTTGGAACCAATAGAATAACATGGGGTTTTTCGTAGGCATTGGATAAAAAAACCACTTGAAATCACTATCTTATAGATAGTGGAAGCCCTAGGCTGCCTAGAACAATGAGTTCAATTATAAATATCAAACTATCTCAAAAATAACCTAAGAATCTATCCTAAAACACCTAATATATGATCTAAATACTAAAATGTAAATAGACACCTCCATATGAACTGGAAATTCAAACATGACCATAATTGAATTCTATAAACATCTTACCAATAAATTTAATTCACTATTCCAATGGAAAAATTTGTTACATATAATCCTTAAAGACACTAATAGTAATCAACCTCTTGAAAAAAATCAAAATAAAATTTATTTTCACTATTAAATTTGATATTTTATTAATAATTAATAAATTAATAATGAATTAATATATTTTGATGTTTTAAAATTACCAATATAATGCTTTTCTTCCCAAAAATACAACATGACATGAAATATAAAGTTCATTATCTCTCTAAAATAAAAAATTATTTCCAACATATGAAATTACATCAAAAAACACCTACTATACATCTACTACTAGAAATTGAAGTCTAATTCTTACTAATAAAATCATAATACCAAAAACATACATAGAAAAAAAATTATTTCATAAATATGTTTGATAAATCTAATAATAGACTTATGGTGGTCCCCAACATATGGATAAACTAATATTCATAAATTCCTACGCAACTACTATATTTTCATGAACACCATATTTAAATATATAAAATAAAACAAGGGAAACCAAATTAATTTCAAAATATGAAGAATAATTAATTATGAAATTTTCACTTGAATAATCGTCTTTATTTCAAGAATCATATAAAAATAACAATGGAAAATTTAAGATTTTAAATATAACACACATTTTAAAATACTAAGAACCAATAACTAATATCCATAAAAAGGATATCTTTTTGAAAATATCAAAATAATTTTCAAAATAAATTTTATGTTAAATATTATATTTTAAAAATATATTATCTAGTTTTTTAATATGAAAATATTTCTCTAACAATTGATAATATCATAATTATAAACAATTTTAGTAACAAATCCACAATGAGAAATAAAAATATCAACAATAATAAAATATATTTTGACTTTTGTTATGTAAATATGCAATAAAATTTTATTTAAAAAGAAAATATTATATTAGAAAATTTAAATAAATTTAATTTATTTTAAAAAAATGAATAATATCTGATATGTAAATTTCTTGTATTTAAATATCAGAATTGTGTGAGGGAAAATTAAAAAACATCTGCTCCCATTTAATCCCTATTACTCCAGGAATGAGTATCATTATCTACATTGAAGAAACAATAAAAAAACTAACTCATACATAGAGTTTTTATGCTAATTATCCATACAAAATTACTAACATATATTTCTATTTTATTTATTTAGCTATAAATTCACAATTTTGTCCCCAAATTATTAAAAACCAATATCAAACATTAATTAAGTGTGATCCATAACTAATAGCAACTCTAATACCATTTTTTAATGACCTGAATCAAATCATTTATTGACTCAAACCTATCTACCACAGTCCCTGAATTTTCCTCTCAATATCCTTAGGTTGATGAATAATTTCAAGGGTTTATGTCTATTGTTGGGGAATGATTTACACTAGATTAATTTTGGTCAATTCCAAATTTAATATATTATTTTATATAGCCAATCTTGATATTGACATCCCCAAACCCAACATATTCAAATAATAGAAAAATAACTCACAAGTTGAGTTTTCAAGTCATTTTTTAACAAAATAAAATATGAATACATTATATAAAAGAATATTATAAATAATAATAAACAATAGAAAATATAAAAAAATAAATTTAAAATTATAAACAATGGTCATAGTGTTATACGATTGATGCATTCCAGTAGCACTGAACACCCTTAATCCATTACATGATGAGGTCCTAGTCAGTTACCTTGTACATCTATTATGTTTGAACCATGGTCGTTCTATGCTGGAAATGGAGAATAATTTTTGTTTGTATTCAATCCTCATAGAAGTTCAGAATGTTTTCTAAGAATGGGATCATAAATTTCAAGTAGACAACTATATTGAAGGTTGCATCATTACCGAGTGTTTTCCAAATTTTTGGTCCTGAAAATTGGAAAATTGATAAATATGTGTTTGGTAAAGGGAGTTGCGCACAAGTTTGAAGGGTGCTTAGAAATTTGCGTGCAAGGCCTGATTTGGGATCATAATGTCAAAATATGGCAAAGGAAAAAAGAGCGTGCAATACATAAATGTGTGTGAAAGATGAATTTGCGCGGAAGAACCTTTCACACCCAATGCGATGTCAAAAGGGGTTTAGCACACTCATGAAGAATCTTGTGCGCACCAAAAAAGACGTGTCAGAAAACAATGTGCAGGGTTATCGAGGCCTATAAATAGGCGCCTACACCCATAAAAGACTTATTATTTTTTCAACAAAAACCTGATTGATCTTTCTCGTGAAAGATTGGTACCCAAAAGATTGGAAGAGAGTTAGTCTGATGCACAAGGTGTTCCTTCAGTCTGGAAAGACCTTGTGAACCCTTCGGTGTAGTTTTGTGAAAGATAAGGGTTGTGCAAAAATTAGGGGTCTCATTAAAGTCAACTTGGGTGACAAATCCCAAATCTTGCGCACAAGTTTAGGTATTGCGTTCAAGCATTGTGTTAATATTATGATAGGATTTTGAATACCATGTTCAGTGGTTCAGTGCTTAGGAGTGCATCAATTTTAGACATTGATTAAACCAGTGTCTCATTAAAAATAGATACAAATACTTCCATGAAAATATACTGAAGCAACCTTCAAGTCAATAAACTGAGTTTGACTTCTCTCAAGGAAGAGAGCTAGGGGCAGTCGAGGGAAGTGGTCCAAGGGACATAGTGAGCTATCCCTAAACCTTTGTAAAGGTAGTGTCCCTAGCACAGAGTGAATATGACCAAATACTGTAATCATAAAACTAGTAAAGATTAGTGGATTTAGGTTAATGGATACACTATCAGCGTATGTTCCTTGGATGTAGTCCTTTGCGGCGAACCAAGTAAAAGTGTTGTGTCAGCTCCTTGATTTTATTTGTTTGATAGATTTAAAAAGTTCCTACCAATGTGGGAATAAGATCCACAAATTTAAAAATAAAAAGTTGACACCCTGATTCACCCATCCCCTCTCTTGGTGTTCTGGGGTCCTTCCTATTAGACTATAGTCAATCCATAAAACCATATCAGTGAACCTAAAAATACCTTTAATGCCATTGAATAATTTTCTTATGCACCATGTTAAACATTCTCTATATAGTTACAAATTCCTAATATTTTCTAGTAAGAGACCTCAACCCCCATAGGTATAGATAATAATATTCATTGATATTTTTCAATAAATATTGGTTAAATTATATTAAATGAGATAAAAAATAAATAAATAAGAAGAAAATTCCAATGAACATAAAGTATAAATCACATAATAAAAATAGACTCCTCTTGCAAAACCCAGAGAAATAATAATAATAAGTAAGTGTGTATTGATAATTGTTTTCTTTAATAGTTAAAATATTGGAATCATGTTCACAAATTTTTCCATTGATTATGAAAGGAAAAATGTCACAATGTTTGGATATGAAATATTGTCATAGTTAAAGGATTCATGTTGGGTGCAACATTTCCTTTTCACCTAGAATATTAAATATTATAAAATTTTATTTTGAGATGTTGAGCATGTTAACAAAATTGCAACATCAATCCACATTTTTTCAATTCATAACATGATGTATCCTAACTCTAAATTTTGAGAGGATGATGATATTTTAAGAATACTACCATTGAAATCAGAATTTTAAATTAAATCATAACACAAAAGGTTTGATGAATTATCATCACATGATTAGCAATGCATCAATATCATCACACAAGGTCTGACTTTTTATTTATGATTGAATATCTAATGGATTCTATATATGTGAGGTATCAACAAAAATGTAATTTCATAAGTCCATTCCAAAGGTAGGTGGACACAAGGGATTCTTACTATTGATACCTTTTTTAAAAAATTGGTCGAGATGATGGCAGATCAAGATTATCACACCATTTAGAGGTAATTATTTCAAAATCTAGGGCTATAATCAATATTTAATATATATTTGTGAACCCTTACCAAATCCCAATTCAAGGATTCTCATACCTATTATAATTACCTAATAAAATATATACAGGTAGGTGAACACTAATATATAATAGAGGTTCGTCATTAATTTATTATCTAATCATGATTATTTGGTTTAATTTCAAATTACATGACACTCTATAATTTATCACCATCCAGGGAGTTTGTTGGTGTTTTGGATTTGGGATTGAGCCTTTGATAGGGGATTTTTAGATTTACATTAGAAATAATCATAACCTATATAGTTTATTTCTTCTTAATTGGATACATCATTCCTTTTATAGTTGTCTTATAATGACCATTCAATATAGGTTAATGTCAGGTCATAATGAAATCTAGGTGAAAGATTCATAGGAATTTTTATTGTGGATATTATAAATGGGTGACCCTTTTTAGTTTCCTTTTATGTTATAACTAAGAATGAGAAGGTATATTTGGGTATTAATATAAGGACCCAGCCTTAAAACATTACATAATATTTAATTAAATGAATAATTCACATTGAGGATCTTTTCATGTTTAGAGTTTTAGAGAATTAGGACATAACTATTACATCTCAAAAGATTACAAGGTAGACACTTCTACACAGTTTCCATTTTTTCATAAAATAAAAACTCTTGAAAAAAAGAGTCATGTCTAGTTCCATGTTTTAGACATCATGACTTTTCCTTGATCCCATCCTTGACCAAATTCATCTTTAAGTCCTGTGAAAACATTTCAAAACATGGGATGAGCATAAAAATCTTAGTAAGGGTTATAAAAAAAAGAATGAAAACATTAGTTCATAAATACATAAAAAACATGAAATCTTTTACTTACCTCATGAAATCATAATATTTATGAAAGACACATAGAAATCATAAATCATAAAAGTAACTTGTGGCATCCATATCATACTTATATTGTAGCTATCACAGCTACATAAGGAGTTACTTTGGAATACCCATCATAGTATATTCCCTAAATCTCTTAGGAGAAACATTCACATTTACCTCTGTCATGTTACCCAATTCATTGGAGAGCTATCTCGGGCTCACCTGCCCTAGGTTTATCACGGAACCACCAGTATACGAAAATAATGCCCAAGAACCATAACATGATCATAACACAAAACATAGGCATAAAGGAAAGATAAAAATTACACTAGAAAAATTTAATTTAAATATATTGAAATAATAAATCCATTCTCAAAGTCATTTTGAAAACAAAAATATGTAAAAATAGTATATGGTATTTATTTTTCCTTTTAAAAACTTTTTGGCTTGTTAAGGAAGCCAAAGATCAAATAATACTCGTGGCGGCAGAAAGGTCGTTGTCACCACTTATGTAAAAAACATTCCTTTTTATCACTTAGTAAAACGCTTCGTATAAAAATATTCCCTTTTAATGAAATTAAAACTCAAAGTTGTTTATACAGCGTATAAAAAAAATTGTGTATTAAAATACAATATGCCTCGATGAAAGGAGATTGATACAAAGTCCCTTACCTCATGTCCGACTTGACCCATTCGTTCTTTAATATCCTGAATAATAAACTAAAATTAATTTATAATTGCTTAAACCCCTTTTTCAAGTTTATTATTCCTTTTATATCACTTATTACCATGTTATAAACATTATGTAATCATTTAAGTTAATAATGTTCATTTTGTCGATATTTGGTACTTGAGTCAAAAATGAACACCTTATATTTACAAGTTGTCCATGTGGTCAATAGTTCATTATATACAGAATTACATTCATTATTTAGATATCATATATATCATATATATCCAGTATATACATGTATTTATAATAGTACATAACATTTGGAGGTAAGACATGAAATGCACCATTTATGGAGACAGTAAGCCGTACGTACGCATGAATGCTACTTTCATTTATATTTCTTATTTTAATGGAATTAAAACATTATGATACATAGTTATATTATAATTACAGTATAATATCATATATAATATCATTAACTCTATCCTTTATACATCCCAGATAAGTCATTAACGAGTCACATCACTTTGAGGGGGCGGTAGTCCGCACTTCCTCAAATGAGATTATCGTATTTACCCACTATAGAAAACATAAAGGCTTGATATAATTGGGAAGTACAGAAGAATAAGAAATTCATAAACATAATATATATCATATATAAATACAGTATCATCATAATATCCACCATGAGAGGCGGTAAGATGTAATTGAACAATCATCGTTTCGTGAGGCTTTAGTTTTCCATCCACGGAAACATTATGTTCTTCATCCATTAGATGGAGGTGTGTGTAAGTGTAGTTATAATCCTACTCATAACAACATCCTATTATATTGAGGATTCTGGTGTTGTTACAAAATAAATTAATAAAAAGAGTTTATGGGTTGGAGAAGTAAAATAGAAGAAAACAATTTAAGATAAATTGTTACCTTTAATTTGGGTAGCTCCCTTTGGTTTGAACCAAAGGAGTTCTTGAAGTGCCTTCTACCTAAGGTAAGGATTCTAGGAGGATGAGAGGGATTTATGGAGCTTTATTAGTCAGAGTTTGGATGAGACAAATGTCTTTAGAGGTGTGAGGAATTGGATATAAATGGTCTCCTTTTATAAGGGAGAGGAGGGGCTCTTTAGGAAAGTGTGAAAATATTATTTTATTATATTATGATATTCGGTTTCTAAAGGTCCAAAAAACATTAATTTCAAAGATAATATGACTCATATTAGAAATAAAATCATCCAATCATAATTGGACATGTTTTGTATAATATTCTAATCATTATAATCTTATTTATTTAAATCATTTATTAATGAGGTAAATACTGCATCATTATTGTGTCATAAATAATTTAATTTATTTGATGTCTAAAAATTATAAAAAAATACTATCATGTAGGAAATATTTTTATATTTCAAATGAATACTTATAGTAGAAAATAGGACTTATATAACACCATATAAAAATTAATTACTAAAATATTTTTATTAATATCAATTTTGTCTTTACATTAAATTAATTAATCTAAAGTGTCATTATCTTTAATAAGTGGCTCCATGGGGTCCCAAAATAGACCCAAGGATGCCCATGGTCGTCCAATACTAATCCAATAAGGTTAGGACAAGTGTTAATGCAATTTTGAATTATTATAATATTCTTTTAACCTTGAATTACCTTATTTACCTTTAACCGTGGTAAATAAAAGTCAAAGTTACTATTCACCAAAAAATGTTTTCATCTTATTGAACCACATTTTACTAACTAATAACAACCATGTATGTAGGATTTTTGAAATTCAATTCACAGAAATGGTAAATTTTCATTTAAATGAAAAAGTCAATTTTTTTAACTACCACTAAGTGGTTTCACTATTCATCATAAATTGAAGTTTTTCAGAAAAATACCAAAAATTCAGCCTAAGCTATATTTGATATTCCAAATTAAAAAATGATGTTTATTCTTCCAAATTAAAAACATAGAAGTGGAATTAATTGATTTTAAAATTAATTCCCATTATCAAAACAAATAGCGTGTTTTTAAGAAACAATAACTATTAAAAGATTGATACTTGTTTATGTCCAATTTCAAAGTAAAATTAATTCCAATGACAAACATTGGATTAAACGGTAAAGTATATTTTAATTTCACTTTAAAACCAATTAAAAAAATAATCTAACCATATAAATAAATTAGATTAAAAGGCACTTTTGAATTAAAATATAATATTTTTCACTATTCATTAAAAAGTGAACTTTATCGGAAAAATTCCAAAAATTTATACAAAGTAAATTTTGATGTCCCCATTCTAAATAATGATTTTATTTGGTCATATAGAATGTATTAAGGTAACCAAAACTAGATTTAAATAGGGTTTTCCATTAAAAGGTGATAAATCGGCCTTTTAATGTAAATTATGCTTAAAATTAGATTCATTCAAATTTTAAGCCTCTAACTTTTTATCGGATTACGTAAATACATTTAACAAACATTTATAATCATATTGTAGTTAGTTTAGTTCATTCCTACCAATACAACGGCTAGGAGTTAACTACCATTTAAAATAATATTATTATATTATTAGTGTGCGCCATAATATTCCAAAGAAACATGTTGTTTCGTATCGGCTATGCTATCGAACATAGAAACCCCTTTAAAGTAAAATTAATATTTATTTCACAAATATTAATAAATATAAAATATGTCTTATTCTTCATTTACCTGGGATGTTACATCCTTCCCCCCTTTTGGAAATTTCATCCTGACAATTTTTATTCACTTATCAAAATAAGTTGGGGTATTTATCCCTCATAACATTTTCAGATTACCACATTGCCTCTTCAACCATATGGTTTTTCCACAAAACCATTACCAAGTGAATCACATTATTCCGCAACACTTGATCTCTACGGTCAAGAATCTGGACTAGTTGTTCTTCATAAGAGAGATTCTCTTCCTACTGAACTACATCTGGGCTCAAAACATGAGATGGATATGGCATATACTTTCTCAACATCAAAACATGAAAAACATTGTGTACCTGGGATAAAATTGGAGGTAAAGCCACTTTGTATGCAATTGATCCAACATTCTCCAGAATTTCATAAGGTCTAATGAACCTTGGACTCAACTTTCCCTTATTACCAAAACACATCAAACTTTTCCATGGAGAAACTTTGAGAAAGACATGATCACCTAACTCGAAGGAAATATACTTCCTCCGGTTATCTACATAACTTTTCTTTCTGCTCTGAGCTGTTCTCATGTGCTTCTGAATCAACTGAACTTTATCTGCCATCTATTCTACCAATTCTGGTCCCATCAGCTTCCTTTCACCTACTTCATCCCAAAATGCTGGAGTTCGACAATGCTTTCCATATAATGCCTCAAATGGATCCATCTGTATACTGGAATGAAAGTTGTTATAATAAGGAAATTCAACCAAAGAAAGATGTTGGTCCCAACTTCCCTGGTAATCCATCGAGAATGCACGTAACATATCCTCCAAGTTCTGAATTGTTCGTTCTGACTACCCATCTGATTGAGCATGAAAAGTTGTACTAAAATTTAATTCAGTACCCAATGACTTCTAAAGGCATTTCCAAAAGTTAGAAATGAACCTGGGATCACGATCAGATACAATGGAGAGGGGAACTCCATGCAACCTGACTATCTCTTTAACATACAACCGAGCAAGTTGATCTAGAGACAAAGTATCTCTAATAGGAAGGAAATGACCAGATTTAGTTAATAGGTCAACTATAACCCAGATTGCATTATTACCTCAAGATGTCTTTGGTAATCCCACAACAATGTCCATAGATATATTTTCTCATTTCCACTCTGGCACCGGTAAAGGATGAAGCATTCCTTTTGGTAACTGTCACTCTGCTTTAACATGCTGACAAGTTAAACACTTCACAGTAAAACCAGCAATATCTCTTTTCATTCCATCCCACCAGTAATACTCCCGAAGATCTCTGTACATCTTAGTACTACCAGGATGAACTGAAAACGGGGAACTATGAGCTTCATATAACAACTCATTCTTCAACTGTGAATCACAAGGCACACATAATCTCTTTCCAAATCTCAAAACACAATCATTATCAATGATAAATTCAGGAAACTCATTAGTAAAAACATCAACGTACTCATTTACCACTGGAACATCATTAATCTGAACAGTCCTTTTGTTTTTAACAATATGTGCAAGGTAACATTCATTTCCATCTTTTACCAGTTTTTCAACTTCCTGATATGTTATCAAAAGAAAGGGTTCATTCTTGTACACAAACTAAAAATCTTTCTTAAAAAAACCTCTTTATATCTGCAATAAATCTTAGCATGATAAATAGAAATCCAATCCATGCCCAAAATAACATCAAACTCTACTAGAGGAAAAAAAATAAGGTTTGAATGTAGATTCTTTCCACACACAATGATAGGAATGTTCTTATGTTTTCTTTTTTTTCTCAACATTTCCTCCAGGTGTTTTTACCATATGTTCTGTATTCATATCTTGAGATGGAATTCCCAATTTACTAGAAAACTTCTCCGAAATGAAAGAGTGTGTAGACCCTGAATCAAACACATTGGCATAATCTGAACAAACAAACAGTGTACCTGATACTACTTCATTTGATAGACCAACATCTGCTGAAGTAGTTGCAAAGGATTTCGCCACCCCTTTCTGCTTGTAGTCTGGATTCTTTCCTTCAGTTGAGTTCTTTGTTGGACACTCATTTCCATACCGACCTATTTCATTTCACTTAAAACATCTTACTGATTGTAAATCAGATTTTGTCTTACCATTACCCTGATCTTTTTCAGTCCAATTACGTACCTTATGTCCCATTTTACCACATCGGTAGCACTTACCAGAATTAAAAAGACATTCCCCAGCATTCTTTTTACCACAATCTTCACAAACTGTAAAATTAAGTTTCTTACCATAAGACTTTATTGAAGAGTTCTTCCCTTTTGTCTGCCACCTTGACCTCTTATTCGGTTGTTTTTCAAAGAACACCTGATCATCAGCAAACTCCATTTCCACTTTCTCCACACAATGAACAAGTTTTTCATAACTTTTGAACTCACAAGAAGATAAATCCCTTCGACACTTTGGATTTAATCCTGAGTAAAAATAGTTGATTTTACTATCAAGATCTTGTATGAAATTTGGACCATACCTTGCCAGTCGAGTGAATTTTTCTTCATAAGCAGCCACTGAGTCATCCTCCTGTCTCAATTCCAAGAATTTTTTTTTCCATCCTAAAACGAACCACCTTAGGAAAATATTTCTCAAGAAACATACCATTTAATTCATCCCAATCTAGAGCATCAATCTCTTCACTATCTCTGATATTTTTCACCATCGACCACCACTGATCAGCTTCACCTTCAAAATGGTAAATAGTGAGACTAACCTTTTGATGTTCTAAACAACCCAAGACATCAAAAATATTTTCCAGTGCTTTAATCCACCCTTCTACTAGCACAGGTTTAGATGATCCTCTGAATGATGGGGGGTGTTGCCTCATGAAATGCTCCACTACTGACATGTTCCTCTGCAGTTGATCTGGATGATCTTGTGCATGGATACCACCATCATTTATATCCTGAGTCAACTGTGTCATCACTGCAACAAACTGTTCAGTTCTGATTCTGACCATCTCTGGTTGCGGATTTGGAAGGTTTTCTTCCTCCTGATGTCGTCCCAACATAGCTACCTTGTTTTCTCTGCTAAAAACCATTCTAAACACAGAAATATCTTAGGAGAAGCAACATGGTAATCTTTAAATGCTATATGATTTAAATATTTACATAAATTACTTTATGGATATTAATTTAACAATACCCTAACTCCTAAAGTTGTCTAAACCGACCTCTTATACCAACTATAAAGACTCGGCCTTAAAACATTACATAATATTGAATTAAATGAATAATTCACATTGAGTATCTTTTTAGGTTTAGAGTTTTAGAGATTAGGACATAACTATTATATCTCAAAAGATTACAAGTTAGACACTTCTACACAGTTTCCATTTTTTCATAAAATAAAAACTCTTGAAAAAAAGAGTCATTTCTAGTTCCATGTTTTAGACAGCATGACTTTTCCTTGATCCTATCCTTGACCCTATTCATCTTTAAGTCCTGTGAAAACATTTTAAAACTTGGGATGAGCATAAAAAGCTCAGTAAGGGTTATAAAACAAAGAATGAAAACATTTTTTCATAAATAAATACAAAACATGAAATATTTTACTTAACTTATGAAATCATAAGATTTATGAAAGACAAAAATAAATCATAAATCATAAAGATAACTTGTGGAATCCATATCATACTTACATTGTAGCTATCACAGCAACATAGGGAGTTACTTTGGTATACCCATCACAGTATATTCCATAAATATCTTAGGACAAACATTCACGTTTACCTTGTTCACGTTACACAATGCATTGGAGAGCTATCTCGGGCTCACCCACCCTAGGTTTATCACGGAACCACCCGTATACATAAATAATTCCCAAGAACCATAACATGATCATAATACATAACATAAGCATAAAAGAAAGATAAAATTTCCACATTGCAATAGAAAAATGTCATTTCAAGATATTGAAATAATAAATCCATTCTCAAAGTCATTTTCAATACCAAAATACATAAAAAGAGTATACGGTATTTATTTTTTCTTTTAAAAACATTCTGGCTTGTTAAGGAAGCCAAAGATCAAATAATACTATCTACAGCAGAAAGGTCATTGTCACTACTTACGTAAAAAAACATTCCTTTTTTTTGTTTAGTAAAACACTTCATATAAAATGATTCCCTTTGAATGAAATGAAAATTCAAAGGTGTTTATACTGCATATAAAAGAAAATTTTGTATTAAAATACAATATGCCTCAATGAAAGGAGATTGATATGAAGTCCCTTACCTCGTGTCCGACTTGACCCGTTTGTTCTTTAGTATCCTGAATAATATACTAAAGTTAATTTTTACTTTCTTAAGAACCTTTTTAAAGTTTATTATTCCTTTTATATCACTTATTACCATGTTATAAACATTATTTAATCATTTAAGTTAATAATGTTCATTTTGTCGATATTTGGTACTTGAGTCAAAAATGAACACCTTATATTTACAAGTTGTCCATGTGGTTAATAGTTCATTATATCCAGAATGATATTCATCATTTATATATCATATATATCATATATATACAGTATATACATGTATTTATAATAGTATATAACATTTGGAGGTAAGAAATGAAATGCATCGTTCATGGAGACAGTAAGTCGTATGTACGCATGAACGCTACTTTCATTTCTATTTCTTATTTTAATGGAATTAAAACATAATGATACATTGTTATATTATAATTAAAGTATAATATCATATATAATATCATTAACTATATCTTTTATACATCCCACAAAAGGCATTAACAAGTCACGTCACTTTGAGGGGGTGGTAGTCCGCAGTTCCTCAAATGAGATTATCCTATTTACCCACTATGGAAACCATAAAGGCTTGATATAATTTGTAAGTACAGAAGCATAAGGAAATAATAAACATAATATATATCATATATAAATATATTTTCATCATAATTTCCACCATGAGAGGCGGTAATATGTAATTGAACAATCAACATTTCGTGAGGCGTTAGTTTTCCTTCCACAGAAACATTATGTTCTTCATCCATTAGATGGAGGTGTGTGTAAGTGTAGTTTGAATAATTCTCATAAAAACATCTTAGAATATTTAGGATACTATTGTTGTTAAAAAATAAAGGAATAAAAAGAGTTTATGGGTTGGAGAAGTAAAATAAATGAAAACAATTTAAGAGACACTATTACCTTTAATTTGGGTAACTGCCTTTAGTTTGAGCCAAAGGAATTCTTGAAGTGCCTTATGCCTAAGGTAAGGCTTCTAGGAGGAGGTGAGGGATGTAAGGAGATTAATTGGCCAGAGTTTGGACAAGACAAATGGCTTGAGGGGTGTGATTAATTAGATAGAAATGGTCTCCTTTTATAAGGGAGAGGAGGGTCTCTTTAGGAAAGTGTGGAAATATTATTTTATTATATAATGATATTCGGTTTCTAAAGGTCCAAAAATCATTAAGGTCGAAGCTAATATGACTCATATTCTAAATAAAATCATCCAATCAGAATTGGACATGTTTTGGATAATATTTTAATCATTATAATCTTATTTATTTAAATCATTTATTAATGAGGTAAATACTGCATCATTATTGTGTCATAAATAATTTAATTTATTTGATGAATAAAAATTATAAAAAAGCTACTATCATGTAGGAAATATTTTTATATTTCCAATGAATATTTATAGTCAAAAAAAGGACTTATATAACACCATATAAAAATTAATTACTAAAAGATTTGTGTTAATGTCAATTTTGTCTTTACATTAAATTAATTAATCTAAAGTGTCATTATCTTTCATAAGTGGCTCCATGGGATCCCAAAATCGACCCAAGTATGCCCATGGTCGGTCACTACTCATCCAATAAGTTTAGGATAAGTGTTAAGGAAATTTTGAATTATTATAATATTCTTTCAACCTTGAATTACCTTATTTACCTTTAACCGCGGTAAATAAAAGTCAAAAGTTACTATTCACCAAAAAATTATTTTCATCTTATTGAACCACATTTTACTAAATAATAACAACCATGTATGTTTTATTTTTTAAATTCAATTAACGGAAGTGGTAAAATTTCATTTAAAAGAAAAAGTCTGTTTTTTTAACTACCACTAAGCGGTTTCACTATTCATCATAAATTGATGTTTTTCATAAAAATACCAAAAATTCAGCCTAATCTATATTTCATATTCCAAATTCAAAAATTATTTTTATTTTTACAAATTAAAAACATATAAGTGGAATTAATTAATTTTAAAATTAATTCCCGTTATCAAAATAAATAGCGTGTTTTTAAGAAACAATAACTATCAAAAAATTGATACTTGTTTATGTCCAATTTCAAAGTAAAATTAATTCCAATGACCAAAATTGGATTAAATGGTAAAAATATATTTTAATTTCACTTTAAAACCAATTAAAAATTTAATCTAACCATATAAATAAATTATATTAAAAGGCACTTTTGAATTAAATTACAATATTTTTCACTATTCATTAAAAATGAACTTTATCAGAAAAATTCCAAAAATTTACAAAAAGTAAATTTTGATGTCCCCATTCTAAAGAAGAATTTTATTTGGTCATATATAATGTATTAAATTAACCAAAACTAGATTTAAATAGGGTTTTCCATTAAAAGGTGATAAATCGGCCTTTTAATGTAAATTATGCTTAAAATTAGATTCATTCACATTTTAAGCCTCTAACTTTTTAATGGATAATGTAAATACATTTAAAAAACATGTATAATCATATTTTATTTAGTTTCATTCATCCCTGCCAATAAAATTTCTAGGAGTTAACTACCATTTAAAATAATAATATTATACTATTAGTGTGCAATGTAAGATTCCAAAGAAACCCGTTGTTGCGTATCGGGTACGCTATCGAACATAGCAACCCCTTTAAAGTAAAATTAATATTTAATTCACAAATATTAATAAATATGAAATATTTCTTATTCTACATTTACCTGGGATGTTACAATTAAACCAATGGATAATTCTTGTGTTATCATTTCCATGTTAGGTCAAGAATGAATCATATGTTCTTAACATGAGAGATGATGGATTATTCTTGGATCATAACCAAAGAAATAAATGGTCAGTCACTAGAGGAATCCTAATTTCCATACTAGAGAATGATGATTTACTATATTCTAGAAAATATAAGTAGATATTATTCTCATCACATAGGGATCTATAGGATTATCACATAATGGGAGGTTGATCGTGACTACCATAGGGTTGTCAACTAAGAAATGTTTGGATAATACCATACCCACCACAAGGGCTTCCAAATATCTTCACATATGATATATCAAGATGATATTGTGTCTTATAACTATATAGAGTACTATATGTGAGGTGTAAGAGTATTATATTGACTCTAGGTATACTAGGTGGCCAAGAGGAAATTATCAACTTAATGAATAATATGGAACAATGTGAAAAATATTAATACAAGTTGTATGATGAAACCAATAGAATTATTTCAACTCAGGGTATGACATTTAATCTTATTACTTTCAAAAAATATAAGAAATAATTTATAGGTTTTTGGGTTTCATGCTCAATGAGCCATCCTAAATCTCACATTAGGACAAACATAAAATCAGATGTAGTTCGAGTAATATAGTTTAATGTCATATGTGAGGACCGGTCCATGATGTTTAACATCATGAAGAAAGGATGTGCACTACAAGATTTAGATTCATTATTCTAGGACTTATAAATGACTCTGGTGACACATGTAATTATGATTATGGAGTGACAAACAGAAACACTAATCCCACATGAGTAATGATTTGTGTGACTGACTAAAAATAAAATTATTATTTATCAAACTCTTTTAAGGGAAATGTGAGAAATATGAGTTCAACCACAAAGGAAATAGTATATTCATTAAAGTAAAAAAATTAATCTTACTATAATTAGACTCCCTAAATAATTTCCAAGAGATATTTTTACCTGGTTGTCTAGTTCATCCATTTTAAGATCTTCGAATCAAAATGCCAGCTTATCCCAAGACTGGATGTACTCCTGAAGACTGATCTTCCCATCGTTGAATCCCCCAACTAATATTAGGTCCTTCCTGTTAATCTAGGTATATATACCCTCATTTAGAGTAATATTTAAATATATCCCCATCATTTTAGAGGCATATTCTTTTGTAGAATTGAGAGGCATACCCTATTCAGCCACAACATCTTCCGAGCTCAAGATAAATTCCAAGGATTGCTTGATCTCGTCGTCTGAATTTCCCTAGCTATCCATCTGCTTGTCTTCTCTGCTTACTGAGTCTCCATTGGAGGAGGTAATTAGTAGTAGTCCTTCCCCTTTTTACAGATTCCCTTATTTCCATAAAGGAGGCTCTTTCATAGTCACTTTCAAAGTCATGAGATGCAATATCAATATATTTATAATGATTATAATGTTTAACATGAAAGGTTAGGTCACCCTATTGTGGAGAACCCCTTGGATGAAACCATCACCCCATATGAGTTGACTCACCATAAACATTTTCAACATGGACCTCAATCACCTCACCTTCTTGTAGACCAGTAAGATGAATAGAAGAAATTAAACCAGTTGAGGGAACCTCCCTAGCATTAGGAATACATCCATCTATATCCTATTTTGAGTCATCAACATCAAGGAACATGAAATGATTTTAAAATATAACCATTGGATTATTTCTTCTTGGACTCTCCCTACCGGCCACCTTCACCCATCCTGCAAAGTCTTCCCTATCGACACCTGCCATTGAAATTTTATCTCCTACATTCTTCCTCAACTGAGTGTCTTCCTCTGCATTTTTCACTCCCATTGTACCCTCTATTATATGAGATCCTTTCCAGGGAACCCTAGTAGTTTTTTATTTTCATTTAGACCACTCCCTACATTAGTCAAAGCCTAATCACCACATATCAACTTAGCCTCCATGCCGTTATTTCCTTTTCGGTTTCCACCACCCCCTTAACACACCCAATCCTCAGGGCATGTTTCAATCTCTCAAATACTTCACTCAACTTTGCCTCAGGTGGAAACGGTTGTTCCATATTTATATGAATTCAATCACCTACTACATCTACAACTTCTCCAACCCCAAACTGTTCAACTATATTGGTTCCTACACTAAACACCCCTTGATCCAGCCCCTCCCCCCCTTTGTTCCTTCTCCCACACCTAAAAACCATACTGGAGTGACCCAGTTTCGTGTAGGAAGGAAAAAATTCCACCCATGATTCATAAAATAGAGGTTGTTTGTAAATAAACTCCTCAATAATGACAATCCATAAAAAATATATCATCTCAATAGACCTATCCACTTCAACATAGTCTCATGGAGCAACAGGATGGAAAATCTCTCATGTCCTGCTATCCGAACACAAATAGTGTCCTGCAAGGTTCCCGAACATACAAATAGTAGATATATTTTAGAATACTATTCATATAAAATTTTATTATAAATATTTTTTTCCCATTCCTAATGGTTAAGGGTAACATATAATCCTACATCAACCAAGGTTAGATACATGGTTACCTCAAATTAGGGGATTTACACATATAGTGAAGTGGTGGACGTGTTGCACATGGTACGTGGATGTTACTATAGACAGTGGTCTATTGGAGAGTGATGTAGAGGCTTGGTGGCTCTATTCATGGTGTCTGTTGGTAGGGGATTTGTTCCATCATTTATAATCGGTTGACAAAGGATGATGAAGTTATTTCCATCTTCAAGGAACACGAGTGGGATGGGGTACTGGCGGGTGGACGACAGGTGGGACCAGTGTTGGGTAAGAGAAAGGGGGTATTGCCTGAAGTAAGAAGCATACAGACTGGGGGAATCCTCATCAAAAATAGGAAACAAATGATCCCCTCCACTAGATAGTATTCAAATGGGGCTCAAAGAAACTACTCCCAGGTTTTAAAGACACCGGATTGGGACATATGAAAGGGTATGGAATCTTCTATCAGGACAAGGCATAGTGTATCTATAAATAGGGTAATTCTATCTATGCAGCCTCACAAAGTTTGTGAGTTTAAAAAAATATTAAATGATGGGTGGGTCTCTTCCTAGGGTTTTATATCTCTGGGGCCTTTCGGGTCATGGAAAGAGGCCATATGTGTGCCTCTTAGGCCTACAGGCCATGTAAGGTTCCCCCTCTACCATTAAAAGTGTATTATCCAAAATTAATAACAATATGTATAGAATTTCAGATTTTAGAACTATTTTAATATATAGTAGGATATTAATAGTGTCTTACAAATGACCTACCATTTTGAGATTCATGTGTAGTGAAAGTTGTGGAAACATGGGACAGAGGAGGATTATACATTGGTTCTTCACTATGAGGTATATTTTTATATTACACCAAGTAAGGTTCCAATGAAGGATTCATGTGGAATAAGGGGATAAATTAAGAGAGATAAAGGGTCTTACAAATGATTTCCCTTAATATTTATAACCTATAAATGTATTCTATTGAAGGCAAGAAATATTGGGTAATACACCTAGTAGGAGGACATGATAGATTTGGATGGCACTTACACCAGAGGATAAAGCCTATATGAGATCACTAAGAAATGAAGGCCTATTAATGGTATCTTAGGGATCCAACAGAAGTATCCAAACTATTGTTATTTTGGGACACTATGAGGAGTATCTTGACTCATATAGTATGCATACAACCAAGAAATGCAAGAGGAGTTTCTAAATTCTATGTGTGAATCGGAACCACAATGAGTTTCTTGATTCTAGGTGTATATTGTTTTAATGAGTACATAGGTATGGGAACTAGGTGAATTAGTTTAGAACCATATAGATTTATATTATGGATTTTTATCCCTAATGATATTTAGAAAAAAAAACTTTGTCCTATTGAGGGATATAGAATTTTGTTAGTCCTAGTGAGGGACTATTGAGATTCAAATCCCTAGACATGGCTAGCTTGAGGATTAGATATAGTTGCAGATGACATGGGTTATTAGACCTTTTGAGGGATTAGTTATGGTTCTTAGATCTATTTAGGGTTAGTATGGGGATTCAACCAAGTAGTGGTCCTTGGTTGGATGGTTACCAAGTGAATGGCCTTGGGTAGATGGTCTCCCATGTGAAAGATCTTAGTTGTAGAGTCACAATAGTAGAGGATCACTCGAGTAGAATGTGTCCCCAGGGGGTCACCCTAGTTAAGGGTTTTCCTATTGGAGGCCTCCCATGTTTTGGAATTCTCATGTGTATCTCTCATGTGATGATTCACTATAGTATAGGGTCGTCCAAGTATCGGATTAACCAAGTTTCTCTACTAATGGATCATCATAGTGGCTCGCCATGGCAATGAACTTATGAATATGTAGGGTTAATAGAGTTCTTACCACTATCAATCATCCTTATACATTAGTGTGTGACATATTGGAATAAATATAGATTATTTATTGAATAATATAGGTTTTTTGGGGATTTATCCTTGGGTTGGTGAGGTAGTTTGAAATAGTAATTTGGTCACGCAACCTCTGTGAATGGGATGGGTGAAAGGGCCTAGGATAATGGGATTTAATATCTTCTTAACATCTAATATCCATAAAATTTAGATATGAGAGTTATTTTTTTCCTAAAAACCCAATAAAATCAATGAATATGAAGTGATTCATGTTCCTATATATGGTTTATACTCCTTATAATGATTTAATTTTTTTTGATTCCATCCATTTAATGTAACACCATCAAAAATATTCTTCAATGTCTCAATGAACTTTTTGTTAGAAATGTGTAAAACCCATTTCCTAATACTGAAGTGAGGTTCTCACCACCATGTCATTGGATTGGGAATCATTCATTAGGAATATCTATCCCTAGTGTCTTAGAAATAATGCATCATATAGATATCCCATTTTCTTCTACTTTGTTCATTGAGATGATTTCTACCTTAACTCAAATAGTGTTTGTATGAGTATGATTACTTTTATTCTACAGTAAATTTCATGGTACACCATTTTAGGTTCTAATAGAAATCCTTATGTATTTCTTTAATGCCTTAATTTTACATGTAAATAACCTCATTCCCACTATCAGATAGTATATATACACTCAGGAAGTCCTTTTTTCCTTCCATCATCAGAAAGAATTTCATTTGAGGTAATGATATTCATTATAATGATATTTATTTGAATACTATTTAAATTAAATGAAATAGAATTTAAAAATGTAATAAAACCATGATTCTATTTATAAATTCCATTTGATATTTTTTTCTAGTCATGTTAGATAAGAAACCTTGATCCGAAATGTAATAGTTTTAACACTTCATTAAATTGCATGAAGCCTCAACCACCATAAAATATTTTAGATCACTTTTACAGTAATGATATTTGTAGTTACCACTTTTTTAATATTTTCCAAAATATAGTATGATTTGAATTGTTGGTATTCTCTTTAAGATAACACCAACCAAATGTTACATCTGGATAATTAATGTTATTTACACATTAACCATTTCTTTGGGTTGTTGCATGTTACACTCAAGACCAAACCACTAAAACTGTTTGTAATATAGTTATTCCATTAGAACTAAAAAATATATTCCATATGATAATGCCTATAAAAAATGGTGAGAGTTTATGAGATACATTTAAGAGACAATACTCATAAAAATATAGGCAATAAATATCATATAAATTATTAAATATCCATAAATAAAGACTAAATATTGTGTGAATATAAAATATTAGGTAAATTAAATCCATATCAAATAAACATTCTCCCATGTTATAATAGGTAAAAATTTGGGTTGTTTAATTCATAAATCAACTAGGATCACCCACATGGTGGAACATGTAAAAACAGAAGACAATATAATGAGTAAACAATATAGCTTCACCCCAACCATGTTCCCTTCAAATATACCTCTAAATACAGTCGAACCTCCCTATCTAAGTCTGTTATGAAACCTTTCCATTGACTTGTATATAAGATACCTAATTTCAATATCCAATAGAGGGAACATCAAGGATGAGAGAGAAAATCCATTGTATGTAACTAAGAATGGGGCCCTTTTATATTCTTTGATATAAAAATAAATATAAAAATTAATTAAATAAACATGATTATAGGAATGTCATGAAAACATATATGGATGTTTAAAAATAATTAAACCACCATTGCATGTAACGATGCCAACATTGATTAAATGAAGTAAGCATAGCCTTGTAAGATTATTAATGGATGACTTGTATAATTATGAAGGATTTCCTTTTTTAAATCCACTAATATGTATATTATTTTATGTAAAAACTACAGAATAAAATATGTTCACCTCATAAAAAGTGATTTATTTTTATTCAATATAAAACATAACCAATGATTCATAAATATGCTAAAAAATTTAGAAATAATTATAATGAAACAATACACATATGTAAATAATATAACTAGAATGTAAAATCCTTATATCTATTGATCTTTTAGAAATATTTCATATCTGAACAACAATATAAAATATAAACAAAACATTTAAAATATATTAAAAATTTTGTAAAAAATGAGAAGAGAACATTGTGTGAAAATTTATTGAATGTTGAATTTTGTAAATGAAATTTATTTATAGAATATGTAATGATTACATGACCAATTGAAATGTGTCCATTATAATAGTAACATAACTATTAAAAAATAACCCTCCCCATCAGAATAAAAATATGATCATTAGAGTGGAAACATGGTTATTAGATAAGTAAAATAATAAATAATAATTTTCATAAAGAAAAATATAAAAAAATTAGATCATAAAATATTTAAATAAAAGGTATAAGTATGATAAAATTAATATTTTACACAAATAAATAATATAAGAATTTTTTAGAAAACAGATGTGTATTATTTTCATTGATATTTATTTTTTATGAAAAAATTAAAAAAAATCACAATATAAATTAATTTTCATAAAATGGTATTAAAGAACAATAATTATTTATATAAAAATATTTGTAATTTTTAAACTATATAAAATTGTTCTCTGGTTTATAAAATCCATCATTTCCACATAATTAGTTTTTAATTTTATAGGATTATATTGAAAATATATATTTCCAAAATTTAGAAAAATTATTTTCATAAAATGGATTTTGTTTCTGTATTTGGGATGTCAAAATTTGGTATGGATGTTTTTTTGATATTTTTCAGAAATAGTAAAATAAAAAGGAGAATAGTAAAATACATTAAAATAATAATATTTTTCAATCGTGTATTTTAAGATTTTGGTATGATTTCAAGATTTTTTAAGAATATTTTGTTGTCACGTTTATTAATAAATCATTATCCCCTGGCATTTAATCACATTTTTTATAACTATTTTTTAAGATTCTATTATATTCTAATATTTTATTCAATATACCACTCCCCGCCTCTTACAAATACCACCATTAACCAACCAATTTCCTTTTCACATATATGTTCTTCCATTTCATAATACATAACATTATCTTTTTCAATACCCCTATCCAAATTTTAGAGGTAGTGGTATTCATAGAAGACCATTCTTTATATCCCATGACATATATCAATGAAATAATTCCAATTGAAGATGTAAACTATCTTAACATAACATGAATGATTTTTCTAAATAATTTTTATCATCGGGAAAATATTTTATAAAAATGATAATATAATGAAATAAGTGTCATGAGTATGATGTAATGTATTTATATTAATTTATCATTTATTATCATGATACCAATCATTTATTATAAAATCACTACCCATCCTATATTATGGTTGGTTATCCCCCTTCTTTTATGATGTATCTAATTTATAATCACCTCCTCCAATACTAATTTTGAGATTCTACTCATGTATAATTATGGTATAAAAGGCTAAATTATATAATTTTTATGTTTTTTATATTAAAAATATATATTTTTTAATGGTATTACAAATAAACTATCATAATCAGTTGTAACACCTATAAAAACATGTTAAAAGACAGTGTTTATTATTATACGTACAATTTAATGATGATAAAAACCACTATTATATGGAATATTATTGATAAAATACCATAAATCTATTATATTTTAATAACTGATGGGTTAATGAATGAGGATGTTTATTGGAGTTGTAACACCACATCAAAAATCATTAAAAAACATGCTAATATAATGGATAGAAAAAATATTAGAAAAAATATGTACATAATGTACTAAGGTAAATGGAAAATTATAATTTCCATTTGAATGAAGAAGAATATTAATCCAAGAACTAATAGATGATATTTACTAATTCAGGATCCCAAAAGTATCATTACAATTTTTCAATGATTTATGGTATGGATATCCCCTCCCTCAATCTTCTTTGAATGGGTTTTCAATCTCTTATCAATTTCAATATATCCATTATGATTTTTATGATGTTATGAATGAATTTAATATTATTATTAACTAACAAAATCATAATTCATGATGTATTATCTTTAAACCCCATTTTAATTTCTATTTATTTTGAAGGATAAAATGCATGTAAAGTGAACACCTTGAATATTACTCTTTTTAAAACTATAAATTCTCATCCTCATATATAATCATCAAGATATATTATACAACTTACAAAATAATTTTATTAATTATATCTTAGGTTCATAGATGTATACCTATCATTTAATCATGATTTAAAATACAATTTCAAAGGATTCAATCGAATAAAAATATTCCTCCAATGTTTCACTTCATTGAAACTTCTATTCTATTTAGCATACATTCAATATCATTTATTCATGAAGAACCTTATCATTTCCCATGAAATATTTAATATTCCTCTTATATTTTTTAAAAATATAGGATTCATTATTTATTTTTTTATCATGAGATTCTATAATATGGTTGGGGAAAAAATTCATTACTATGGGATATTAGTCTTACGATTATGTTGTATTTTATTTACATGTATGAATGAAATATGCATGTAAAAAATATTATGTGATAAATGGAACAAAATTTTTAAAACCCGTAATATAGAATGTACATTATTTTAAGTCCTGAGACACCATGTAATGAGAACATTCAAGGAGAATAGCACAATATATTTTTTAAACATTAAACCTTTAATTATGATTATGATGTCATCTTTCAGGTAGTTTCCATATATTAAGGATTTTTTTCTCTTATAAATTGATTCAATGATTTAAGTATCCATTATTATCTTGATTTTATGTTATTCCCCATGATTTTCCATTTACTTTATAATGATTATTCTCAACATAGTTCCCTTTTACAATAGTATTACTATATTTATAACTCACTCGTTTTTTTGTGTATTCCCCTAGGATGTAACTTTATGTGATAGATGTATTATGAGATCTTTAATTCTAGGTGAATATGGAAATAAAATGGATTTAGTTTTTTATATTTAGGTATTATGTATAAAATCACCTAATGACACTCATCCTATTGACTTTAGGGATTATTTTTGATATACATGTTAAAAATGATTAATAATATATGAATAAAACAAATATTGTAATATTTTTTAAAAGATTGTAATTTAATTCTTTTTTGTGTTTATGATAGAGCACATAATAATAAATATTCCCTAAATAACCTATGTTGTAACATGTAAAGACATAAATTATGATATATCCATGATTTATGAGTTTTTATTTATAAATACAATTTTTGTAATTTTATATGCTATAATTTAATAATTTTCATTCCTAATATTCATTATTTTAATTATTTGATTGAAATGGGTGGAACCATATCAATAACCAATGGTATGGGTAATTTAGTGATTTACCTAATTGGATGACTAACATGGTTGGAGGGGTAGTTGAGTACTTCAGGGTGGTGATTACTCAACTAAAAATGGTTATGAATAATAACATAATCCATGTGAAGCACTTTGTTTATATAATTATTGTGAAAGATGAGGTAGAATAATTTAGGTGACAATGACGTCCTTCTATTTTTGGATATATTATTTCCCTAAAAATTTGTAATAGTGTAATTCCGTTGAGAAGATACATTATATCCAGCAATGCTTCTTGAAATGTAGAGTATCATTGGTATTATATCACCAAGAGGGAGAAACTAATATGTGGTGGACACTGATAAACACTACAAAGACAAAGGATTACATCTAATCAATAGAATGGGAATGAATTATGATTTTTTAAATTAATTATTCTACTCACACTATCTATATTATAAAAAGGAATTAGTTTTTGGGATGAGTTAAGGGTGTAAAAATGTAATTCCCCACCAAGACGCTTTGGATCCAGTTCCTCATGCTAATGAACCATAGGCCTCATGAATTCCTCCATGTATGCCAGAGGCTTCCACATAGTAGCATGGGTTTAAGGTGGTGTGATGAATATACTATACACACATATCACTATCATAATAATAGTTTAATGAAAATATATTTATATATAATAATCCATATGAATATCATAGATACTATAGTAAAAACTCCACAACAAACATGGTATAAAATTCTCAAAAATTGAGTTATTAAATTATTGTCAAAACTAATTACCCATCGGAGGATCAAATACAAGAAAAAAAATAAACATAAAGAAGAAAAATTAAATAACATCCCCAATATGGTATTTAGTCTTATAGAGTCATTTTTTTTGAAGCCCATTATATGTAAACACATCACATGAAATCAATGGAAACAGGCGATGTCTTCTACAGAACATGTAACCAGATAGTATTTTTCTTTGGTACACATTTTCCATGGAATCCTGAGTAGGGTGTGAGTAAAACTCATTAATACATATCCAACTACAAATCTAAAATATCAAGTTCAAAATGAATTCTTGTAGGACTAATACAATTAAAAAATTACTATTTAGCAGTTTAAATTTTTTATAATTCATTTTTATAAAGAAAAAAGTGTGTTTTTAAAACCACGTATACTCAGAATCTACGGTGACACCTAAAATTGGAATATAACTACATAAATCATCACTAGTGAGTTGAAGATTATGATACATAGAAATGTAAGACTATTTCAAAAGGATACAACCAAGTTAACCAAAACTCGAAGGGATCATGGGAATCCTCAGTGGCTGCATAGGTCATTCCCAGGCAATGATATCCTTAATAATACATGGAATTCCTAAATTTAATATTTTCCAATTCTATCAATGAAAATCCAATAATTCCAATCATTTATTTAAATAAACATAACCCATTGAACTATTTATCCAATTCATTCAAAGTATCAATCATGAATTGAATCTAGGTCCACACCAATAGCATTATATCTCATATAATCAAGAAGAATATAGTGTGGTCATCCCACAACATTCATAAGGGTTCTAGAGGGAATCCATAAAGTTAATATTTTTAATTCAATACATAAGAAATCACCTGAATCAAAGGGGTATCATCCTCAGGTCATTTAAAGAGATGAATCAATGAAAAATCCTAGGTAGCTCATGGAATTAGATATATTTGGACATTCTTGGATTTAATGGGGAATCCTCCCATGTAATCTAAGAGAGTCCAATAAGGGAATCCATGTTCACTTAAGGAATTCCACTCATTACGCATACAGAACTAAATCAAAGATGTGAAATCCATTGAATTCCACACATAATAATCTTTAACATAGGAAATCAAAATTAACAAATTACCAAATTGTAAATTGAGCCCATGCCATTATACTTTCACACATTAATTAAATAAAAACCATATCGCATCCAAAGTAATGACTAAAAATGATTCCAATGATATGATATATAGAAAAAGTCCTTATAAGTTACTTATAGGAATTATATTTAATCATAACCATCATTAAATATCTCATAAAATTCATAAGCTATCAATTCTCATCCTCTTGGTTCGTTCCCTTTTCGTAACATGATTTACCACCATACCAAATATTAGGGACACTTCATAATTACAAATCAATTTCATATATAGAAAAATCAGTCATAACTCTATATTTTGATATAAAAATATCATTCCCTTAGTCTCATTTCAATGGAAATGTCTATTTAACATTTCAAAACTGAAAACTAAAAAGTTCCATTAGAAGGTTCAAATATTTCACAAATTATAGATGGTTGTGAAATTACATTCACAACCATTAAAGTTAATTATATTTTATCATCTGAAACTTGATCATAAATAACCAAGACTCATCCTTATCTTGTTCATGGATAAATCTCTGCTATGTTTATTCCTAAAGGGATTATAATTATTCAATGGTTATGGTATAAATTTAAGGTTATTTAATTAAAATGAACTCAATTAAAATCATTAAATTTAGAGAAAGTGAATGCATTACAAAAAAACCATGACTACATCATGCATACACATTGAGAATAGTGAGAGTATTGGTTATGTTTTTTGGGAAACATATCATGATAAAAGATAATACCACTCATTATGTATTAGATTATTGTTCTTCTTGAAACGATGGAAAATATAAAACTAGTCAAACACCTTAATTGCAGGTAATATATGATAAAAATAGAAAAAATAAGTTGATTACAAAATAAAACCTAAATATACAGTGTTAAAGTGTTATAATCACAATTATATATCCAACACATGTGATGAAATTTTATTCTGATACTTGATAGAAAAGATCAACCCATGGGAAGAGGAGAAAAAGGGGGAAAGAGGGTTGAGCATGAGAGGTTCCAATATAAGGGGAGTAGAAATAGGGTTTAAAACCTAAATGATTTGAGGATAAAATTGATATTTTATCAATTTAAAATAGATTAATTGTTTAGATAAACACTTTTTGATAAACTATGTGTAAACTGTGCATAGCACATTTCCTGAGGAATACAATTTTAGACAGTTACGATGCACAATTTACAAACTATGCACCATAATCATATGCAAGAATCTGCAACATTCATTACACATTGGAACTGTTAAATAAAATTAACCCTTATACATATTAGGATGGATGGTTAGGGTAATGGTTAGCACTAAATGTTTTCTAACAGATCACCCAAGATATTAATCACATTTTTTAAATTTCATACCCTATAGATATCATAACTTATATGATCACACAAATAGCATTTCAATCCTCAAACCACACAAAATAAATGAGGGATTAAAACATTCAAACTCTCAAGTTATCTATCCATAAATTAGTTTTAGTAATTGGTAATCCACTAAACAAAAACACTGAAAATTTTAGTGAAATTCAAATGCTATTATGGAATATGGATTACAAAATCCCCAACATAGAACTTATTATAATAGATAAGTCAAGTTTATTATCAATATAACTAACATATCCCACACTTTTCACTAACTTTATTCAAAATTACTTGTTATACTCTCTAATACCCTAAAAGCGTTCAAAAAATAACTCCCAACAATATCAAAAATATTTCATGATCCAAATACAATAATCATAGAAAACACCAAAACGTTGAGAAAATGCATACCCAAGGCCTTATATCTCATGAAATGGTCATTTCACCATTTAGTAAATCACCCATTATTTGATTCTCCACATCATAAGACATAACTCAAGAAATAAAATACTGATCAATGGTGTATAACACTGAGAAAAGTTCTGACCAAATCACTATTTTAGTACTTTAATGACCCGCTAAGTGTTATTTCAAAGACACCACACCTGACCACCCATGGGGAAACTAGTCTACTAACATTTATAATATTTAATTCCAAAATTGAACATTAATATACAAGCATCCACTATTCGAAAAGACACAGAATATGTGGGATCTTCCACGAAAGACTGTGGAAAACTCTAGAAACTCCCCCCATCATATTAATCCGACATGACCAATGTGTTTCCAAATCATATAATCAAATCACTCACAAGGAAAATATAATTGTCTAATCTAGAAAACATATATGATACCATAATACATCTATATACAATATTCTATTAACCACAGAACCATGATGGACTAAACACCAATGGAATCCCAAAACCACCCAATGTATATGATGATGTGTAATAATAACCACATTGTGAAAATAAATAGTCAAATAACTGACCACCCAAACTCTTAATAATTTTCTCCCCCTAGAAAATATAGTCCACTAATCCTAAACTTACATGTATTGCATCATTTATTCTTGATCTTGGAATGAATACTCAAACACTCTACCATAATGAAAACAAATTGAACTCTAGAATTCCTTAAGGAATACAGAATCCATAAGGAATACTTGTACATTGAAATCCATTGTAGTCACTATAGTTTAATAATCATTCTATCACAATAATAACCCATCTCAGCCAATGGTTCATCAACAACAAGTAACATGATACAATCCACCATAAGAGTTTCCTTTCATCACTCTATTTTTTAATAACCCATATCTCATGACACATAACTCGTTTGGTCACCGAACACAATAGTCAGAGTTGGACATCCCTTTTAACCTCTAGAGCCACTCTGGGTGTCAAATGTTATAAATTTCCATCTCATGAAATACAGTCCTCTGTCCACAATGATATTCATCCAAGGAGAGGACCACATCCCATATAACGTTTGGTGACATCCCCTCTATATAGATATCCCTATACTTCTCCCTAATAACTGGCTTGAATTGGTCCATCCATTAGTGATTTCAAGTTTCTCATCCTGATCTTTGATAATCCCTCATTTAACAAAGGGTATGATCATTCTTCAGTATTATCCATTCTACATCACATTGGTTTAAACTAATTTATCCCTGTCTTGATTAAGAATATTCTCTATTTCCAATAAATCCTATGGTTACTATACCCACAACTCCTAATCATATTCATTGGCCCTCAGTCTGAAAAAATCTGCTTGTTGACCCAAAAAATGCTCACCTATTCATATAACAACATGTATTTCTTTGATAGATTCAAATAAAATAAGATTTAACTCCCACAAAAACTGGTCAAATAAATTAACTCACACTCCCGTGAATTGTGTCACATCAAAACTATGCTCACCTTTCAAAACCATAGACCATGATCATGTGTAAGTTGACCTTATTTAACTAGGATTAACCTCAGTGCTCATTTGGAAAATTATTAACATCACTTATTTCAAGGCCCATCACACAACCACATGACAACTAGCATCATTCCTAAACTACAAGTACCTTATTCACCTTTAATTGTTCCTCTGGTAGCACATATGTAATGTGACAGAGATACTTAATTTACCACTCCCTCCCTATACATCCAACTTGATTTTAGAAACTAACACCCTATTAGATTTTATATTTAAAACCACCCATTGCACCACCACAACTATACCATGGAAATTTTTTTATATCATATTCCCTAATCCAAATAATATTCATATAACATTGTTCCTATAATAAAATAGGTGTTCATACTAAAAATATTTAATCTCACCATGACCCAAGGGTCACACCACCACCAACACAAGTTCAAAGCACACAAATCATCAACCCCTTATTCTAGAATCACATATCCTAGGGTCACATCCATGACTATGTTAAGAGGAATACTTCTATAATATCACATTAACTAACATAATATATAATAGCTTCCCTATTATTTGTACTAATACACTACACATATCCAGGCTAAGGGGAAAACCACCCATGATCACATTCATCATTTCCAAAAAATATCAATCCACTTAGTTTTGCATCCTTTGTATTCTAAAAATAATATTTAAAACCATAGTGGTTAGGAATACAATTGATCATTCATATAAAATATATCCTTAACACAAGGACCAACCACAAAAGGTGCTCTCTCACAACCACTTCCCAAATTGGAAGCACCACACATGCACAAACAACGTATGAACAATATTATACCCAATCCTTTTAACTCTATAGAAATAACTAGAATGGTCTAACCCTATCATGGGTTACCCTTTAAGGGTACAAATAACTAAATCACCAGACCAAATTCACACTTAAAGGTCACTATGTCCTACCACCTAGACCTAATAACTGAAGTTTCATTGTTTCCATAGCTTATGGGGTGGCATTCATCCATGTCTAAGTGTCTCATAGAATCTATCATTACAAACACAAAACTATGGTTCTTCATAATCTAGTCACTTTTTATATCCCTATTTCCCATTGCATGTTAAATTAAAAAACATAGATTATATAAGTCACTTTATCCTTTTATATTCAACAATGTGCATGTTAATCATATTATGTCATTACAATTTCACATGGTTTGAAAAAAAATGGTTAAATAGAATTAAATTAAAAAGATATAGGGGACTTCTATTTATGGGTTTCATACTAGAATTTTATTTCTCCCAACCATAATTTCCTATAAAAACAAATTTTTCAATTAATTTCATTACAAAAATAAATAATTGTTAAATTTGAACATGGTTCACATTCCTTTAATCTCATAATTTACATTCTTGATTTCTAGGGATCAACAATAAATTGTACTAGTTCTTAATGAAAGATTAAATATTTTTTTATTTACATGAATTGATGTAAAGTGCCTCATATGATCCTTAATGAAACCTTATTTAATCTAGACCAACATAAATTCAAGTATATCCACATATCATTTATGAAATCATCCTTATAATTGGCCAATAAAGGTTACACCATAGACATATTTGGAAAACACTTTATACAATGCTGCAAAAATTTTAGATACCGACCACAAAATTAGAAGTAATGTATAGGCTATAAAAAGTCATTAGTAAGATCCATACAAATTAGGAAAATATAATCAAAATATAATATTAATCAAAAGTATAATTCAATATATATTTAAACCCAATTTCCCTTGCATGATTCATTTCATTTGAATCCCAACATACTTAATATGAAATACTAAAAAAATACCATTAAAAATTAAGAAAATAGTTAAAATCCCATATAAAAGAACATCAAAAATCATTTGTATAACCCCTAGTTTAAAATAAGTACAATGATAATAATAGAAATCCATGAAAAACATGTCCAATCAAATTATTATTGGGGTTTCCCTCATGTTTTGGTTAAACACCCCAAGGCATGAGCTTGTTATCAGGTCATAATACACTCTTAGTCTCCTATATACCACTTCCAAATAGTATAATAATGGTAAAAACCTCTAATACAATTTTTTAATGATCCAACCTATATGTCACTAAACCAGTGCTCTGGGTTGGTGCTCCATAGGGCCTCAAGCAGGGAATTCAATATTCTAGAGGTTGCTATAAAATGGTGTCGGTTCAATGTGGCACTATATGGAGACTATACCAAAATATTTGTTTCACAATAATAGATTAATAATAATATACACATAAAATAGTTGACATAAACCTCAAAAATCAAACATATAAGTCAAAAAAAAATATTTTCAAAATAAAATTCTCAAAAAATGAATAATGTTATATGTTCCATAACATATTCCTCATGATCTGATCAAATACATGGAGAAAAATGATATAATAAAATAAATTTATAACTCATCCCCAATCCATTATCGAGCCTTTATTATACATGATATCAACACTTCATTCCATGAAAGCACAACATAATTAATCAATCTCAATGGGAGATTGAGCTAACCAGAATCTATGATAAGATAGTCATCCTTTTAGATACCAAAGTTACATGGAATTCCAAGAATGTTGTGACTAATACTCATTTGGATACCCCCAAAAACATCCTTAAAATATAAAAAACATTAATGAATCTATGAAGGAGTTATATAATTAATATATAAATATTAAATAACTGATCAATATTTCATATTAATATTTTAATTAAATATATCAGTGACACGTCCATAGATGTGTGCGCCTTATTATGATACCCAGCATCACCCTATAATTTCTTTGGTCCACCCTATTAAGTATCTGATCACAATAAATTGTATAACATTTCATGTTCCATGGTAGACAACCATGGAAACCAAAAACATGAAGGTTGTATGGTAATACGAAGGGGCTCTGCCAAGAGTTCCACTCAAAAAAAGACATCGACAATCCATATAAGTCATATATTCCATTATTTCCAATATAATGAAAGTTAATATAAAGAACCAAATTATGTTATTATATTAATATAATCCAAGTAACCACTAGTCAATGAAATTTAGAGTATTAAGATTTATCATATTCTAGTTCCACACCAATATAATTATTTCTCCTATAATAAATATGAATATAAGAAGCTCATCCCACTACAATAAAAAGGGAACAAGATGGAATCCATGGAATTAATCCATGGAATTCAGTATATGTGTTATAACCATAATCGATGGGAGGGACACCCAAGGAGTTACAAGTGATGAATCACGGAGGAAACCAATGTAGCTAATGTAATTATATGAATTTTTTCATTCATGGATCAAATGATGCATCATCATATGGAATCCAAGTGAGTTCCCTAATGAAATATAAACTCAATAAAGTAATTCTAGCCATTTTATATTCATAACAGAAAACATTGGGTGACACTCAATGCATTCTACACATAATAATCATACACACAAGAAATAATAATTAAAAAATTACCTAAACATTAATTGGTCACATGTCATTATATTCACTCACATCAATTTCATAAAAATCAATATCATTTAAAATGGATTTATTAAATACGATTATTTTGAAAATATATATATTGAAATTATTTATATGTTTCTGAATTTCAATCTATATAATCAACACTATAATTTAATATCTTAATAAAATTCACAAGCTAAAAATTAACATCAAAATGAAAGATTTCCTTTTCATAACATGGATTACCACCTTATCTAACATTATGGTCATCCCATAATCAAATAAACTTTTCACATAATGAAATATATATTATTTATACACTTTATCATGAATAACACATTTCATTCACTTAGACTCATCTGAATGGTAAAACCCATTTTACATATCACCACTCAATACAAAAAAGATCCATTTTTAAGTTTAACCCATTTTGAACATATCGATGGTTGTCAGATTCTATTAATAACCATTTTTTAAAATTATACTATATTATTTTTCAATTAGAAATATAAAACCATATCTCATCTAAATCTCATTAATTTCTAAAACGTAACTAGGGTTATTATTTAAGGGAATACCATTTTCTATGGTTTATAACATAAATTTAATGGACTTCAACAATGTTATACTTAGTTTAAATCATTTAATGTTACTAAAGTGATAGAGTGATATTGGTGGATTAACAACATCCCAAATAACCCCAAAAATATTGAGAATATAGGTTATGTTTTTAGGAACACCTTTCACAATCTTAAAGAATCCCACTTGTAAGGTATGGGACACCAGGTTTGATTGAATCAAGAGAAAAAGTAAAACTCGATATCCTATGGGAAACTTGGTCATATTATGAGAATCTAGAGGAACACCACATGAAAGTGGATAAAAGACAGTATAGAAGGAGGAGGAGTGTTGGATTCTCCTATAGATATCTAACAATATTGACAAAACATTATTCTGTCACAAGATTTATGAGATATTCACATATGAAGTGTATAAAATATTGTGGGTTGATCATGAGGGATTCCAATCAAAGGGTGGAGAAATAGGATTAGAAAAATAAAAAATCACCGGTTTAATTTTTTTTATTTTATGAATATTAAAAAAATTATAGTTTTAAAGAATGATTTTACTAACCATGATCCTTCTTGGTGAATCCCATATCAAGATGAATATCATTTCTCATGATTACGGTACATGTTTTACAAACATTGAACTAAACTTGTGAATGTATCTACAACATTTCATATAAACTAACATTGTTTATTGAATTTACATGAATGGTTAAATTAACTATGCACTTATACATATCAGGTTGTATAATAGGGGATAATAGTTATCACGATCTATGCACTAACACTATTTTCAAGATACTAATCCCATTAATGAAATTTCAATAAAATAATCAACATATATTTATCTAACCACCTGAAGAACATATTTGACCTCAAACCACATTCAAATTAACCTGTTAATACATTCCAACTCTCAGGTTCTCAGTCTTTATCTTGGTTCTTATAACGGCCCATCCACTAAACTTGATACTCAAATTCTTCTTAAAATTCAAATTCAAATAAAAAAAAGTAACTAAAAGGAATCAATTTGTTCTTATAATGAATAAATATTATGGATTTCTAGGTACAACAGATATTTTATTTAACCTAATTGAAATTATAACAATTTATTTGGTTCATTAAAAATATGTGACCTTGAAATTTGGTATAGAGATAATACATTAATAAATAAGTTGAAATTACCTGATGTTCCTATAAATATGAGATTATGATCGGTAATTTCCAATTGTATAATGGGGATAGGAATAAATATAGAAAAATTGAGTTTAACAGAATACTTTTAATTGAAAAATCACACCATGGGAATAAAATTGAACATGAAACATGATATATGTGTTGGGAGAATCATAAATGAAACTTCATCAAAGGAAGAATAATACATTTCACATTTGTAGAATTTGGAAATCATTGTTATGATTTTGAGGGTTGTGGTGATTATAATGAGTATAATAAATGAATGGATTCTTCAAAAAAATATCTTATATATTATTAAATGATTCAACTATATGAAGCATTTCCACTTTGAGAGTAAGTAAAAAATTCCATGAGTCATTGAGCATATCCAATGAAATAAAATTTAAATTAAATTTGTTCAAATATGTACTAATAATATCATATTCACTAAGTTAGATCGTGAATATTTAGTGGTGATAAGTAAAATTAATATGAATTATAGGAAATATAATGTATTAATGGATTTTGGTTCTATGAATTATTTCATTTCATGAAATTTATGTTTAAATATTCAAACCCTATATCAATATATAGTGGTTGAGAAATAGTTAAAAAAATTAGTGAAATAAATGAATTAAAAATCTATATCTCTTTACTAAATAACATTTTTGGGATGAGTCGCTTATTAAATCATGTTATACTACATTTGGTAGAGATTGATATCATACTAAGAAGGGATTGGACGTCCATATTCAAGTAAAATAGAAACTTCTTGAAGATTAAATTCACTTTCCATAACCTAATAAATCTTTTAATTCTATTCATGAGAAAGTATTAATGAATATCCATTGGAAAATATTTACCAATAATATATATTGATTCTTTAATAGAAATATTATCTTGTTCAAATATTTATGAATATGAATGGATTAACCATAATGAATTTCCATTTTTTGAGAGACTATATTGATGAATTTCACAATTAATTTTTTAATCCCGCTATGGAACAACAGGTTGAGTTTTATATAGAACATATACCTAGAGTACATACTATATCATAGAGTCCCTATTAAGTAAACCCCATTATGTTTTAATAGATAAATGGGAAACAACAAAATAATTCCATGTGTTTTATATGTTGTAGTAGTTTAATATGTGGTATCATAGTCAAATTTTTCTTGAAGAAGGATAGTAAAATTCATTTCTATGCATATTATCCTGACCTTAATGATTTCATGATAAATAATAAGTATCTAATTTAATGTATTGTATAATTATTTTATTAACATATGGTATATCAACAATTCATAAATGTGAATATTTTACCATGATATCATCTATTTATTTTGAATAAAGAGGATATATTAACAAGTTCCATTCAAAATATTATATGTTTAGAGATGCTATATTTTTCAGTTTGAACCCTTGAAAAATAAAAAAAATAAAATGTTTAATGAATAGATCATTGATTTGGTTTAATTGTATTGTGTTTTTAGAGTTTCGATACTAATAAGTTAACTATAATATATTATTTTTATTCCAAACATGTTTGATCATATAAGAATGTCATTTTCTCTAAATAAAATCCACCAATAATAAATCTAACACTATTGATCAATATTTAATGAAGAATTTATAACAGTGATGGTATAACATGTTTTGACACCTAGGTTCTGGGCTGACCATGTTTCTAGTTTCGTAAAAATAAATTCATAAAGTTTTAATTATTAATTTTTTTTCTATTGGAAACCCTGAACCTCAACATTTGTGTACTCTTAATATATCTAATTTTGACAGACCTTTCATAAAACCAAATAAAAGAGAGTGGAGGGATGTGTGACTTCTAGGTGAATTATAACTATTTTCCAAATAAAATATTCATATATGGGAATCACTAATGTAATTTAGATTACACACAAAAATATTCGACGAATAATTTGGTTAAGACATAGTACTCGATATTTTGATTCCTTTCTCTATTAATCGTGAGTTTTCAAGTGGATATTGTTTTTCTTTTTAATGATTATCTGATTCAAGTTTACATAAAAAAGATTTATTTTTATTATATTTTTTTCACTCCATTATTACTCATTGGAAAATTATTTTCCCAACACTCAATTACTGAGGTTTTCACCAACCACTGAAAATTTGGTCTATGATTTCTTATATGATATTATCCCTTTTATATATAAAAAACTCCTAATTAGTATATTTTTGGTTGAATGTTAAAAAAAATGGTACCCATAGTGATGAATGAAAAACATTGATCATGTACTTAATGTATTTGGATATGATGGAAAATATTTAGGTGTAAAGATTTGTAAAATACTTTCAATTGAGACCGTATGACATGATTCTTGACCAAATTCACCATGGGACCTCAAACGTTCTTCCACATACACTAGAGGATATATAATAGTAGTTTAGGTCTGTGTTTATAATAAATAGTGAATATACACTTATATCAGAGTGAAAATTTATATGACAAAATAACTTATCATCACCCATATTAATAAATTTTTTATGAGGAATAAATAAACATAATCATGTTATATCAAAATTAGCATGAAAAAGAAAATAATCATATAAATTCATTGTCATCATAATAAGAAACAAATGACCAACCACATGGACAATCAAATAAACTGACTAAAAAGAAAATAAATGCATGTGAGGATTTACTTCTATCCACTAGACTCAACCCATCAGAATCCCCAATCCTCTATATCTTATCCCACTCGATAATGGCACACTAGGCCTCTAACCAACCTAAAACTGTAATTATGATATCTGGTTATATACCCAAATTCAATGGCTAACAAATTAGGAAATGAGGAAAACTTTGTAGGGAAACACAGTTGGTGTATATTACATAACTAGTAAATTAGTGTTTTTACATCTATCATCCTCACCTAAGTAATTAAATATATTGAAGAAGCATAAATAAAATAGTTTATCCTAAATCATTAAGTACTAATGTGGAACCCTAGATTGACTCTACTTTCTTTGGGAAATTTTGGAGTGTCTTGGAGTAGATTACATAATTGTTGAAACACATCTTCCTCAATACCTTGGAAGTAAAAGGTGAAATCATTGATACCTTGTATTTAATAATAGGTAATCCTAATTTTAGGCATAAGATGATTCCTAGGTATGCACCTAGGCCATCCATATATACCTGAGGCTGAATCATATATAATGAACAAGGAATTCCATGTAGGCACAAAGGGTCAAATGAAGGGGATTATCGAAAGCATTCAAATAGAATTGAGGGAAGAATCATAGTATCTTATGAATTAAAAATAGCCATGAATGCTAAATATATATAGACTTCTCAAAATTTGTATATACTCATAGGAATATTTCGATGTAACCACCAGGGAAATTCATAATATCAGACTGAACAACTGGTTCATATGAGGAATTCCTGGAAAATAAAATTACCACTAGGGGTACTCTCATTCCTTAGGGTCACATTAAAATGTAACAACATAAATTTACAAATATTAGGAGACCTTCCCACACTATTTCATATTGATAAACACAATGAACAATGAATAGTTCAATTAACATACCACATCATAGTCACTATATCTTCATTTATCTATTATCAATGATTTGGGTTCTAAGGCGACACCAAAAATCAACGCTACCCATTCCCATAGTAACCCATTCATGGGATTCATAACATATTGACCTCCATGAGAGCCCCATGGGGTAACTTACAACATAGAAACTGTAGAGACCCCAAGCTTGACGTTCATGGACATTACATTACTTTTGTGGAATACTTAATACATAACAAAAACAAACACACAAGGACTGTAATAGTTTAGTGTATTTGGAATCTCGGAACGTAATCTTCTAATCGTGGTGAAATATCTTCAACATCTCCCATAAAGATCTTCCCCTTTTGGTTTTCTTACCTAAAACCTTTCTTTAAATCCTAGGGCAAAGAAAACATATAAAGGGTGATCTCAAATGCTCAGTAAGTGTAAGCATGGATAAAATAAAACAAATCATATACATTTGAACTTAAAAACATGAACATAATGTTTAAACATCAAAATCTTGGGCAATGACATAAAACATGGCAGTACATAAGGCATAGATCATAAAGAAAAATCAATCATGATAAAATAGCATGGGAATAAAACATGTTATTGTGGGAACCATTAAGAACATGATATGATTTCTATAGTATCCAAGGCATTGCTGCCAAGACCATCTTAGTGGACAAAGTCCCTTACTGAACCGGGTTTACTTTCCATTCTAGCCCTGTATTACTGAACCTGATTTACTTTCTGTTCCATCTATGTCTATATCATGAGATATAAATCTATACCCAATGCATTGGAGGGAGATATAGGTCCCACCCATCTCATATTGAAATCATTCTTACATGTGCCACAACATAAACATAAATCATTCATCATAACCCAAAGAATAAAATGGGTTTCATAAACATCATCCCATCATAACATAATCCATATAAAAAAATGGATATCATTTCATCATAAGAAAATTGAAACCATGTAAATTATACACATATGAAATAATTTCATCTTATATGGAAAATAGTTTTGACAAAACACTTGAAATGAATTCTTGAGCAAAATATCCTTTCTTCTTGAAAATCATTTTCTTTTTCCAAATTGCCATTAAATTTTAAAATAAAATGATTTTGTTGAAAATATTCAAGAAATATTGTAGATTAAGCTTCAAGAAAATAAGGCATTATGAAATCATAAAAATCCGTTCATGTCGTATAAGTTAAAAAACATTCTTCTCGTTCTTTTGCTGGAAAAGTCAAAAAAGTACTTCGTAACGTAAACAAAAGAAAGATTCCTTACATACCATGTAGTAAAATTCAAAAATGGGTAAAAAGGACTTTAAAAATACATGAAACCATTTTTATAAAACAGGGACATGGATGATAAATATAACCCTAGTGAATACTTACGAATAAACAATCTCGGATAAAAACGAGATTGGAAAAGTTATCCCTTACCTTAGGTCTGATATGCTTTGTACGTATCCGAACCTCCTATATAATGATCTAAATAATATCATTGACTTATTAAAGAATCATATTCATTGTTATGGTATCATATATGGTTCACTTATGACTTTATATGACCCGTTCTTTTGTAAATCCCATGTTAAAGCAACGTTTTGTGTAAAATCATCTTATTTATCGTACGTGTTTGGACTTGTTGTTCTTGATGTTATTATTACTTATATCATGATTTACATACTTCTATAATTTAAATCATGATTTATATATCATATATATTCATTATATATCCACCATATACATGTATTTATAATAGTACATAACATATGGAGGTAAGAAATGAAATGCATCGTTCATGGAGATGGTAAGTCGTACGTACGCATGAACACTACTTTAATTTATATTTATTATTTAATGGAATAGGTATATTAAAATTCCAGTATAATATCATTAAATCCATCCTTTATACACCCCGAATAAGGCATTAACGAATCACATCACTTTGAGGGGGCGGTGGTCTGCACTTCCTAAAATAGATTATCGTATTTACCCACTATGGAAACCATAAAGGCTTGATATAATTGGGAAGTAAAGAAGCATAAGTAAATCATAAACATAATATATATCATATATAAAAAAAGTGTCATCATAATGTCCACCATGAGAGGCGGTAGGAGAAAATCGAACAATCATCGTTTCGTGAGGCGTTAGTTTTCCATCCACAGAAACATTATGTTCTTCATCCATTAGATGGAGGTGTGTGTAAGTGTAGTTAGAATCCTTATCATCAAAACATCATAGTATATTTAGGATACTGTTTTTATTAAAAAATAAAGTATTAAAAAGAGTTTAGGGGTTTTAGAAGTAGAATAAAAGAAAACAACTTAAGAGAAACTGTTACCTTTAATTTGGGTAACTTCCTTTGGTTTGAACCAAACGGACTTCTTGGAGTGACTTATGCCTAATGTAAGGCTTCTAGGGGGAGGAGAGGGATGTAGAGAGCTTAATTGGGCAGAGTTTGGATGAGAAAAATGGCTTGAGAGGTGTGTGTAATTGGATAGAAATGGTCTCCTTTTATAAGGGAGAGGAGGGGCTCTTTAGGAAAGAGTGAAAGTATTATTTTATAATATAATGATATTCAGTTTCTAATGGTCCAAAAATCATTATAGTCGAAGATAAGATGACTCATGGTCGAAATATAATCATCCAATCAGAATTGGACATGTTTTGGATAATATTTTAATCATTATAATCTTATTTATTTAAATCATTTATTAACAAGGTAAACACTGCATCATTATTGTTTCATAAATAATTTAATTCATTTGATGTCTAAAAATTATGAAAAACATACCATGATTTATTAAATCTTTTTAGATTTACAATGAATATTTATAGTTGAAATGATAATTTATATATCCCCTTATAAAAATTAATTACTAAAACATTTTTGTTAGTGTCAATTTGGTCTTTACATTAAATTAATTAATCTAATGTGTCATTGTCTTTCATAAGTGGCTCCATGGGGTCCCAAAATCGACCCAAGGATGACCATGGTCGGCCATTACTCATAAAATAAGGTTTGGACAAGTGTTAAGGTAATTTTAAATTATTATAATATTCTTTTAACCTTGAATTACCCTATTTACCTTTAACCGCAATAAATAAAAGTCAAAAGTTACTATTCACCAAAAATTATTTTCATCTTATTGAACCATATTTTACTTCTTGATAACAACCATGTATGTCGGATTTTTAAAATTAAATTCAAAAAAGTGGTAAAATTTCATTTAAATGGAAGATTTAGTTTTTTTTAACTACCACTAAGTGGTTTCACTATTCATCAAAAATTGAAGTTTTTCAGAAAAATACCAAAACTTCAGCCTAAGCTATATTTGATATTCCAAATTCAAAAATGATTTCCATTTTTTCAAATTCAAAACATAGAAGTGGCATTAATTAATTTTAAAATTAATTCCCATTAACAAAACAAATAGCGTGTTTTTAAGAAAGAATAACTATCAAAAGATCATCACTTGTTTATGTCCAATTTCAAAGTGAAATTAATTCCAATGACCAACATTGGATTAAATGGTAAAAATATATTCAAATTACACTTTAAAACAAATTAAAAATATAATATAACCATATAAACTATTGCGATGAAAAAAGTTGTTTTAATTAAAATATACCGTGTTTTTACTATTCATCAAAATATGAAAGTTATCAGAATAATATGAAAAATTTGTCCAAATTAAATTTTTATATCCTGATTCCAAGGAAGAATTTTATTTTGTCATATTGAACTTATAAACACGTAAAAAACTATATTTAAAGTGGGTGCGCCATCAAAAGGCGGAAAAACTGCATTTTTTTAAAAATACTTATGTTCCCCGAAAAAAATTATTTTATTATCATACCATGTTCTAGAAAATATGTAAGATGAATAATAATGTTATCAAATTCAAATTTTAGTTAATATTATTCATAACAGCTAGTCCATAATAATATTATAACAATATATCATTGTTTAGTGAAACCCGGTATTGCGTACTACACACGCTATCGAGAAAGGTCGCGATTGCGTGTAATGCAATCCAAGTCAAGGTGACGTATAGTTCAAGACTCATTTGTTGTTGCGTAAAACAAAATAAAACCATATTCCATTTATACATTAAACAAAATCTATACTTAATGTTGCATAGAATAATTTCTACAAATCGAACTTGAAATTGTGTATAACACGAGCCAAGAATAGTGTTGCGTATACTACAAGGTAATATGGTGTTGTGTATAGCACGAGATAATCTAAATGAAATTAAAAATAATAATTCTAATAAAATATCAGGTTGTTACATTCTACCCCACTTAAAATTAATTTCTCCCTCAAAATTCGTCGGGGTTATAAATGGATTAATACTTGAAAGTTTCTTTAATAGAAACCCACATCTTAAAAAGGGAATACAAAAACCTATCTTCAAAAACTAATGTATGAAATGTAACGGTTAACCAAATTAACTAATCAATGGGTTTCCACATAGGATAACATAGTTGAAAATATGGATATGGAAGAAAAAACTAATTATCATGTTCTGATGGAGAGTGGTAGAGAAGAGGGTTATGAAAAAACCAACAATCACAAAGCCATAGATTTGTGATGATATAAAGTAACATCTGATTCATCAGATATAAGAGTACTAGGACAACATTTTTGGCTTTCAAGATAATTTCCCTAATGTTGAAGAATTTGAATTAGAAGAAATACTTACTTTATTTCGGTATAATCTCACTAATTTTCATGCCTTGAACAATTTCCACTTTATCTCTTACAGAAATGAAGTTGAATTTGTCATTCCTCAAGTGTTAGCAGATCATGTGATAGAATGATGGTTCATTCCATCTATCTCAAACAAAAGGTTAGAAAAAGTTATCAAATGTACATAAGTCCTTCTATAGTGAGTTTAATCGTATATGATTCCAAAAATGGACTTATACATCATCTATCATACCGCTTAATAAAATAAAACTAGTTTCTACTAACCAGGGACTTCCTATAGGCCTATGGTAGGAGATAAAGGCCTGTCGTACTTCAATTTTGGGTTCAATTCCTACAACCTTGTCCAACGCGACGGGTTATCGCCCGTCCTACAGGTTGTCCTTTTTCTAAAACTACATTATTATAACATTATATAAATAATATCGAAAAAAGTTCTATCCTTAAACAATTCTATATGATGTCCAACTTAATCCATTCAAACCTTTGACCTTATCGAAAATACTTCTATCCAATCTTATAGTATAAAGAAAATGATTATTGGAAAGGTCACATAACAAGAACGTGAATAACATCATTTATCATACGATATATCTTGTTGGTCACATTCCAAACATGTGAATTCCTTAATCATGTATTCTATTGAAACATGAATTACTATAGAACCTTAGTTGAAAACATGAATGCTGTAAAAATTTGTCTCTTTCCACATTCCAAAATCCCAAAAATTCTTTATACTCAAACCATGATATCACTTTGTCCTTATATTAGTCATGAGCTCATTAATACTATCAAAAATCTCATTATCTCTTTATCCCATCATTATGCTCACATCATCTATTTTCCAAAAATATCTGAATAACCTTTCATGGTTACCAATACAATTCATCATATACTTTCAAAACTTAAGTAAAGTCAACAGTGTAACAATCCTTAGATTTTTCTTTATTCCATAGTACCATACATTATTCTTGATAAACATACAATCATTACACTACCTTCTTAAACCACTGACTGAGCTTCATCATTTCTTCCATCTCATATATCATTTGTAGTCTCTTCATCATCATCCACATAAATACTACCCATATGACCATGTTGATTCTCTTTATGAGATTTTCCCTTAGGGCATTGGTTTTCATGATGCCCGTACATTCCACATTTAAAACACTTAACCGTTGTTGATGTCTTAGCAATACCATTATCCTTGTCCATGGTGTTAACTGAACCTTTTCCTTTATAATTACTAGCTTTGTGTCCTTATTTTCCACACCCAAAGCATCTTCCAATTCCTTTGAAACATTCTCCTTGATGCCTCTTCCCACATGACTTACATGAGGGAAATTGAACTTTCTTTCCTCTATGATCATCATGAAACTCCATCTTTCTCTTATTAGCTGAGTCAGGAAACTTACCAAAGTTGAGATTATTGATTATATTATGAGATTTCTAATTAGGCATAACAATGATGTTTCACCTTCCAAATCCCATTTCATTTGCTTAATCATGAAGAATATCATTCCATTGTCCATTATATTCTCCATTATCGTGAATCTTCCTGTTTCCATCCATTTTCTAAAACCCAAAAAGAATTGTGTGAGAGGAAAAAATCATGATAGGTAAAACCACATAATAAATGGGGAGTAACTTCAATATCTAACATCTTAAGTTTAATTCTAAGATCGTTACCGTAATTCTAGGACTATAACCTATACTTATACTTAACCTTAGGGACATCCCTAGACATACCTTAGAAATATCTCTAGGGATCTCACTCCAGTTTTCACATCCTAGTTTCAAAAGGTTGACTAAACCTTTCCTCTAATACCAACTGTAGAGACCCCAAGCTTGACGTACATGGACCTTACATTACTTTTGCAGAATACTTAATACATAAGAAAAACAGACACACAAGGAACGTAATAGTTTAGTGTCTTTGGAAACTCGAAATGTAATCTTCTAATTGTGGTGAAATATCTTCAACATCTCCCATAAAGATCTTCCCCTTTTGATTTTCTTACCTAAAACCTTTCTTTAAATCCTGGGGAAAAGCAAACATATAAAGGGTGAGCTCAAATTCTCAGTAAGGGTAAGCATTGATAAAATAAAACAAATCATATACATTTGAACTTAAAAACATGAACATAATGTTTAAACATAAAAATCTTGGTAAATGACATAAAACATGGAAGTACATAAGGCATAGATCATAAAGAAACATCAATCATGATAAAATAGCATGGGAATAAAACATGTGATTGTGGCAACCATTAAGAACATGATATGATTTCCATTGTAGCCAAGGCATTGCTGCCAAGACCATCTTAGTGGAAAAGTCCCTTAATGAACCGGGTTTACTTGTCGTTCTAGCCCTGTATTACTGAACTAGATTTACTTTTCGTTCCATCCATGTCTATCTCATGAGATATAAATCCTTACTCAGTGCATTGGAGGGAGATATAGGTCCCACCCATCTCATATTGAAATCATTCTTACGTGTGCCACAACATAAACATAAATCATTCATCATGACCCAAGGAATAAAATGGGTTTCATAAACATCATCCCATCATAACATAATTGATATAAAACAAATTTATATCATTTCATCATAAGAAAACTGAAACCATGTAAATCATACACATATGAAATAATGTCATCTTAGATGGAAAATAGTTTTGACAAAACACATGAAATGAATTCTTAAGGAAAATATCCTTTCTTCCTGAAAATCATTTTCTTTTCCCAAAATGCCATTCATTTTTAAAAGAATAGGATTTTTTTGAAAATAGTCATGAAATATTGTAGAGTAAGCTTTATGAAAATAATGCGTTATGAAACCATAAAAATCCGTTCATGCCGTATAAGTTAAAAAAAACCTTCTTCTCATTCTTTTGCCGGAAAAGTCAAAAAAAGTACCTCATAACATAAACAAAAGAAAGATTCCTTACATACCATGTAGTAAAAGTCAAAAATGGGTAAAAAGGACTTTAAACATACATGAAACCGTTTTTAGAAAACAGGGACATAGATGATAGATATAACCCCAGTGAATACTTACGAATAAACAATCTCGGATAAAAATGAGATTGAAAAAGTTATCCCTTACCTTAGGTCTGATATGCTTCGTATGTATCTGAAACCCTTGTATAATGATTTAAATAATGTCATTGACTTATTATAGAATCATATTCATTTTTATGAAATCATATATGGTTCACTTATGACTTTATATTACCCGTTCTTTTGTAAATCCCATGTTAAAGCAACGTTTTGGGTAAAATCATCTTATTTATCGTACGTGTTTGGACTTGTTATTCTTGATGTTATTATTACTTATATCATGATTTAATTACTTTCACAATGTAAATCATGATTTATATATCATATATATTCATTATATATCCACCATATACATGTATTTATAATAGTACATAACATATGGAGGTAAGAAATGAAATGCACCGTTCATGGAGACGGTAAGCCATACGTACGCATGAACGCTACTTTAATTTCTATGTATTATTTAATGGAATAGGTATATTATAATTCCAGTATAATATCATATATAATATCATTAACTCCATCCTTTATACATCCTACATAAGGCATTAACGAATCACATCACTTTGAGGGGGCGGTAGTCCGCACTTCCTCAAATGAGATTATCGTATTTACCCACTATGGAAACCATAAAGTCTTGATATAATTGGGAAGTAAATAAGTATAATGAAATCATAAACATAATATATATCATATATAAATACATTTCCAACATAATGTCCACCATGAGAGGCGGTAGGAGAAAATCGAACAATCATCGTTTCGTGAGGCGTTAGTATTCCATCCACAGAAACATTATGTTCTTCATCCATTAGATGGAGGTGTGTGTAAGTGTAGTTAGAATACATATCATAAAAACATACTATTATATTTAGGATACTAGTGTTGTTACAAAATAAATGATTAAAAAGAGTTTAGGGGATGGAGAAGTAGAAAAAAAGAAAACAACTTAAGAGAAACTGTTACCTTTAATTTGGGTAACTTCCTTTGGTTTGAACCAAAAGGACTTCTTGGAGTGACTTATGCCTAATGTAAGGCTTCTAGGGGGAGGAGTGGGATTTATAGAGATTAATTTTGCAGAGTTTGTATGATCCAAATGGATTGAGAGGTGTGTGTAATTGGATAGAAATGGTCTCCTTTTATAAGGGAGAGGAGGGGATCTTTAGGAAAGAGTGAAAATATTATTTTTTAATATAATGATATTCGGTTTCTAATGGTCCAAAAATCATTATAGTCTAATATAAGATTACTCATGGTCTAAATATAATAATCCAATCAGAATTGGACATGTTTTGGATAATATTTTAATCATTATAATCTTATTTCTTTAAATCATTTATTAACGAGGTAAACACTGCATCATTATTGTGTCATAAATAATTTAATTCATTTGATGTCTAACAATTATGAAAAAAATACCATGATGTAGGAAATAATTTTACCTTTCCAATGAATATTTATAATTGAAAATATAATTTATATATCCCCTTATAAAAATTAATTACTAAAAGATTTTTGTTAATGTCAATTTTGTCTTTACATTAAATTAATTAATCTAATGTGTCATTGTCTTTCATAAGTGTCTCTATGGGGTCCCAAAATAGACCCAAGTATGCCCATGGTCGGACATTACTCATCAAATAAGGTTTTGACAAGTGTTAAGGTAATTTTGAATTATTATAATATTCTTTTAACCTTTAATTACCCTATTTACCTTTAACCACAGTAAATAAAAGTCAAAAGTTAATATTCACCAAAAATTATTTTCATCTTATTGAACCACATTTTACTTATTTATAAAAACCATGTATGTCAGATTTTTGAAATTCAATTCACATAAGTGGTAAATTTTCATTTAAATGAAAGATCCAATTTTTTTTAACTACCACTAAGTGGTTTCACTATTCATCAAAAATTGAATTTTTTCAGAAAAATACCAAAAATTCAGCCTAATCTATATTTGAAATTACGAATTCAAAAATGATGTCCATTTTTTCAAATTAAAAACATAGAAGTGGCATTAATTAATTTTAAAATTAATTCCTGTTATCAAAACAAATAGCGTGTTTTTAAGAAAGAATAACTATCAAAAGATCATCACTTGTTTATTTCCAATTTCAAAGTGAAATTAATTCCAATGACCAACATTGTATTAAATGGTAAAAATATATTCAAATTACACTTTAAAATCAATTAAAAAGATAATATAATCATATAAATTATTGCGATGAAAAAATTTGTTTTAATTAAAATATAGCATGTTTTTACTATTAATCAAAATATGAAAGCTATCAGAATAATATGAAAAATTTATCCAAATTAAATTTTTATATATTAATTCCAAGGAAGAATTTTATATTGTCATATTGAACTTATAAACATGTCAAAAACTAGATTTAAAGTGGGTGCGCCATCAAAAGGCGGCAAAACTGCATTTTTTCAAAAATACTTATTTTACCTGAAAAAATTATTTTATTCTCATACCATGTTCTAGAAAATATGTAAGATGAATAATAATGTTATCAAACTCAAAATTTATTTAATAATATTCATAACTGCTAGTCCATAATAATATTATAACAATATATCGCTGTTTCGTGAAACCCGGTATTGCGTACTACACACGCTATCGAGGAAGGTCACGATTGCGTGTAATGCAAGCCAAGTCATGGTGACCTGTAGTGAAAGACTACTTTGTTGTTGCGTATAACAAAATACAACCATGTTTCATTTATACATTAAACAAAATCTATACTTAATTTTGCGTATAATAATTTCTACAAAACGAACTTGAAATTGTGTGTAACACGAGCCAAGAATAGTGTTGCGTATACTACAGGCTAATATGGTGTTGCGTATAGCACAAGATAATCTCAATGAAATTAAAAAGAATAATTCTAATAAAATATCGGGTTTTTATAGAAACCCTATGTAGTTTCATAATTTTAAACTCAACTCTTGGACAATAATCATCACATAGAGGAAATAAAATCCCACAACATCATCCTAAAAAATTATTACCTCATATGGTAAGTTGTACAGTCAACATACTAAAGATATGGAATAAATCACATCTTAGTATAACACCCAAATCCAAGGTTGTTCCATGACCCCAAACCTATCATCAATCAACCCTAGGTCACCCAAGTAATCACATAGGTTTTGGGTGGAACACACAACACACTCTTTAATTTTCTAGCCCAATGAATCTAATGCATCAATAAATTATATAATGTTATACTTGTTCCTTCAATACAATTCATTAGTCATTCATTCTCATGGAGTCTATGGTAATCTATCCATGTCCTAGACAAATAATTAGGAAATTCATGTATCTCCCCTTGGGGTTTGTACATATAAAATTGTACAATTATAGTGATAGCATGGGCCATCATTTAAAGAAGAATCAAACTAGTGAACTGGGTTCCAACATGGCCCTTAGTAAAATGTACAATCTACCCATACATTTCAATTTATATAAAAAATTCATTTAATTTAAATCGTTGGTTACCCTAGGTGGAGAGACCACATATTACATGCATATAAATTGAATTAATTTTTCATAATGGGATATTCATAGTGACCACATACCTTAAATGATTATATCTCCCTTAAAACTATTCTCAACCATCACAATTGAAACATCCAATAACTGTAAGAACCTCACTCAGTACAATATTTCAAATAATTATATATTAAAATACACAATTAATTACTCAAATAATTTTCAAAATTTTATAGTTTTTTTACAATTTAATCTATTTAGGTATAATTAAAAAAAATCCACCAGTCGTGTTCAATGAAATAAAAGGAGAAAACAACCACTAACAAAACATGTAAGGCATATTGTTGACACCATCCTAAGAAAAATCCCAGACATGTAACACTGATTCAAAATATAATTTTATTTAAATTATGGAAATTCAATGAGAAATTCACTATATGACATGCCTTAAGAGACATGGAGTGTAGATATCATCTCCAGATTTTCACTAGAAACACTATTCTAAATCTCCATAAACATGGGATGAATCCACTATTCTTGGTGAAAGATTCATAATAACCTGATCAAAACATTCCCAAACCATAAAGAGAGGAAATATGAGGAATAATTTTTTGATCACCCGCCTTATAACATTGAATAAAAACTCCAAAATCACAATAAATTCAATGATAAATAAATGGTAATGAAATAGAAGGCCCCACATGGTTGTCCATGCATGAGTGGATATGAAGAAGGTAATTGTTGTTAAATAATTAGAGGTTAAAATGGTTAGTTACTAATTTATAATAAAATCTTTAAATCACTATAGTTTGGATGCACTGTTTTTAAAAATTTGTTCTAACTATGTGGTTCAAAGTATAAAAGATTCAACACCTCAAACAATTGAGTCATATGGTATTCAAAACTCTTTGAAAGCCTTGTAATACATGTATAAAAACTAATTAAATGTTTTTCATATTTTCTCTATAACATTTTAACAAGAATGCTCTATACCCACTACTACAAAAACGGCCTATATCAGCACTCAAAATGGGCATTAACAGCGCTAAAAAAACATTGTAAATATCAGCGCTAATATAGGGGGTCCCTTTTATTAGCGCTCCGAAAAGCGCTGATAAAGGCCACTTTTATCAGCGTTAAATAAAGCGCTAATAAAAGACCCCTTTATCAGCGCTTTTTTTAGCACTGATAAAAGGGGCCTTTATCAGCGCTTTTTAAAAAGCGCTGATAAAAGTCAAAAAAAAATAAAAAAAATTAAATAATGCACGGAGAGAGATTTTATCAGCGCTTGACCACCCCTTTATCAGCGTTAGGTCGTCTCCTGCGCACTCCCCTTCATGTGCATCCTCACATGCACGCACCACCTTTTCCTCCACCTGAACTCGAACCCGAAACCTCCCCATTTCGCAGCTGCACCTTTACCACTAATCTATTTCGTTATTTTCTCTATTTAATGATATATCTCTTTATATATATTTATATTTAGTTATATTTATTCGTATATTGATATAGATTCATATTAATATAAATATATTTATTAATATATTAGTATATATATTCATTCATATATTAATATATATTTATATTTATTTATTTATATATATATTTTTCGTTATAATTTTTTATCCGTATATTTATTTGTAAATTAATATATACTTATATGATTAGTTTTAAATACATTTATGAAAAAAAAATTGTATGTGTGTTTATAATTAAATAAATACATACATATATACATACATACATACATATATATATACAACACACAGACACACACACAGACACAAACACACACAGACACATATATATTTACAAATAAATACATATATATGTGTATTTGAAAAGCCATAGAATATTAAAACAGTCATAACTTATAATCTGAAAGCATGTTTCAACTCCAAAACCTATCAAATCGAGGAAAATGAAACAATATTTGATATGATATGTGGTACAGGATTAACGGACATCCAGATCAGAAGTTATACTTGTTTGAATGTTAAAAAATCGGGGTATCCCGATTAAAAACTCAGTTTTTGAGAACTTCTGGGCCTTTTGGCCTTGATAAATGTGACAAAGGCTTTTCCTAGTTCACTAGCGCGTAGATCTCATCGCAAGCTTCGATTTGATATGTTGTAGAGCTAAAACGGACACCCGGATCAAAAGTTATGGCCGTTTGAAGTTTGAGTTACATTTTCAACTTATTTTAGATCCTTTATTAATTGTTTTGATTTTTTTGTATCCTCAAATTGTTATTAAATGATTTTTAATCGATAATAATTATAAAATTATTAATTAATAATATTTTTTAAAAAAAATTTAAATCCATTTACACTAAATTTCTTATATATTAAATGTAATAGCCTATTTATACGTTTATAAAACATATTTAAAAAATATATATTATATTTATATATGAATAAATATACTTATATAAAAATAATTTATTTTTCATGAATTTTTTTTGAAATATATTTTTTTTCAGCGCTGATAAATACCCCCTTTATCAGCGCTGATAAAGGGGTCCCCTTTATCAGCGCTCCAAAAAAGAGCTAATAAAGGGGGGGCCTTTATCAGCGCTCAAAAAAAGCACTGATAAAGGGTGGCCTTTATCATTTCTTTTTTTGAGCGCTGATAAAGGCCCCCCTTTATCAGCCCTTTTTTCTAGCACTGATAAAGGCCTCCATTATCAACGCTTTTTTTGAACACTGATAAAGGGGTAGCGCTTCCGTCGCCCGTTTTTGTAGTAGTGACCCTTAAAAATACAGAGAAGTTTTGTTTACCCAAATGGGATCTCCTACATGTGATGTTATTATGCACAGTGTAGAACATGTTGAATTTTATTAAAATTGAACCCAATGGCCCTGAGAGTCTAAAAATAAACCTTGGATCTTACAAATACCCGATCTATATACAAAGAAATCTATTAAAACTTTATCACTTGTAATTTTAGATGAAATATCCATTAAAAAAATGAAACACTTTCCAAAAATAATATATTTTAAATTCTCTATGTAATTAATTACTCATAAAGGAGAGGGTTTATATATCTCCCCAACATAGTAATTCTAATCCACAAGAAGACCGAGAGGTGATTGACTAAAAAATTACATATCACAATCATCAATTTGTGATAAACTCATCATGTTATACACTAGAACTCCAACCAATAATCATTTGATAAACTCCCAACATGATGTGATCTACTGATAAAAAATAAATCCACCAACACATCATCATCTTCAGTATAATGATAGTCACAAATATTTGTCTCACTTAGGAAACTAATACATCACTTATCAATTAATTCAATGGATTATTTAACTGTGAATGATGAGACTCCACAAATAATTTCAAACTCCTATTACATAGTTCTCCCTAGCATCATAATTTCAAACTAAAACAAAATTACAGTGGCCCTACAACATTTTCAATGTGATTTACAATACTGTATGTCCAATTATGTATACAAATATTGTTTTATCCTCATGTCATCATCCATTTTAAAAAATGATCAGCCAGAGTCACTGATTAACTATCTAATCACTTGACACGGGACTTTAATTCCCAAAAGAATCACAACATCATCCAACACCAACAAAAATGACTAAAACATTCACTCAGTATATTTCCATAGTCAAATCCTTAACTGTTTCACTATCCATTATGATTCAATCCAATGAACTAGTTCACCTTCAATCCGAATCACCCCTAAATCACTACAACTTTATTTCTATCCAAATCCCAACATAAGGAATCCATTTAACACTATTTCAGAATTATGAATCTATTTTTCACTACGGAATAATAATAAAAATTAATCAACACATACATTGTACCCTAAATCTGCCTCAATAATACAACTAATTTTTTCACTGTACCTTCATGGCCCTACCCAAAATGGGGACATATGTTCTTGGATCACATTCCATTCATCACAAAATCTAATGACTGTACATATAATTCTTTATTGGACATGAGATCCAAATTAAAACATTATATTATTCCTATTCCTGACTCACTATAAATTTCATCCTCAACACCTACTAACATTTATCCATATAGATAGGGAAAAACTCTATGGGATAATGGTTCACTCACTGCTATACAAATTTACTTATATCACTCCTTGAGTTCTATATAAAAAGGATATATCATGAGGCATCCCTTCCATTTTTTTCAAGGATACACACTTAGGTCGACTGTATCATTATACCTAGAACCATCTCAAATATGACCTCTCACCACATAGGGGAATTTCCCAATTCATAAAACTATTTTGAAATCATTCCATCATGAATACGATCTAACCCATATTTTCTCTACCCATACACATCCACTAACTGATTTAAAATTCATCAAGGACCACATGTATCCAATTTTTACTATCTCGACCTCATTTAGACCGACTGGATTGTGTTCCCATACCACATGGTAATGTAATTTGACTAAATTTTTTTTGAGTATCACATCATGGAAACTAGACTCCCACACCTAAAAAACTAACAATCCAAATTGTATGTTAGTCTCATCAACCTCGAAGGACCAAATTTCATTCTTTGCAATAATCTTGATATCTCTTCCATGCCAATACATATCGCAAGATCAAATACTAATATGGGAATCTAGTTTAAATTAAATGCATCTTTACATTCTTTATACATCTGAGTTTCTTCCATCCATGATCAAGAAACCATATCTCATCAGGAAACAAACATTAAATCAATAGGTCAAGTTATCCTACTAATCATGTACTCTAAAACAAACCATGACACAAAAATCAATCTATTTTCTTGTTCATCACAATGATCATGGTCTCATAATTACCATATAATATAGTTGGTACCACATCCCATGATCTAATATCTTAACCCAAATCATCTACCCATTATTCATGTTAATGGGGAACTCAAAATACCTGGATAATTCCACTATTATATAACTCTCATATAACACAAGGCTCACCAATATTCCGAGACACATATTAGGTACAAAGGATCTCCCATATATCCCAATGATCACATGTCACCTAGGTCGGAATTCATGGGTAATATTCTCAAAACCTATCCCTATTTCAAAGGGAACTCAATTTCCAAAATTCTCACTCTTGGATCTCATATATACCTATACATATTTAAGGCATCGTAGGAAAACCTACCATCTTACTAAATTACTAATCATCACTGCAAATCTGTAAAGAAGGTTACCCACTCAGGGTCCATAATCTCTTAATTAAATACACATAAACATAGATATATATATATATAACACCATCATTCTAGGATAATCCATTTTGATTATACCATAAGCATACTAATTGGTTAAGTTGAATTACACAAAATAATCTTGATGGTAGAACACTATATAGGTTTTGGATGCAAATTTATATAAATAGAAATATTTTCATTTCAAACCCTTAACAAAAATCACTATTTCAGATTCTTTCTCTAGGGAACTAGCGCATCATGTGCATGGCTCTATTTCCATTCATTCCCACTTTCCAAAGGTTGGAAACTTTCATCACTTTATTTGGCGATGTCTTCTCCCTGATCAGAATGGGATAGTGGACTGTTGGTTAATACTTATATATAGTTATACATTGATCTTTTTTTCTTGAATAGGTCTCCCTCATAAATTAATTCAAGTTCTACGGACTCATTTCTAATTTCATCTCATTTTGGATTCCAGTTAACTACAGTTTTTCTATCTCAATAAGGCAGTAACCATCAGTCAAGAGAGTAGTCATATTGGGAAAATATTAGCATGTATACAACGATTATATTGGGAACCAATGAATTATTCCTCTTATGGAGTGAATATCATGTTTCATGAATCTCATGAAAAATGAAAGGCATCCAGTTTCTAGAATGACATAATTGACACCATGGGTGTAATTCTTCTCGGGGTTTTTATATCATGCATACCATGTTTCTTTCATGGGTTTTGGATTTATGGGTGAGGTCAGAAGTTCTACATCCAGTGAATATGGATCTAAAATTTCTTTAGAGATGGATCTTGTCATAGTATTAACCTCTTCTAGATATTGATTATAACTTCCTATTGTGATAGATAGAGGAATGAGTTTAACATCCTGTAGAGATAGACCAAAATGGCCAATTGAGATAGATCAATGGAGTGTGTCCATTGGAGGGAAGATTTCACACTTTTTTTTGATGTTTTTCATGATTAAACCTCAAGGATTCATCCTATGTATCCTTCTTTAGAGATAGAGATTAAAAACCATGTACTTTGATGCCATATATTGAGTTAATTTCACTAGGCATATCCATGTAGTTTAACATCGTGTGGTTAGAATGATCATGTCGTAGAAGGATCGTTGATGAGGGATTGTGTAGAGCTTACACATAGAAGCATACCTTCACAAGTGGATAGATTTTGGGGGGATTGTATGGGGATGATACTTGAAAGAATACCATAGTGGGTGTTTCATCCCATGGGGAAGAGATGTGGTGTGGGGATTACATGTGGAAGATTCCCATTTTAAGTGTCTCATCCCCAGGTTGGGATTGATAATTTTGGGATTACACATGGATGTAACCAATTCATGGGAGTTTCATCTCCAAGGATATAGTTTCATCTCATGGTGGGGGAGAAAGTGGCATCCCATGATGACCATACATGGGGAATAGTATGTTTATCACATAGGGTAGAAGGTGTGGTGGAATCCCATGTGAGTCATCCATGGGGCATCATGTTTTCATAACACAAGGTAAGGCTACAGTTTTACATCATGTGATGAGGATGTTTTCATTCATATTAACATCATACAAATAGGATGTGGATCTTGATATTTTTTATATATGTATCTTGGATATGGATGGGGTAACTCCTAAAGGGGGGTCATTTCAAGGATGAAGTTAGTTTCATAATAAGGAATCCCTACTGAGATAAGTGAGAAACATCCCTTAAAGATTCCACTAGTAGAAATTACATGACCACCGCTCATGTGCCTCTCAGTAATACCGTGTATTAGAACTACAAGGGAGGAGTGTCCATCAAGAGGCCAGATGTTGGTGTGCCAATTCTTAGAAGATATAGTTTGTAGGGTACCTATTATTAGAACAACTAGGTAGGATGATGGCCTACCATACACTTGTAGAAATGAGGTTGGATATAGGAGTGTCTAACATTATTCACATAGGGACTGGAGGTGTAGCTGAACTAGTCCGAATTTGGTATGGGGGGGCCTAGGAACTCTACCTTCATGATGGGGAGTCAATTGAAAGAAGAAACCACATATATTATAACATGAGGTTCTTCATATAGGTTGGGACCTTGCAGAGGGTTGTCTCGTAAATATCAGGGGAATCACCAAGATCAGGGTCTTCATGAAAAATTTTGATTTGTGAAATAGAGTAACCCTACCTCAGAGTAATTTAATGGTTCCCATATAGTGGGATTCGCAATTTGTAGGTGTCTCGGGTATCTGTAAGTTCCTCATGGGGATTTCTTGTTTAGATAAGGGCTTTTACCTTCAAAAAGGCTTCTCCCATTTGGTCTAAGGTTCTCAAGAACCTATGGGAGGTGGTTTTCTGAATGATGGATACCTTGGGGGGTCCATTTTCTCATTAACTCATGGAGATTAGTAGTATCACGAACTCAGAGAATTTCAAAGAATTCAAATGGTGATGTCCCCATGAATTTCAGACATAATATGTATTTTTAGGTATAGAGTTAGTGGTTGTGTGAGTTTCACAAAATCATGAGCCATTAAAGAATCGTTATTAGAATTGTGAATGAATGGGCCACCTTGAATCAGAATGATATTTCATAGAGTTTACCATAAACCCTCCACACAGTTGTAAAAAAGAGCTTCATGACATGGGATTGATGTTGTATGATGGTTAACAAAAATCCTTCACACATATGGGACCTTGGAAAATCATTCCTGCTCATGATGATGGTTATCATTGAAAATATAGTACCTTAATTAATGTTTTGGTCCATTTTGTATCATATTCACTTTGAATCATACATTCCTTCCTCAACCTCTCCCATGAAATTATTATTTCATAATCAAAAAATGAACCTCCCTCATAAATTGTCTTGTCAGTGGTCATGAAGGACATATTATTTGGGGAAAATTCAAAAAATTGGAAATTAATTCTACTTAAGAAATCATGGTCATAGAGCCTAGTCACAAATCCCAATCATTGTGCCCAGTTACGAAGCCTTGTCACATGATCTACTCATGAAGCTCAGACATGAATCTTGACCGTGAATCTCAATCATGAGGTTTGATCATTAATCCCCACTACTGGAAATTAGATCTTTCTCAACGCTTCTATACCAACAGTTTGCAAAAACCGTTGGTATAGGTCCCTTTTCCCAACGGTTTGTCCAAACCATTGGGAAAGGCCCCCAAATTGGCCACTTTTCCCAACGGTTTGGCCAAACCGTTGGGAAAGGTAGACCTATCCCAACAGTTTGGCCAAACCTTTGGGAAAGGCCCCCAAATTGGCCACCTTTCCCAACAGTTTGGCCAAACCGTTGGGAAAGGCCCCCAAATTGGCCCCCTTTCCCAACGGTTTGGCCAAACCCTTGGGAAAGGTGGCCCAAAATTCAACATACTACACAGAATCAAAATCTCAACCAAAGACCTATACCAACGGTTGTTAAAACTGTTGGTATAGGTACTTTCATTTTTTATCAGACCTTCGTACCGAGAACATTATATAAATCAAAATTTAAAATATTTATGAGAATACATATATATATTTATGTAATTATGATCACAAAAGTCATGTTAGGTTAGTGGTTGAGTCGTTCAATGATAAACGAGGGGTCCTGGGATCAAATCCCAGCGGATGTTTTATTTTTGGAATTTATATACCAACGGTTCCATTACCGTTGGTATAGATTTCATATTACCTATACCAACGGTTTCCAAAACCGTTGGCATAGGTCTATACCAACGGTTTTTGGAAAATCGTTGGTATAGAACTATCCCAACGGCTTACTTGGCTACGGTTCTCCGAACCGTTGGTATAGGTTATACCAACGGTTTGGAGGCTTATACCAACGGTTCCAAACCGTTGGTAAAGGTTAGTTTTCCAGTAGTGCCCTGTTATGAAAACTGGTCACAAATATCTCCCACAAAGCCCTATCCTAAACCTCAACCATGAATCCCTTTCATAAAGACCAGTGTCCATAAAACTATAAATAGACTAGGGTCCCAATATGGAGAACATGAGACTTATGTGAAAATAAAATGTTGAGCTATTTATTAATGAAGCTCAAACACCCAGTGGTCACTTTTTATCTCAATGTTCATTTCTTACAAAGCTAAAAACTGTAGATAACTCACATATAAGAACAATTATCATCAAACCACTCATTTACAAGACTAAATTTACGAACCCAGCCTATGAGAACAGATATTCACAAAAAACCTCCATAAGTGGACCATTGAGATATAGACTCAGAAAAATCATATACATAGAACTAAATGTCTACTGAAGGTGAAAAAACTCTTTCAACTTCCCATGAATATATTCTTTGGAACCTAGTGATTGGGTATATCATCCAACATGCATCAAACCATAACTCACTCATCACGCTATTGAGGAAGGCTAAGTTGAAATACTTGCTTCGTAAGATGCTACAACTTTATGACATGAAAAATATCTTTTTATTTTGCAAAAAAATGAGGTAAAATTTGAGAACCCATTCTATTTTATCACATATTTAATTAATGTTATACCACTGAAAACTAACACTTTATTTATTCATGCTGTGTGATGTCATATTCACCACTAAGATGAATAGAGATGAACCTTCTTACTAGATTAATGTCTCACTAAGAATATACTCATGGAAAAGGGATGATGTAGGATATATTATCAAGGATCATTCATAACTCACGATTCTCACACTCTGAAACCATATCAACATCATCAACTGGGAGAATATGGAGAGAGAGACATACCCCCATGTAGTATGGGATGATCCTAAAGGTTGGTTTGGGATACCTACTCATGGGGTGGATATGAAGGACCCCAGAACACCCTGGTAGAGGAGGGGTGAATGAATGTGTCAACTTTTTATTTTAAGGTGATAGATCTTGTTCCAACATTGGTAGGAACTTGTAAAATTGTTCAGTTGGTAATGTGAAATAATTTAAACATTCACACGTAGAAGGACCACACATAAATTTTAATTGGTTCACCAATAAGGGATAGTCCAAGGAGCATATACCAATAGGTTTTTGGCCATACCAATGTTCACTAATATTAACTAGTTGTGGATAAAAAATGTTTAGCACAGTCACTCAGTGCTAGGTGCACTTCCTTTTCATGGTTTTAGGTATATCACACTATGTCTCCTAGATCACTTATGTTGACTCCCCATTTCTCACTGCGTTAGGAAGAATCTAAACTCATCTTATCGACCTGAAGTTTGATTCAATATATTGTCATTAAATCATGAATCCTCAACTATATATAGATGTTTTATTAAAGTTCTTTTTTTACCCATAGATCCAATCCAGTTTTCTATACACTATCAGTTCATAAACTATTCCTTCGTGAACTGCACTGCTCCACGTAACACTTCTATGTACTACCTTTGCAAACCGTAACCAGATACTTCCATTGAAAACCATGTCCGCATACTGATTTTTTTAAACATCATCTGTGTGTTGATTATTATCTATGGACCATCTCCCCCACCAAAAACCATATCCTGAGAACCGTCTTCCACAAACCATCTTCTTCGAACCATCTTCCATGAACCGCCTTCTATGAACCAAGAATCTTCTTACTGATATCCTTTAACCATATTCCATGAACAGTCTTCCAAGAACCATTCTAGACTTCACCAAATTATTTCCATAACTCAAAATCAATGTCTCTTTTGCATGGTTATCTTCCCATGAACCATTTTAGACATTACTGAATTCCTTTGGGATTTCTAATCTCTATCCAGCTTCCTAAAAAAAAGTATTAGTGCTCCTTATATAAGAAAATAGATCTGTATTATCCTCTAATACGAGATTTACCAAATATTCACTGTGTAACGTGCTCCGGCGAACCATTTTCCCTATGCAGTCTATGTACCACCATTCTTCCTATAAGGTGGCACAAATCACCAACTTGTTTCGAAAACGAAACCCTTTGCGGCTTCTCAAAATGTTTCCTTGTTTTCTCCAATGAATAATTATCCCACAAACATTTTTCCTTCCGTGAAATGTGAGCATCCCATTATCCATATTTGTCTCGCATTGCATTTATTTATCACAGTTTACATACCATGATGCTATGAAAAAATATCATTTCGCACACCTCCCTTAGCAGTCTGTAAACTGTGTGTGGAAGTCTACGAACCATGCTTTGTGGATGGACAACAAACCCAAACCATACTCCAATTTCAAAAAAGAACACCCTTGGGTCCAACAATCTCCCTCTTTGGGTTTTTTTGGAAATCTATAGGTAAATTTAATGAATTAATAGACACAAAAAAACCTGATATTCAAGAAACAACTCAGAAAACACTCTACGTCTACATGATCAATGTTCAGTGTAGAAAACAAGAGGGTAAACATGAAATGGATTCACATTTCTTGGAATTATTTAATGATGTGAAATTATGCTCTAACTATTTCTCATAACACCAAATTGTTTTCTTCATTATCATTCTCCCCCATTGCAACTCATTGAATTTCTACTATAACCAAAAAAACATCTCATTGTACTCCTTTATCCATTCAACATTCTCCCTCTATACTATTGAATTTATCCATTATCCCCCATTGTCAATAAACCCAAAGACCAGTATCTGAACATGGTAGAGCTCAAAACACAATCCCCCTGGATCGTATCTCCCCCATAAAACTATATCACTTTCATAAAAAGATTAAAACAATTAATACAAATAGGGTAAGGGGAGTAAGACAAACCTCCTCATGCACTGGGATGTGGTTGAATACTGTGGTTTAGCTGATTTTTCTCATACACGTGTGCTTAAAATGGCTTGGTAAGTAGGTTAGCCACTTGATCATCAGCTCTAACAATATCCATTTTAGTGATTCTTTGTTCTATATTTTCCATGATGAAGTGATATCTGATTTCAGTGTGTTTGTGTGAGAATTCTGGATAGGATTCTTTGTAAGATCAATTGTACTCTTATTATCATATTGAATCACTATTGGCTAGTTGACCTTATCACCAATATCAGTCAGTTGTTTCTTCTTCTAATGAAGTTGAGTGAAATCTTTTTTAGTGGAGATATACTCAACTCCAACAATACTGAGAGAATTTCTTTTCCAATTTCTTACTTAACAATCCCACACATTTCTTACCAATGAAGACTGATACACCAGTTGTTGATTTTATATCCACCACATCTCTATCCTAGTATGCATTAGAAAATGATGATATTTTATTATATTTTTCTGCAGTATAGTATAATCCATACTTGTAATTACCTTGAATGGACCTCATGATTCGTTTGACTGCTTCCATATGTTCTTTTTTCAAATTTCTTTGAAAGTGGGCCGCTATGCATGTCGCAAATACAATATCTGGTTGTGTTATTTTTATGTACAATAGGCTTCCAATTATTCTCATATATAAGGTGGGATCTATAGAATTCTCATCATCATGCTTTCCACGTTTACTTCCGACCACAATCGGAGTCGGCACTAGTTTTGATTCATGCATATTGAATTTATTCAGTAACACTCTGGCATACTTTTCAGGAGAATTCAATGTGTAGTATTTTCTCTAAATCACTTGAAGCCCTAAGAAATATGTGACTTCACCAATCATAGAAATTTCAAATTTGGATTTCATGTGATTTGTAAATCCATCCACTGATCCCTTCTTACTTCCATAAAATATAATATCATCTATATACACTAGAACCATGGATTGATCATTTTGAGAATTATTCACATAGAGATTGTGATCCACTCCTCCTATTTTAAATTTAGTATTATTTAGATAAGAATCCAGATGAAAGTACCATGCTCATGGTGTATGTTTCAGACCATATAGAGCCTTCTTAAATATAGAAACATTTATTTCATCATTACCACAAAGAAATCTAACTGGTTGTTTATTATAGACTACTTATTCATGAAAACCATTTAATAAAGATATCTTGACATCCATTTGATATAATTTGAACCCTATTTGAATTGCATGGAAGGAAATAGCCTGATTGACTCTAGTCTCACCATTAGAGAAAATGTTTCTACAATATCAACACCTTTGATTTGTGAATAGCCTTTAAACACCAGCCATGCGTTTTTTATCATATTTCCATGATCATCAAAATTATTTTTGAATAACCACTTAGTACCAATAAAATTTTGGTTTTTGGGTAACTTAACTAGATCCAATGTTTGGTTCTTATTGATATGTTGCAACACTTCATTCATGGATATGACCCATGATTCATCCTTTTCAGCTTCACAAATTAGGTTGGTTCCACAACTGATAGGAATGAATATTGGGAATTATTCCTCATTATCCTTATTTTTGTGGGATTTTTCCAATCCCCAATGTTGTTGTATTGATCAATTTATGCTCTTTGATTTCTTCTATGAGGTTCAGATGGATTTTCTTCAACCTTGGTTTCCTCTTGCAACTCTTCTTCTGAGTCAACATCATGATGTGATTCCTTAGTTTTTTTAACACCTTCCTCTACTTCTGTATTTGGATCCATTATATGTACACATTATTCATCATCTTCTATCACATCAGCATAATAATTTCATGTAAAATTTGTGGTTTTATATTCAATGATATTCACGTCACTTCTTTCTAAAAATTATCTAATATGTTTATTGAAAAAAATTTAGGCTTTTTCTATTAATTGAATATCTGAGGAATATTCCCTCATCTGTAGAATCACCATACTTTCCTTCATTTCCTTCTTTATTTATGATAAATTATTTACTTATGAAAACAAGAAAATACTTTGAGGGCTTCCTTCCATGCCATAACTCATAGGGTGTCATGGTTTCCACCATATAATTCCCTGTTCGGTTTTGAATATAATCTGCAACTTGAACAAACTATTTCTAGTAATGTCGAGGGATACGACTCTCAATCAACATATTTCTAGCCATATTGTTCACCTGTTTATTCCTACGCTCAAAAACTCCTTTTTTTGTTCTCATAGTATCCACCTCATGTTGTATTTAATGATTCTCCAGGTAATTTTCAAATTCAATGGATGTGTATTCCCCTCCTTTTTCAGATCGCAGAAATTTTATTATCTTTCCACTATCATTCTCAGCTATTCGGTGATAATTTTTCATTTAATCATGAACTTTTTCATTCTTATGTATAACCATCACACAAGCCATTATACTATAATCATCAATGAAAAGGATGAATAACCTTTATCCATATGTTCAAAAAAACAATTATCAAACAACTTACATCTGTATGAATGAGATCAATAAGATTTAATGCTCTCTTCATCTTTAGACGATATGATCTGCAAACTGACTTTCCTTGCATGAAAGCATCGTAAGGCTTCTCCCATTCACTCTTTGGATTTGGGATATTCATGAAAATATTCAATTTAGATATCTTTTCCATATATTTTTTATTGATGTGACCCAACCTCTGATTCCACAAGTTGTTTTCTTCTTGAATAGTCATGTAAAAAAAATTATCTTTACTATCAACTTGATATATGTTTCCATTTATTCTATAACCTTTCATAAGATAATTCAGTGTTCTTCCTTTTATAGGGTACCCATGTTGATTGAATGTCACTATAAGTCCAGAGTCACATATTTGAATTACACTCATGAGATTGTGATGTAACCCATCTACATAAATAACTTTGGTCTTATTCACCTCATCATAGGCTAGTTCAGTAATTCCACTACCATTGCTTTTCAAAGAACGATCAATACCGAATCTCATTATTCCATCGACCTTTTTCTTAAAATTCATTAATACGTCTAAATTTCCTATTATATAGGATGAGAATCCACTATGAAGACACCAAGTGATGATGTTCTTGGTAGCTTGGAGAACTACTTCTGCATGGTTGGATTATTCAATTTTATTCTTTTCCTTCGATGAAATATTAGTTTGAGTGAAGTTTAAATATGGGTTGTCAAATCTATTTTCCATGTGAATTGGTTTCATACTGACACTATTCTTCTAGAGGAGAGAACCTGTTTGTAATTAAAATACTTTTTGGTTGGAAAGTATTAACTAGTCATAGAGATCTTTATGAATTTCACTTGTTATTTCTCTCCATGCAATCAATAGATTTATGGCCAATTTTAGAAAAATGAAAAAAATATCCCTAGAAATTGTTTCTTCAATAAGAATTAGGATATGAATTAATTATCATTTTTTGAATTTATAGCTTTATCCCAATTCAAATGGATCCTTACCTCATCACAGTATGACATGGTATGGCCTAGATAGCCACAGAATTGACATTTCATAAGTGGAAATGAATTTTTACTTCTACTCCTCCTCATGTAAACTTTCATAGGAGGATAGTTTTATTGTCTATCATATCTAGAAACATGAAAATAGTTTTCAGTCCTTATTTATGTTTGATTTGAGACATTCTTTATTTGGACATCAGGAGTCTTTAGGATTTGTACGACTTTCATCTTACCTTTATTTTGGCCATTTTTTACTTCCCGCATTTGATTTTTTCGAATCAAAACCAATTCCTATGTTTCCCATGCATGAGGGTCTTTGATCATTTAAATCGTTTTCATCTCCATTATAACCATTCTTCACTACCTCTAGCAGCTCAGCATCTGAGAATTTTCCAAACAGAAGTTTCTTCTTTGTTTATTTTAGACTTGATTCACATTCACGTTTACTCTTAAGAGTAACAACATCTTTATCAAGTCCCTCAACATTTTTGGACTTCTATTTTAGTCTCTATGTATGGTCATTAATGACCATTTTCTATTCTTAAATTTTTTAATTTAGTTCAACTATATCATCTGAGATTTCAAAAGTTTTTGAATGTTTCTTTACTACATCCTCAAGTCGATCAATTTCATCTTCCAGCATATCAACAAATTCTGATGACTCTTCTAAAATTTCTTTCCACTTTTTGGATATCTTGCATTGATTCTAAAGATAAACAAAATAATCCTTATGTTTCAACATGTGATTGAAATCAGTGGTCAACTGATTATTTCTATCTTCATCTCCCAATGTTTATTATATTTCAATGTTATCCATCATTTATGTATGGGTTCCAAATATAAAATCCAATTTTTCTTACTCAAATAATTCACTATCATCATTATATTCTTCATAGAAAAAACTTTTCTCCATAGTTACTTACCATAATTGAAGTATCCCTTTTTTAAAAACCTTTTACAAAGATTATACATGTCTCTATCTTTACTTTTTTCATCATGAAACTTTTTTGTGCACCAAGGGGCAATTTTCCCAACTCTGCCACAACAAAAACAAATCCAGAGGTAACTTGCCTTCAAATTCCCATTTTCCCTTCTTGAATTTATTGGACATGAGAGAATGAATATATTTTTACTCATTATTTTTTTCAATAATATCTCCTAAAATTTCAATTTTTCCCATGGATTTGAATTCCATTTCCTTGCTTACTTGATTCATTGCATCTTCTAGTTTGAAACTCGTCTCATATGCCATTAGGCTACTTAGTAGATCATCTAGAGAATTTTTATAAAGATATCTTTCCTCAAGTGCATACACCTTTTCATTTTAAATAGGTGGATGTCTTCTCAATATTTTATTCACAATATCAATACCTTTTATTTCTTCACCAATTCCTCATATTTCTCCAACAACTTTAGTATTTCAATTGATAAAGGTATCTACATTTTTTTCCGGATGAATCTTCAGATCGTTACTCTGATTGTGCAAAACTTTTAGTTTCACCACCTTCACATTGATTTCACCTTTAAAAAATTCTCTATTTTTTCCTATATAAATATTTTGGATGAAAAACTCATCACCTTTAGATATATATGATCAAAAGGAGTTTTAGTGGGGTAATTATGTTATTTGGCATCATCGTCAAGAATTTTCCTATTTGTTTCAATCTTAGAAAGCATAGTTGGATCAGTGATAGGTATTCCTTGTGTATTGTAAAATCATACATACATTCTAGTAGATCTTAGATGAGATCTCATCCTATTATTCTAGATATTAATGTTTCATCCATCAACTATGGGGACTCTCATAAAGTTCACTGTATTCTCTATAGTATAAATGAAGGTAAGTTTTAACACCAGAAATATTTACCCTCTAATACCACTTGAAGGACCTTGGAACACCCTAAAAGGGGTGGGGTGAATCAGCATGTCAACTTTTTATTTTAATGTGATAGATCATGTTCCCATGTTGGTAGGAAATTTTTAAATATGTATGTTGATAATGTGTAGTAATTTAAAAATTTATACGTAGAAGGAACACCCAGTAATTTTCAATGGTTCACCAATAAGTTATAGTCCAAGGGGAATTCACCGAAATTTTTTTCTCATACCAAAGTCCTTTAATCTTAACTAGTTGTGGATTACAAATGTTAAGCACAATCACTATCTACCAGGCACATTGCCTTTACAAGGTTTTAGGGATATTGTAATACATCCCTTGGGTCACTTTCATTGATCACCCTTACTCACTATGTTAGGAAGAATATGAACTCATTCTACTAAATTGAAGGTCACTTCAATGGGTTGTAATTAAATCATGCAATCTAAACTATAGATAGATGTTATATTGAATTCATGTTTTTACCTATATATTTAATCCACTTTTTGGAACACTATTTGTTCGTGAATCATTCCTCTTCAAAATTCATTGCTCTGCATACCACTTTCGCATACTACATCTACACACCATAATGGTGTACTTACTTTTCAAACCATGTCCATGTACTACCTTTTCAAACCACATATGTGTACTACTTTGTCTATATGGACCAACTCCTCCTCAGAAAATTGTCATCCACTAACCATCTTCCTTGAACCATCTTCTATGAATCATCTTATGTGAACCGTCTTATACAAACTAAATTCATAAAGCCATCCTCTACAAACCGACTTCTGCAAACTGTCTTTCAAAAACCATTATGGACTTCACCGAATTCCTTCTGTATTTCTTAATCAAAGTCTCCTTTACAGGGTTGTCTTCTCGCAAACCATTCTAGACTTCACTGAATTCCTCCCAAATTTGTAATCTTAGTCCCACTTCCTAATTAAAGGATTGGTTCTCCTTATATAGGAAAATAGATCTACATAATCCAATAATCCTAGATTTACTGAATCCTCATTATACCATGCTTCTAAAACAATTTTCCTTATGCAGTCCATGTATCGTCATTCTCCCTACACTACAACACAAATCATTTCTTCGTTTCTACAAACTATACCCTTCACAGCTTCTCCAAACTCTACCTCATTTCAACTAGTGAAGAATTCTCCCATGAACCATTTTACTTCAGTGAACTATGAGCATCCCGATGACCATATTTGTCATGTTTATAGTTTTTCAGTCACGGTCCATGTACAGTGATTATATACAGAAATCCCATTCTATGTACCTCCCTTAACGGTTTGTGAACTATGTGTTGTGGTCTGTGAACCATGCATTGTGGAATCCTTTGCATAAAATCTTCCTTGTCCAAAAAGATAAACTCATTATTTTGAGGCCCAAAAATTTGGAAAACACAGGGAAACTAAACCAACATAATCATGTACTATAATAATACTTATCTGTAAATCTCTTTGATCAACCCAATGTGTATTGAAAACAAACACAAACTATACTCCATTTCCAGAAAAAAAAACACCCTTGGGTCCAATGGGATAGACAACTTGGACCTAATCTAGTGTGGAAATTCTACTAATTAATGTGTGTGGGCATATTAGTCACATGCGTCATTCCATTAGATTGAAGCTGAGATGAAGCAAGTAGGACCTCACAAGGTAGCATGGGCCTCTCAATTATATTTTCATCATCACTTAGACAACACACATGTTCTATTGAGTAGGTGGTCTCTAGGGACCAACACATTCCATCTACATCATGGGGAGGTTATCATCATCTTGTGGGATCATTACTAGATTATTAGGAACCCAATCTAAGTAGAAATGTATGATGAATTCCTCCACATAAAGAATGTATGGAAGGACCATGAAAATATTATATCTCTTGCAAGGGTGATCATGTGATTCGTTTAAGGGATAGACAAGGAAAATATAGGGACGGATGGAATCTCATTGAAGAAGTGGTTCATCTACTTCATCAACGAGCCAGTGGGTAGGCATCTTAGGAGGTAATTAACTTTCTAGGGGGAAATTGAGTGGGGAATGGAGCACTCCTACTAGAAGATTCTATAGGAGATCCAATGGATGATGTAGGGATACAATGTGAATCCCAAGGCTTTTGTTGTCAGGTTCGATTAGTTTTTCTCCATGATGATTAGTAGTTGGATTATCCAAGTGAGGGATGTGCGCATGGGGTTGTGGTTAATAACCATCATCATGGTAGCAATGTTGGTGATGAGGCAACACATCAACCTATATTTCCCTGTGATGGGGAGGATATACAATGTTCTCTTACACATCATAGAAGTGAATATTAAAATCCTTTTATATGGTTCCCTCAACATTATTTATACTAGGGACACCAAAAATATAGGGGGAAATGAATAACATAACCAAATATATCCTCCATGCATGAATTTTCTTCAAAAATTTCAGAACAATATCATGAGTCTTAAAATAAAATTGGGCTACATATAAGCATGAGAAAGGGTTGGGTCAGTGGATTACTTCATATTTAACCCATTTAACCTTTCCATGGGTTTGGAGTGTGATGATGGCATGGGGACCATTGTGTAGTGTTCAGACCATCTGGGAATCTGAGGTTGGGTACAATTGTAAAGGGTCAACTACCATGTGATTTTTGAGTCTTACAATCAGTTGTGGTTCATGAGTTAGTTTTTATGGCTATAGTAGTTGACCCCATTGGTGTAAAAAGATGTGTTCCATGAGTTCCAACCATTAATATTGAGTTATATCTTGAACATGTACATGTGTAAAGATAGAAAAGGGCGGAATGATATGTAACTATCTACTACTACATATGTTCTCTTCCATGATTATGTGTTGATATAGTAGAGCGCATGTCCCTGGGAGAAGTTGATCCACCGAAAACACAAGATAATAAAGGGAATGGTCCAGATCCATTGGATCAAGGATGATAAGTGGTTAGATCACATCGTGGATGTATGGTTGGATAGTTGGGGATATGTTTGGTAGATTTAGAGCTTATAATCCCTATGTCAGTACATGAGGAGGCTATAGAGGTAGGACTAGATATATGATCAAATATCCTAGTAAAATGGTTGTCGTAGGATGTAAAAACCTCTAGGGATGTAAAAATGAAATTTATATAAGGTTTGGGGAAGCATATGTGTCCTCTGGATATACCCATCAATGCTATTTCTCCTAAAACATGGGATATATGTGAGATATTCAGACAGATCAACACCATTCATTCAATTTGGCAGTATGTGAATAGGGAGGGAATATTCCTCACAATGATGGGTCACACCTAGGCTGGTGTTCATTTTCCCTAGGATGATCCAATGAAGTATATATGAGAGCTATAGTATTTGGTTAACTCTTGGGGAACTACATTATCACTAACCACCTGAGTGAAGTTATTGTTGGGGAACACCTCTTCTTTGAATCACTCGGCCTGTGAATTAGCTACTCACACACCATTGTAGGGAGAGATAGATGAGCCCTAGGGAAGAGATACCTACATGGATTCTACCATGGAATGATTCCATGCCATCAAATAGGTAAATACTATAATCTTATTTTTCTTAGAAGCTACCAAAATTTTAAGAGTGTTGTACATCTCATCATGTACATGTTTAGGGAACAACAAGAATAGAAGTGGGGGAGGTTTTTAATGAACCTCAGACATAGTGTGAGCAAGCCTCATTACTTGATAGGGATATTTTGGGGTATTCCCTAATTTTTTGGACCTCGGGTACCAAACAATGGATGAATCAGTGCCTATGGAGGAGGTGGAGACCTCTGGGGAAACTCTCTTTTCAAGAAGATTTCCCATGAACCATTCTATTATCCTCACTGAGTTATATTACTCATGTAATCCTATTTCACTTTTCACAATTTCCCCTCCAAAAATTCCTTTTTTCATTTTAATAACTCATAATTAAATAAATGTTAAAACATTATTTAGGGATCAGATTCCAAAATTAACAACTCGGTCAGAAGTGCTAGAGATTTAGAGGAAGAAAGTGGGTGCTCATCCCAGAGGAAATGGCTGACAAGGTAGTGATAGTTTCCGAAAAAGTAGTTTCCACTATAAGGGATTGATAAGACCATTCCCTCGATGGAGGGGGTTGATATAGTTCCCAAAACAAAGCTGGCTTATGGGCCTATAATGGATGACCATATCATAAGGCATCGTCATATGTGACTATTGGAGATGAAGCATCGATAAAGTAGGTAGATTTTGTTCAATCATCAAGGTTGACCAGGGATACTATGATTTAAATTCCTAACCATGAATTTTAATCATTGGTAGTTGAAGGACCTGAGGCCTCAACAGAGATGGTTGAGGTGGTTACAATGGATGAGCATACCTTGAAGGTGCCAATAGAAGTATCTAGAACTTTTTCTATGTGTGAGGGGGTTTGAAAGGGTCCTTTTCCTATGGAGAAGAATTCAAACCCATCCTAGTACATTCCTATATGTGATCTAGCCATATATTTCATGGCGGTATTTACACTTTATGATCTTATGCCTCCTGAATAATTCAAGGATTCTTCCTTGGATATTGATGAGGAGAACCAAGTGGTTCATTGTATTGTGTTGAGTTATGTGGATAACTTCATCATACACACTCTTATGGTTGACTTTCCAAACTGGTTGGGATCTCCCTATATCTGGCTAGTCATCCTATGAACCAGGGGTGTGGAATCCTATGGCCTTCATGCATTTTCCCTAAACTTACCTGATGAACAAGAACATACTGAGTGGAATTATTTTGATCCTTATTGAAATAAAAACAAGATTTAGGTTCCAAGATGATTCAGGAATTTGTTGAGGAGATATCCCACTTAGAAGGGATTGAACTGGATCATGTGTATATGGCCACATCTAAATATGAGATCATCAACCATCAAAAGGATCATTTGGAGGCTTTTGAGGTTAATTTGGCTCAGTAAGTATCCCTAATGGATGATTTCCATGATGTGCAAGACTGGGTATTGATTCGGGCTGAATAAGTTCATCCTAAAACCTTTGAATAGGTGTCCAACCCAGCAGAGCGATAGTGAACACTAGAGGTTACTCAATCGTGCATATCCTAGCTTCATCATTTTATTTTTGGGGTCAAACTCTATGGGAATATTGTAAAGTAGAGGGTCCAATGTGTATATGACCATCCTAAATGTCATGTGATTTTTCTTATATTCTTACATATTGTGACATGTTTCTTTTAGCCCATTTTATTATCTCAATTTAACCATAATAATGATGAAACCAACAACCAATCCCTAAGATAAATTGATTCATACTCATTATGGGAAACAATGGATAATCATGTGGTTTCTCATTTTTATAAGAGTGTCAGACATTCATTGAGAACTTTGGGTCTGCATTTTTTTATTGTCCACTGAGAGTGTTCCAGTTGAGTGGGTCCATGCCTGGAGAACGAGGATCTCTACACAACCAAATTTCTTTCATAATGTGATATAGTGCACGAATGTGGTTACCCTATGAGAATTTAATTATACCCAAAAAAGGTAAATGAATAGTATGAATTGTAATTACCAATATCTAGAACACATGGGGATTGTTGTGATGGAGGAAAAATATTTCCCCTGTATGAAATATAACACCCATTATCATTTTTCCTATGTACGGGGAAAACAACTAAGGGTTGATTGCTGACAAAGTTCTAAACATGGAACCTATATAAAAATTTCATTCTAAGTCTTCCAAGGTGTGTCTTCAAAATGATAGGTGATCCATTGTGTCGGGGTAGCATTTTTTCAAGTGGGAACCATTCAGACATGGAGGAGAATGAGGATCCATATAAAGGGACACATTAATCATGGGGATGAAGTGATGGAATGTTCAAATAGATTTTAACCCTATTGTAATTACTCCATTGTGAATTTGAGAATATTGGTAGGTGTATCGGTCTGAAAAAAAAGGTGAAAATAGTCCTCTAAGGGGAGTGTCGGATCAGATGTAAAGATTCAATCGATGAATATGAATAATACAGTAGAAGACTGGCACCAAAGGGAAGGGATTCTTAAGATATATCCAAATTTTCCTCGTTGTTTTACATTGTTCAATGAGGATGAGGGAATCAATATTTAAAAACATATGGTGAGGATGATAGAAACATGGTTTATCATTATATGTTGAGGATGATGAACACTCATTTTAACTTCATGTGAATAGAATATATAATCACACCATTTAATGTCATGTGATTGGTTCATGGGAACCAATTTGAATGGTAACCACCCCACCAAAGTGGATGGAGGCATATGAGGGTAGCATGATGGTGGAACCAAATAGAGGTTCCTAGAATGAATATGTGATTTTATAAGACCTTTCACTAAGAAATGGGATAATTTACAAACAATATATTAAAGTAATTATTACACCAAATGGGAGTATGTATCAAAGGAGAAATGAGTGGAATAGGGGAGAGTAAACTAGATGTGAATGAGGATCTTAGGAGGCCCTACTACAAATGATATCCTTTAGAAAACTTGCATGACAAAATTTTACGGTATTTATTCTTGGACATTTAATATTAGTTTCAATTTCATAGATTTTGGATAGTTGAGTGAGAATTAAAAAGGAATTTGGAAAGCATAGAGGATCAAAAAACCAATGTGAATTGAGTGCTAATAAGGCCTAACACCACACAATACATTCTTGATGAGGATTGCACACAGTTTAGGGTCATGATGCTTAAAATTGAGCTCTTAGTTTACTATCATAGAGTCTAGACCATGGGATATTAGTTTAAGTCATAGAGTTTTGACCATGGGTACCATAATGTGTTTGGAGTGACATAAAATCATCTTAACCCGACATGAATAAATGTTCAAAGGAGTCCCTACACTTCAAAAAATAAAAGGGTGGGTTGAAAACAGTTTATGGTCATGATAATTAGACCTGAATGCTTTGTTTAAGGTCATAGAGTTTGGAAAAATAGTAAAATGTTTAAGGTCACAATTCTTGAACCAAATGGGTTTGTGTATGTATGGAATATTATTGACATTGGAAATGTTACCTAATGATATAGGGGTTCCTCAGTGGTGACCAAATCCCAATAAAAATAGACATGAGACATCTTTGGAAAATTTTAATGTCATGATTCATAGACCATAAATCATAGTTTATGGTCATAGAGCTTGTACTATGGGGTTGCATGTGTTGAAAGAACATGTGTGACATCAAAGGATGGTTTCTCGACGTGAAATTTGGGGCCTCAGAGGCCACCTATTTTTTTACAAAAGGTCTTAGAGACAACTTGTGAAATGTTTATGGTCATTATTCTTAAACCATCATCTCAAAAGGACATGTGTTGTCTGGAGGGTTGAAAAAATGATGTGAATTGATGGATAATGAGGGAAAATTCTATTGAACAAATTCCTATAATGACATTCATGTTGTTTATAGTAATGATTTTTGGAATGGACTCTATCTTTATGTTCATATATTTCAAATCATGTAATGCTCATGTGTCTCAAAAATTCATTAGGAGAAAAATCACCCAATACCTAATACCATGATATCCAAGCTTGTTGCATGAAAAAAGGAGTATTATGGAGTTCCATTATTTAGTATGGGAGAACAGAATATGGGGGAAGTGTCCAACAAACCCTATGAGGGAGATTGAAACTACCCATTCCTAGATAGTGAAATTGGGGTAACCAAAGGGCCAGGAGGAATAATTAACCATGTTCAAACCACATGTTCTATACCTGAATCAGTTAAAGATGTGGTGAATGACTATAGGATTGATTGTTGACCATTTTTGAAATAGGGGAGATATTGTTTGTTGTTAATGATCCTTTGAGGTGTGAACCCAGTATGGGTGGTGATCCAGGGTGGCATGAGACCATTCCATTAGGGATCCTATTCAGATTAGGAGGATGATGGTTATCCAAATCAGAGGAAGCATGAAGTGAATATGTGGGAATGTGTAATGTTTCATAACGTAAATTAATTTCCCAATGAGCTATTTTTCCATGCTCTTGAATTCAAAATATGCATGTTTGGGTAGGAAAGTGTAAATATTGTCCTAGAGGGGAATGACCCCTAAATGAGTTGATAGTAGGGTTGGGCCCATGATGAAATATAAATGAATAACTATGTATCCAATGAGGATGGTAATGAAGAAACACATAGCTATTGGAAGTAGCATGATTGGGGAATAACACTATAGGGGGGACATCCTCTCTGATGAGGATATTAAACCATATCATATTGGGAGGCATCCAAGTTTTATACAAGGTATTTCTTGACATCCCATTCTTATAGTATGAGTAATCCTAGTATCATATAAGGTATTAATTTTTTTAAATCATCACATACATATCATAAGTGGAATCAGTCATTTTTTATAGCGTTAGTCTCATGTATAAAATCGTGTGCTAAGGAAGTTGGGCTTGGAAATTTAAATCCATACAACTATGACTAAAGATGTTACTAGTTTGAAGTCCTAGATCTCAAATTATAGTGTATGTTTATATTTTATGGCCATATATATTTGACCAATAGTGTAAAAGATTTCCCAAATTGGGTTTTTTGGAATTAAGGAGTGATGAAAAGACATGGAATGTGGACAAAAGGTACCCATGGCCACAAAAAACATGAAAAATGCTACCCAGGTATGACCCCATTCTGCAAGGGAATTGTAGAACATGTAATGAGTTTATGAGAGGGATGGCGCTAGGATGAAGCATCTAGGTGTTCTTATGTTTCCCATGATAATGGGAATCAATTCAAATGAGTTTTTGGAACATAATTTGGTTGGAGAATGATGTTGTTAGTGGTTTATTTTCTCAAGAGAGGATACTAAATCTTCCTATATTAGGATAAGAGGCCTCAGGGATTTATATGGGGTAAGGATAAAATTTAACATCATGTGATGAGGAAGTTAGTTTGATGGTAATCTCATAACTATTGTGATGGGAATACTAGTTTTTTATGGGGAAAATCCTCAAACATTATGAGAAATCATGGATTTATATGGGTTAAAGATATAGTTTTACATTGTGTTCTAAAAAAATTGGTGGGACTTACGCATCTGGATTTTAGTTCTTTCCACACCAATTTTGGGTCATGAATGAATCTTCTCCTACTAAGGGGTTTTGTAAAATTATAGGGGATTACACCTAGAGTGATGAGCATGAGGTTATTTCTTGGTGAAAAAACCCCAGATAATGGATAGTTTTGTGGTGAATCTACGGCAAGGCCCAGAGATATATGGTCTAGGTATCAATATGTATCTCATGACGATGGGAACCAAGACACATGTAATTATGGAATGAGGTGGAGGCATGGGATTTCTGAAACCCCATGGATGAAGAAAACCATGTGAAATAGGGGAAAATTAACATTGGTTATGTCCATAATTCTTGGAATAGGGCTCCTAGTTTGAGGACATATATCTTGGACCTATTGAAAATAGATTAAAGAGATAATTCATGGAACAAGGGGGGGTTCTTTAATGTTTTCTGTGTGGTGAAAAAGATTTAAAAGTCAACGTGATAGGATCTAATGGGGACTTGCAAAAAATGAAGCAATCCTATAGCCAGTTGTATATAAATTAATGATATATGTCCTAGACCATGTAAAACAGCTTAAATTTATGATAGAAACACTATTTCAAAAAAATTTAAAGTCATGATTCATAAAAAAGGGTGAGTATTTGTTTTGAATGTATTTGTGTGGAAAAAAATAGGTATAACCCTATGTAAATATAGGTTATGAAGGCCCATTTCCCATATAAATACCTTGAAAAAAGAGGCTGATATATTGAATCTATATGACATGTACTGTCTTTGAAGTCTATCAAAGTTTAAAATTTATATTCCCACTAACTATTGTATAAGTTGCAAGCAGGGTTGAACCCATAGGGAAGGTAAATTGGGCCACTAAACTTATAAAAACCTTATAAAACTCCATTGTTGTCTGTAGTGGAGGGGATACTCTATTCTATTTTTCTTTCTATAAAGTAGTAAAGTGATAGAATATTCAAAACATAAATATACACTAAATTGAAACTAGATACAGTTGAAAACAAAGAGACACAGAGATATAGTACACTGTTAAAAGAACAATCTGTTAAAATGCTTTGGAAAAAATCTTCATTCTACTAGTTCTCAAAACAATTCAATTCACTTAAAAGTTACACCAGTGCACCACCAGAAATAAGATGACCTACCTCCCTCTCTAGGAGTTAAGCCATACTAGGCAATCTATTTTAGAGTTCTCCACTCCAAAATAAATCAACAGTGAACAGTTTAAAAAGTGATATCAATACAAAGTCACCGTAAGTCATGTAGCCTTAAGAATTTATTAACTTTTTAAATATGTTTTCACAATCAATCTCACCAACTAATTTTGAAATTTTGAGATTAACCTTGGTGGAACAATGCAAATGAATTAATTCAGTATCAATCTCACCGATCAATACTGAATACATCTATTGATGAAGTGAAAAAGGACATTTAAATATAGCCAGTAGAACTTCAAATTATCCACGAACTAAAGATTTAGCTAAACATCCTCTTTAATACATATACCAAGTTCAGTCTATTACAAGAGAGTAGAGTTAAAAGAAAACAGAAGAAGTAAACTCCCTCTTCTAACATGAACTGTTGCTGCTCCTGGCCTCCTCTAGCTCCAAGAAGTGATTCCAGTGTCGCCCTCCGGTCTCCTCTCCTCGGCACTGGATCCTTCCTTATCTCGAGTCAATCGCCATTTAATGAATATCTCTCCCCCTCCTCCTTCAATCTGCTGCTTGCTCTGCTTAAGTATCAAGCCGTCAAAAACTACTTCTCAACGCTCACTTTCCACTAACTTTGAAAGCTCTTCACAAATGCACCGTACAACGTGCATTTTTTCCGTGACTGGCACGTCGCGCTAGATTTTCTCACGTAACTAACTGCAGGTGAGTTAGTTGTATGAATCTGGATGTATACCCATCACTTGAATGAACCTGCAAAAGAAAAATTCACAGAATAATTAAAAACAAGAAGGAATTAAATAAATATTTAAACTAATTAGTTTATTAAAAGTATTAAAATAATCATTTATAAAGTTATTGTTTTTTATTAATTAGAGTTATTGATATTTAATGTTTAACTATAATTTCTAAAATTAAATTATTTGTTATTATTTAGTTAATTAGAACGGTTTATTCTAATTTAATTTACAAAATATTATTAGTAATAATGTTATTGATACAAGTAGTATAATTTTAAATATATAAAAAGTAACATAAAAAAGATAGTTTATTTTTTTTAATTTAATTTAGAAGTAATTATTAATTTAGTTTAATTTAAATTTAATAAATAATTATGTTTTATTAAAACTAATTATTTATCATTTATTATTTATTTATAAGTAGAATTATTTAGAATTTAAGTTAATTTATTATTATTACTATTACTATTTTAAAATATCTTTTAATTATAGTTTACTTTTAATTTATTTATATTTTTTAAATTAATCTTATCTCTTTCCCCACAGGTTTTCATCACGGCGCATGAAAAAGAAAGGGGGTTTGTGGCTTTTGGTTTTCTTCCCGAAGAAGACCCGCGACGGCCCTGACTCCTATTCTCCATTGAAGTGCACAATCACTTCGAAGACCCCTCAACTTCTTGGAAGCTCAATGCAGTGACTCCTCAAAGCACCACTACTTCTGTTCGAAAACGGCCTCATCTGACTCCGCCCCTAAATAGCAGCGGTTGTTTTGTATCTCCAGATCCATATATCAGTGACGGCGCGGGCTGGTTCATGCTCAGCTTAAAGTCTTCTACGACACATAGCTTCTGATGTTCGGGGTTCAAATGTAGCAGGTCAACTTCGACTGTGTGTGTGCCTCCCTTACACGACGGTGAGTTACTTCTCCTCTGCATAGCAGAGATTGGACAGCAGGTCGACCCAGGTGGTGGTAGTCTCAATTTCATCATGCAACGTCAGTTCCTCAAGTGACTTCAGTCAAGATCCATAGCGGTTGAGAATGCGGCAAAGAGGTCTCTTTGAGTGTTGGTGAACCCTCCTCCTCCATCAGCAAAGCAGTGGCATAGCCTCCCTCAACAGTGGCGGTTTGAGCCTCTAGTTGGTGTTTTTTGAATGTGAGTTGAAAAAGGAATCAGTGGCTAGCGCCATGATTGAAGGCGTAGTGACAGTGATGGTAAGAAGCTGGAGAAACGAGGATGAGAAGGAGTTGTGCAACAGTGAAGTGCAGGAGGAAATAAAGCAGGAAAGTGGAACTGTGAGAGAGAGGGGTGCAACGATGAGGTAAAGGGATTGAAGCAGGGAAGATAGAGAAACCGTCAGTGAGAAGTCCAAGGTCACTGTTAGGCTAAGTAAAAAGGTTACCGTTAGTATATATAAAAAAAAAGGTCATTTTTAGTCTAAAAATCAAAGGGCAGCAGCACCATGGGGGTTCACTGTTGTAGATAAGGTTACCGATAGAGGCGAGGGTCACCGCTAGTATAAAATAAAGAACTAATACTAACCTTAAAAAACATAGATTGAACTTAAAATTAAAATTTAAGTTAGCTAAATAAAAATATTGAAAATAATTAATTAAAAGAAAGCTAAACACCCTAAATTTAAAACATGATTTTTATTAAACTTTAGAATTTTAAAATTAAAATAAAATTTATTAATAGATAACACTTAAATTAAGAACTGAATACTTGATAAACTAAATAGATAAATGAATTAGATTAAATTTACTATATAGATTAATTACAGGGTAGCACCAAATAAAAATGAAGAGCATTGGTGACCCAGTAAGTTACCGATAGTTCTTGACTACCTCACAGGTAGACTAAAAACAAAATTAATGAATAAATAATATAATTGCATACTTAAAAAAACAATGTTTTAAAACTCTTAATTAATTAATTAAACAACTGTTTGAATACATAAAATTAAAAGCGTACTATTTTTTTAATTTAAAATAAAATTCTTAACTTAATTAACTAACAGGATGACTAAACAAATTAATAAATAAAGTTAAAATATTTAAATGAATCCATATTAAAGAACAACATATTAATATAAAGTCTAAATTGATTAAAACACAAATAAGGATGTTAAAAGATTATTTATTATTAAAATTGAATTATTAAAAAGTGAGCAGATTGACATTAACATAACTAATAAACAAAAAATAAATTTAAATAAGTTAAGTAAGATTAAAATTATTGATTCAGAGACTAGAAATACATAAATAAATATAAAAATTGATTAATTGACAAAACTAATTATAAAAATAAAAAAGTACAATTATTTAGTATAAAGTGACTAAATAATTAATTAAATAATTAAAAATAAAGTAAAATGATGTGGCAAAACTATGCAAATATAAAGCCACATAAAATTCCCCCACACTTAAGCATTGTTTGTCCTCAAAAAATCCCATGTTTTATTATCTTTGAAAAATAGTAAATATTTGTTATTTAGCTTAAACTGTACCATGTCCAGCCTTCTCAAAAACAGAGGACAAAACATAACAGCAGACTATTAGAAAAATATGAATTACTTATATGAATCTTTCATATAACAAATACTCAAGGGTAACTAAGAAAGAAAAGACTATACATCGAAGAAGATGTCATGCCTTATATGTGATACAACTTAATGACTCACTTCAATCCAAGTTTAAGTCCAAATTCCGAGGGTGAAACGAGGTAAAATTTATGTGGAATTAAAACCTAACTAAAGTAACCACGTACTTTGACTCAATCTTAAGGTCCAAAAATAAATTTTTTTTGTGAATCACCTTAATGAAACAACCTAAATGACTCCCATATAAACCAGTTGACCCCTTCTTCATTTAGCATTCATCATTCCTCTCACCTTAATGAACGCGTTTTTGACCCTAGACACTTTATTTATTAATTCCCAAGCCATGTATCATGTGTTAAGCATTGTGCAATGCACTTCTTGAAGGTGAACAGGGGGCTTAAAGTTAATAGAAACGCACCCAGCATCTAGGGTCTCAGAGACTCGTCGTTTGATCCCAGATGCCCAGATTACTCCAGTTCCAAAAGTTTTATATAAAAAATCATTTATACTGGCTCATTAAGATGATTACTTATATAAATAATTAAAAGATGAATGAGGCCCCTGAGATCAGAATCAAACTTCCAATTACAAGCGTTATGATCATAACTCCACAAACAGATCACCCAAATCAATCTCAAAAGTATTTCCTAAACCAGATTTCCATGAGACCATTAAGCAAGACCACTCAACAATCATCCAACCTCATTAATTTCAGATTCAGAACAAATTTTAACTACCTGCAAGGCACTATTCAAGGGCAAGACCCAATTGAGTACAGTGTAAAACATAGAAATATAACAGAATTTTGGAAAAAAATTACCATTTTTTAACAAAACTTTTTAATTGAAAAGGGAATTGATGGGCTTCCAATTAAGAATAGTTTAGAAAAGTCAAGAATTGACCCCTTCCCCCACACTTAAATCCAAACTTTGTCCCCAAAGTTGACTTCCAAATATGGAGGAGAACAATTTGACAGTAAAAGTTCAAAACATATTTTCAATTTAGAAGATTTATAACATGTATAAAGGGTCTCAATAAAGTTAAAAAATAATTGTTTTCCACAAAAAATTAACTTACAGTAGGTTCTCAAGAAAATACATGAATTATCATTTAGTCCAGTGGATAGTTTCCAATAAAACTCAAAAGTAACATTTGAAGTGTAAGTGCACCGTTAATTGGATTGAAAGCAAGTCTAGAAGAATTAATTCAGTTGGGTAATCAACACAGCAGACAAAGTTCAAGCTAAAACCCCCAACCCAAAGCAGATTCAAAAGACCAGCAGTATGTACCCCCCCCCCTTCACACACATAATTTCCTACATTGAAAGATTATTTCAATATTTATCAATGAATTCAAATTTTAGAAAGAGGAATATACAGAATTTTTCAATTCAACTTAGTGACATGCAGAAAAAGTTCTTTCAATCTGCAAGATATGCAGCAGATTTAAAGAAAATATGTAGCAGAATTTCTTATACAAGAAATTTTTTTTTATGAAAGACAGACAATATATTTTTTTAAAGTTGGAAGGAGCAGAAAAATGAAATAGAAACTAATGAATAGAATAATTCCCAGAATAGATTTAACATTAGTACTCAGCTTTGGAATTCCACCCCCATAATGATACAAGTAGCATCCTGAGACAGAACCAGGAGACAAAGAACAAGTAGTAACATGTATTTCACAAAAATAGAACACAGATGCAGCACTTTATTCAAGGTTAAAAAGAAACAACAAAAAGACAAAAAGAACAATGGATTGCCTCCCATGCAGTGCTAAGTTTTATTGTCTTTAGTCAGACTTTATTTAAAATCAGTTTTCAAGCACAGTGAAGGCAGTCAAGCCCTTCGCTTGTCCCTCAAAATAAATTTTCACTCTCTTCCAATTAAATAACATGGGTTTATTTTCTTCACCTAAAATTTATAAATCTCCATTATTCAGGACTCTCACAATTGTAAAAGGTCCAGACCACTTGGACTTATGTTTTCTAGGAAAAATGTTTATGTCTAGAGTTAAAAAGAAGGAACTTCTGTCCAGGTTTGAATTCCTTGTTTTGAATGATAGAATCATGAAAGATTTTAGTCCTCTCTTTATAAATCCTTGAATTTTCATAAATCTCTCTTCTAATCTCATCTAGTTCACTCAGATCAAGTAATCTCCTCTCACCATCACTTTTAAAATCAAACTTAAGAGCCTTAACTGCCCAATATGACTTATGTTGCAACTCCAAAGGTAAATGAAATCATTTCCCAAACAATATCCTGTAAGGAGACATACCTATTGGGGTATTGAAATCAGTTCCATATGCCCATAAAGCTTCATCCAATTTGAGAGACCATTCTTTCATAGATTTTGACACAGTTTTCTCAAGTATCCATTTCAGTTCTCTGTTAGAAATTTCCACCTATTCACTAGACTGTGGATGATAAGTAGTAACAGTTTTATGAACACAACCATATTTTTTCATCAAATATTTAAATATATAGTTCTTAAAGTGTGTTCCATTATCAGTGATAAAAGCTTTTGGGACTCCAAATCTTGTAATGATGTTCTTTTTCACAATTTTTATTACAGAATCGGCTTGATTGTTGGGTAGTGCCACTACCTCAACCCATTTGGAAACATAGTCTACAACAATAACAATATACGCATTCCCATCAGATGATGGAAATGGACCCATGAAATCTAAACCCCAGAAATAAAAAATTCCAACTTCCAGAATTCCTTTTTGGGGTAACTTTTGCTTCCTACCCACATTACCTAGCCTCTAACATCTATCATAGCCAACCACAAATCTCCTAGCATCCTTAAAAAGAGAATTCCAATACAAACCAGATTATAAAACTTTCTGATCAGTTCTCTCACCACCATGGTGACCTCCGCAGGGTGAGGAGTGACAACTCTCTAAGACATGCAACATCTCTTCCTCAGGTATACATATCCTAAGAATTCCATCATCACATCTCCTAAACAACAAGGGATCATCCTAAAAAAATACTTAAGCTCAGAAATTAAGTTCTTTATTTGGTTATTTGATAGATTTTTGGGAAAAACACCTGCTGCAAGGAAGTTGGAAAAATCAGCAAACCAAGCAGATTGCCTGATTGACACAGTAAGTAGCCTCTCATCTAGAAAGGAAGAGTTTATCTCCCTAGGATCTTCATATTGAGTAAGAAGAATCTTAGATAAGTGGCGAACAACTAAATTTTTAGCTCCCTGTTTATCCCTAATCTCTAAATAAAATTCTTGTAACAATAGAATCCATCTAATCAGTCTGGGTTTAGTTTCCTTCTTAGAAAGCAAGAACCTTAAAGTAGAATGATCAGTGAAAATAATGACTTTAGAATCTAAGAGATACTGTCTAAACTTCTCTAGAGAAAACACAAAAGCTAAAAATTATTTTCCAGTAGTGGTATAATTCTTTTGAGCTTCATCTAGAAGTCTACTAGCACAATAAACCACATGTAACTTCCTATCTTCCCTCTTTCCAAGGACAACACCTACCGCCATATCACTAGCATCACACATAAGCTCAAAAGATAGTTTCCAATTAGGTGCAGGGATAATGGGTGATGTAGTGAGTTTCTCTTTAAGCAGATTAAATGATTTCCAACAGTTCTCATCAAAATTGAAAGGTACATCCTTTACCAGCAAAGAACACAAATGATTAGTTATTTTAGAAAAATCTTTTATGAATCTCTGGTAGAAACCGGCATGCCCTAGGAAACTTCTAACACCTTTGACATTTATAGGAGGTGGTGGTTTATGAATAACATAAATATTAGTAATATCAACTTCTAGACCTCTCTTGGACACTTTATGACCAAGCACTATACCTTATGTAACCATGAATTGACATTTCTCCCAATTAAGAACAAGGTTGGTTTCAATGCATCTCTCTAAGACTAACTCCAAATTTACAAGACGAGTATCAAAATTACTACTTACAATGGAGAAATCATCCATGAAAATCTTAATGATTATCTCAATCATATCTGAAAAGATAGTCATCATACACCATTCAAAGGTGACTAGAGCTCCACACAACCCAAAGGGAATCCACCTGTAAGAAAATATTCCAAAGGGGCATGTGAAAGTGGTCTTTTCCTGATCTTCTGGATCAACAGGAATCTGGTTGTAACCAGAATACCCATCCAGAAAACAGAAAAACTCATTTCCAGCAAGACTCTCAAGCATTTGGTCCAAAAAGGTCATTGGAAAATGGTCTTTCCTAGTGGTTGCATTAAGCTTCCTATTATCTATACAGACTCTCCATTTTGTGGCTTTCCTAACTTGGACGTCTTCATTTTTTCATTCTTAATAATATTGAAACCTCCCTTCTTGGGAACAACCTAGACAGGGCTGACCCAAGAACTATCAAAAATGGGATATATAATTCTAGTGTCCAACAGTTTAATCACTTCTTCTCTCACAACTTCTTTCATGTTCGGATTTAATCTTCTTTGAAACTCTACCCTAGGCTTATGGTCTAGCTCCATAGGTATTTTATGCATGAAAAATGAGGGACTAATACCCTTGATATCATCTATTGTCCAGACTATGACAGATTTAAAAATTTTCAAAACAGTTAACAATCTTTTCTCTTTGTTTTCATTAAGTTCAGCAGAAATTATTACAGGAAAAGTGACGTTCTCACCCAAAAATGAGTATTTAAGATGAGTAGGAATGGGTTTGAGTTCAAGAACGGGTGGTTCTACACTAGAAGGAAGACTCTTAGGCCTGGGAGGTCAAAGATATTCAACATACCTCTTCTAAGGAGTATCGAATTATGAAATATTTTCAATTTCATGCTCAGATTTAGAAGTAACAATGCTGTTATCCAAAGTGGGAAGTACACTGTCCAGATATTCCAGATCAGATTTCAACAAGTTAATCAGTGCAGAATCATCATGTTGTCTTATAAGTTTTCCCTCTATATCCTCAAAGTGTTCAGCAAGGTTGGTGTTAACAGAAACACCCTCAAATTCACTCAAAAATCTCCTAAGTTCAGAAATAGAGGACCCTTCTACAGCAAAAACTAGACAGTTGTCCAGTACTGGAAAATTTTCCAGATTTGGAGTTCGAGCAGAATTTATAATTTCTAAGACAGATTCAATAGGATTTTAAACTTCAAGATATATTTCTTCAACAGAGGATTGATTTTTAGATTTTTCAATATTTTCATTTGAGTTCTCATCTTCTAAGAACTCTACACTTGAAAAGTTTTCAGAAAATGTTGGTCCTTTAACATTTTTAAACACATTGAACTCTTCTTGTTGTTCTCTAATTTTAAAAATTAATTGACCCTTAGAGACATCAATAACAGCACCACTTGTGTCCAAGAAGGGCCTACCCAAGATAATGGGAACCTCTTGATCACACTCCATATCCATGACTAAAAATTCTGCAAGAAAAAATAACTTCCCAACCCCAACTAGGAAATCATCTACCCTACCCATAGGATGAGTGAAAGATCTATCAGCTAACTGTAGTATGACTGTGGTGGGTTGAAGGTCTCCCAACCCCAACTGTTGAAACAATGAGTATGGGATAATATTAATTCTAGCACATAAATAACACAAATAGTTGAGTTGATCAGAGTTTCCTAGTGTGCAAGGTATGACAAAACAACCTAGGTCTTTCAGTTTAGGTGGGATTTTCTTTTGAAGAACAGCACTGCACTCTTTAGTGAGGTTGTAAGTAGAAAATTCTTCGAGAGTTTTTTTGTTTGAAACAATTTTCTTAATATATTTCAAGTAATGTGGGATTAGAATTAAAGCTTTAATGAAGGGAATGTTCACTTGATGTTTGGAAATAAAACCAAGGAACTAAAGAAGTTTAGCCTTGGTGTTACTTTGAGGTTTCAGTTTCTCAGGGAAAGGGATGAGTGGGGAAAAAAATTTCAGAACAGTAGGTATATCCCTCACCTATTCATCACCTTTTTCTTTTCCTTTATTCCTTTGATTTTTAGATGAAGTTTCATCTTGAGTATCAGGTGAAAAAATCAGATTCAGATCATTTTCATTACTTTTCTGTGAATTTCCAGCATGTGTGCAAAGTAGATTTTTACTTCCAGATTGAAGCATATTTTCATTTTGGTCATTTTCATTGTCTTTTTAAGCTACAATTTGAGTATTAAGCCCACTTCTAATGAAAACAACCATGGAATTCTCCCTAGGGTTAAGTTCAGTGGTACTTGGAAGTCTACCTTTTTCCCTAGATGAAAAATCTCTAGCAAGTTGACCAAGTTGTGTTTCCATGTTTTGCATTCTAACATCAGTTTTGATTTTATCAGACTCATATTGATTTTGATGTTTGGTTAGCTGAGTCATCTATCTTACTTCTTGATAGTTAAGTTTATTCAAAATTAGATCAAGCTTAGAAGACATGTGACTATCATTATTTCCTTGTACATTCTAAGACTCACCCCTTTGTTGACTCTGAAAATTGGGTCTTGGTTGATTAGAGAAATTAGGGGCAGTAGATTGTTTGATTAAGCCTTGATTCTTCCAGGATAGATTTCGGTGGTTCCTATAGCCTTGGTTGTAATTATTGGAAAATGGATCTTCTTTAGGAGGAATTCTAGGACCATAGTTAATAAAGTTTTAATTTTCTTGTTGTTGGGTTGGAATATCAAAGTTAGGAAAAAAAATTCAGTATGCCCAAACATACCACACTAGACACACTATTCCCTTAAAGATTGGTTGGTATTTTGATAGCCAAGTTGGTTAACAGTTTTCTTTGAATTTTGGCTCATTAAAGATTGAAGTTGGTTGGTGATTTCAGCTAGTTGATCTTGAGTTTCATTTATTCAACCAGTGATTGAATTAACATTTCTATTGACTCTTTTCCTTCTTTAATTTTTATGTTGTGAATTCAATGCAAGATTGATAAAAAAATTTATAAGTTCATCATCTGTATTATCATTGTAATTACCCTCAACAGCTTGGTCTTCTAGATTTTGTCCAAAGGAGGATAGCCCTTCATAGAAAGTATCCATAAGAAGGTGTGGTGGGAGTTGATGATGGGGACACTGCCTAAGCAGATCCCTGAATCTATCCCAAGCTTCATGAAAGGCTTCTCCATCCTCTTGATAAAAACTAGTGATTTTAGTTCAAAGTTCCCCTTTAAGTCTTTGAGGATAAAATTTCATAATGAAAGAGTTATACACTTGGTCCCAATTTTTGAAAATGTTCTCATCTATACTCAGAAACCAATTCCTAGAATTCCCTTTAATGAAAAAGGAAAGACTCCCATTCTAAGTTCATTTTCTGTGATTCCTAGAAGAGGAAACTACTACACAGTGTTATTGAAGTATCTAATGAAATCCAGAGAGTCCTCATTAGACAATCCATTAAATGCAGGCAATAGAGAAATGTTTGATTATTTCAATTCATAATTTCGGGCTCTAGGACTAAGTCTAATGGATGATGGATTTCTTGACATTTTAGGAATTAAAATTTTCATCATCCTAGGCCTTTTATTTTCTTCTAAGAGTTTTGGTTGATTTTGATAGTTGTTAGGTGCATGAACTCTGTTATCTAAGTTTTCCATTTCAGTTTTGTTCTTCTTTCTTAGTGCAGTGATATGTTTATCTAATTCAAGTTTTATAGGCTCTAATCTATCACCAAAAGTTCTTGTGCTCATGCAAACAAAAGTAGATAATACTTAACAGTAACAATTCAGCAAGAAGTGAAACATAATTTTTTTTTCAATTTTCAAATTTTTCAACTTTTTTTATTTTTTTAATATTTTTTTAGTTTTTTTAGAAGAAATGGCTCGTTCCCTCCCCAAAAATGGTGTAATAAACTTGACCTGTACTGTCGTTGTAGTCAGTCAAAGTTTAAAATTTATGTTCCTACTAACTACTGTATAAGTGGCAAGCAGGGTCGAACCCACAGGGAAGGTAAATTTGGTCACTAAACTTCTAAAAACCTTCTAAAACTCCACTGTTGTCTATAGTGGATTTGATACTCAATTCTATTTTTCTTTCTATAAAGCAGTAAAGTGACAAAATATTGAAAACATAAATCTACACTAATTTGAAACTAGAGACACTTGAAAACAAAGAGACACAGAGATATAGTACACTGTTAAAAGAACAATCTGTTAAAACGCTTAGGGAAAAATCTTCATTCTACTGGTTCTCAAAACAATTCAATTCACTTAAAAGTTACAGTAGTGCACCACCAGAAAGAGGATGGCTTACCTCCCTCTCCAGGATTTAAGCCATACTAGCCAATCTATTTTAGAGTTCGCCACTCCAAAATAAATCAAATGTGAACAGTTTAAAAGTGACATCAAGAAAAACTCACCGTAAGTCATGTAGACTTAAGAATAAATTTACTTTTGAAAGATATTTTCACAATCAATCTCGCCAACTAATTATGAAATTTTGAGATTAACCTTGGTGGAACAATGCAATTGAATGAATTCAGTATTGATCTCGACGATCAATACTAAATACATCTATTGATGAAGTGAAAAAGAACATTTACAGATAGCTAGTAGAACTTCAAATTATCCCCGAACTAAATATTTAGCTAAACATCCTCTTTAATATGTATACCAAGATCAGTCTATTAAAAGAGAGCAGAGTAAAAATAAAAAGAGGAAGTAAACTCCCTCTGCTAACATGAATTGTTGTTGCTCCAGACCTCCTCTAGCTCCAAGAAATGATTCCAGTGTCGCCCTCCGATCTCCTCTCCTCGGCACTGGATCCTTCCTTATCTCCAGTCAATCACCGTCTAATGAATGTCTCTCTCCCCCCCCTCCTTTAATCTGTTGCTTTCTCTGCTTAAGTATCAAGCTATTAAAAACCGCATGTCACCGCCCACTTTCCACCAACTTTGAAAGCTCTTCATAAATGCACCGCCCAACGTTCATTTTTTCCGCAACTGGCACGTCGCCCTAGATTTTCTCACATAACTAACTCCGGGTGAGTTAGTTGTGTGAATCTGTACATATACCCATCACTTGAATGAACCTACAAAAGAAAAACACACAGAATAATTAAAAATGAGAAAGAATTAAATAAATATTTAAACTAATTAGTTTATTAAAAGTATTAAAAGAATTATTTATAAAGTTATTGTTTTTTATTAATTAGAGTTATTTATATTTAAAGTTTAACTATAATTTCTAAAATTAAATTATTTATTATGCTTTAGTTAATTAGAACGGTTTATTCTAATTTAATTTATAAATTATTATTAGTAATAATTTTATTTATACAAGTAGTATAATTTTAAATATATAAAAAGTAACATCAAAAAGATAATATGTTTATTTTAATTTAATTTAGAAGTAATTATTAATTTAGTTTAATTTAAATTTAATAATTAATTATATTTTATTAAAACTAATTATTTAACATTTATTATTTATTTATAACTAGAATTATTTAGAATTTAAGTTAAGTAATTATTATTACTGTTACTATTTTAAAATATGTTTTAATTATAGTTTAATTTTAATTTATTTATAAATTTTTAATTAATCTTATCACATTCCCCACAGGTCTTCTTCACGATGCAAGAAAAAGAAAGGGGGGTTTGTGGCTTCTGGTTTTCTTCCTGAAGAAGACCCGCGGCGGCTGTGACTCCTATTCTTCGTTGAAGTGCACAGTCACTTCGAAGACCCCTCGACTTCTTGGAAGCTCAATGCAGCGACTCCTCAAAGTGCCACTACTCCTGTTCGAAAACAGCCTCCTCTGACTCCGCCCCTAAATAGTGGTGGTTGTTCCGTATCTCCAGATCCGGATACCAGCGACGGCGCAGACTGGTTCATGCTCATCTTGAAGTCTTCTATGGGGCACAGCTTCTGATGTTCGAGGTTCAAATGTTGCAGGTCAACTTCGATTGTGTGTGTGCCTCCCTTACATGACGGTGAGTTACTACTCCTCTACGCAGCGGAGATCGGACAGTAGGTCGACCCAGGTGGCGGCAATATCAATTTCACCATGCAACGTCAGTTCCTCAAGTGACTTCGGTCCAGATCTGTAGTGGTTGCGAATGAGGCAAAGAGGTCTCTTCGAGCATTGGTGAACCCTTCTTCTCCATCAGCAATACAGCATCGTAGCCTCCCTCAACAGTGGCAGTTTGAGCCTCTGGTTGGTGTTTGTTGAATGTGAGTTGAGGAAGGAATCGGTGGGTAGCGCCGCGATTGAAGGCGTAGCGGCAGTGATGGTAAGAAGCAGGAGAAACGAGGATGAGAAGGAGTTCATTGCAGGAGGAAATAAAGCAGGAAAGTGGAACGGTGGGAGAGAGGGGTGCAACGGTGAGGTAAGGGGATTGAAGCAGATAGATAAACCATCAATGAGAACCCCAAGGTCACTGTTAGGCTAAGTAAAAAGGTCGCCATTAGTCTAAAATTCAAAGGGGAGCAGCGGCGTGGGGGTCACTGTTACAGATAAGGTTACCAATAGAGCCAGGGGTCACCGTTAGTATAAAATAAAGAACTAATGGTAACCTTAAAAAACATAGATTGAACTTAAAATAAATATTTAAGTTAGCTAAATAAAAATATTGAAAATATATATTAAAAGAAAGCTAAACACCCTAAATTTAGAACATGATTTTTATTAAACTTTAAACTTTTAAAATTTAAATAAAAATTAATAATAGATAACACTTAAATTAAGAACTGAATACTTGATAAACTAAATTGATAAATGACTTAGATTAAATTTACTATACAGATTAATTATAGGGTAGTATCAAATAAAAATGAAGAGCATCAGTGACCCAGTAGGTTACCAATAGTTATTGTCTATCTCACCGGTAGACTAAAAACAAAATTAATGAATAAATAATTTAACTGCATACTTAAAAAAATGTTTTAAAACTCTTAATTAAATAACTGTTTGAATACATAAAATTAAAAACGAACTATTTATTTAATTTAAACTAAAATTCTTAACTTAATTAACTAGCAGGATGACTAAACAAATTAATAAACAAAGTTAAAATATTTAAATGAATCCATAATATAAAATAAAATATTAAGATAAAGTCTAAATTGATTAAAACAAAAATAAGGATGTTAAAATATTATTTATTATTAAAATAAAATTATTAAAAAGTGAGCATATTGGCATTAACACAATTAATAAATAAAAAATAAATTTAGATAAGATAAGTAAGACTAAAATTATTGATTCATAGACTAGAAATACATAAATAATTATAAAAACTGATTAATTGACAAAACTAATTATAAAAATACAAAAGTAAAATTATTTAGTATAAAGTGATTAAATAATTAATTAAATCATTAAAAATAAAGTAAAAAGATGTGGAAAAACAATGCCAACATAGAGCCACATGACTATAATTCATGGAACGAGGTAGAGGTGGAAAACATTTTAAAATCATGATACTTTGACTTGGATTATTTTGTTCTAAAGTGTATTTGTGTAGAATATATGAGGTATGTATCAGCATAAAAGATGGTTATGTAGCCCCACACATAACAGAAATTCTATACTATGAACTGCACATAGTTTACAGTTATAATAATTGGACTGTGAATGGGGAAAAGGGGATGAAAGGTTGATAAAAAAATTGGGCCTCGATTAGGGAGTTCTAGGAATCATGACTCATACCATTAGGATGGGTATCAAGAAAGAAATAGTTTTGGAAGGCGGAATGGTATAAGACCAACCTAGGAAGTGTGGAAAATCCTCTCTTAAGAGGTCATCCTATTTCCAAGAAATAAGTTATGGATACAGTTTATCATTGTGTGTTGAGGGCATTGGTTTTGGATTGTATCATATCATTTGAGGCATCCTAATTTCAAATGGGGTATGGGGTTTGACCATCTCAAACTTATCGAAAAAAATAATTCAAGTTTTATAAGGGGTAGAAAACTTTGGATTGTCCCATACATATCATATGAGGTATCGTAGTTTTATGTGTGGTATGATTGCAGTTTAACATCATGCAATTTGGAAGTCAGGCTTGGTAGTTTAAAGTCTCACAACTAAAACTATTGGGGATGAAAATAGTTTAGATTTATAATTAATGGACCTATTAATAATAGTTTAATTTCATATTACCTATACAATTGGGATTCTATTAGTTTATGTTCTTAGATCCCATAGAAATTTAAAATAGTCCATGGTCATGTATCATGGCCCATTGGGCACCACATATGAAGTATTACTTGAGAAACATGGTTATGGGTGGTGGTGTTATATCACTCCAATCAATGGTGATCAAATAGTATTATCCATTGGAATGGAACTTATGGATTATATAATATCCTTACAACTTGTGCTCCAACATTAGTGTTATTCTACTAGGAACATCGATATCCCGAGAGCCAAAAACATTTCACCTTGGAGGAAGTTGTGGTGAAAAACCTTTTTGTTGAACACACTATCTATAATGTTGTGGTTCCATTAATGATTATACAAGGCCAAAATACTATTCTCTTCTATGGATTATAGCTCATTTAGATAGGCTTATGCCATTCTAGCATATTTTTTTCATAGACAGTTGTTTAGAGCAACATAAACTGAAACAAAAAAGGAATGACAAACTCTTTTCAATATACCAAGGAGGATGGGGTTATGAGGTTGGAATTAAATTTCATCATTTGATATTATAAGGGGGTTTTAGGGAGCTTTTCCATCCAACTATTCTTATTTTGGCCAACCATTTTTGGAAGGATGATAGATATGGTCTTGATAAACACCTCAATCATCCCATTTTCCTATACATTATAGCGAGAAGTATGGTTGGTTCGGATGAAGTAATTGGTCTACAATTTATTTACCTCAGTAGCCTATATGTTGGATTCATTTTAACACTCCAAACTCAGTTGTCCAGAGCTAGTGCATTATTTAATTACATTAGCATGATTACAAGGAATCAAATCCCCGTGGAATGAAAAGTTTAGTAGTTTTGGAAGACCAGAAACATACATCAGTTCAACATTACAACTTGAAAGGAAGAAAATATATAACTCCTTTTAAAACATCCAAAATGTATGGGTTATCCCTATATTTCATTCATAATATACTTTTACCCAACCTGGAGAAAAATAAAACATGTGAAAGGGGTGAGCTCAGATGCTTAGTAAGGGTAAAAAATATAGTGGAAGATATCATAAACATAATCATTAGTAAAGTTGAATAACTAAAAACACGTGCCTTTAAAAATAAACTAGAACACATTATGACAGGAATAAGCGGTGAATAAATAATTCCATAATAAAGCACTATCATGGGTATTCTACTAGTCAAATAATCATATGAAATTTTAATTACTAGGTTTATAATGAGGGAAGGCATAATATGAGAC